>JAPDNY010000008.1:142738574-143366074 GCA_029375565.1 Gekko gecko | reverse complement strand
TCCACTTGCACCTGCTGATGTGACCTTGGGTCAGTCACAAGCTTTGGCACAGCTGTTCCTGAAAGAGCAGTTTCTGTCAGAGCTCTCTCAGCCCCATCTACCTCACAGGGGGTCTGTTGTGGGGAGGGGAAGGGAAAGGAGTTTTTAAGCCGCTCTGAGACTCCAAGTGAAGGGTGGAGTATACATCCAATCTCCTCCTCCTCCTCCTCCTCCTCCTCCTCCTCCTCCTCCTCCTCCTCCTCCTCCTCCTCCTCCTCCTCCTCCTCCTCTCTTCTTCTTCTTCTTCTTCTTCTTCTTCTTCTTCTTCTTCTTCTTCTTCTTCTTCTTCTTCTTCTTCTTCTTCTTCTTCTTCTTCTTCTTCTCCTCCTCCTCCTCCTCCTCCTCCTCCTCCTCCTCCTCCTCCTCCTCCTCCTCTTCCTCTTCCTCCTCCTCCTCCTCCTCCTCCTCCTCCTCCTCTTCACGGCCCTGCCAGCTTCAGGTTGCCATATCGCCTCACTTCCACAAAAGTAGAACACCAAAACCACCCAGCTCCAATGTTGAATAATACACAGCATCTTTTCATTCTTAATGTACATAATGCCAATTCAGTTCAGGGCTGCTACAAGCACAGACAGCTTCAAAAGGGGATTGGATGAACCTAGGAAGCAGAAGTCCCTCAGTGGCTATTAGCCACAAGGTATGGAGAGGAACTCTCAGGCTGGGGCAGGTGATGCTCTGTATTCTTGGTGCTGGAGGGGGGTGGGCAACAGTGGGAGGGCTTCTGGAATTCTGGTGGACCTCCTGATGGCACCTGGGTTTTGGCCACTGTGTAGCACAGAGTGTTAGAATGGATAGGCCATTGGCCTGGTCCAACACGGCTTCTCTTATGTTCTCATGACACTATGGAAACATGTGCCCCGAGTTCCAGGAGGTTGAAATATGCATGGGAGTCATGCAGAGATTAGTTTGGGGACAGAGAGGAACAAGCCTGAAATGTTCTGATCCGGATGCATCCTGAGTCACTGTTTGCTTCCCGGCAGGGGGCCATCATTGTCCCAGACCTACGCTCTGTTCTTCTGGATCCCGAGCGCTGGGAGACACCCGAGGGGTTCAACCCGAATCATTTCTTGGACCAAGATGGCAATTTCGTGGCCAGAGAGGAATTTCTGCCGTTCGGCGCAGGTAAACTTAGAAGTCCACACCAGCTTCTGAAGAAGTGAGCAGTGTCTCATGAAAGCTCAGACCCCTTCCACAAATTTTGTTAGTCTTTATGGTGCTCCTGGACTCTTGGGTCGAAACTGCATTTGCGTTTTTAAATCAGTTTCGTGCGGCTGTGACGCCGTCAAGCGTGGAGAAAGACAGCCTCACAGCGGCACGGAACGGATTTAAAAAGGCAAATGCAGATTCGACCGTACTCTTTTCTGCTGCTGTGGACAGAGTGACAAGGCTACCCATCTGGATCTAGCTTCTGATTGAAAGTGAAGTGCGCTGGATTGACTGACAGAGAAACAACGAAGACCGTCATGCTTCTTGGGTGAGGGAAAGTGCCGTCAAGTCTTAGGCCCTTTCTGCATCTGCAGTGTAATGCCGTTTCGTTCTGCTGTGGCGCCGGCTTCCTTTGCCTCCCGTTGTGTCTCGGGATCAAGCTAGCCGTCTGCATCTGACCGCAGTCGTTTAGCACAATGTTCTATCAGGGTAATTCAACGCTCGAACAGTAGATGGCGCTTCCGCACCATGTAACACTTTCCCCGTTACTGTCGATTTGACCCACTGTTCTCGAACATGCTACTGTTTTACAAAATCGTTTACTATTCCCCAACTGATTCTGCTGATCAGTTGTGAGAGCTGGAGATATATCGACAAGGATTTAATATGTAATAAAGAAGCTTAATTATCCTCTTTCAGGCATGGAGGTGGCCCAATCTGCATCTAGCATTTGCTCCACTGTCTTACCAAACCCACACTGGAACAGAAATTCCCATCTACATTGCATGCCACCTTCACTTTGACTGAGTGTCGTATTTTATGGCAGTGTCCAGACTGCAGGCTGCTTTCACTTCGGATAGTTGAATGCGGTTTTGAACTGCATCTTTTTCTGTTCCAGTGTGGGTTTGGTAAAAATGCTAAATGCAGATTGGCCCACAGAAAGAGAAGACTTAAATCGAATCTGCATTTGCATTTTTAAATCAGTTTCGTGCTGCATTTGCATTTTTAAATCAGTTTCGTGCTGCTGTGATGCTGTCTTTGTTTGAATCTGCATTTGCATTTTAAATCTCTATGCTTGTTTGAATGCTGTTTGGAGAAGATTCTTTTAAAGCAATGCAGAGATGCAATGACAGTGGACCTGCCCTGAAAGGACGATAAACGTATGTGGACCTGTGAAAGTATGCTAGCACTGTTAAGGTGTGAAAATGACACCAAATGTGGACTGCTTTTTTGAAGACGGAGTCAAAAGGCTGGGGCACTGGTGGGTAAGACAAATGCAGATTTGGCCTTTCTCTGCGGCCCAGTCTGCATCTAGGATTTGCTCTGCTGTCTTACCAAACCCACACTGGAACAGAAATTCCCATCTACATTGCATGCCACTTTCACTTTGATTTTATGGCAGTGTCCAGACTGCATGCTGCTTTCACTTTGTTTGATCTCTGGTTTTATGCCGGCTGTCTGCATAGATTTATGGCCATTTCATGGCCATTCGGGGGGTGACTCTGCAGTCAGTAAAGTATTGGCCCAGGGTAGTTGACTGTGGTTTTGAACTGCATCTTTTTCTGTTCCAGTGTGGGTTTGGTAAAACAACTGAGCAAATGCTTAAAGCCCTGCATCTGCAGTGTAATGCTGTTTCGTTCTGCTGTGGCGCTGGATTCCTTTTCCTCCTATTTTGTCTCGGCATAAAGCTAGCCCTTCTGCACCTGACCGCAGTCGTTTAGTACAGTTTTCTATCAGAGTAATTCAACGCTTGAACAGTAGATGGCGATTCCGCACCACGCAACACTTTCCCTGTTACTGTCGATTTGACCCCCTGCTCTCCAACACGCTATTTTATAAAATAGTTTACTATTCCCAAACTGGTTCTGCAGGTGATAGCTGGGGATATAGCGACAAGGATTTAACAGCAAATTAACATGTGACAGAGAAGCTTAATTATCCTCTTTCAGGCATGGAGGGCAAGTGACAGTATATCTTGAGCCGGGAAGTGATGTTGTAAGCAGGCAACGCCTTCAGGTTTTCAGGGAAAGAGATGCACAGAAGTGGTTTCTCATTGCCTGTCTCTTTGTAGCAACCCTGGACTTCCTTGGGGTGTACAGAACGAGACTGACTCTGCTTAGCTTCCGACATCTGATGAGGGCCGTAGTAAGCTTTATCCCAGTATCTCAGCCAGGGCAGTATTAAGCTTTCCATAATGGCAATAAGATGGCAGAGGCTGCAGTGCTGGGGAGCACTTTCCTGGGAGTAAGTCCCACTGAACAGAATGAGCACTTCTAAGTAGGCTTCTTTAGGATGGCTCCCGAAACGACCTTTATGTGACAGCTGACATCTCTCAATATTATATGATATTCGTGGGACAGGATGCTGGACTGGATGGACCTCTGGTCTGATCCAGCAGGGCTCTTCTGGTGTTCTTAAGAAGGCCTTGGCCTCTCTGCCCTGCTGTTGGCCCTCCAGAGGAACTGGTTGTCCGCTGTATGAGACAGGAGGCTGGACTAGATGGACCACTGGTCTGATCCAGCAGGGCTCTTCTGATGTTCTTATGAAGGCCTCGGCCTCTCTGCCCTTTTGTTGGCCCTCCAGGGGAACTGGATGGCCACTGTGTGAGGCAGGAGGCTGGACTAGATGGACCACTGGTCTGACCCAGCAGGGCTCTTATGTTCTTATGAAGTCCTTGGCTTCTATGCCCTGTTGTTGGCCCTATGGAGGAACTGGCTGGGCACTGTGTGAGACAGGATGCTGGACTGTTTAAGAAGGCTTTGGCCTCTGTGTTCTGTTGTTGAACCTCCAGAGGAACTGATTGGCCACTGTTTCAAACAGGATGCTGGACTGGATGGATCCAGCAGGTGTCTTATGTTCTTATGAAGGCCTCAGCTTCTCTGCCCTGTTGTTGGCACTCTAGAGGAACTGGTTGGCCACTGTGTGTGACAGGATGCTGGACTAGAGGGACCACTGGTCTGATCCAGCAGGGCTCTTCTGATGTTCTTATGAAGGCCTCGGCCTCTGTGCCCGTTGTTGGCTCTCCTGAGGAACTGGTTGGCCACTGTGTGAGACAGGATGCTAGACTAGAGGGACCACTGGTCTGACCTAGCAAGGCTCTTCTTGATGTTCTTAAGAAGGCCTCGGTCTCTCTTCCCTGTTGTTGGCTCTCCTGAGGAACTGGCTGACCACTGTGTGGGACAGGATGCTGGACTAGATGGACCACTGGTCTGATCCAGCAGGGCTCTTCTTACGTTATGTTCTGGAAATATTCCCCTAGCACCCTTGTGAAAAAGGAGTGGGGACCCAGAATAGCCAGTTTCCCCACCCTGCCTCCATTTCCACGGTGGAAATAAGCTGTTACAAACTGGTGTGGACTGCTACTAAACTTAACCAAATGCTGTCCTTAATAAAACTGCCTTCAACTGCCTCCTAAAGATAAAAAGCAAGGAGGTTAGGCACACCATCCTGGGGAGGTTGCAAGGGAGTCATTGCCGACTAAATATCAGGAGAAACTTCCTAACTGTCAGAGTGGTTGAGCAGTGGAACAGATTGCCTCAGGAGGTGGCGGGTGCTGGACGTTTTCAAGCGGAGGCTGGACGACCATCTTTCGGGTATGTCATAGGGCTGTCTTTCAGCTGTGCTCCTGCAGAGTGCAGGGGGTTGGACTAGATGACCTGCAAGGTCCCTTCCGACTCTAACATTCTATGCTTCTATGATTCTACAGTGGCGGGGCTGCCATTGTAAAGGCCCTCTCTTATCTTCTGACCGGATGAGCTTTTGATCGATGTGACAGTCAGAACAACCTTTCTCTGTGATCATAATTCCCGGGTAGGAACTTACGGGAGAAGATACCCCAGTCCCAAGCCATGTAGGCATTTAAAGGACAAAAACAACACCTTGAATTGGGCTCAGGCATGGATCAGTAATTGTTGTAATATTGAGGTCACATGTTCCCGGTAGCTGGCCCCCACCCGTGGTCTGGCTGCAGCATTCTGCACCAGCTTTGGCCTCCCTTTGAGTGTGTGTGTGTGGGGAATCTAAATTCCCCAGCCCACCACCCAGACTTCCTCTTTAAAAACCAAACTCGCCCAGGGAAATGCTGTTCGTCACTTCGGGGTCAGGAAGCAATTTTTCTCCATGCCAGTTTGGCTGGAGATCCTGGAGGGTTTTTGGTCATCCTCTGGGTGTGGAACAGCGGTCACTGCGGGTGTGTGTGTGTGGGGGAGGTATTTGTGAATTTCCTGCATTGTGCAGGGGGCTGGACGGGATGACCCCAGAGGTCCCTTCCAACTCTATATGATTCTGCGATTCTATGACCAGGGGGGAAACATGCTGGAGAGAACGAGGAAGAAATCCACACTTTCTGCTTTTCCGTTGTTTTCTCTGCAGGCGCCCGGGCATGCGTTGGGGAGCAGCTGGCACGGATCGAGCTTTTCGTCTTCTTCACCAGCCTGATACGGGCGTTCCAATTCAAGCTGCCGGAAGGAGTGAAAGAAATCGACCGGAAGCCGATCATAGGGCTGACCACGCTTCCCCGCCCGTTTAAGATCTGCGCCGTTCCGCGGTAGAGCGCATCGTAGGTGACTAAAAAAAATAAAACAACTGGTCTATCCATAACGTCCCTTTCTCCCTCCTGCTTTCCTATCTGAGCTGTGCCTTGATTAATTTATTGCCTTCTGGAGCTTCTCCCCTCTGTGAGAACTTTGCCAGTGCCCTTCTTAGAGGGGAAGTGCCCGTAGTTCGACCCCGTTGTTGGCAGCAAAATCTATTACTGTCTCCCCGACACGTATGATTGATCCTAGTTTTCTGTTTCTGCACAAATCCTCAGGCAGGAAATCTGTTCATTGTGTCTGTGCTTCTTTCCAAGAAAAATGGGGAGCCTGTTTCTTTTTTTTTAAATAAAATATTTGGTAACATTGACTGGTTTTGGATTCTGTGCATTCTTAGAAGTTGTGATTTGGCTGTTGCAAAGGGTGATGCCAAAGGGTCATTAGGGGATGTACCATGGCTCAGTAGTAGACATACAGAAAGAAGAGGAGGAGGAGGAGGAGGAGAAGAAGAAGAACAAGAAGAAGAAGAAGAAAAAGAAAAAGAGGAGGAGATTGGATTTATACCCTGCCCGTCTCAGAGTGGCTTTAAGAACATAAGAACAGAAGAGAAGCCAATGTTGGATCAGGCCAATGGCCCATCCAGTCCAGCACTCTCTCACACAGTGGCCAAAAATACCAGGTGCCATCAGGAGGTCCACCAGTGGGGCCAGGGCACTAAAAGCCCTCCCACTGTTGACCCCCCCAAGCACCAAGAATACAGAGCATCACTTGCCCCAGTGTCACTATCTATAGTAAAGGTAAAGGTTTCCCTTGCTCAAAAGTCAGTCGAATCCGACTCTAGGGATGCAGTGCTCATCTCCATTTCCAAGCCGAAGAGCCAGCGTTGTCTGAAGACATTCCCACGGTCATGTGGCCGGCATGATTAAATGCCAAGGTGCATGGAACCCTGTCACCTTCCCACCGAAGTGGTACCTATTTATCTACCTGCAATTTCTTGCTTTCAAACTGCTAGGTTGGCAAGAGCTGGGACTAAGGACGGGAGCTCACTATGTCTTGCGGCACTCAGGTCTCAAACTGCTGAACTGTGACTTCTCGTATATTCTTATAACTGGGATAAGTGATGCTCTGTATTCTTGGTGCTTGGGGGTGGGGGCAGCAGTGGGAGGGCTTCTAGTGTCCTGGCCCCGCTGGTGGACTTCCTGATGGCACCTGGTATTTTTGTCCACTGTGTGACAGAGTGTTGGACTGGATGGGTTTCTCTGTGAGGGCACACTCTCTGATACAGAATGTGAGGAAGGGATTGGATTAAGGTTGCCAACTCCAGTTTGGGAAAATCCTGGAGAACTGGGGGATAGAACCTTGCTAAGAGTGGGTTAGAGCAGGGGAGTGAGTTCAGTAGGCTATAACACCACAGATTCCACTCTCCAAAGTGGCCATTTTCTTCAGGGGAACTGATCTGTTGTCTGGAGATCAGTTGGAATTTTAGGAGATCTCCAGGTCCCACCTGGAGGCTGGCAACCACAACCATTGCCAAAGTGGTCCACTCACCCAAAGGTCCTCTTCTCCCTTTAATGAGCTAAGATTCTGCCTTCCCTGGGAAGGTGCCAATCCATGAGGGTGCATGGGATTCTTACTAAACCCCAGTTCCTTCCTGGTCACAACTGTGAGGACGCCAGTTTCTGAACTTTGTGTGGGCTGTGTTCTTCCTTGTGAAAGGGTTTGGTGGTGATTAGGTATCGCCCACTCAACCATGGCACTGCACCAAAAGTATACTAAGAACATAAGAAGAGCCCAGCTGGCTCAGGCAAGTGATCCATCTAGTCCAGCATCCTGTCCCACACAGTGGCCAACCAGTTCCTCTGGATGGCCAACAACAGGGCAGAGAGGCCGAGGCCTTCATAAGACCATGAGAAGAGCCCCACTGGATCAGATCAGTGGTCCATCTAGTCCAGCATCCTGTTCCACACAATGGCCAACCAATTCCTCTGGATGGCCAACAACAGGGCAGAGAGGCCGAGGCCTTCATAAGACCATGAGAAGAGCCCCACTGGATCAGACCAGTGGTCCATCTAGTCCAGCATCCTGTCTCACACAGTGGCCAACCAGTTCCTCTGGACATCCAACAACAGGGCATAGAGGCCGAGGCCTTCATAAGAGCATCAGAAGAGCCCTGCTGGATCAGACCAGTGGTCCCTCTAGTCTAGCATCCTTCTCACATAGTGTCCAAACAATTCCTCTGGAGGGCCAGCAACAGGGCAGGGAGGCCGAGGCCTTCATAAGAACATCAGAGGAGCCCTGCTGGATCAGACCAGTGGTCCCTCTAGTCCAGCATCCTGTCTCACATAGTGGCCAAACAGTTCCCCTGGAGGGCCAACAACTAGGCACAGAGGCTGAGACTTTCCCCGATGTTACCTCCTGACCTTGGGATTCAGAGGATTAGTGCCTCCGAATTTGGAGGAACCATTTAGCTTCACTGCCAAGATTTGGGTAGAATTTCTCATTTTCAGAATTTTTATCGTTTCAGAGGATAGTCGTGTTGGTCTGCCGTAGAAGAGCCGGATTCAAGTCCAATAGCACCCTAGAGACTAACAAGGTTTTTATAGCATAAACCTCCCAGAGTCAAAGCTAAGAGAGCTTTAACTCTTGAAAGCTTATTCTGGTCCTGGCCCCACTGCTGGACCTCCTGATGGCACCTGGTATATTTTGGCCACTGTGTGACAGAGAGTTGGACTAGATGGGCCATTGGCCTGATTCAACATTGGCTTCTCTTATGTTCTTATGTTCTTATGTATTCTCAAAAACTCTTGATGGTCTCCAGGGTGCTTCTGGACTGACTACCTCTCTGTCTGTCTGTCAATGTAAAACAAACTAAGGGTGATTTCCCGCCGTTTGCCCCGATACTATTAGTCAATTTCAGACCCGAAGCCGTGGGGCTGCATTTTGACCCACGGCTTCGCCCGATTCCCCCCGCAGTTTCGTAATCGGGACGGGCTTTCTGTCACCTGACCAGCTGCGAATATGGCGCTTGACCCGGGAGGACGGCTGGTGATAGGAGGACCCGGGGGACCCTGCGTCCTCTGGAGGACCCCCTTTTTCGAACTAAACTCCACTGGGGTGGGATCCGCCAGACGACCGGAGTCCCTGTGCCTGTGCTATCTAGCTCCAGCTGGTGGGCTGTTCCATCAGAAGCAGCAGTGCTTCCCCCCTTCTGTGAAGAAGGCTCAGAGCAGGGGGGAGTTCACACCTGGGATTGCAGTGCCAGTATTGGGCGTGCGGCCCTTAGCCGGGGGTTACCTGGGCTTGTTGGGATTCTTAATTCAGAGACAATGGATGCATTCCAAACACAAGAGCCACACTTGTTAAAAGAAAAATATCTTTACTAAGAAATCAGAATAAGACATGGCTAAGGTACTTTGGATAAAAGAAATAAAAGGTTACATACTGGCAGCTACTCTATGTGCTAACGGCTACATGGCTAAAAGGGAAGGGAGGAGGGATGCGTTGTGGGAACTTCCTTTCTGGTTCACACAAAGAGCCATAAACATTGTGGATACATGAATGCTAGATCAAAGCATTTCTACAGACAAGGTGTTAGTTGACCAATACAAAGTTTACCGGTCACTTCATTAGGATAAGTAACTCCCATAAACTTTCCCAATGTTGAATACGTTACGCAACGTAACATCCTGTTTTCTAACAAACAACATTTAACTCTATGATGGCTGGGATGTAAGCAGGTATCTTTTGGAGGGAAGAGTTTGGGGTTTTATTTTATTGGTTTTATATCATTTGTGATGTTTTAAAAATCACGATTTCTTACCTGGTGGAATGAGCTCCCAGAGGAGATCCGGGCCCTGCGGGACCTAGTGCAGTTCCGCAGGGCCTGCAAGACGGAGCTCTTCCGCCAGGCCTTCGAGGAGAAGCCGCCGCCGCTATCATGCCATCATTGAGAGCCTTTCATCCATCTGTCCCATTATCTGGAAAGATGGATGCCGCCCGTGAGCTGGGATAGACTACTCCTGGTGCCCATGCAATTAAGAAATCCGCCGCCAATGTGGGATACCGTGTATCGTGCATCTTGGATTTATATGAATTTTACTGCTGTATTGAATTTTTGAATTTTTTATTGTATGTAATATTGTTATTGTTTTTAGTTCTGAAACTCGGCTTGACCACTTGTTAGCCGCCCTGAGCTACCGGATAGATAAATAAATAAATAAATAAATAAATAAATAAATAATAAACTGAGTTGAGCTGGAAGAAAATACCTCTTGTGGCGAATGTCTTTCACGACAATTTCAAGAGACTCCAGGAAGGGCCATGATATGCCCCCTATCCTCGTGCTTGTATCTCATTGGGATATATAGCAGAGTTTTGGCCAGTCATAGACGTGTGATACTGAGTACAGGAAATGAATCTCCCAAGAAGTACATTACAAAAAAGGGAAACTTAACATTTATTTCAGTAAATTCACATTCAGTAGTTCACATTCAGGTTGCAGTCGAAAGGAGAGAGAGAGAGAGAGAGAGGCGTAATCTTTTTTTTTTTTTTTTAAGAAAATTTATTATTGGATATGAAATAAGATATTCCATCATTTGTTTACAGTTCTCGTCATATCCTTTTCACATTCAAATTTACTCCCCTCCCCTTCGGCTTCCCACGATGCTCCACCCCCGTTAACATTCCACCCAATATTCTCATATATTCAATTTGTTCTCCATATACAAATCTTAAATTTCGATATCTAACTTTTTAGTTTTATCAATTAGGTAACTTATCAGATACAATCTATCTTACTAAAACACTTCTCTCATTAATAGCTATCAAAACACAACAATCTGTTTTTAACGTCCCAATTAAGCTCTAAATATTCTTTAAAGTCTTTCCAGTCAGTTATAAATTCTTCGTCTTCTGCTCCATGAAGTTTTCTTGTTAATTTGTCCATTTCAGCCATAAAAATCATTTTTTTAATCCAGTCCCACTTATCAGGTACCTGCTCTTGTTTCCAAAACTGAGCGTAGGTCATTCTTGCCGTCGATATGAGATACCATAACAGAGTTCTTTTTGTCATTTTAACCTCTTCTAACTTTAGTCCTAAAAGCAACATTTCTGGTTCTTTTTTCAACGTACATTTAAGAATTTTCTGAATTTCGGTGTGAATCTCTGTCCAAAAAGTATTTGCCTTTTCACACGTCCACCACATATGGTAAAACGAGCCCTCTTTCTTTTTACATTTCCAACATTTGTTAGACATATTCTCATTTATATTGGCAATTTTTTTTGGTGTCATATACCATCTATACATCATTTTGTAACAGTTTTCTTTGACATTAATACATGTTGATATTTTAATCGACTTTTTCCACAAACATTCCCAAGATGACATTTCTATATCTCTATTTACATTTATAGCCCATTTCACCATCTGCTCTTTTACACTCTCATCTTCAGTATACCATTTTAACAAGATTTTATAAATTTTGGAAATCATTTTTTTACTTTTTTCACTCCAGATCTTTTCAATTTCATTATTTTCTTTTCTAAAACCGTATCTCATTTTATCAGTCTTAAATAGGTCATAGATCTGTCTATAATTTAACCAATCATACTCAAAACCCAAATCTTCTCTAGCTCTCATCGCGAAACTTTTTCCCTCAATTTTCAGAATGTCTCTGTAAGGTAACCAGTCTTTCCCTTTGTGCCTTGAAAGAAGAGAGGCGTAATCTAAAGAGTCCTTTCCCGATCACAAATGGCTAGCTTGCCTGCCATCACGTGTGTGCGAGTATGAAGGCATTGTCTCTTCAAAGACCTATGTCTCCATGGAAGGCCATGTGAAGTCAGTGAGAGGACAAAGTGAGAGAGAGAGGAGGGTTCAGAGGGCAGCTCAGGTTAAGACGAAGAGCGGCATCCCATTCAAGGAGATAACACCTACCCTTAAAAACATAAGAACATAAGAGAAGCCAATGCTGAATCAGGCCAATGGCCCATCTAGTCCAAAACTCTGTCACACAGCGGCCAAAATATACCAGGTGCCATCAGGAGGTCCAGCAGTGGGGCCAGGACACTAGCAGCCCTCCCACTGCTGCCCCCCCCAGCACCAAGAATACAGAGCATCACCTGCCCCAGACTGAGAGTTCCCATCTATACCTTGTGGCTAATAGCCACTGATGGACTTTTGCTCCATATGTTTATCCTTAGAGTGATGTAGTACCCCAATGATCAGGCATGCTGAGTCACTCACTCCAATAGATCTCCCCACCCTTTGTCTGTAGCTGTATGCCTACCTGGGGGAGGGTAGTGTGGTTTCAAGCTCTGTATTGTTTTATTTCCTTGCCCCAGATTCACCTGTCTTATGATCACCCAAGATAAGGGTATGCTTTTGGATATGTCTGACCCGAAATAGTACCCCAAATTCTGCCAGCAGAGGCAGCAGCAGAAGAAAAAAAATTAAAAACTCATTGTTGTGAGCACTGCTCCTTCACTTCTGGGGAATACCCGGAGAGCCAGTTTGGTGTCGTGATTAGGAGCTCGGACTCTAATCCGGAAGAACCAGGTTTGATTCTTCACTCCTCCATGTGCAGCTGTCAGTGTGACCTTGGCTCAGTCATAAGTTCTTTCAGAGCTGCTCTCTCAAGGGCAGTTCTTGAAGGAGCTTTCTCAGCCCCACCTACCTCACAGGGTGTCTTTTGTGGGGAGGGGGAGGGAAAGGGATTGTAAGCCACTCTGAGACTCCTTTGAGTAGTGAAGGGTGAGGTATAAATCCAATCTCCTCCTCCTCCTCCTCCTCTTCTTCTTTGAAACAAAGTTTGTAACTAAGAGTGGTGTCAGGTAATCCTGTCATGTTGATGGAATGTGGGAGGAAGACGGCTGCCTCTTCTCCCCCTCCTAACTGTAGTTTCATGGGGCGTGGCGACGCCAGGGAAGATGGCGGTCGTTTGATCTACGCACTCTCTCTCCCTTCCGACCCTCACAGTATATAGTTCAACCTTCATCGAGCTAAAAGCACCAGATTATGGAGGGAAATGGTGGCACTAACTCTCAGGACACTAAAAAAATTATAAAATCACCACAAGACTTCTTTGCTCCAAGACAAAGTCGAACTGACAGGAAAACGGCGGAGATGGGGGGGGGAAGATGGCGGATGACAAATCATTGGCACAGTTATTGGAAGAAGCCTGGGCTAAACAGGACTTATCGGGTAAGCTGGAAAGAATGGAGAAGCGCTTAAGCGACCAAATCCAGCTATCTCTTGAGCCCATAAGAACACAATTAACACAAATGCAGTTCTCTCTAGAAAAAACAGCAAAAACGGCTGAAAAAGCCATTAAGATGAGCACTGCGCTCAAAGAGGACGTTAAGGAGGCTCGGGCATGGGATTTAAACTCAAGAGAACGCATCCTAACTCTTGAGTCGCAAATGAAACAATTAAATTTGAAACTGAGAGGACTGCCTGAAGGGGCGGAGCAAAATAGGGACACAATCTGCTTTGTGACAAATTGGCTGGTTGCTATTTTTAATCTTGAGCTGAGAGTAGCCCCAATCATTTTAAAAGTGTTCCGGCTGGGTGCTTCCCTTAACCCAAAACGTACTGCCCCGAGAGATCTCCTCATTCAACTAGCTGACTGGAGAACAACAACAACAAAAAATACAAGAGGAAGCAAGAGCCGGGGGTTTCCTACCTTATAAAGAGTTTAAAGTGTTAGGGTGATTTCCCACTAAAGCTGCCTCGGGGTTGCGCCGCCGTTTGCCCCGATACTATTAGTCAATTTCACACCCGAAGCTGTGGGGCTGCATTTTGACCCGCGGCTCGCCCGATTTCCCCGCAGTTTCGTAATCCTCAAAAAACAGGATTACGAAACTGCGGGGGAAATCGGGCGAAGCCGCGGGTCAAAAGACCTCCTCAGCTAGGGTTGCCAAGTCCATCTTTGCCCCCAGCGGGGGACTTTGGGGGCCGTTCCTGGAGGGGGCGGGGCATCCCTGATGTGATGACGTCACATTGGGGATGTCCGCTCCCCCCCCGGCCGCGCGCCCCTTGCGTGTGGGGAAATGCTGTGCAGAGAGCTGGCATTTCCCCACTCACCCGAATGCCAGCTCCATTTAAGCACAGGCAGCTGTCAGAAATGTCTGTTTGTTAATTCTCACTGAGTCCATTGTTCTGTGTTCCCTATATCGCTTTGCGCTTGCGTAGTTATGCTGGCAGTAACATGGGAGCTTCTTCCCTGCTGCTTGTTCTTATCACGGTGGCCTTGAATGTGGGATTTGGGCTATTCTTGAGCTTATGAGAATTTTCCAGTCCTGTGAAGATGAGGGGAGGAGGGAGTCATCTCCCGCCCATGAAGCAACTCTCCCGCCGGGAGTTTCCCACGCGCGCGCTTACAGTTCATTTGCTAGTCGCAATTTGCATCACACTATAACTCTGCTTGCATCGCTTATCCCCCCCATTCCTGACAATGACCCTCAACTGTGGGTTTTAGTACTGTATTCCAATAAAGCCCTTCTTTTGATTAAGAATGCTTGGACCTACTTGCTTTTGAACCTGACAGCAGCCTTCCCTGCACGCTCGATCTTGAGCGGAGATTGGGCTTGAAGGGAAATGCCAGCTTCCTGCACTGCCCCTTTAAGAGCAGTTTCCAGGCACCCCAATCTCCGCTTGAGATCGAGCGTGCAGGGAAGGCTGCCTGTGGAGCTGGCATTCTGGTGACTGGGAACGCCAGCTCTGTGCATTTAAAGGGAGCCCTTCAAGAGAGAAGGGAGAGGGGTGGCTGTGGGTGTTGGGGCTTGGGGGTGGGGCTCCCCCAAGCCCCAACACCATTTAGCCGTCGGCAGATAGGACCCCCCCCAAAGCGGGGGACCCCTGCCAAACCGGGGGGATTGGCAACCCTATTGTTGACTCAACATTGGAGCTCAACACCACATTTCCAAGGCTGGTCTTTACCTTATTACCCTAAATTGTTGATAGCCATAGATAGTAAGCCTGGCTTAATATTCTTGAAAGGCACAGTTGCAACTGCTTAGAGAGCAGTGTTTCACTACTGTCTCATCTGGGGGGAGGGGAGGGAGGGGAATTGTTACTGAGTGGCTATAAAATTATAATTTTTGCTCATTTCAACAGTTGTAAGGTATAGTTAATGCATTTTGTTTTTGTTTTTCATTGACTTTGGCTCTGTTATTTAAAAGTTTTTAATTAATATTTATATTTTATTGTGGGCTTTTGATTGCAACTAGAAATTACTTGATAAGGATCTGATTGCAGCTGATAATCAATTGTTGATAACCTGATTAGCTCCTCTTATTAGTTGTGGAGTACCTGATTATTGTGAACCATTAATTGCTAATTGCCTGATTCTTGTTCAAATTAATTGCTGATAATTGGATTAGACGTTTTTACTAAATTGAGGAGAACCTGATTGTTGTTGTCAATTAATTGCTATTAACCTGATTCTCACTTAAATTAAATTGTAGATAATCTGACTTGGACTACTACTGCCTCAAGTGCTGGTAATTTATTCAAGAGACAATCTCTAAGAACTGGGCTCCTTTGGAGTCGACTTTTAAAAGATTCCTAAAAGCTATTTTATATATATATATAGTTGCTTGTACACTCAGTTTGGATACCTAACTGGGATGAACACACACGTTGCTTATTCTTGCAGCTTGCTGCCTTTGCATCAGTACAGCCACATTTTTTCTCCTAGGTACTACCTTTGTCAGTCTTATTACATACTTTGAAATTAACACCTCTTATACAAAATTTAACACTCCTTTTTATTTCATAATGAACACTCTGAAAATTCAGTCGGTGAACATTAGAGGTCTTAACACCTGGGTCAAACGAAGAAAAGTTCTACGTCAACTGCAGCTAACAAAGCCATCAATTCTGTTTCTACAGGAAACACATTCCAGATCTGATAAACTTCCTATATTAAAATCTTCTGGGTTTCCACAACAATTTCAGGCACTAGGGTCATCTAAAGCACGAGGAGTGGCGATTCTGCTCTCTAAAACACTTCACTTCTTGGTGGGCGGCACAAAGATAGATCCTTTGGGTCATTTTATCTTTGTCAAAGGAACTCTTGATGATAGGAAACTCACACTGGCATCATTATATGCCCCAAACCTGAACCAAATTGCCTTCCTGAAATCCACTCTCTTGGAATTACAGACCTTTACAGAAGGCGAGCTGATCATAAGAGGAGATTTTAATTTTATTGCAGATAAATTTCTAGATAGATCACCTACTAAATGTAAGACCAAACCACATTCCAAAACAGGAACAGGCACAGGACTATCCAGACTTTTCTCTGAATTCAGACTAATAGATTCCTGGAGGTCCCTACACCCGGAAGACCGAGACTATTCATACTTTTCAGCACAGCATCAGACCTTCACAAGGATAGACAATATTCTAATATCTGAACAACTGTTGGCAGAACTGGAATCAGCATCCATAGGCCCTAGGTACTTGACAGATCATGCATGGCTAGAATGTCAATTACAGAAACACCCGAACACACTGCCAGATAGACAATGGTCCATGGACAAAGACATTTTATTGGACACTTCAATTAAGGACAAACTGGAGACCGATATCAGAAACTTTTTTCAGGAAAACACATCGCCAGAAATCTCTGCCTCCACATGCTGGGATGCCATGAAATTGGTTCTTCGAGGATCAATGATCTCTCTTACATCACATCTACGGAAAAGAAGAGAAAAAACCAGAAGAGAAACGTTAGGTCGGATTGCTCTGCTGGAATCCAAGCACAAAGCCACAGGAAGATTTATGCTAAACTATTGGCGGAAAGAAAGATTTTAGAAACATTGGAGACATCGCAAATTCAAAAAAAATCTACTTTATTTAAAACAGCAGTACTGGCAAAAATCTCCTAGAAATGTATGCATGCTAGCATTGAGGATCAAAGAAAAAAGGAAGGCAGCTTTGGTGACCACACTGAAAACTTCGGATGGAAAACACTATACCTCCCTTAAAACGGTAGCAGGAGGTTTTGCTGACTTCTTTGCAAAACTATATTCCTCCCGTGAACCAGCAATAAACACTATTGCATCTTATCTAGACACTTTACCTGATTTAAAAAAGCTTTCCCCAGCACACACTAGCTTTATGGAAAAACCCATAGATTGAAAAGAACTCACAGAGACTATCAAAGGCCTGAAGCTAAATAAGGCCCCTGGCATAGACGGAATCCCCGCAGAGTTTTATAGAACCTTCCACTCAACACTGGAACCTCATCTTCTAAACATCTGCAATAAGGCGTTATGCTCAGGAACTATACCTCACTCCTGGTATGATTCTTCAATCTCAGTAATTCCCAAAGACAAGAAAGACCTGTCGGACCCTGCATCATACTGCCCAATTGCTTTGCTGAACAATGATGCAAAGATATTCACTTCAATTTTAGCCAATAGACTCAAGACGCTAGTGTCAGACTATATCAATCTGGATCAGACCGGCTTCATTCTGAATAGGCGGATAATGGATAATGTGAGACGAACGCTCAATATTATATCTTATGGGAAGACCTCCTCTCTCGAATCTGTAATACTGGCTTTAGATTTTGAGAAAGCTTTTGACTCCCTAGAAATCACCTATCTTCTCCTGCTGCTGGAAAAAATGGGCTTTGGCTGGAATTTTCTCAACTCCTTAAAAACGTTATACGCTCACCCCAAGTCTAGAATACGTGTAAATGGCTATAATTCTAACTTCTTTTTTCCATCCAGAGGAACTAGGCAGGGGTGCCCGCTCTCACCATTGCTCTTTGCGCTTGCAGTGGAACCGCTAGCGAATGAGTTGCGTCACAACCAAGATTTTACGGGTATTTACGTCAATGGGCAAGAACATAAATTAACAATGTATGCTGACGATATCACCTTATATGTCTCTAATCCTGAAGGCTCTATACCTGCCATCCAAGAGACTCTCTCCCGATTTGACGCATTGTCCGGGCTACGCTCGAAAAACAACAAATCGGAAATTTACCCCATCACTCTTTCTAGTAAAACTCGACTGACACTACTTAAATCCACACCATTTAGATGGGTGGAAACTACTTGGAGGCATCTAGGGGTCCAAATTCCATTGGATTTACACAATTTGTTAGTAAGCAACTACCATAAAACTTTTGCTGAGTCTCAAGAGAAGATGAAGAAATGGAACGCGCTTAAGCTTTCTTTAGCAGATCGTGTGCAATTAATTAAAACTTTTGTTTTTCCGTGCTTTCTATTCCTCTTTAGAACACTGCCAATATTCATACCAGAAAAAGATCTGAATAATTGGCAGACAGAGATTCAACACTTTGTATGGAATTACAAGAAATCTCGAATAGATAGTTACTCCCTCTCCAAGCTGTTGACACTGGGAGGCCTAAACATGCCTCGGCTCCAAACTTATTACCATGCAGCTCTCCTTTCCAACATTCCTAAAATGTTGCAACTACAACCAGAGGCACAATGGGTGCATATTGAGCAGTCGTATGTCTCCCCATTCAAACTACAAGAAATTTTCTGGATTCCGTCATCACGTCGGCCCTTGAGCATCCTCGATAATCACTTCTTATACACGACACTGAAAATTTGGGATCGCAGACAGAAGTGTTTAGCTCCTCCAATATCTCCATTATCCACATTTACTTCTCAGCAATGGTTCCTACCAGGGATGGAACCAAACTCATTCAAGACATGGACAGATGCAGGCATCACAAGACTTCAACACTTAACAAAAAATGGAAAGATCCATAGCAAATCTTACTTTGAAGAAGATATTGGCCATAACATCTCATGGCTTCAATACTATCAAGTCAAGAGCTTCACGGAAGCCTTAGCGGAGAAAGGCATATTCAAAAGACCTAAAACGATATTTGAATTGACTCTAGAGAGCTTTCCGGACTCGGCTAAAGGGACCCTTTCTAAGGTATACAAGATCCTGATAGAACATGATAGTTCTCATACTGCCACTTACCAGAAAGCTTGGGAACGAGATCTCCAAAAATCATTGACAGATGAGCAATGGTCATCTTGCTGGAAATCTTCAAAGAAAGTTTTTAAGATCTTTAATGTCCATCTGCAAACATATAAACTGATTACTTGCTGGTACTACACACCTGACCGACTACATCATCTCAACCCCAATTACACTCAGTTTTGCTGGAAGCAATGTGGGCTTAAAGGAAGCTATTTTCACTGCTGGTGGGAATGCCCACACATCAATGACTTTTGGAGAAGTGTCATAGCGGAAATAAACAAGATCACCTCTCAAATAATTCCTCTTAAACCAGAAGTTATCTTATTTCAAGTACAAGAAACACCTGACTCACAAAGCAGCTACAACCAACTTACCTTGATTTTGCTGGCAGCAGCCCGTCTGGCCATAGCTACTACCTGGAAATCTGCATCTCCTCCGACACAAAGTATGGGATCAGTTTGTTATGGGATCAGTTTGTTATGTGCAAAATTTCTGACTCACTTCAAAGACAACGATCCGGAACCACTATGACCCATGCTAAATTCGTACGCATGTGGTTTCCATGGCTACAGTATATGACAGACGCAGAACTTCTTCCCACTAACACTGCTTATTCTTCTTGGTTTTTCTTCTAACTATCCTCTGCATACACAGAGGTACATACAAAATCCTTCTATATTTAAGATCTGGCTTTAATCTAGTTCTCACTTTCTCCCGATCGACAGTGATAGTGTAATTACTAGTACTTTTGTTGGATGATAAGTGTTCAAAAATGTTAGAATTGTTTTTTACTGCTAAGAAATTGGCTTCTGATACAACTTGATCCTTTTCTCTTATTGTTGCTTGTTTAATGCTTTAGATGTTCATTGTTGTAAATTATTATTATTTTAAAAGAATAAAATAAATTATTTTTTTAAAAAACAAAAAACTGTAGTTTCATTCTCATCTACTTATCAGGTCTCTGACCTTGGCTCTCCAGCTGTGGGAGCCCATTGCTGGGAACTCTAACCATTCATAGGCTGTTTTTCTAAGCTTGCCCGCTTAAGCCTGCCTCGCATGCAAAATGTAACCATTGGCTTCTGCTGTTGGGTGGGCCATTCAAATGTAGTATAACCTAGTATGCTTTGCTGTATCTGGTCATTACTGACACAGAATGTGTAGACGTGTCTTTGGTACTGTTTCATTAAATATTGTCTTCTGCAAGAAGCCCTGTGTTATATGACTGACTGAAGAACCTGACAGGTGGGCAGGAACCAGGAAAATGGAGGATTGTCCCAGTTCATTGATTGTGAGCTTTGTGAACCAGTTTGGCTTGTGAGGTTCGTGAATTTTCCCCTACCTCCTTTCTGTTGGTGTTGGCTCCCCGAGGCCAGAAGAATGGAAGAGGGGGAAGATCTTGCAATCCATTTCAGTGATCCCTTTCACTATCCCCCCCCGTTTCCAAGTGGGAGGAAGTGAGAGAGATCACTGAAATGGCTTGCATCCGTTTCAGCCTATTTCAGCTGCAGCATGACTCAGCGAGTCAACAGAGAAGGGATTTAAATGCCTTCCTAGTTCACTCGCCGAGTCACACTGCCACCACAGTACGACTCCAAGTCAAATGAGAAGGCATTTCACTTGTGAGTTGCGCTGCCACCACCACCACGGCACAGCGTGCAAAACCATTTAAAAGGATCCCTTTAAATGGCTTTGCAAGCTATGCTGTTGTGGCACTGCCCCTTGGAAAAGGCATTTAAAGAGACCTTTTCTGAGCCCCGCCCCCAGTGCCGGCATGTCTGCCAACACAAACCCACCTGGGAGGTTCGTGGGAGGTTCGTGGGGCTCGTGAGGGTGGAATGGCATGAACCGAGGTTTGCGAACCACGAACTGGGCCAACCTAGGTTCATAATTTGGTTTGTGTTCATCCCTAGCTATAACTAGCCAATACATAACAGGTGATTTCTCATAGTACACATCTTGATCATTATGCATATATACAGGCAAGAGTATACGTCTCTGTCTTTGAACCCAATTAGGACTTTCAAGGAACTGAACAGTTGAAAAAGAGAGAGAAGACAATTAAAAAAACACGTTTATATAAAACCAACATTTTAAGATTCAGGTTGTGATATTTGTTGGAGGATTAAATAAATTGTATCAAAGATGTAACTCTCGGCTTAAAAATGAGCGATGCATTTCTCATTATTAAAAATAAGTTTTATTTCACTTGTGTTAGGTAAGTTATGGCTCCTTTGATCCACAATCCAGTATTTAGTGATAAAATTAAGTTCCTCTCTTTTTGCCTGATCGTTCCAAACGAACATCTTCAGAATGTTGGGAGTGTGCAGTTGTTCAGGCATTTTGGATAGTTGTGGATTAGCCTCCTCACTTTCTGTGATGAGACTGGAAAAACTTTCCCACAGACCTCGAGACTGAGATTTCTCTAGAACTATATTTTTATTGCTTTTACAGAAATGATGCTGATTTTATTAATCGTTGAACTCTGTGCCTTTTAAAATAAATGGGCTCAGTGAGCAAAGGCTAAAACATCTCTCTCTCCCAGTTTGGTGTAGAACCAGTTTGGTGGAGTGGTTAAGTACGTGGACTCTAATCTGGGAGAACCGGGTTTGATTCCCCATTCCTTCACATGCAGCTGCTGGTGTGACCTTGGGTCAGTCACAAGTTCTCTTAGAGCTGCTCTCTCAAGGGCAGTTCTCAAAAGAGCTCTCTCAGCCCCACATACCTCACAGGGTGTCTGTTGTGGGGAGGGGAAGGGAAAGGGGACCGTGAGCCACTCTGAGACTCCTTTGGGAAGTGAAGTGCAGGGTATGAATCCAATCTCTTCTTCCTCTTCTCTTCCCTGATTTGGACCTTGTAACTTTTCAGTACATTTTAAATTACTTGAAGAAACCAGTATATTCAACAAATAAGATAAGTGCCTTTTAGTGTTCCACTTTCCCCATCAACTTACCCATTGTCCTTTAAAGGGGAAAATAGTCACTATGATCTGAAGACTGGGGGATTTTGGGTATTTTTCTTTCTTTAACTAGAATTTTTTTTATTTTCGTCAATTATAAAATCAAACACTTAAATGTAAAAAATTAACGTTCACATAAATGACAATAACATTGTCATGTTTTTAATTTAAAGTGAAAACAAACCAAAACCCCATTTTTCAACAAAGTCATTTTTCTTAGTAGGTGTTTCCATTGTAACCAACTGAGTCGCTATTTTGTCTGCAACCGCTATGTCCCAAAACTTGGAAACCCATTGCTTTAGTGTAGGGATTTTATTCAGTTTCCAATTTTGAGCAATCAGAAGTTTTGCTGCAATAAGCGATAACGCAGCGAGTTCAGATTTTTGCTTTGTTAGCGATAAATCAGGCTACAAGTTAAGTGAAACTGACTCTGGTGAATTAGGAAGCTCATGTCCTATTATTTTTGTCATGTTGGTATTTTTTTTATATATGTGGGTGGGGCGGGGAGAGAGAGAGAGCACACCTGGAAGCCGTGGCGACCCCTACTGGGGGCCTGAAAGATCTTCAGAGAGGTGGCTGAATAAAGCCTGTCCCTGCCTCCCGCCTCTGGCATTCCAAGGAGGTCTCCCATCCAAGTACTTGCCAGAGTTGACCCTGCTTAGCTCCCGAGATCTGACGAGATCGGGCTTGCCTGGGCTGTTCACCTGGAGCACATTTAAAGTGGGAAGGGGAGTAAATCCTTTCCCCCCTTATTGTTGTCGTATAAAGGCCTTTCTCTAGATATC
This sequence comes from Gekko gecko, assembly GCA_029375565.1. Classification (NCBI taxonomy): domain Eukaryota; kingdom Metazoa; phylum Chordata; class Lepidosauria; order Squamata; family Gekkonidae; genus Gekko; species Gekko gecko. The sequence goes on along the minus strand of JAPDNY010000008.1, from coordinate 143,343,637 downwards.
ACAACCCTTTTAGTTACTTAAGAACATAAGAGAAGCCAATGTTGGATCAGGCCAACAGCCCATCTCATTCAACACTCTGTGTCACACAGTGGCCAAAAATACCAGGTGCCATCATGAGGTCCAGCAGTGGGGCCAGGACACTAGAAGCCCTCCCACTGCTGCCCCCCCAAGCACCAAGAATACAGAGCATTCCTTGCCCCAGACCGAGAGTCCCTATCTATACCTTGTGGCTAATAGCCACTGATGGACCTCTGCTCCCTATGTTTATCTGATTACCTCTTGAAGCCGCCCATGCTTGTAGCCGCCACCACCTCCTGTGGCACTGAATTCCATGTGTTAATCACTCTTTGGGTGAAGTACTACCTTTTATCCATTCTAACCCGACCGCTCAACAATTTCTTTGAGTGTCCATGAGTTCTTGTCTTGTGAGAAAGGGAGAAAAGGACCTCTTTCTCGACCTGCTCCATCTCATGCATAATCTTCTAAACCTCGATCATGTCACCCCTCAGCCGTTGTTTCTCCAAGCTAAAGAGCCCCAAGCGCCTCAACCTTTCTTCATAGGGAAAGTGTTCCGATCCTTTTATCATTCTAGCTGCCCTCTTCTGCACTTTTCCCAAAGCTATAATATCCTTTTTAAGGTGTGTTGACCAGAACTGTACACAGTATTCCAAATGAGGTCACACCATTGATTTATATAGTAGAGTGGCTTTCTGTAATGTTGCCAGCCTCCAGGTGTGGCCTGGAGATCTCCCACTTTTACAACTGATCTCCAGCTGAAAGAGATCAGCTCCCTTGGAGAACATGGCTGCTTTGAAGGGCAGACTCTATGACATGCTGAGACCCCTCCCCTCTGCAAACCCCTCCCTCTCCCAGATCCACCCCCAAAGTCTCCAGGTATTTTCCAACCCAGACCTGGCAACCCTAGCTTCCTGTGACTTTGTAATGAATTTTCCTGCTTCAGGGATTGAGTTTTAAGGAGATAATCTGTGATAAACTCTAACCTTTTATAAATAAATAAATCTTATAAATAAGTCTCAGCATGGAAAGTGCAGAGAAGGGCAACTAGAATGATAAAAGGGTTGGAACACCTTCCCTATGAAGAAAGGTTAAAACACTTGGGGCTCTTTAGCTTGGAGAAACGACGGCTGAGGGGTGACATGATCGAGGTTTATAAGATTATGAATGGGATTGAGCAGGTTGAGAAAGAAGTACTTTTCTCCCTTTCTCACAATACAAGAACTCGTGGGCACTCCATGAAATTGCTGAGCAGTCAGGTTAGAACAGATAAAAGGAAATACTTCTTCACCCAAAGAGTGATTAACATATGGAATTCACTGCCACAGGAGGTGGTGGCAGCTACAAGCATGGACAGTTTCAAGAGGGAATTAGATAAACATATGGAGCAGAAGTCCATCAGTGGCTATTAGCCACAGGGTATAGATGGGAACTCTCAGTCTGGGGCAGGTGATGCACTCTATTCTTGGTGCTGGGGGGGGCAACAGTGGGAGGGCTTCTAGTGTCCTGGCCCCACTGCTGGACCTCCTGATGGCACCTGGTATATTTTGGCCACTGTGTGACAGAGTGTTGGACTAGATGGGCCATTGGCCTGATTCAACATTGGCTTCTCTTATGTTCTTATGTTCTTATGTAGTGTGTCTGCTATAAATGTTGTTTGCATTGATTTTATGGAATAGTGCACCAGATAAAATCGTGAGAGGCATTGTTTCCTCCCTCTGGTTTTATACAAAGTGATAAAAGTAACTGAAAAAGCACAGCTTGTGACGGTTCTTTACCAGAGTAAGCAAACTGAAATGGAAAAGGGAGCTGTTGGTGAAGAAAGGGCAGGGCCAAGTGGAAGGGAGGGGCTGGTTATCTATATATTTATGGGCTGGTTATCTATATATTTATGGGCGTAGGATATGATTAATTATTGCGGGGGTTAATCATCCACTGATGGGGAAACAGGATCGGCCTAATCTCTGTTTACTTCTGTATGGCATCGTAAAGTCACCTTTGCCCTGGCAAAGATGGCAAGAATGCCATCACCAAGAACAGGGAAACATGACAGACAGGATAAAATTATGCCCCGGGGTGGAGAGAGTTGACTTGGGCTACGGTCACATGCGCCAGTTGGAGTGGAGGGGAAGTGAGGCTATTTGCTCTGGGGGAATTTGACACGCAGTTGAGAGATCACACATCCTTTTGTGCTGAGGGCTCAGCCCATCACTGTGTGATCAGACGCAACTGTGGGTGAGTTTTTGCCATTTGTTTCCCGTGCACATACATGAGGAATTGCACCTCTGCACTGAAGGCTCCCCATGGAGTATGTGATTATGCGCATACTGTGTGGAGGGGGAACAACACCAAGTCAGCATGGAATGATCAGACCATCCTGACAGCATGAGAGCATGCTTGCGTGATCAGACAGGGGAAAGTCCATCTGTGGTCTGTTGGAACCAGTTAGAGCCGGAATTTCCCCAGTGTCCTTTAACTCCGCTTCCGTGGCAGAGCAGCACAGGTTGCCGATGATGGCGGGACGTTTCCCAGCTGTTGCTGTCGCTCATGCCCTTTGGATCTATCAGGCATTCGCAGCTAAGTCGGATCTAAAGGCCCGTATGATCGCAGCCGAAAAGAATTCTCTCTCTCCCCCCCCAGATACTAGAACTCGAGGACATCCAATCAAGCCGAGGGGCAGTAGGTTCAGGGCAGACAAAAGGAAAGAATACTTTACACAGAGAGTGATTCAAATGTGGGATTTACCGCCAGAGGATTATTTCATTTCATCTTATTTATTAAATTAGATTTTTAGGCTGCCCTTCTGTAAAGTACCGAGACTGAAGCATAGCGTAGTGATTTCAGCTCATACTTTACTTTGGAATTAGGAAAAACTTGAGATACAGTAGCCGGCCAGAGGCCGCTTTAAATACGAGTACAAGCCACACCCAACACACACATACCCACACTCGTGATAGGATTATTTACAAAGCGAGTGCAGCCATAGGTTCCCTTGAGGATCCGGTTGAGCCGATAGGCTGGTTCTAGGATTCTCTCCTTCTATTGTCTTGGGGTGTGAAGCTAGGCTAGTTTGCCTGGCCATGTGGAAAGGCGACCGTGTATGCGGTCGCCATTGGTACATAACACCTTCCCTGCAAGCAGGGCTCAGGGCGCCTTACAACAAAGGTAAAAACAATAAATAAATTATGTTGTTGAAGGCTTTCATGACCGGAGTTCATTAGTTGCTGTAGATTTTCCGGGTTGTGTGGCCGTGGTCTTGGCATTGTAGGACCTGACGTTTCGCCAGTAGCTGTGACTGGCATCCTCAGAGGTAATGTGACTGGTAGCCTCTGTGACTGGTAATGTGACTGGTAACTGGTAATGTGATTGGTAATCTTACTGTGACTGGTAACCTCTGAGGATGCCAGTCACAGCTACTGGCGAAACGTCAGGTCCTACAATGCCAAGACCACGGCCACACAACCCGGAAAATCTACAGCAACAAATGAATAAATTACATTAAAATCTGCAATAAAAAACATAATACGTATCAACAAATAAAACAATCCATTCCAAGATGGTGGGATAGCTTCAGCTCCCAGAAGCCTCCTGGGGGGGTTGTGGAGAATGGAGAGTAGGAGAGTGTCAGACCACATGTTGTCCCATTGCTGTCCTCAACCAAATGCCTAGTGGGACACCTCTGCCTTACATGCCCTGCAGAAAGGTAGCAAATCTCGCAGGGCACAGATATTCTCCAGCAGAGAGTTCCACCAGGCAGGGCCCAGGGCTGAAAAAGCCTTGGCCCTGGTTGAGGACAGCCGGATCTTTCTCAAGCTGGGGATGTTGTGATGGCCACAGGAATAAACAGCTTGAAAGGGGGATTAGATAGATTCAGAGAGGAAAAGCCTATCAATGGCTACTAGGCATGGCGCCTGAGGGGAACCTCCGCATTCAGAGGCACTAAGCCTCTGAATCCCAGAGCCGAGAGGCAACACAAGGGGAAGGCCTCAGCCTCTATGCCCTGTTGTTGGCTGTCCAGAGAAACTGGCTGGCCATTGTTTCAGTGAGACAGGATGCTGGACTTGATGGACCACTAGTCTGATCCAGTAGGGCTCTTCTTATGTTTTTATGAAGGCCTCGGCCTCTATGCCCTGTCGTTGGATGTCCAGAGGAACTGGTTGACTGCTGTGTGAGAGAAGATGCTGGAGTAGATGGAGCATTGGTCTGATCCAGTAGGGCTATTCTCATGTTCTTATGAAGGCCTCAGTCTCAATGCCCTGTTGCTGGATATCCAGGGGAACTGGTTGGCTGCTGTGTGAGATAGGAAGCTGGACTAGATGGACCACTGGTTTGATCCAGCAGGGCTCTTCTGATGTTCTTATGAAGGCCTCTATGCCCTGTTGTCAGATATCCAGAGGAACTGGTTGGCCGCTGTGTGAGACAGAATGCTGGACTAGATGGAGCACTGGTCTGACCCAGCAGGGCTCTTCTCATGTTGTTATGAAGGCCTCAGTCTCAATGCCCTGTTGCTGGATGTCCAGAGGAACTGGTTGGCCTCTGTGTCAGATGGGATGCTGGACTAGATGGATCACTTGCCTGAGCCAGCTGGGCTCTTCTTATGTTCTTAATATAGTTTTGATGCAGTGCCATTGTTGAGTGGGTGGTACCTAATCACCACCAAACCCTTACACAGAAAGAACACAAAGTCCACAAACTGGCAGCCTCACAGTTGTGACCAGGAAGGAACAGGGGTTTAGTAAGAATCCCACGCACACTCGTGGGTTGGCACCTCCCCAGGGAAGGCAAAATCTTGGCTCATTAAAGGGAGCAGAGGACCTTAGGAATGAGTGAACCACTTTGGCAATGGTTGCGGTTGCTGCCACCCCCCAAATAACAACAACAACAACAACAACAGTTGCCATTCATGACTGTTTGCTGATGCTTTGCAGTTTGTTTTGTGTGCATACTTCATTTTTTACAAGCAAATTATATAGTATTTAAACACACCGTGTGTATCACTCACATGTATAATAGTAGAATGTACATTGCTCGCTTAGTGAGTCAAAATGAATGTGGGAAAATGCATTGATTGCATAAACATGGGCAGGTGCATGAAACAAGAGTTTCTCATTCTTAGGATGGGAACAGAAAACAGAGACAGAAATTAATGGTGACAGATCTTAAATGGTAAAAGAGGGTGAAGTCATAGGATCATAGAGTTGGCAGGGACCTCCAGGGTCATCTAAGTCCAGCCCCCTGCACAATGCAGGAAATTCATAAATACCTCCCCCTTTATACCCCTAGTGACCCCTGTTCCATGCCCAGAAGATGACCAAAAGAACCTTCCAGGATCTCCAGCCAAACTAACCTGGAGAAAAAATGCTTCCTGACCCCAAAGTGGGAATCAGCATTGCGCTGGGTGTGTAAGGAAGGGCTGCAAGAAGAAATCAATTGAAGGGCTAAAGATCTGGGAGGTCCATAATGGTGAGCTGGTAATCAGCTGAAAGAGGAATCATTCATTAGGGCAGGGAATGCTTGGGGAATTTTATTTATTCCATTTGTATTATAGCAATAAAATTGAATTAAAGAAATTAAAAATTGGCCTAAATTCATCTTAGGCCTCAAACCTTCCATCACCACCCTGAATTTCCCCCACCCACAAGGGCATAACATTTCTGTTTAGCAAAACTGTTATTGAATGTGGTCGGAAACGAGGCGGCGGTTAAGCTTCAAAGATGCCCAGGTGCAAAAGATGCTTAGATCTTAGAGCTAACTTGTAATGCAAAATAAGAGATGGTGCTTCCGGATTGTAACGTCTTCTTCTAACAGGAAGAGAGAGACTGTGTAAAGGAAAGTTTCCATTGTCCTGCTTCTGACGCGCACATTGTAAGGTATATCAGAGAACTAAATGCATCTGTAAGGGGTCAGCCTTTTTTTTTTGCTCTTGAAGCAAGCTGACCTAGCGCTAATAAACATTCTCCTCTTACTGACCTGGTGTGGTTTCACTGACTGGATGAAAGCTCTCTTCTCCCCGCTTCAGTATCCCGCCCTCCCCGCAAACAGGCTCAGGTACGAAGTACCATAAAATCCACATAAAACATCTTAAAACATTTTAAAACAAACAATCACAGAGTGCTAGAAATAGTAATCATCCCATTATTAATTGAGATGGTGTGCTGTATGATGTAACAAGCAACAATATCTGACTCAGTGATCTTCTGGCATCCCGCAATGGTATGGCTCGATCTCGAAGCTGAGGCCAGCCCATAACCACAGATGTTGGTGGTAGTGGTGAGGGCGGCTCCTAGTTGAAAGCCTGGTGGAAGAGCTCCAACTTGCAGGCCCTGAGGAACTGTCGAAGATCCCACAGGGCCCTGATCTCTTCCGGAAGCTCGTTCCACCAGTATGGAGCCACCACTGAAAAGGCCCCAGCCCTGGTGGCAGCGAGCCTGGCATCCTTGGGGCCTGGGAGGGTCATTCGGTGTTGTGACCCCAATTAATTAATCATATTAATAATATGAGTGGATACTGTCTTGCAACAAGAATCGCAAGGGTATGGTCTTCTGCTTTCTGATGGCAGGTGGGAGATCTCATGAAAACATGAAGCTGCCATACTGAATCAGACCCTTGGTCCATCCAAGTTAGTATTGTGTACTCAAACTGGCAGCAGCTCTCCTGGGTCTGCAATGGAAGTCTTTCCCATCATCTACTCCACCCAGACCCTTTAACAGGAGATGCCAGAGATTGAACCTGGGACCTTCTGTATGGCAAGCATGTGTTCTGTGACTGAGCTATCACAGGCCCGTAGCCACAGCGGGGCATTTCAGGGCCTGGCCCCCTGACTTCCTGCCAAGGCCCCCTGACTTCCATGCAGCCCCCAAGCCCCCCAACTCTCTGGACCACCTGGAGGACTCCCCACTGCCACCCCTTCACCAAGCGCAGCTTGCTTCCCCATGTAGGCAAGCAGACTGCGAATGCTGCAAAAATGAGTTTTTAATTTTTTTATTTTATTTTATTTTGTCACATCAGTGCCCCCTGACTTATTTAACCCCCCCTCCCAATTACAAAATCCTGGCTATGGCCCTGCCTCCCCATCTTCCAACCCCCGCTCTCACTGTCTGCCGCCACTTAGCTGGGCAGTTGGAGGAAATTCTCAAGCAAAATGGCGGAAGCACAATCGGCATTCCCAGCATGATGGCGTTGCTTCAGGTGCGCTTCAGAAGAGACATGATCAGGCCATGTGATGCTCAATTATTTGCTCCGAAGGCTATGGTTAAACCATAGAGTTTTACGGCAAATTCTAGAGCGTCACCCTGGCAAGATTATGCCACTTCTGGGTTGTGCCGGAAGTGACATCATTGCAACAAGGATACCGCCGCCCCCCCGTCCAGACAGAAATATGTGCCTCGCAACCTTATGCAGGGATAGAATGGGCAAGGATATAGGGTTATCCCATCAGTTCAGCCTTATGTTCAGTTCTTGGAAGAAGAGAAGAAAAAGAGATTGGATTTATACCCCGCCATTCACTACCCAAAGGAGTCTCAGAGTGGCTTACAAACTCCTCTCCCTTCTCCTCCCCACAACAGACACCTTGTGAGGCAGGTGAGAGAGCTCTTTTGAGAACTGCCCTTGAGAGAACAGCTCTGAGAGTACTTGTAAGTGACCCAAGGTCACACCAGCAGCTGCATGTGGAAGAGCAGGGAATCAAACCCAGTTCTCCCAGATTACAGTCTGCAAACTTAACCACTAGACCAAACTGGCTCTGGACAGGTAATTAATTTGTATTAGATATCTGAATGTGTCTTTTCCCTTTCCCTTTTATGATATGGCTCTTTTGGCCACAGCCCTCAGCCTAATCCCACATAGCAAAAGTGGGTGTGGGGGGAATTTGGATCTCACTCCAGTCACAAAAGTTTTTTTTTTTTAAAAAAATTGCGCAATTCCACAGGGCCTGTAAGGCCGAGATGTTCCACCGGGCGTTTGTTTGAGGACAGCAACGGTTTCCATCATGCCCTTCCTTAGACCTCTGCCCATGAAGGATTTAATTTCTTCCCCCTTATACCCATGAGGCACCCACAGGCTGGAAATGGGAGGGAACCTTGAAATTTCACCACTAGCTTTTAATTAAAGAACTATATGTGTTGAGATATTTTTTAATTATTGTACATTGCCTAGAGCCCCACAATTGTAGGGATTAGGTGATTCAGAAATTTAAATAAATAAATAATTTTAAACTGGGTTGCTTAAACTGGGTCTTTATCTTGTAGAAAAGAAAGGCTCTAATATCTGTGAGCTCGTTTTTTCCTCAGGTATTGAGGTAATCCATTTCTGTCTCTCCTTCCTGAAATTGGGACATTCAGTAAGTAGATGAGTCAAGGTACCTATCTTCCCTGTATTGCAGAAACACTAGCTTTCTGAAAAGGGAACTCCCCAAAAGCAGCTTTTAATTTCTGGGGTTACTATGGCATTCAGTCTAGCAGCCCCCCCAAAATCTTGATATTGGGGAACTGTTATGGACTTCAAATATGCTGCTAAGGTAACTAGAGGTCCAATCCACTGTAGGCAAGGGGACCTACCCTTCTTGCTCACTGATTTGTGCTTCTGAAATCCAGCATCACTAGCTGTTTTTTTACCCTTCGGGATGTCGTTTTCTCGCTTCCCATCGAGAGTAGTAAGCACGGGAGTTCCTGCGGCTGCAACTGGGAGATCCAGAAGGGGATATGAAAGAAGAAGGGGATAGCAAGTCTACTGGCAAATTGGACTCTGTGTCTTCTGACGAGGACTCTGATGCAGAAAAGGGGGCAGCTGCTCCCAAACAAACATAAGAGAACATAAGAACATAAGAGAAGCCAATGTTGAATCAGGCCAATGGCCCATCTAGTCCAACACTCTGTCACACAGCGGCCAAAGTATACCAGGTGCCATCAGGAGGTCCAGCAGTGGGGCCAGGGCACCAGAAGCCCTCCCACTGCTGCCCCCTCCAGCACCAAGAATAGAGTGCATCACCTGCCCCAGATTGAGAGTTCCCATCTATACCCTGTGGCTAATAGCCACTGGTGGACTTCTGCTCCATATGTTTATCTAATTTCCTCTTGAAACTGTCCATGCTTGCAGCTGCCACGACCTCCTGTGGCAGTGAATTCCATATGTTAATCACTCTTTGGGTGAAGAAGTATTTCCTTTTATCTGTTCTAACCCGACTGCTCAGCAATTTCATAGAGTGCCCACGAGTTCTTGTATTGTGAGAAAGGGAGAAAAGTACTTCTTTCTCAACCTGCTCAATCCCATTCATAATCTTATAAACCTCGATCATGTCACCTCTCAGCCGTCGTTTCTCCAAGCTAAAGAGCCCCAAGCGTTTTAACCTTTCTTCATAGGGAAGGTGTTCCAACCCTTTTATCATTCTAGTTGCCCTTCTCTGCACTTTTTCCAATGCTATAATATCCTTTTTGAAATGTGGTGACCAGAACTGTACACAGTATTCCAAATGAGGTCGCACCAATGATTTATACAGGGGCATGATGATACTGGCTGATTTGTTATCAATTCCCTTCCTAATAATCCCCAGCATAGCGTTGGCCTTCTTTATTGCAGCTACACATTGTGTAGACATTTTCAGCGAGTTATCCACTACGACTCCAAGATCTCTCTCTTGGTCTGTCTCTGCCAGATCAGACCCCATCAATGTGTATTTATATTTAGGATTTTTGGCTCCAATGTGCATCACTTTGCACTTGGCCACATTGAACCCCATTTGCCACGTTGACGCCCACTCACCCATCCTCAACAGATCCCTTTGGAGTGCCTCACAATCCTCCCTGGTTTTCACCACCCTGAACAACTTTGTGTCATCTGCAAATTTAGCCACATCACTGCTTACTCCCAATTCCAAATCGTTAATAAACAAGTTAAAAAGCATCGGACCGAGTACTGATCCCTGTGGTACCCCACTGCTTACCACCCTCCACTGAGAACGTTTCCCATTTATACTCACTCTCTGTTTCCTATTTATAAGCCAATTTTTGATCCACAAGAGGACTTGTCCTTTTATCCCATGACTATTGAGCTTACTTAGGAGCCTTTGATGAGGAACTGTATCAAAAGCTTTCCGGAAGTCAAGGTAAATAATATCTATTGGGTCCCCCTTGTCCACATGTTTGTTCACTCCCTCAAAAAACACTAACAGGTTTTTTGAAAAAAGCTACCAACTGAGAGAGCGTAAGGAGAAGAAGAAAAAGAACTGAGACTCTGAAAGTTCATTTAAAACGTTCATTTCATGGGATGATCTGGGGAGGGTTCCTAAAATGGGTAAACAGTTAAGCTGATGCAGAATTGGGACTATTAGATTATGCTCAATGCTTTTTAAGCTTTTAAAGCTTTTTTATTGGACTAATAGGGATATAAGCATATTTGAAGATCTCCATCTCTTGGGGTTTTAATTAGGTGTGGTTATCTTTGCTTTCTCCTAGTTGTAGATGGTTCCCTCCCCTTTTCTGTTGTAGCTTGTAGTGTTTAGAAAATGCAAATAAAAAAATTCCCTTCAGGGGGCCAAACAAACAAAAAAAAGAGAGTAGTAAATTTGAATGTGTCTACGGTGATGTCTCACTTAGAATCCAGGTATGCTGAATCTGCTGTTCTGTTGGATATACTGGTTTTACTAGTAATAGAGTGTTTGTTACTCATTAGAACAGGAATGCGCCACCTGTGACTCAAGAAGCAATTGTGGCGTATGGAGCTAATCTTTAAAGAAGAGAGTGAAATCTTTGAATTAAGCTATACTGGAGGGGTAGGTGGAGGTCTGGAATAAACGGTCTGTGAAGGGAATGACAGGAATAGACCTTTATGAAAGCAAAGGGCTTCTTGAGAATATGGAAAGAGAAATGACAGAGGTGAAGAGTTGCCAGGAATCCAGGCAGAGAAATCATGCACAGATTTCCTTTTTTTCCTAATTTTTATGCCAGCATGTTAAGTGCACTTGCAGCTGCTGGATGACCTTGGGCAAGCCATAGTTCTGACAAGAGCAGTCCTTGAAAGAGCAGTTTCTGTCAGAGCTCTCTCAGTCCCACCTACCTCACAGGGTGTCTGTTGGGGGAGGGGAATGGAAAGGAGTTTGTTAGCTGCTCTAAGACTCTGAGTGAAGGGCAGGGTATAAATCCAATCTTCTTCTTCTCCTCCTCCTCCAAAAATTGACAACTTTTGCAGTACGAACCTTTAAATTTTTCCATGTTTGCCTGTGGAACGAGGTTGGCTCTTTATGACTCTGGTTGCAAAAACAGTAAAAACAATAAATAAATACAAAAACTGGCCTACATGTTTCTCGGTGCTGTCCTCCCTCACAGGAGTAGCCTGACCTCCAGACCTCCCTGGAGAGAAACAGGATCATATACTATTGGGAGAGTTCCCACTATCTCTGGTCATCCAGAGAGTCACAGAACTAAGTTCTCAGTTAAAGCATTGTTTGTTTAGCAACAGACAGTGAACAAGCAGTTAGCAGAACTCACTTAGCCTCCCAAAGGACGAGAGACCAAAGCGATTGACCTCCACATATACCTGACAGCGCACTATGTAGCTGCGGACCAGATGGGATGGCTGATGGAATATACTCAGGATGAGAAAGGGTCGACCCTTTGCCAGCCTATTGGACTCTCTCTTATACCATGTTCAAATGGTCCTACAGTGCCAAAATGTGTCATCATGAACATGCATAGCTACATTGTCCTGCACACGATACAGGTGTCCTTGAAGCGGACCCTTCTTTTGATCTTACCTAGACTTTGGGGAGAGGGCATGGCTCAGTGGTAGAGCATCTGCTTGGAATTCAGAAGCTCCCAAGTTCAGTCCCTGGTGTCTCCGGTTGAAAGGACCAGGTAGTAGGTGATGTGAAGACCCTGAGACCATGGAAAGCTGCTGCCTGGTTGGGTAGACAGTGCTGGCCTTGATGGACCAAGGGTTTGATTTGGTATAAGGCAGCTTCATATCTCCATGGATAATAACGTGTTCATGGATAAAACTATGAAGGCAACTTCATATCTCCATGGATAATAACGTGTTCATAGATAATAACTATACATGGATAATAACTATACGTACTCACAGTGAGTGCCTTTTGGGGGGAGGGTGTACTCTCTAAGAAACAGGTGGCCTTTGAGGGCGATCTGGCTATCTGTAGCCGTTGCAAGAAGATAAACTTGTTTCTGATAGAGACAGGCAGGCTGTGCGCATCTTTGAAAGACAGACAGGGAGGCCTAGAAGGTTCTCAAATGTCAACAGGTCATTCTAATATGACCGACTTTGGTCAACAGAGAAGCCTAGCTGAAGCAGAATCATGGCTCAGAGGATGCAAGGAAAGCCTGATGCATTCCACTTTCTAGTAGATTCATAGAATCCCAGAATCATAGAATCCCAGAGTTGGAAGGGGCCATACAGGCAATCTAGTCCAACCCCCTGCTCAATGTGGGATTTATTTATTTATCAAATTTATACTGGCCAGGGCCAGTTCAGGGTGCCTTACACAGAATAAAATGTCTAAATTACAATTAAAACAATTTTAAAACCAACTAAAGCCACCTGATATAGTAAGTGCTAATAATCATTACGTTGTTTAATGACGGCGGCCCTTATTCAGTGGTCCCTTCTTGCAGTCGGCTCGTAGGTGTTTCCTTTAGGTGGCTGGAACAAGAGGCTGTTGTTGGCAACTACAGGGGGCAAGGCTCTCTATCTTCAGCTCTTAAAGGCAGCTCCTTAATCAAAGGCCTGGTGGAAGAGCTCCATTTTACAGGCCCTGCAGACAAGGCTGGCTCGCCCACAAGGCGAGCTAGGCGCTCGCCTAGAGCACACCAGCCGCAGGGGTGCCAAAAGGTGCCCCTCCCCCGCGAAAAGCTCCCCTGTGTCTTCCAAGGCTTGCTTGGGCACCGCACAGAGCGCCCAAGCAAGCCAGCGCTGGGAGGGAAGGGGCGGCGGTTTAAACCTCCGCCCATTCCCTGGATTTCCTGGGGACCCAGCAGCCATGGAGCCCCCAGGAAAGCCGGCACTGGGAGGGAGGGGGTGGCGGTTTAAACCTCTGCCCCCTTCCCGGCTTTCCTGGGGGTCCCACAGCCACGGAGCCCCCACAAAAGCTGGCGCTGGGAGGGAGGGGGCGGTGGCTAGACCCCCACCCCCTTCCCGGCTTTCCTGGGGGTCCCGCAGCTGCGGAGCCCCCAGGAAAGCCGGCAGTGGGAGGGAGGGGGCGGTGGTTTAAACCTCTGCCCCCTTCCTGGCTTTCCTGGGGGTCCTGCAGCCACGGATTCCCCAGGAAAGCCTGCACTGGGAGCAAGGGGGTGGCGGCTAGACCCCGCCCCCTTCCCTGGCTTTCCTGGGGGCTCCGCAGCTACGGAGCGCCCAGGAAAGCCAGCGCTCTGCCGCTGCCCCCAGTCTCCAGGCCCCACCGGGAGGTTGGCATCCCGGTGGGGGGCGCCCCAGGCTGTCCTGCCTAGGGCGCCCAGACACCTGGAGCCAGCCCTGCCTGCGGAACTGGATAAGGTCCTGCAGGGCCCTGATCTCTTCTAGGAAATCGTTAGAACATAAGAACATAAGAACATAAGAGAAGCCAATGTTGAATCAGGCCAATGGCCCATCTAGTCCAACACTCTGTCACACAGCGGCCCAAAATACCAGTTCAACCATAACGGAGATGCCACTGAGCAAGCCTTGGCCCTGGTTGTGGCCAGCCTGGCATCCTTGAGGTCCGGAAGGGCCAGTCGATTCTGGGATCCTGATCGCAGCGCTCTCTGGGGAACCTGTGGGGAAAGGCCCCTGACCATGAAGGGCTTTAAAGGTAGGAACCAGCGCCTTGAAACTAATCCGGTATGCTATCGGTAGTCAGTGCAATGCTTTTAGTACAAGCTGGATGTGCTCCCGCACAGGGAGACCCATCAGAAGCCTGGTTGCAGCTTCCAGGTTTGAGACAAGGGCAGCCCCATGTAGAGAGCATTACAGTAGTCCAATCTCAAGGTGACAGTTATGTTCGCTGACCGCGCTAGGTGACAGCGACGTTTACCTGAGCTTGGAGCTCAAGAGACAATAGGGACTAGGATCCTGAAACCTCAAGTGGTCACCAATAGGAACCTTGATGGGAAGTTTAAACCCACCAATGGGACCTGGGGTGGTCCACGGGGACTGTATATAGTTGGCCATCTGGCCGGTACTGGTTGTTCTGTTGTGTGTGCAGTAAACTATGAACTAAGACTTGTGTCCTGGTTCTTCATGTGTCGAACCCACTACACAACAGTGACCATTGCATAGATCTCTGTTGCCAAGTATTTCCATTCGAGGGAGGGAACCAACTACCTTATCAGCTGAAGGTGATAAAAAGCTAATTTGCTGCTACCTGGGCCCCCACTGTTAAGGAGGCATCCAGGAGCACTCCCAGACTCCTAAGCTCCAGTGCTGGCACCAATGGTGCCCCATTGAAGGTTGGAAGTGGGATCCCTACCCCTGGGCTGCCCTGACTTAGTCTTCATCGGATTCAATTTCAGTTGGTTCAGTCTAAGCCAACCAGTCACAGCCTGTAATGCCCAGTCTAGATCTTCTGGTTTGGAGTCGGACTAGCCGCCCAACAACAGATAGAGCTGGGTGTCATCTGTATACTGGTGACATCCCAGCCCATGCCTCTGTGCAATCTGGGCAAGGGGGCGCATATAGCTATTGAAGAGCATTGGGGACAGCACCACCCTTGGGGCACTCTACAATCCAGTGGGTGCCTGAAGGAAGTCCTTCTTCACCCAAAGAGTGATTAACACATGGAATTCACTGCTACAGAAGGTGGTGGTGGCTACAGGCATGGATGGCTTCAAGAGGGAATTAGATAAGCATATGGAGCAGAAGTCCATCAGTGGCTATTAGCCACAGGGTATAGATGGGAACTCTCAGTCTGGGGCAGGTGATGCACTCTATTCTTGGTGTTGGAGGGGGCAGCAGTGGGAGGGCTTCTGGTGCCCTGGCCCCACTGCTGGACCTCCTGATGGCACCTGGAATATTTTGGCCGCTGTGTGACAGAGTGTTGGACTTGATGGGCCATTGGCCTGATCCAACATTGGCTTCTCTTATGTTCTTTGGGATAGCTGTTCCTCAAGTGCCACCCTTTGTCCCCAACCTTGGAGGAAGGAGGTGAGCCACTGCAAGGCAAGCCCCTGAACTCCCATGTCAGCGAGGCGGTGGATCAGTAGCTGATGGTCGACCATGTCAAATGCCGCCGACCGGTCCAGCAAGAACAGCACTGCTGATCCGCCCTGATCCAGATGCCTCTGGTGGTCGTCCATGGGGGCGACCCGTGCCGTCTCTGTCCCATGGCCTGGGTGAAAGCCAGAGTGGAAGGGATTTAAAATGGAAGTGTCATCTAGGAAGCTCTGTAACTGAGTTGCCACTGCCCTCTCTATTAACTTTCCCAAATAGGGCAAGTTGGAAATAGGGCAAGTTGGAAATCGCAAACCAGGGATCAGCCTAGGGCACCCCTGACAAGTGTTTGTCCAGCCGCTGCTGAAAGACTGCCAGTGAGGGAGAGCTCACCACCTCCCTAGGCAGCTGATTCCAATGTTGCGCAACTCTGCAAAAATCTTTTTCCTAATATCCAGCCGATACCTTCCCGCCCTTAATTTAAACCCATTATTGCAAGTCCTCTCCTCTGCTGCCAACAGGAACAGCTCCCTGCCCTCCTCTAAGTGACGGCCTTTCCGATACTTAGAGAGGGCAATCATGTCCTCCTTCAACCTCCTCCAGACTGAACCTTCCCAAGTCCCTCAGCCTTTCCTCGTAGGGCTTGGTCTCCAGGCGCCCAATCATTCTCATTGTTCTCCTCTGCACCCGCTCCATCAAGAATTTGCAACAGTTAGTGTCTGCTGCAAGGGGCTGCGGTGGCTCAGTGGTTAAGATGCTGAACTGCAGGCTGGAAGGTCGGTAGTTCAGCAGTTCGAGACCTGAGTGCCGCATGACGGAGTGAGCTCCTGTCTCTGGTCCCAGCTCCTGCCAGCCTAGCAGTTCGAAAGCAAGAAATTGCAATTAGATAAATAGGTACTGCTTCGGTGGAAAGGTAAGAGCATTCCGTGCCCCTTGACATCTAGTCATGCCGGCCACATGACGATGGAGAAGTCTTCGGACAGCGCTGGCTCTTCAGCTTGGAAACAGAGATGAGCACTGCACCCTTAGAGTCAGATTCGACTGGCTTTCGAGCAAGGGGAACTTTTCCCTTAGCGTTTGCTGCGTAAACTTTATGGGGTCAACCTGTCAGTTGTCAGTACTGCTGTGCTGTATGTTTTCAGTTATGCAAATAGGTTTTCTTGGACTAGCTCCTTGATGATCTCTTGCACTGGATTTTGATGTGGTTTGTCTCTCATTATCAGAGGTTGCCGGCCCCTGCAATAGAATACGCTTAGGAATCCAGCCTTGTGTCTTGCCAAATTGTTCATACGATTGAAAGCAAACATCTTGCAGTTTATTAGCTGTTGTAGATTTTCCAGGTTGTATGGCCGTGGTCTTGCTGAGGCATCAGCCTAGGCCGTGGAGCTGGGGCCAGAGACGGGAGCTCACTCCGTCATGCGGCACTCAGGTCTCGAACTGCTGAACTACCGACCTTCCAGCCTGCAGTTCAGCATCTTAACCAATGAGCCACTGCAGCCCCTTGCAGCAAAGATGCAAGATGTTGTTGAAGGCTTTCATGGCTGGAGTTCATTAGCTGTTGTAGATTTTCCAGATTGTATGGCCGTGGTCTCAGCAAGACCACAGCCATACAACCTGGAAAATCTACAACAGCTGATGAATTCCAGTCATGAAAGCCTTCGACAACATCTTGCAGTTTGTTTTCGTTCAGTGGAGCAAAGGCACATGAGATATTTGTGCCTGAAGGTATCCCCGCAGCATCGAAGCTGTCCCCTCCCCCCCGGGTACGTGTGTGTCTTTTAATAAAGCATACATGTTCGATCAGTAGCTTATGTGAATAAATGAGATTTGCGGCTTTTTAATATCAAATAAATTTGCAGTCGTCTACTCTATTTGTGGAGCTGCGGTGGCTTAAGTGGTTAAGACGCTGAACTGCAGGCTGTGGAAGGTCAGTAGTTCAGCAGTTCGAGACCCGGGTGCCGCATGATAGGGTGAGCTCCTGTCTCTAGTTCCAGCTCCTGACAACCTAGCAGTTCGAAAGCAAGAAATTGCAAGTAGATAAATAGGTACCACTTCGGTGGGAAGGTAACAGCGTTCCGTGCGCCTTGGTGTTTAGTCATGCCGGCCACATGACCACGGAAATGTCTTCGGACAATGCTGGCTCTTCGGCTTTGAAACGGAGATGAGCACCGCAACCCTAGAGTCGGATTCGACTGGCTTTCGAGCAAGGGAACCTTTACCTTTACCTTTACTCTATTTGTTGTTTTTTTACCATCAAGTCACAGGTGACCCCTGGCAACCTTGCGGGGTTTTCAAGGCAAGAGACGTTCAGAGGTAGTTTGCCATTGCCTGCCTTGGCATCATGACCCTGGTATTCCTTGACAGTCTTCCTTCCACATACTGACCAGGGCCGACCCTGATTAGCTTCTGAGATTTGACAAACTAAGGCTAGCCTGGGCTATCCAGATCAGGGCTCTATAGGCTGAGTTCAGACTGGCAATTTGCCCCACTATAGCCACGTTTCAGCCACATCTCCCAAGCGGATTAAAGGGGAAGTTCACACAGGCACATCTGCCTGGTATTCCCCACCCGTAGGCAACCCATGCTGTTCTGCTTCGCTCCCAGGATTAAAAGATACCTGTCGCAAATCCCAGAGAGTGCCCAAAAGTGGTCGCAAATCCCAGAGAGTGCCTTTATCCTGCTGCATTCAGCTTCCTGAAAGTGTGAACGCTCAGCTAAAAAGCCGGGAGCAACCCGCGTTGCGCATAAGGCAGCAGTGATATGATTGGCTGTGCTCTGCTCTAAAGCCCAATGCGGTGCTGGCACAACGGGATCCTCCCCAAATCGGCTGGATGCCTATGTGTGTATGAGCGCATGAACGCTCATGCAGTCATACACACATAGGCATCCAGCCGACTTACCAGGAAAAAGCAGTTTACAGCCGTGCCTCCGGGTCAGCAGTCTGAACGCTCCTGCACACTTACTCCCGGTATGCTCCCGCATCCGTCGGCGCAGTGTGACTGGGCTTTTTTGCCAGAACTGGCTCCTGCTTCGAACTGCCAGTCTGAACTCAGCCATAGTCTATAGAAGAGGTCTTTTGTTTATAAAAGGGGAGGAGCATTTCAGGCAAATGTCAAATCAGTGTGTGTGTGGAGGGGAAGGGATTGCGGGTGTGATAGACAGTTTGCATGTACAAATAATAGACAAAGTTTGTACTTCTTATGGACATGAGCTTTACATCTTTCTCCACCATCTCCCACTCTGGAGGACAGCCAGTTTGGTGCAGTGGTTAGGAGCACGGACTCTAATCCGGGAGAACCGGGTTTGATTCCCCACTCCTCCACGTGCAGCTGCTAGGTGACCTTGGTTCAATCCCAAGTTCTCTCAGAGCTCTCTCAGCCCCACCTATCTCACAGCGTGTCTGTTGTGGGAAGGGGAAAGGAAAGGAGATAGTCAGCCGCTCTGACACTCCTTCGGGTAGTGAAGGGCGGGATATAAATCCAATCTCCTCTTTTCTTCGGCAGACTTTAAGATGTTATTGATCCACCAACTCTAACCAATAGAGTTTCCGAAGTTGTGTGAACAGGGGCAACCTGAGTATTTACTACATATACAACTTGTGAGCCTTGCAAATCTATCCTCCTCGATCAGCCCATCTATCCTTCTCAATCTGCCCTGATATCTCCAATTTTGACACACTCATCTCCTTCACAAAGTTTTCCCCTGGAATGAAATCCAAACAATTGGCGACCACATAAATCAAACTTGTTATTCCAGTGTGGCCCTTGCATCTCTTAAACACCCTCTGTTATGCTGTATGCTAATTTGCTGCTCACCCTCTACTTATATGTATGCCATTTCAATGTATCTGGTGTGTGTGCACACAGTTTGGTGTAGTGTTTAAGTGTGCAGACTCTAATCTGGGAGAACTGGGTTTGATTCCCCACTCCTCCACTTGCACCTGTTGATGTGACCTTGGTCAGTCACAAGGTCTGGCACAGCTGTTCTTCGAAAAAGAGCAATTTCTGTCAGAGTTCTCTCAGTCCCGCCTACCTCACAGGATGTCTGTTGTGGGGAGGGGAAGGGGAAGGGGTTTGTAAGCCACTGTGAGACTCCGAGTGAAGGGCGGGGTATAAATCCAATCTCTTCGTCCTCCTCCTCCTCTTCTTCTAACTTGAATAAAACTTTGTTGGTCTTAAAGGTGCCACTGGACTCGAACTTTGTTTTGAAAATTCCAGTTATCATGTTGTGCATATGTACACTTATAGTAAATATGTACGTTGTCATTGTTCATAACAGCAGGGTAACCAGGCATATCCAGAGGATCCCGGGTGCCAGGAATTCCAGGTATGCATGACTGTATCATTAGGAAAGGTCTGCAGTATTTACAACACATAGCTCACTGCACCCTGCACTCTCAGTCCTTAGCCAGAAAAAGTAGTATACTGTCACAGAGCATGGGGGTTGGGTATGTGTGTTTAACTTCTTCGTACACTTTTACAGTTTGTTGTTTCTTAGACTGACTATTCCTCTTGTGGTTGTATATAATTTAAATTTAGATGAGTGTTTTAAAATCATCTTTAATAATCTTTGAAAAAAATCAATTTGTATAATTCTTTTGATTTATTCTCTAATAGACCACAAATCAATTTGTATTCCTACTGACTGCAGAGCTTAATTTTATACCATAGTTTTCTAATCTTGCTGTTGAAGTTAATTATTAGGTAACTGTTTTCCTATTTAAATCAATTAGTTCATTGATTGTTACAATAGATTAGCTGATTAGGTAAAGGGGGGACTGGATGAATAAATAATTATTTGATAAAAATATTATTTTGATACTAGGTGTGTGTGTTTATTTATTTATCAAATTTATACCCCACCCTCCCCGCAAAGCAGGCTCAGGGCGGCTTCCATACAAGCATAAATACAGTTAAAATCATACAATTATTTAAAACACAACTGATAAAACAGATACAAACACAAAGTGCTGGCGGCAGTTAAAATTAACTTAGATGGCACATTTTCAAAATGGATTTCCGCTTCCCAGATGTTCTCAGATGTTCTTCTGCTCATAATTTCTTGTGGCATCAGCTCGATGTTAAAAAACCACGGGCCAGGGCTCTATGGCAGCAGTGGCCCCTAATTGAATGCCTGCTGGAAGAGCTCTGTCTTGCAGGCCTTGTGGAACTGTGAGAGGTCCCGCAGGGCCCTGATCTCCTCTGGGAGCTCATTCCACCAGGTAGGGGCCACCACTGAAAAGGCCCCAGCCCTGGTAGTAACTAGCCTGGCCTCCCTTGGTCCAGGGAGGGTTAACCGATTTTGTATGTATGGGGTATGTATGGGGAAAGGCGGTTCTTTAGGTATGTCAGACCCCGGCCATATAGGCCATCTTTCTTTCTTTCTTTCTTTCTTTCTTTCTTTCTTTCTTTCTTTCTTTCTTTCTTTCTTTCTTTCTTTCTTTCTTTCTTTCTGTCTGTCTGTCTGTCTGTCTGTCTGTCTGTCTGTCCTGTCCTGTCTGTCTTTCTGTCCTTCCTGTCCTGTCCTTCCTTCCTTCCTTCCTGTCCTTCCTTCCTTCCTTCCTTCCTTCCTTCCTTCCTTCCTTCCCTCCCTCCCTCCTTCCCTCCCTCCCTCCCTCCCTCCCTTTTTAAAAGAAAAAGATTAGGAGGTTTCAGACAACTAATCTAAACTTTCCAACTTGATAGGGGTTAGTGGGAAGGTTTTATTTTTGTAAAGCTTTATCAGTTTAAAGAAACATAACTTGCCTTTATTATTGAGTTCATTAATCATTCTTGTTTGCTGACTGGTATCATTGATTAGCATTCACTCCCTCAGTGTAAACCTAAGACCTACTGTTTAACATCATACATGAATTCCTACTCAATCATCTCTTTGACCACCTCTTAGAAGTTATCTTACAACTGACATTGCATTGCTTACCACTCTTGCTTCTTAAAGTTTCATCTCCTTTGTATCCATGCTATGAATACTACCTGGAACATCCTGTCGCAAAATGTGCAAGGTCTGAATAACTTAATCAAATGGAAGGGAGTTCTATCTAGTTTGGCCAAATCAAAATCTAATGTAATCATGCTTCAGGAAACATCCACATCACAGCAGGAATTAAAGGCAAAACTGGATCCAGCAACAGTTCCATGCTAAAGGCACATCCAAATCGTGTGGTGTAGCAATCCTGATAACGCGTAACACATGCTTTCAACTTCATAAAACAAAGTCTGATCCCCAAGGTTGCTTTATTTTCATTAAGGGTCTTCTTGAAGAATGCTTGGTCACTGTGGCTTCAATATATGTACCGAATACCAATCAAATAACATTTTTAGAAGAGGCTCTCTCTGCCTTAGAGGCATTCAGGGAAGGGGAAGTAATCATAGGTGGAGACTTCAATCACATAGTTAACCACAATCTTGATTGTTTACATGCCTCCAAAAAATGCCTCCGGAAGGAGAAATCCAACATGAAGCTAGCTGTTATCTTTTAACAATCCCATTTAATTGACATCTGGAGACATCTCCATCCTTCAGACAGAAATTATACATACTACTCATCACGACATGACATATATACGAGGATCAACTTTATTCTTATTTCTGACACCTTGGTGAATAAAGTACTTGGCTCTGACATTGGCACCATCATTTGGTCTGATCATGCCTGGGTAAACTGTACCTTGCAACAGATATCATATCGAAATAAAACAAAAACCTGGTCTCTCTTTTTTTTTTGGATCAACAGAGGTTTATTCAAGGTTTTCAACATGTAACAAAACAAGAATATAACAACAATATGATGAGAAGAGCAAAAGGAATAATAACCAACATTTGTTAACATTTTCAAAATACTTAAGGAGATATCATTATGCTCATTAACCTAACATCTATCTTGCCGCTAACTTCAGTTCATTAATAGGTTAGTAGCTTTAGCCTATATGTTACTTTAAACAATTCTATATTCAGAAACAAAGCCAGTATTTATCATTAGCAAAAGAGGGAACCACTTCCTTTTCTGAGAGAAACTGAATTATTGGTATTTGATAATCCTTGTTAGTGTGATTAGCTATGCCATCTGCTATTTTCCCCATAATAAGTTGCATCCAAAGCTTATCATACCACAGGTCTAGTGACGGGCCTGAGGCTGATTTCCATCTAGCAGCTACAGGAATTCTAGCTGCAGCCAATAATAAAGAGATTGTTTCTTTCATTTGTTTTGGGGGAAGAGACTCTGGCCACACTTCAAGTAATATTAATTCAGGACTGAAAGGTATTGCCAGACCAGTTATCTGTCTGATAGCCATTGCTATGTCATCCCAGAATTTTTGGATACAGGGGCATTCCCACCAACAATATCAGAATATCCTGGGGAGACCACAGCCTTTCCAGCGTAGTGAGCTGTTTGTTCTACTTATATTATTCAATCTTTGGAGTGTATAGTACCATCGAGTCTTCATTTTAAAAAATTGAAAATTAATATTAAAAACTTTTGATTGAGGGGGCTTGCCACACCCTTTGCCAAAATGAGTCTGGGAGTTCTTTACCAAGATCTTCTTGCCATTTCTTTTGAAAAATGAATTGTTCTGCTTTAAGATTTCTAAGTAAGATGTGTTGTATGGAGGAAACCAGACCCTTTGATTCACCATCGTAGTTTTGGATGAATGTTTCAAACTCTAGTAAATGTGTAAAAGATGTGCCTGTTTGTTTGAGTTTCTCTATAACATCTCTAGCTTGGAGATATCTGAACCAATGGATCCGTATTTGCGCTTTCCTTTCCAATTGGTCTTTCTCCAGCACTTTCCCTTTATGTGTCCAATCTATAGGATGGGCTATTCTTGCTCTAAACCACTGACATATGGTCTGATCATCCTTTCCTGAAGCTGACCAATCTTTGTTGGTCAAGATTGCAACTGGAGAGTTTCGCTGTAGGAGGAATTTTTTCAAACGATCCCAAATTTTCAGGGAGGTGTTTAAGAAACGATTGTCTTTTATTTGGGATGATCTGTTAGCTGTATTTGACCAGATAGTTTCTTGTAGCATCAGAGGAAGTGCAAAATTTTGTTCTATTTAAATCCACTTTTCATCTGAATCTTTATGTAGCATTTTTAATACTTGAGTGAGGTTTGCAGCATTGTAATAGGCATTGAGATCAGGAAATCCTAGACCGCCTATATTTGGAGATCTACTTAGAAATTTCTTGCTTACCCTAGGTTTTTTGTAAGCCCAGAAAAAACTGTTTAATGTTTTTTGCCATATTTTAAAGGTTGCAGCAGTAATCTCTATTGGCAGAGTTCTAAATAAAAATGTAAATTTGGGTAAGATAAAACTTTTGGTTAGATACAATCTGTCTGACCATGATAACTTCAGTTTATCCCATGCTTTCAGTTGTGCACTGACTTCCTTATATACTTTACCAAAATTATGAGATTGAAGCATCTTGAAATCAAGGGGTATAAAGACTCTCAAGTGTCGCCAGACTGTTGCGACCCAATTAAACTGGAAATTTGTCTTGATTTCTTGGATATTTTTAGGGGTTAAATTTATTGAGTATATGTCAGATTTACTTTGATTAACAACCAACCCAGAGACCTGCCCAAATTGTTTTAATTTATTATGCAATATATTCAGAGAGTTAATTGGATTTGAGAGATAGAGGACCAGGTCGTTGGCATAGAGAGCAATTTTATGTTCATATTCTCCTATTTTTATTCCAGCTATATCTTTATTTTGTCTTATTGCCTCTGCTAGTGGTCTATCGCAATGGCAAAGAGCAGTGGAGAAATCGGGCAACACTGACGGGTTCCCCTATGTATATTAAAGTGTTTTGAGGTAATTTCATTCACTCCGACTTGAGCTTTGGGTGTTGCATAAAGTGTTTTCAGTGTCACCATAAATGATTTGCCAAATCCCATAAGTTGCAGTAACTTTAGTAGATACTGAGACTCAATGGAATCGAAGGCCTTTTCCATATCTACACTGAGGATCAAGGCTTCTTTTTGTTTTTTCTTACAGTAGTTAATCATATTCAATGTCCTCCGGATATCATCAGCTATATTTTTTTAGGTATAAACCCAGTCTGGTCCCCTTTGACATAGTTAGCAATTATCTTTTTCAGCTGGTTAGCTAACACACTTTGTAATCTTGGTTTAACAGGGCTATGGGCCTATATGATGATGGTTGAGATGGATCTTTGTTTTCTTTTGGGACAGGAATTAACATTGCTGAGGACCATGAGGGTGGCATCTTAGCATTGATCATGATATTATTGCAAACTTCTGTCAGAGGTTTAGCTAGGACCAAGCTGAAAGCTTTATAGAATTCAGAAGTAAATCTGTCATTCCCTGGCGCAGTATTGTTTTTCATCCCTTTAATCGTGTCCTGTATTTCTTGTTCAGAAATTGGATTGTCTAATATTTGTTTGTGATGTTCGGACAACCGTTGTGTCAGATTTGTGGAGGATATAAAGCTTTGTATGTCATCAGGACTTGGACTGGAGGAAGAGTACAATTTGTTATAAAAAGAGACCAAAATATCCTCAATTGATCTAGGAGAATATTTTACTGTTCCTGCCTTATCTCTCATTTGAGTTATATTTGATCTTAATTTCTTATCCTTTACTCTCCATGCTAATAGGTTTAAAGATTTATGGGATTTCTGCCAATATTGTTGCTTAGTGTAAAGAAGATTTTTTTTGGATTTGAGAGATCTCTGTTGATTCCAGTAACTTTCTTTCAGCTAATAACTTTTTATAAATTTTCTGACTTCCGGTCTTTTTATGGTCTAGTTCCAGCTGTTTAATTTTTTCCACTGTTTCTGCTATGACTTCCCCCCCTTTTTTTAGGTATGATGACAAAGCAATAATTTTGCCTCTGAGCACCGGCTTCATGGCATCCCAAATTATATGCACAGCAACCTCTGGTGTTTTATTGAAATCAAAATATTCCTGAATTTCTTTATTAATTTTTTCTTTTGTAGCTTCCTTTATTAAAAAGAATTTATTAAATGACCATCTGTGTTCTAAAGACATTCTCTGTTTATTTCTTATTGAACAGTGCAGCCAAGCATGGTCTGTTAGTAATTTGGGACCAATTTCTATTGATGTGATAAGGTCTAAGGTAGATGGGGATATTAGGATGTAATCAATTCTAGTATGTGTTTGATATGGGACAGAGTAATATGTATATTCTCTAGTTGATAGATTTTTTAACCTCCAATAGTTGATATCTATCCAGTAGGTTATCAAGCCTTGTTTTGGGGTTATTACCTCCCTTCCATCCTGATTTTTTATGAGATGATCTGTCCATTGCCTTATTTGATATATAGTTCAAATCCTCACCCAGGATTAAGTCTCCTTCCTGAAATAATTGTAGTTTTTTTAAAGGTGTCCTCCAGAAATGAAGTTTGCATAGTGTTTGGGGCATACACTGATGCTAGTGTCATTTTTTTGGAACCCAATGTTCCCTTGACAAAAAGGAAGCGCCCTTTTTCATCAGAAATCATGTCTTCTAGAATGAATTTGATTTGTTTAGCAATCAAAATTGCCACCCCTCGAGCTTTGGACGAGCCCGGGGCTTGATATTGAAGATAAAACCAGTTTGTTTTTAAAAGAGGATTATCTTTGGATTTAGCATGTGTTTCCTGTATAAATAACACATGTGGTTTCGTCCATTTCATGTGAGATATTACTTTAGCCCATTTAATATTATTATTCAAACCCCTAATATTAACAGAGATTAGTTTAAGATCCTCAGACATAGTGGAAAGGTGAAGTAATTATAAGGCTCCCAACAAAATATATGACTTTGTTATATCGATTCAGTTGTAGAATTAAGCTAGTATTTCTTGCACAGTATTATATTTGTGTCAGTAATATACTAGAAAGCTTTTTGTAATGATATATAGCAGTATTATATACTCTCCTTCTTGTGTATTGTTTAAAGAGAAAATACAAAACAGTCAGCAAAACCACTTTAAAATTCACCAGTTACACTCTAACAGAACCCACCCATTTAAATATTTTCTGCTGCAATGGTACTGTCTAATTCACTCCCTTTTTCTCCCCTTTTGTTTCGCTTCTCTTCTTTAAAAAATCTTTTAGTATTGTTTTTATTATTTTTTGATTTTTAAATTTTTATTATTCCCCTCTTTTTAACTACTAAATCTATACAACTCTAACTTCTCCCTTTTATCCTCCCTCCGCCGTATCCCAGTCTTTACTAAATTGAGACTATTTTATTTCTTCTTTTTCTTTGTTTTGTTTTCTTTTAATTACTATAACTTTAAACCTCTGACCTCCTCCTATTCCCTTCCTCCTTCCTCCCTTTCCCACTCCTTACTAATTTCACTCTATTTTTTTAAATATTTATTTGTTTGATATTTATTTGTTTTTGTTTTTAATTACTCTAAGCAGAATCCTCTATCCTCCTCTTACTCTCCCTCCTCCCTTTCCCACCCCAAACTAACTCAGAATTAAAGACTAACTGAAAGATATCCGGGCTCCAGACCAAAAAAGAAAACCAGACCTGAGGTGAGTCTAGGCTGGTTAGTCAGGGACTATACTAAGACAGTCCTTACTCTGGGTGACAGAGCACACAACACTAAAGGGCTAAAATCCCATTTCCCCCCTCCCCCCACCCCACTCCTCTATATTAGGAATCACAGAACCTACATGTAACTTTATTTAAAAGGTGAAGCCTCAATACTATTTTCACGGAACACTAAGATTGCTCTGAAAGAAAGAAATGCTTAGGCAACAAAAATAACATCTTAAAAAGGGGTGCATCAACACTGTGCAAAAATTTACAGTTCAGCTTCCCAGCCTGCTTAAAAGATTTGAGGTTTCTTGGCAGCATTTCTCAATTGTTTATGTTGGTGTGACTCTGACTGGGATTTTGCTGTCCTTGGGTGGTGTCTGGAGTTCTAGATGTTTCCGTTTTTGTGATTTATTACTTAAGTCCATTTCATCTCCTAATTTTAAAGCTCTTAGCAGACCCAAGCTGGAATCTTCATCGTTTGCAAAGTAATTATTACCCTGTCGATGGCAACCTTTGTGTCAGCAAAGGTTGCCATGATGTCTCTCGGGTACTTGCGATTAGGATTAATGAGGTTTCCCTGTCTGTAGGCATTAGTTAATACTGGCACAATCCCTTCTTCCAGCTCCATTTCAGCAGCCAGCCAGCAACCCAGCAAGGTCATTAGATCTTGTGAGCTCTCCCAGCCCTCCTCAAAGCCATGGAGCTTTATGTTAAACTGATCAAGCATGACTAATTTATCTTGCATTTGTTCTACCTCTTGTTGTAAACTGCGTGTCTCATTCTGAACTGTTAGCCCCACCTCCATTGCTGTCTTGGCAGTTGCTGAGACCTTGGTGAGAGATATTTTTATTTCTGATAGTTGTTGAGGCTCAATCATTTGTGATATTTTCTCTAACAGACCATTCTCCAAAGTGTGCAGAGAGGTTATCAGTTCTTTTTTAGCTAAACTAAGATCCTGCTGAGTGACTCCCTGAGTCCTGGCCACCATTTTGTCTGTTCGTTGTCTAATGATTTCTAATGACCCCGTGCTGCTCGCTTGGGATAGCAGTGAATTAGGCAAACTTTGAAGATGTTTTGATTTATGTTTACCTTTTTTGCCCATAATCTGGATACCTTTAGCTGCTTGTTTAGGCTTGTACTGGAGTGATTATGAGGGGAGGGAGCGGGAGCTTCAGAATTAGGTATCCAGCCCCCTTCCCCGTGATGCCATGCCCCAACCTGGTCTCTGAATAAATCTATTCTCTACAATGAAGAATGCAACAGGACCACTGAATATCCAGCAATATATAAAGGACAATTGCATGGTGGAGTCATCTCCTTCCATGATTTGGGATGTGCTAAAAGTAGTGCTCCGGGGTCAGTTGATTGTCATGACATCACACCTGAAAAGGAAGCATTAAGAACTGAACTGAACTGAATTGACTGACAAGATAGCGTATCTGGAGAGAAAACACAAAGCCACGGGAAGCAAAAAAAACATATGGCAAACTACTTACTGAACATAAAATCTTAGAGATATTAGAGAGCTCCCAGATACAAAAAACCCTCCTGTTTCTGAAACAGAAATACTGTGTCAATTCACCCAAGTCACCTTCGGCACTGGTATGACTTCCAGTGGACTGATACTATATTCCCATACTTAGGAATTTGCATACCCAGGAAACTGACAGATCTGCTGAAAGTAAATTTTCACTCCAAGTTTCAGGAAATTAAATCTGACCAATGAAAATGGGGAAAACAAGCTCTCTCCTTCCTGGATAGACTACATCTTATCAAATCTTTTATTTTTCCTAAACTGCTATTCCTCTTCAGAACTATTCCTATTGGAGTGTGTTGAATGGATTCCCTGCAAGCTACAGTCATCAAGCTCACAGATGACCTCCCTGGGATGTCCCTCTATCTGCCTTCTAAATTTGGTGAGGATTGTCTGTGGGGGCGCAAGTAACAGCCCCACAAAGCCCCCAGGAAAGTGCTCTTTGGTGAAATCACAGCTGCAGGTTCAGGAGGAGTGTGTCAAACATCCCCTAGAGGCATAAAACTTGCAGCAGACCTCCCCTGGATGCCCCTCTACCTGCCCTCCAAATCTGGTGAGGATTGGCTTGGGGGGGGGCTGTCCACTGAAAACCACCCCAACCAGGGAAAGGTATCCACAAATCCCAATGGGGGTGTGAGTGGGCCCTTAGCTGAGGAGCTCAGTAGCTAAGCCTGTCTGCTTCACATGAGCAGAAGGACAGGTGGCTCAGAGTCCTGAGTCCACCTGACACAACCCCACCCAGGGAGAGGTGTTCAGAAATAAGTATGAGGGAGAGAGGGGATTGTTCTGGCAAGGCTACCAGCAGCTAAGCCCCTCTGCCTAGCACGATCAGAGAGAAATGGGGCTCAGAACCCCGGGGCCACTCCTCCTCACACTATCCCAGACAGATAGAGCTAGTAGTCACAAAGCCCAATTGGGGGGGTCCGCAGCTGAGGAACCAATGAAGCTAAGCCCCCCTGCTCAGTGTGAGCAAAAGGACAGTTGCCTCAGAGCTGCCAACAGAAAATAACAGCTGTGTGTGAGCAGGGGATATATATCATTCTGCTCCCATGGAAAAGAATGGAGCTCACTTATTGGCGGTCAACACTGCCTGTTGAGCTTTGGAGGTCCACTCTTGGTGTTTTCAGGGCTGCAGAAGTCTATGCCCCCTCCAGTTACTTTGTCGATCGTAACTGATCAGTGCCAGCATGTCTGCTGTGGATGCTGCTGACTCACCCCACCACAAGATGCCTGAACCTCCGAAAACCACATGGAGGGTCACAGGTGGGTCTTTGAGGCAAGATCTCATGGATCTCAGCTCACAAACCATGGCCCAGGTGATTTTTGTCACAAATTGAGGGTCATGGGCGGGTTCATGCCCATCCCTAATGGCTACTAGCCTTAGTGACTTAGGGGAACCTCCACAATTCAGAAGCACTAAGCACTAATGCCAGACTAACCTTCTCTCTCTCTCTCTCTCTCTCTCTCTCTCTCTCTCTCTCTCTCTCTCTCTCTCTCTCTCTTTCTCTCTGAAAGTTGCTACCTTGCTGGATTGGGGGAATTCCGTAGACATAGTTTATCTTGATTTCAGTAAGGCTTTTTGATAAGGTTCCACATAATATTCTTGTTGACAAGTTAGTAAAATGTGGTTTGGATTCTATGATTGTTAGGCGGAACTGTATCTAGTTGACAGATTGTACTCAAAGATGTTGCAGGGCACAATACCATGGTTTTGTCTTGGTAGACACATTGAATGTTTCCAAGACCAGACCAGGACTCTCATCTTCCAGATTTTTTTTTTTTAAGCTTTGGAGAGCTTGCTGGTATTATTTGAATGGCCATTGATGCCTGTTTAGAAGATTAAATTTAGAGTCCAGTGGCACCTTTAAGACCAACAAAAGTTTATTCAGGGTATGAGCTTTTGGAGGGGTTTCGGTTTCGGTGTTGCGAATGGCGGCCACCTTTCAGGACGCTCCCGGAGGTGGTTAGCCCACGCGCAGTTTGGGGGGTCTTTGCATGTATGCAAGACCCTAGTGAGCCTTAGGCAAAGGCTCCGAACCGGGGGCGCTTGGGGAATAGCCTCTTTGCTGGCAGACAGCCGGGAAATTGAGGCTTTCTCCCCGCCCCAATCGGCCCCAGCTGCGTCGTGCCCGTAATGGGACTTAGCAGCGCCCCGAATTCCACCAGGAGTGAAGAAAGCGGCATGAGTTAAAATAAAAAGAAGAATTGCATCGAATCGTGAGTTGAAGATCTCATTTGAAACGTAAATCGGAGCCCCCTGCATGCGTATAAGCGTTGGGAGGAGGGAGGAGTCCCCACCCCTTTTGAGAAGCAAGATCTACAAAAGGAGCGCGGAGGGGGGCAGAGAGAAAAACAAAGAGTTGGTGAAGGTACCGTTGGGGTTGCATGGAAGATTACGATCCTTTTAGCTTCCTGGGGGATGCGGCATGAACTTTTAAAAGTAAACAAAAAATCAAAATGTCGATAATGGAAAAAGTCCTGCAGATACCGGAAGAGAAGAGAGGAGGGACTTCCGGTCCAGGCAGCCCCCCAGGAGCTTGCTGTCAATCAACAGGAAAAGGAGATACTGTGCCCCCTGCTGGAACAATTGCAGAAAATCAACGAAACTTTGTTTAAAGTGGAAAGTGTTTTCATCAGTCGACAGAAACAGATATCGGAAACAACTAGAAAGATGATGGAGATTGAACAGAAATCGAATCTGATACTAGGTATCCAGGGCGTTAAAGAAGAAGAGAAAGAAGATCTCGGATCTACCTTGACGAATGTCTTGGCACCCATAACTGGCAGTGAAGCGAAAAAGTTAAAAGAAGAGGTGGATAAGGCTTCTAAAGCCTATTCCGCTTTTATAAAAGAAAATACTCTGCCAGTAGAAGGGGACGTCGAGCATAGCAGGCAATATACTGGAGATCTAATTTCATCTGCAGAGTTTATGGAGCCCTGGAAACTTGAAGGCCAGAAGTTCAAGAAAAAGAGAAGAGAAAGAAGATTGATTTCATCTTTAAAATACAGAGACTTCTGAGGAGACACGCCAGCAGGGAGGAAGATGCAGCACTCAAAACTGGGACAAGTGAAGAAGACAGCAGCCCAGGGGAAGGTAGTGATGGAACGGAAGACTTCAAAGTTAAAATGGATTCAATCCATAATTGGAAGAGATTTAAAAAGAAGATACTTTGAGGACTGTTCGTGTAACATCTGGAAGGAGCTGTTTAATTACTAACCCCAATGGACTTTACTAACTGTATTAATAGAGAGACTATGGACTTTGCAATAGTTAAAAAGAAGACCTTCTAACCATGATGGATGCCAAAATGGTATTGGTTATTAACCTAAACTAACCCTCACTAACAGAAAAAATTTCCCAAGAGCACCGGAATTTGCTGTCCTGCCATGTGTTATCCTGGTGGTCTCTGCCACGCTGTGAGAGAGCAACAGTGAGAGAGCAACAGGGCAGCTAGATCCACTCCCAAGGCAACAGTGCACTAATGTCACTAATTCTGCTGCTACCACCAACTGAGCACTGCACAAAACAAATGATGACTACTAAAAACTATTACACTATTACAAATAATGACTGCACAATAATAGCTACGCCTATTACATACAATACAATACACTAATTTCAGTCTTACACCTTAGCAGTCACCCCCCCCGCATTCATCACCCAAACAGCACTCCACCCAACCTCGAGAACAAATATCCCGCCACTGCCAGTGCTTGAAGGCTGTCTCACAACCGCCCCCAGGAGCCGAAGTTCCGTCCCAGAGAGAGACCGCTCTCCCAAACAACGTCCTGCTCCATGATCCAGCCTTGCGCCAGGTCTTGATGACAGGTCTGGGAGCTTTTGGTCAGGTCGGGGGATGAGCAGGGGCAGGCGCTGCAGGCCAGATGTTATGGTCCACCAGCCAGGGCCCCACAGCACCAGCGTCACAATCACCCAGCGGGCCCCATTGCCGTAGAGCTCGTATCGGGGGCAGGCAGAGGTGGAAGTGTCAAGTCCAGCCGCCACGGCTCGCCAGCCGAGGCCCAGCAGCGACAACACCAGCGCCGCGGCCACCCAGCAGGCCTCGCCACTGCAATGTCCACAACAGGGAGAAACACCTCTGCCCGGAAATTCCCTGCCCCCAGGTTGTCCCGGCACCAGCCGTTCCCCTGGAGAGGGTTGTCCTGCCACCAGCCGGCCCCTCGGAGCAGACACCGGGGCCACGCCCGCTAATGCCGCCCCAGCTGCCGGTGCGATCAGCGTCATTGGCCAGGCTTCCCCAGCCCCTGCCCAGCCCCAGCCCCAAGGCACCTCCGGCAGGGTGTAGCTCCCAGCGCTGCGGCCAGCACCCTCCTTCCCAGCCAAGGCTCCACGCCAGGCTGGGGAGTCGTACCTCAGCCCTCCCAGCCCTAGTCCACCGGGTGTCCTGTCCACCTCACTGGCCACCTCACCGTCGTCCGCCAGAGCACTCCCATGGTAGGTCTCCCTTGAAGTTAAACCACCCAGCATTCTTCAGCGGACTGATTGCTAGTTGCTGATATATGTTCTTTGCTGGGGTAGTGTTCTTTAAATCGGCTGGTCACTGGTGTAGCATTCTTCAGCAGGCTGATTGCTGGTGTAGCGTTCTTTAAAGCTGTTAAAGCTGTTCTTAAAAGCCGTTCTTAGGAGCAGTTGTTAAGTTGTTAAGCTCTCTGGGCAGCTGTTATGTTGTTAAGTTCTCAGCCGTTCTCCGAGGCATTCTCTGGGCAGCTGTAAATTCTCCGAGCAGCTGTAAATTCTCCGAGCAGCTGTAAATTCTCCGAGCCGCTGTACATTCCGAGCAGCTGTAAATTCCAAGCAGCTTACAGTGAATACATATAATAACATAGTATTGCTCAGTGTAAAAAGCACATATGCAGAAATTTCATAAGGTGCACATAGATAAAATATATAGGCAAAGTACAACGAAGATTCCAGATATGAACATTTTGGCTACCTTCTTCAAAGTTGCTTGTATGTGATTATCGTAGTCACGCATGTGTATCAAAATGGAATTTGTACCTTCAATCAATTTTCAGAGTTCAAGAATCGTTTTGATTCAATTTCGATACTCATGAATGAATATAATAATCGCATGCAAGCATCTTTGAAGAAGGTAGCCGAAAAAAGCTTATATCTGGAATCTTCATTGTACTATGTGCACTTTATGAAATTTCTGTATACGTACTTTTTACACTGAGCAATATTATATTATTATATGTATTCACTGTAAGGGTCATCATTTACCCACTGCCTATAGGCTTTTGCCTTTATTAGCATCCAATTCCACAGCTTTTCCCATGATTATTTTTCTTTGCTGAGAAGTCTTTTTCTTTTTTTTTCTTTTCTTACTTTGTCATGAAAGCTTGCTCGGTCACCTTGGATCAGTCACTTCAGCTAGGGTGGCCAAGCCCCTGGTAGTGGCGGGGAATTAAGAACATAAGAACATAAGAAAAGCCCCGCTGGATCAGAGCAGTGGTCCATCTAATCCAGCATCCTGTCTCACTCAGTAGCCAACCAGTTCCTCTGGATAGCCAACAACAGGGTATAAATGCTGAGACCTTCATAAGAACATCAGAAGAGCCCTGCTGGATCAGACCAGTGGGCCATCCAGTCCATCTTCCTGTCTCACACAGAGGCCAATCAGTTCTTATAGAGGGCCAGTGACAGAGTATAGAGGCTGAGACCTTCCCCTGATATTGCCTCCTGGCTTTGGGATTCAGTGGCTTCGTGTATCTGAATGTGGAGGTTCCCCTCAGTCACCATGGCTAGTAGCCATTGATAGACTTATCCTCTATGAATCTATCTAATCTCTCTTTAATTTAATTCCCCACCCTACCTCCCTTTGCTTGTTCCAAGCAGCTGCTGGAGAATTTTTTTTAAATAAAGTGCAGTCTCCTGTACTTCTTACCAGATATTCTTACTGGAAGTGACGAAGTGTAGCTCTAGGAATACCCAGGAAGTCTATGGTTTAACCATAAAGTTTCTGGTGATTCCTAGAGCTATCCTTTGCTACTTCTAGTATGAACTTCTGGTACATACACGAGGCTGCATTAAAAAAACAAAAACTCTCACGCACGACACTATGCCCCTCCCCAACCCTTCTGCCAGTTGCCAGTCAGCTTCTGGCAAGTCGCAGCCTAAGCCATTTCACAGGATTCTTAGAATTAAAGGGGCGGAGAGGATAAACAGGCACACTGAGTTAATTTCCTTGAAGGAAGGGTGGATAAAAATGTGACAGGTTGATCAACAGATAGATATATACGATGAGCAGGTGAATGAACCTGCGACGGTATGTGTGGCATTATTAATGACAGGTTAGGTGATGTGATGGTGTTTCCTGAGTAGATATGGAAGTAGAATTGGTAACTGGGGTAATTATAGGGGAAAGACCTCAGCAGGATATAATGCCATAGAATCCATCCTCCAAAATAGCCATTTTGTCCAGGAGAACTGAACTACATAGTCCGCAGACCAGTTGTAAGTCCAGGGGAACTTCTTGCCCCTCCTGGAGGCTAGCATCCCTTCTAATCAGATATCATCTCAGGGGTGGCCAAACTGAGGCTCAGGAGCCACATGCGGCTCTTTCACACATATTGTGCAGCTCCTGGCAGGGTGGCTGCAGAAGCGAAGGGGAGGCATGCTTCCCCGATTGGTCTTCCCTTCCCCAGCCAGTGTTCCCCTCCCTGGGTAGGCTTGAGGTGTGTGGGCAGGAGCAGAGAAAGAAAGCAACTTTAACTTTAAATACATTCTTAAAGCCCTCCCCCAGCCTGCAAATATCATTGGATAAATAAATATCATTATCAATATCTGTTTTTACCCTTTTTGTTTTTTATTTTTGGCAGTCTCATCTAATGTTAATAAAAGGCAAATCTGCATATTTTTCGATAAAAACGTGTGTGATATTTGTTCATGTCTTGTGGCTCTCAAACATCTGCCATTTATTCTGTGTGTCTCTTAAGTTAAGCAAGTTTGGCCACCCCTGATCTATGCAATGCAAAAAGAAGGTCCCAGTTGTCCAGGAGAACTCAACAACAAATAGATAGACAACCGCGAGAACAGGCTACAAAGAACTTTATACTGATATTGAAACTTGAAACATATATTGGAATGTCAATAAAGTTATCGTTGCGTCACTGGCTTGTTGTTTCTCTTCTTCCACGTTGTTGCTATAATGTTATCTCTTTCCTTTAACATTGTTGCTATAATGTTATCTCTTTCCTTTAACGTTGTTGCTATAATGTTATCTCTTTCCTTTAACGTTGTTGCTATAATGTTATCTCTTTCCTTTAATGTTGTTGCTATAATGTTGTTTGTTGTGATGGTGGTCTTCGAAATGATCTACCGTTTCGATGGTGTTTCTTTTTCCAAACCCAAAAAAATGTAGCACTAAGCCGAAGAACCACCCATCTTAACAAGACGTCTCTAACAAGCGGGCTATCGCTCAGTGATAGATCATTTCGAAGACATTATAGCAACAACATCGAAGGAAAGAAGTAACAACCCAATGAAGCAACAATAACTTTATTGGCATTCCAATATATGTTTTAGGTTTCAATATCAGTATAAAGTTCTTTGTAGCCTGTTCTCGCGGTTGTCTATTCGTTGTTGAGCACCCCTGATCTGTGCCAGCTGTACAAGTATTATGTTCATCCAAATGAACATGACCAAGAGAAAAAAAATCCTTCCAAAAGACCCCCGTCAAATCTCTTTTTCCTCGGCCTCCTGCTAGTCTGCTTAATTTAAAAATCCTTATTTTTACTCTGTTCATGAGATTCTGTGTCTCCCTCGTCTTTTCCAGTTTAAATGTCTGAAATATCTGTTTGCCAGCATCTCACAAAAACAGATGGTCCTTGTTGTGAGAATATTTTGAATAAGTTGGCTTAGAAAATTTTATAGAGGCTCCAGTCACAAGTGCCGGATAATGCAGGGGGAAGGCGTGGCTATTTGTGCCATCGCAATTTGACTCGCCCCAATGTGATCAGACACAACGGTCTTGTTTCTGTTGGCGGGTGTTTCTGGCATGCTCCAACCAGGAAGCAGGGACATGAGAGGCATGCGCTAGAATGATCACACAGAGCGTATCCATCTGCAGCTCATCGCAACTGGTTGATAGTGGATTTTCTTTTAAACTCTGCATATTCAGCTGGACGATACCAGTTGGTGACAGGTGCATGACGCTTAACAGATGGTTCTGTGTGATTGCGCCCATATAATCTGCCTGGCAATCGTGGCTCTCCCGCAGCAAATTCTGCGTGTGACCGGGACCCTAGACAACTTTATAAAATAATCATAATATTTTATTTCTGTAACTTTCCAAGTAGCAAGCAGCAGAAAAAGAGATTGGATTTACACCCCACCCTTCACTACCCAAAGGAGTCTCAGAGCGGCTTACGAACTCCTTTCCTTTCCCCTCCCCACAAGAGACACCCTGGGAGGTTGGTGGGGCTGAGAGAGCTCTGACAGAAACTGCTCTTTTTCAAGAACAGCTGTGCCAGGACTATGGCTTGCCCAAGGTCATCCAGCAGGTGCAAATGGAGGAGTGGGGGAATCAAACCTGGTTCTCCCGGATAAGAGTCCGTGCACTTAACCACTACACCAAACAGTGAACCAAGCTCCCAATATGCTTTGCAAATTCTTTGTCTTAAGAGATACCTTTTCCCTGTCATGTACAGCAACCAACATTTGCATTCACCTGCATTGTTCATGAATCTAAAGAATCTGGAAACATTTAGAAATAAAGGATTGGTATGCACCTGCCATTAAGTGAAGGAAGCAAACAGAGAGATCACAGGAAGGAAGTAGAGAAGAAAACAACAACTGTGATGTGTTATGTCACAAAAGTCTCCACAGACTGAAAGTCTCTTGTTCCAAAATTCAAACGCCACCACGCAACTGATTATGCATATTATCTCATTTCGTGTGCACCTTTGTCAAGCAGAATAGCATTGAACTATCAAAATATCCTATATATAATGTAAAAATATAAAAATCCATTATTAGTATTAATGTTAACATGCATATAACTCAAGACTATGCAAACAACTGACTGTTATCTACCATATTTACAAGATTAATCCATTTAACAATCTTACAGCTAGTGTCTCTTGGTGACATTCATTGTATCCATTAGTGTAATGACAATACATTCTTCCATACTATTTATCCATATCTAAAGCCCTTAATTAATGCCAGCCGGCTGTTTGCCAGACTTGCATCTTAAAGGGACAAAACCCATTTACAAGGCAGAAATGCCCTGAGGCATAGAGAAACCAGAGGAGTTACAAATTATAATCCTTTACCCACTTCTACCAGATGAGGTTAAAACAAACTTTTACTCTTTCAAATACGTCAGTAATTGCTATTATCCTGACAGTAAACCCATTTGACAGAACAAACTTCTTATACCAGAAGCAAAAGAACAGAGGGAGAAGAACACCATTTAAATTGCCACATAATTATACACACAAGAAACCCATTACTTCACACTAATTTACAAACACACTCATCAAAAGGAAGAAATCCCAACAGCAAACCAACAGGATCTTACATAAGTCAGAACCTATGCTGCACAGCAAATTATACAAGTACAGATCTTATAAGAAACAGCTAAGGTCCAATTCAGCATTAAGACCATTGGGTGTAAGAGAATTAAGTTTATGAATCCATCTGGCCTCCTCCTGAAGGAGAACTTGCCGTGTATTCGCAGTTTTATCTGCCACAAAGAGCACTGTGTATCTGAAATCATCACAATTATGTTTCTTAGTATTGAAAGGTTCAGTTAAAGCAGCCTCAGAAATGTTATTTTTAATATGTGAGATATGTTCCAGGATGTGTACCTTGATAGGTCTAGATGTCTGTCCGATATAAATTAATTTACAGGCACATAAGATCAGGTACACCACGTTTGCACTTGAACATGTTGAAAACTTAGACAATTTTATCTGATGTTGACTGGGAAGGGTAATCACATCCCCCTCCATTGCTAAATAACAAATTTTACAATGCAAGCATTTATGGTGCCCAGGGGGGAGTGTGTTGTCATCTGTATAACCCCTAAAGTCGGAATGTACCACTATATCCTTAATACTCTTGGTTTTCCTAAAACCAACTATCGGGGAATTGCTGCACCCTGGGATATCTTCCACCAAATTCCATAACCTTTGTATAGTTCTTTTTATGGGCACGGCCAAGGGAGTATATGGCAAAGCCCAAATGATACTGTCATTTTTTACTCTCATTTTGTTGGACAACAGACTATATCTAGAAACACCCAAAGCTCTCTTTTCTGCTTTCTCAATGATGTTAGAAGGGTATCCTCTAGTGATGAAATTCTGAAAAAGTTCCCTACTCTCACGTACAAAGTCTTGCTGCTGTGTACAATTACGTTTTATTCTCAGAAATTGCCCATAAGGCACATTGTGACGTAAATGTGCAGGGTCATAAGAATCAAAATGAAGATAGGTATTCTTATCAGAAGCTTTTCTATAAGTCTTCACTGCAAGCCTGTTGTTCTGAGTTTTATACACCAAGGTATCCAAAAAATTAATTTCTCTCAAACCATACTGCCAAGTGAATACTATGTTCACATCAATTGAATTCTATGGACTATGGACGTTGTCTATCTTTATACTAGCATATGTCTCTGACCCACCCCCATAACCCAACATTTATTTTATTTTCCCAACTTTCCCTACAGCCTTATAAGCCAGGCACCACAATTTCCGTTTTGAGAAACTTTCATTCCTGTTTTGAGCTCAAGCATTTCCCCATTGTCTCCAGAGACTCTCCTTGCTCACAATGTCTTGAAAAATGTCAGTTTTGATACCTGGGGGTTGAAGCACTTGGGGCTCTTTAGCTTGGAGAAATGACAGCTGAGGGGTGACATGATAGAGGTTTAAAAGATTATGCATGGGACAGAACAGGTAGAGAAAGAGGTACTTTTCTCCCTTTCTCACAATACAAGAACTCGTGGGCACTCCATGAAATTGCTGAGTGGTCGGGTTAGAACAGATAAAAGGAAGTCCTTCTTCACCCAAAGAGTGATTCACACATGGAATTCACTGCCACAGGAGGTGGTGGCGGCTACAAACATGGACAGCTTCAAGAGGGAAGTAGATCTGGGTAGCTCCAGGTGGATTGGCCTTGACGCTCAGTGAGCCCAAGCATCAAGGAAGCTACCCAGATCCATCGAGGTGAAGAGGCCTGAGGAAGATCGAATAGGACCGGACTGCTCCTGCCATACGTATATAATTATTGTTTGAAACTGGCTGCTTAAATTTAGGACTTAGGTTTTTGATATAGTTAGTGTAGTTAGTGGTAATTAACTGTTGTTTGCCAATTAACTGGGGGGTTGGCTTAGAGAGGGATTTCTAATTGACTGGCTGTTCAAATTGTCCCATTAATGGGGGAGTTGAAACTAAATAGTAGCTTTACTGATTAATTATAGTCTAATTATGTAGCTGGTCATCAGTTCCTTAATTAACTAGGTCCTATTGTAAAGAATTGACCAAATGTATTAACTGCCCTGACATTTGATTGATTATCTAATAGATTTAGTTCCAATTATAAGACAATATGACCTTAACATCTCAGCCTTTATGTAGTTCACTGGCTGGGAAAATATAGGAAATAGAGAAATAGAAAAAGCAACCATAGCTATAAGACTAAGTGTTGGGCTGGAAGAGCAGCATCAGAGTAGACCCCATATTGGAACTGGAATTTAAATTAGGAATAGGCAGCAGCGAAGTAAACTGAGTGTTTTCTAAGAGTAGCAGTACGCAGTGGTCCCTGATACCGCCAACTAAGCTGGTAAGTCTGTGGCTAGAGTCAAGTGTGGCTGGCAAAGACCACCAGGCATAGTAATGGCCGGGCAGGGAATTCCAGTGCTCCTGGGGAGGGGAAGGTATAGCGGTGGGACCAGGTGGAGATGGAAGGGAAGGGGGCAGAGAAATGGAGAAGCTCAGCCACCTTCCAGCCTGTGTCCCATCCCAAATGTGGCAGACAGTGGGGCAAGGATTAAAACCCCCACTCTGACATTGGTGTTGTGCAATGCCAGGTCCATAAATAATAAGACCTCCGTCCTTTGGGACTTCCTGCTGGAGCAGGACATGAATCTGGCGTGCGTGACCGAGACTTGGGTGCGAGACAGGGAGATGGTTGCCCTCTCCCAGTTGGCTCCTCCTAGGTTCTCGGTCCTTCATCAATCCCGGACTATGGGGTGGGGGGAGGAGTGGCTTTGTTCATTCAGGAGGCTTACTCCTTCAGGGCACTCCCGGCAATGAGGCTCTCAGGCATGGAGTGTGCCAGCTTTGTGTGGGAAGCCAGGGAGAGTTTGGCTGTCTGGCTAGTGTACCATCTGCCCAACACACTGGCGGACAGACTGCCATCTCTGGTGGAGGCTGTGTCAGGCTGGGCGTTGGAGCACCCTAGGCTGTTGGTCTTGGGTGACTTCAATGTCCATGCTGATGATGCGGCTTCCTCACAGATGGTGGACCTGGCATCGTCCATGGTGGCGCTGGGACTTTCCCAATATGCAACAGCCCCTACTCACTGAGCCGGTCACATGCTTGAATTGAGCTTTGCGGTGGTGGTTACAGTGGACCGGATTACTGCCATGGCAGTTCCATGGTCAGACCACCATGCCCTGAGGGCCGAAGTGAATATGTCACCCCAACTCTGTTTGGCTGGTGAGCATATTTGGGCTTGCCCTTGGAGCCAAATGGACCCATTGCGGCTTCAGATGGCCCTCCAGGATCCATTGCCCCCTGGCAGCTCTCTAGATGAGCTAGTTGAGGATTGGCAAAGCTGACTATTGACGGCCATCGATGAGATCACTCCCAGATGCCCTCTGCGCCCTCATTCTAGGCTGGCTACATGGTATACCCAGAAGCTGAGGCTGATGAAACAAAGGCTCAGACAGTTAGAGAGACAGTGGTGGCGTGTTTGCAACAAGGCAACAAGAGCATCCTGTCAAACGTTTATGAGGTCGTATGAGATGGCAGTCAAGGCTGCGAAGAAGGAGTTCTACGCAGCCATGATTGTGTCTGCAAGCTCACACCTGGCACAATTGTATAGAACAATTTGGTCCTTAACAACTCTGCCACAGGGCAGACAAAATATTAGGGAATTAGATATAGGCTGTGAGGCTATTGTGAACTATTTTGCAGACAAAGTCCTGTTGCTCCGCCATGACCTCCCGGCCACACTTAAGACAGTGAGTGAACTCGAGGCTCCATGCGTGTCTTCTGGTCCCATTCTGGATTATTTCAGTCCAGTCAGCCTAGAGGAAATTGACAGACTGATCTCAATGGTACGCCCAACCACATGCAGCCTTCATCTATGCCCCTCCTGGATAATTAAAGCTGGCTGCAAGGGATTTCGAGGCACCTTTAGGGACATTTTCAACAAGTCCCTTTCTGAGGGGCTGTTCCCAGGGGCTTTCAAGAATGCGATGGTCCGCCCTCTCTTAAAAAAAATATCTTCAGATCCGGCTGAATTGGCCAACTATCGGCCAGTCTCTAATTTGCCCTATTTGGGCAAATTAATAGAGAGGGTGATGGCAATACAGTTGCAGAGTTTCCTGGATGACACTTCCATACTGGATCCCTACCAGTCCAGCTTCAACCCGGGTAATGGGACGGAGACAGTACTGGTCGCCCTCACAGATGGCCTCCAGAGGCATCTTCATTGGGGCGAGATGGCGGTGCTACTGTTGTTGGACCTGTCGGCGGCGTTTGACATGGTTGATCATCAGTTGCTTGCCCACCGCCTCGCCGATGTGGGAATTCGGGTGCTTGCCCTGCAATGGCTCATCTCCAAGGCTGGGGACAAAGGGTGGTACTTGGGGAGAAGCTGTCCCAAAGGCACCCACTAGTTTGTGGTGTGCCACAAGGGGCAGTGCTCTCCCCGATGCTTTTTAACATCTATATGCACCCCCCTGCCCAGATAGCCTGGAGGCATGGGCTATGGTGTCACCAATATGCGGATGACACCCAGCTCTATCTGTTTTTTCCCCAATTTTTTATTGTTGTTTTTTAAATAATATATACAAACATATATATTTCATATTTTACTACAATTCGAGTCTATTTTCTTTTATCTTTCATCCATGTATAGACCCTCGACCATCTCTTCTGATATACATCATCTTTGCCTTGCATTAATACATTCACTCTATCCATTTCTGCTACATTTAACAGTTTGTTAGTCAATTCTTCCTCACTCAGAATTTTATCCAATTTCCAATATTTAGCCCATAAAATTTTAGCAGATGTTACTATCATTATTATTAAAT
Source organism: Gekko gecko (assembly GCA_029375565.1). NCBI lineage: Eukaryota > Metazoa > Chordata > Lepidosauria > Squamata > Gekkonidae > Gekko > Gekko gecko. The sequence goes on along the minus strand of JAPDNY010000008.1, from coordinate 143,301,144 downwards.
ACATATCAATTTTTCTAATATTTTATGGAATCATATTCAGCAAATAACTTTCAGGCACTAAATTCAAATTTACCTTTGCAATTTCTAAAATTATTTTCTGTACCTTTCGCCAATACTTTTGGACTTTTGTACAATTCCACCACATATGGTAGAATGTATCAACCACTCTTTTGCATTTCCAACATTTATTTGTAGACTTTTTATAACATTTCACATTTTTTTCTGGCATCCAATGCCATCTATAAAACATCTTAAACATATTCTCCTTATATGCTGTAGCCCTCATAAGTCTGGCAGTCTTCCATATTCTCGACCACACATCTATGTCAAGACTATGGCCAATATCTTCCATCCAGAAAATCATAGATGGTTTTATCGTTTCCTCTAACATATAATCCACTAACAACAAATTTTATAATTTTTGAATCAGTTTGTCATTAGAGAAAAGCCAAATATTATCCAGTTTATTCTTACAGGTTTTGAACCCATGAGATGCATCTTTAGCATATCTAGATTTTAATTGTAAATATTGCCTCCAGGAAAACTGTACATTATGTTTTAGCATTCTTCCTCCGTTTTTAGTTCATTATTCTTTTTGAGTAAAATTTCATATCGTTCTCTATTCTTTGCTATGATTAACAACAGTTTTACAAAAGCCTCTAAGGATGCTACCCATTTAGGAGTTTTCAGGTACTATTGATCTTTTATGTAATTCCATGTTTTAATTAATGCTCTTCTTAATAAATGATTATGGAAGTTAGAATGGATTTTCTCCTTCCTATACCATATGTAAGCATGCCACCCCATGAACAAATCATGACCGTCTAACTTTAACGTTCTTATATTTTCCAAGGTTATCCAATCTTTAATCCAACAAAGGGAGGCTGCTTGGTAATATATCTTCCAGTTCAGGACACCAAAGCCCCCTCGTTCTTTTTTTATCTTGGAACAATTTCCACTTAATTCTGTTTTTTTCCCCATTCCAAATAAATTGTCTTGTTATTTTGTCCAGTTCTACAAAAACTTTATTATTCTTTAGGATTGAAATGTTTTGGGCAAGAAATAAAAACCTAGGAAGTACGTTCATTTTCACTGTAGCTATTCTTCCCATCAGAGAAAGTTGTAATGTATTCCATTTATTCAGATCTTTCTTTAAATCTGAGAGGAGTTTATTGTAGTTGTCTTCTATTAGGTTACTATTTCTATTCGATATCATAATGTCCAAGTATCTGACCTTTTTGACTATCTCCATAGAGGTTATCTTTTGAATTTCATCTATCATATCTGGTGAACAGTTCTTAGTTAACAATTTAGTCTTCTTGTAGTTTATCTTTAAACCCGCTACATGCCCATACTCTTGGATCATCTTTACTAGCTGCATATATGAGACTTTAGGATTTTCCATTATAAATACCAGGTCATCAGCAAATGCCAACAGTTTAAATTCTTCACCCTTCACTTTAAGACCTTGTATCTTTTCCTCCTTTATCACTTGTTCATTTAAAGTTTCTAGTGCAAATATGAATAATAGTGGAGACAGAGGACAGCCTTGTCTTTTTCCTTTTTGAATCTTTATCTTTTGTGTCATGTCTCCATTTAATGTAATTTGTGCATATTGTTCTTTATATATTGCATTAACCATTGTTTGAAAGCTTGTTCCACAGACCCATTTTTCTAATTTTTGCAAGAGAAATTTCCATGATAAATTATCAAATGCTTTCACTGCGTCTAGAAACATTAATAATAGTTGTTTATCGGGATAGGTCTTAAAATATTCCAGAACATCAATGATAGTTCTTATAATACTCTTCATGTGTCTTTTTGGTAAAAAACCTGTTTGGTTGGGGTGAATCACCTCTGCCAATACCCTTTTCAGTCTCGTTGCTAGAATACTTGCATTTAATAGAGAGATGGGTCTATAATTTTGAATTAGGTTCTCTTCTGAATTGGGTTTAGTTATTACTGTGATGATTGCCTGATTCCAAGAATTTGGAAATCTACCTGTTTTACTAATATTTTGTAACACTTCTTTTAATGGTGGAATTATCTATTCATCAAATTTCTGATAAAATTCTATTGGAATGCCATCTGGACCCGGTGTTTTCTTCTTCTTTTGTCATTGAATTGCTTCAACTATCTTACACATCATAATAGGATCATTTAAAATTTGTTTTTGCTTTTCATTAAATTTATTCTTGTTTTTTTGTGATAAGTATTCTTTAATCTGATCTACATTTTCTTCTTTCTGTTGATATAAGTTTTTATAAAAATTTTCAGCAGTATTCTTCAAGTCTTGTATTTTATATTTTTCCTCATTATTTTCATTTTTTTAGAGCCAAAATTGTCTTTTTCTCCCTTTCTTTTCTAATTTTATAAGAAAGCCATCTTGATGGTTTATTGGCATTTTCAAAGTAATAAGACTTCATAAACTCTATTTTCTTAGATATTTCTTGAGATAAATTCATTTTATGGTATAGTAGTTTAAGCACAGTTCTAGATTCTTCATTATTTAATTTATTCTTAATCTTTTCTTCTTCCATTTTGATTTGATTTATTAAGTGTTCAGATGTTTCCTTTTTTTGTTTTCTCTTCCATGCCTCTTGGTTAATGAGCCATCCCCTAATGAATGCTTTAAATGCATCCCACACTGTATTTATTGAAATGTCCAGTTGAATATTTCTTTTGAAAAATTCCAAAATTTCTGTCTTGGTTTTCTTTATAAAATTCTGATCTCTAAGTAGGTCAAAACTAATTTTTCATCTAGATTTCTTTTGTGTATCTTTGAGCACCAAAAGTATGGAGTTATGATCCACGAAAGTACTAGGGAAAATTTCCACTTCTAAAAGGTCTGCTATCATTGCTGTTGTAATCCATGCCATGTCTATTTGTGACCAGGAAGTATGTCTTGAAGAATAGAAAGTAAAGTCTTCCTTGGTAATATTCCTGGTCCTCCAAGCATCTATCAAACTGAATTCTTCTGCAACTTGTAGGAATGTTTTAGCGCTATTCCTGATCTTCCAGCATTTTTACCAATTTTGCTATCCCATTTTTTTAAATCAAAAATGGCATTGTAGTCTCCTATAATACAGATATGCCTATATTCTTTTATCATTAAGATTTTCTTTAATTCTTTCAAAAATGGGTCTTGATTTTGATTTGGCCCATATACATTTAAAATTAAATATTCTACTCCTTGTCTATTTATGACTATGGCTACAATTCTACCATCACTTGATGCATATATTAACTCTGGGTGTAAATGTTCCTTGTCGTATAGTACTACCCCTCTTTTTTTTCTCATCAGAAGTTATAAATGCCAAACCTAATTTTTTTATTTTGTAAATATTTTATTTCGTCTTTCTTAATGTGTGTTTCTTGCAGACAGATTAAATCTGCGTGGATCTTATAGATTTGATGAAATATCTTACTTCTTTTTGGGGAGTGTTCAATCCATTCACATTTATGGAGAGAATTTGGATTTTTTTAGTTTGTTCCATTTTTGGTTTTGTCTCTTGCTTTATGTCTAGTTACCATCTGCCAAGCGGGCCTTGGTTTTCTCTTATCCTTCTTTCCTTTGGCATCTTTACTTTTTTCTGCTTCTTGTTCTATTTTCTCTTCTTCTATATCTGATTTTTCCTCTCTATCTTCTTCCTCTTCTTTTTGCCAACCAAAGTCCTCTCTAAATCTTTCACTATTCAATTATGTTCTAATTGCTTTTCTCCATCTCTCTGTTCTCATTAGAATCTCTTCTGAAATTCAGTCTTATTTTCTGTCCTTTTTCCTCTCCACGTTAATTTTCTGCTTCAGTTATAAGTGTCTTTCTATGTCGTTCTGTGTTGTTTTAGTCTTCTCCTCCATTTCTGCCCCTTTAAACTGTCTTCTAGCTGCTACATTGCACGTCTCTCCACTCTTTCCCTCTCCTCTTGGCCTCTACCACCCCTTTCAGTAGGCTCCCAGTTATGACGTCACTCAGACTTTCCCTCAGACTTGTTCACCATCTTGGTTGAGACGCTGCCACTTTTAAAGAAACAGAAAGGCCAAAAAGAACAAAAGGTAAATTAAAGAGATTTTCTCCTATAAATCCTCTGCTCTTATATCTCACTGCCCTGTTGTGAGATTTCTTCGTCCCTCTTTCCTCTTTATATAAATAGCCACTTTGGGGGAAACTTCTCCCATCTTAATTAATGAATGTTAAGGGTGTTCTTTCCTCTCCTCCTTCTCTGCACTGCCTAATTCCTTCCAGCTGCATTCTATCAAACACTTGCAAGGAAATGATACATTTTTAAAGTACAGAGAAATAAACAACAACACTTAGCTTCGTTCAGTTGAAGGTAATTTTGCTCAGACTCTGGTGGTTTATTCAGGCTCTTCCACTGCTCGGTGTGACTGTCTCATTGGAGCTCCTTATAGTTCATTGCTTCAGTGCAGGTATACATGGTTAGGAGGGGGTCACCACCCCCTTCCCCAGCTTAGACGAATGCTCCTTGCTACTTCCCCTCCACAAGAGAAAAGTTGGGGCATTGTAAATGCCTATAAGAACTATAAGAAAGGCATAGTGTGTGGAGCCAATCTCACATACCCATTGCCTCAGAGCCCTAAAACACCCAGCTCTATCTGTTGTTGGGCAGTCAGTCTGGCTCTACCCCAGAAGATCTGTACTGGGCATTGCAGGACATGGTGGGATGGCTTAGGCTGAGCCGATTGAAGCTGAATCCGATGAAGACAGAGATCCTATGCTTGAATTGGAGTGGCTCGAGGTTAAGGGTCTTTCTACCAGCCTTCGGGGGGGCGCCATTGGTGCCAGTGCCAAGGGTCAGGAGTTTGGGAGTGCTCTTGGATGCTTCCTTGACAATGGAGGCCCAGGTAGCAGCCACTGCCAAAACAGCCTTTTTCTACCTTTGGCTGATTAGGCAGTTGATCCCCTTCTTTGAACGCAATAATCTGGCTTCAGTGATCCATGCTATGGTCACCTCGAGGTTGGACTACTGCAATATTGTCTATATGGGGCTGCTCTTGGGGCAACTCCAGAAGCTGCAACTGGTGCAAAACGCAGCAGCCAGGCTGCTGATGGGCCTCCCCATGTGAGAGCACATCCAGCCTGTGCTAAAGTCACTGCACTGGCTACCAATAGCATTCTGGATTCACTTCAAGGTGCTGTTTTTGACCTTTAAAGCCCTTTATGGTCAGGGGCCTGTCTACCTGAGGGACCGCCTTTCCCCGCATGTTCCCCAGAGAGCACTGCGATCTGGAACACAAAACCACCTGGCCCTCCCTGGGTCTAGGGACGCCAGGTTGGTGGCGACTAGGACCAGGGCATTCTCCCTGGTGGCACCGACACTCTGGAATGAGCTCCCCAGTGAGATCAGAGCACTGTGGGACCTCCAGCAATTCTGCAGGGCCATGAAAACGGAGCTTTTTCGCAGGGTGTTTTAGCAGAAATGATTCCATCAGGTGTGCTGCACTTGTACTTTATTTTATGACATTGCCACTTTTAAATGGTTTTTACTGTATTTATCTGTGCTTTTATTGTATTGTATTTTAAATGTATTTATGCTGGTTTTAGAACTGTTATGAGCCGCCCTGAGCTGCTCTGGCGGGAGGGTGGGATAGAAATCTAATAAATAAATAAATAAATAAATAAATAAACATATGGAGCAGAGGTCCATCAGTGGCTATTAGCCACAAGGTATAGATAGGGATTCTGGGGCAAGTGATACTCTGTATTCTTGGTGGTTGGGGGGGGCAACAGTGGGAGGGCTTCTAGTGTCCTGGCCCCACTGGTGGATGTCCTGATGGCACCTGGTATTTTTGGCCACTGTGTGACAGAGTGTTGGGCTGGATGGGCCATTGGCCTGATCCAACATTGGCTTCTCTTATGTTCTTATGTTCTTACATTGCATTGTGTTTTAATGTGTCATTGGGTATTGTATTTCAATCCTTGACTTTTGTGTTTCAGTAATGCTTTTGTTGTGTATTTCCTGGAAGAGTTTTGGCTTCAGTATATGCTAAAGTGATTGCATTTGATTTGGTTCTCGTTTATATTTCTGCTGCCCTGTTGTGCTCTCCAAGTTCACAACATTTTGCATATCTAAAGGATCTAGTGCTGATCATCACATTCTTAAGTGCACAGATATCTGAAGCATCCATTCACCCCATGGATCTTACCAACCGACTGTGGGAAGAAAAAGAGAATGTTTTCTTGTTATCTTGGAGGGGGGGAGACTTCAACATCATGTGTACTCCTGTTGTTCTGTGACAGAGAGGGACTGCCCCTGCCTGATTGAAACTAATTAGTGCCTTGTTGCAAGTATGAATTGCCCATACATGCTGACATGAGCTGTCTGTTGATATACGTTCATTCATTCATGATGTACCATGTATTTCAATGATGCATTCAGTCTCAGCACACAAGCATCATCAGTACATCTCAATCAGTTACATACTACAGGGATCCCTTTTTCAACCTAGTATGCAACTAGTAAAAAGGTAAAGGTTCCCTTGCTCGAAAGCCAGTCGAATCCGACTCTAGGGTTGCGGTGCTCATCTCCGTTTCAAAGCCGAAGAGCCAGCGCTGTCCGAAGACATTTCCGTGGTCATGTGGCCAGCATGACACTGAACTGCAGGCTGTGGAAGGTCAGTAGTTCAGCAGTTCAAGACCCGTGAGTGCCGCATGACGGGGTGAGCTCCCGTCTCTAGTTCCAGCTCCTGCCAACCTAGCAGTTCGAAAGCAAGAAATTGCAAGTAGATAAATAGGTACCACTTCAGTGGGAAGGTAACAGCGTTCCGTGCAACTAGTATGGCTTTGCTTTTTCCCATTCTGCTTTTGCTAATAGCTATGTGTTTTAAACATTACCTAGAGTTAGTTAGCCATTTAATCAAGTATGCATTAATCATTTTGTTTTCCTTTCTGTATTTCTTTCATAGATAACAAATTATTTTAAAGTTAAAGTTGCTACTGTGATCGAACAATAGTGTTTTTGAATTGTTATAGTGTGTGTGAGACCCTTTGCATTCTAGTTATGATAGATATTGCCTCTGCTTTAGAACTGCTATCTTTGAGTAGAGTACCATGTTTGTGCTTTTAAGATAGGTTAGTGATTTCAATTTCCTTACGCACCAGCCCATATACATACCCACAGGATCTCAGTTAAATACATACACATAGTTTTTAGATTAAGTTTCTCTAACTTTTCCTAGCTTGGTTATGGTCTGGCATTCTTTACCCCTGATACCTGTGTTCTGTGCTCTGTCTTTGTGTGAATGAAAAGCTACTTCTCTGAGACAGCTCAGCAGCTTGGGGGGTGGTGGTGGTGGAATTGTAGCCAGCATCCTCAACCTTGAACCCCGGGGTGGTCTTTCCTGAGAGAGAGACACCCTAAGAATGACCTCTGAACCTCCACAAGCAGTGACCTATGAAGCCAGGCTTGGCTTAAACAGTGGCTTTTGCTGGGAGGCTAGAAGAACCACATCTTGGCTGAGAAAACTCAGGCCAAAGAGAATTCTCCAGGCTGGCTGCACTGTTGAGCAGCCTCCATGCAAACAAAACCACCCTCCCACATCTATCCTGTCAGCTCAGTCCAAAGAGGACTGGAACGGGCAAGTCTCTGCCCTTGCCTCAGGCATCTTCTACTGACCAAATGGCTGGTCTTTTGTCTGTCAAATGTACAGGCAGGCAGGGACAAAGAGCTTCTGGTCTGTGCTATTGTCGTGAATGAAGTGTGTTGCATATTTCCATCCTCCTCTCCAATGCGCCCTCTAAGCTGTGGAGCCTTGTGAGCAAATTTTCTACTTTGTGAGATACGGGCATTTAAGTTGTGAGCGGGCGATTTGGCAGCTGCAGAAATTAGTTTGCTCTGGAGCCCTCCTTCCTGAGTTAAGACAAAAATGGGTGAGCCGGAGGGTTAAAAACGGTGAGCTAGCTCCCACTAACTCACCTTAGAGGGAACACTGCTCCTCTCCTGTTTCACCTGTCTACATTCTTACACCTATGCTAGACCTGTCAAAGAGACATTGGCTGAGTTCAGACTGGCAGTTTGTTCCAGTAGCCAGTCGTAGCAAAAAAGCCCCGGAATAAACTGTTCCGGGTTTTCCTGTTCAGAAAGCCCGGGCTGCTGCCAGAAGATGCAGGGCGGAGCTGGGCGGGAGCGTTCAGACTGCCACGTGCGGGGGCACACTGTATTTGGCGTTTCCCCCTTAATTCGGCTGTGGGTGTATGGGTGTATGTGCGCATAAGTGCACAAGCGCATTTTGCTGATTGGGGGAGGACCCAGCAGCGCCGGCACCGCATTGGGCAGTAGAGCGGAGCACGGCCAATCATACCGCTGCTGCCTTCTGCCCAATGTGGGTTGCTCCCAGCTTTTCGGCTGCGCATTCAGACTTCCCAGAAGCAGAGAAATGCGCGACACACGGGGGCTTTTGGATTTGCTACCAGTTTTATGAGGTATCTTTTTAATCCGCCGGTGAAGCGCAATAGCACGGGTTGGCTACAGGTGGGGGACACCAGGCAGATGTGCCTGTGTGAACGCCCAATTTACTCCGGGATTGAATTGTTGCTGGCCCGGGTCCCTACCGGGGTAAATTGCCAGTCTGAACTCAGCCATTAACTCACCATGTAGGAAAGTAATATGGCATTTTTAAGAATACAGCACCCAGGACTCTTTTTCATTTGTGGCAACAACGCTTATAAGGTGTTGCCACCCAAATAGAAAGGACTTTGTACCTTAGGATATGTTCCTCCCCAATATTACTATGTATCATTCTCTCGATGCTTCAGACACTCCAAACCAGAAGAAGAAGAAGAAGAAGAAGAAGAAGAAGAAGAAGAAGAGTTTGGATTTATACCCCACCCTTCACTGCCCAAGGGAGTCTCAGAGCGGCTTACAAACTCCTTTCCCTTCCCCTCCCCACAACAGACACCCTGTGAGGGAGGTGGGGCTGAGAGAACTCCTGACAGAAACTGTCCTTGAGAGAACAGCTGTGCCAGAGCTTGTGACTGACCCAAGGTCACATCAGCAGGTGCAAGTGGAGGAGTGGGGAATCAAACCCGGTTCTCCCAGATAAGAGTCCGCGCACTTAACCACTACACCAAACTGGCTCCCAAACCTGGGAAGTTTTGTCCACAGAATTAAGCCCAGGAGAGTTTTAAACCCATTGGTTGAACACCAGTCAGCCGGATGGCATTTTCTGAGGGTACTCTTTCCACAAATGTTTCACAAAACCAAAGTAGGACCCACGGTCAGAGGAAATACCAAAAATCAACAAATACCGTGCTACAGATGATTACAAAATATCTCAAATATGCTTTTCACTTTGGAGGATGCTTTGAGCTCACTAAGAGAGACTTCTTGCAGAGTTCATTGGAAAAATTTGGATAAATATTTTGGTATTTGGCATCCTTGTACTTGGAAATATCTGTTGAACTCCCTGAGGAGGACTTTGAAACAGGACGATATCTGGACCTCTGTTGTAGGAAGACTGAGCACTTATTCAAAATAGACTTAAAGGAGTCCTCACCCTTAAAACTTTTGTATAATTAAGGAGGACTGATATTTATGAAGGGGTTGTGCAATATCATTTGTGATATATTAAGAGACGATACTTAGATGTTTTGATATATGATTCTTTCTATGTATTCATGTTTATATGATGATTAATATAATGGTGGAAAAAATGTAAAAGTACAAAAACAAAAACAAAATTATTTGAGATGTTTTGTAGTCGTCTGTAGCACGGTAGTTTCTAATGTTTCAGCAGAAGTGGAGCGCAGGTTCAATGATACTATTGCCAGTATAACTCATTTACAAACAGAAATAGATTCTGTAGCCAGAATGGTAATGCAGAACAGAAAGGCATACGCACTCACCAGGGAGGAATGCTGTTTTTATGTCACTCAGTCAGGACATATAGCCACACACTGACAGAACTTTGGGTCAGATTTTCTGATCCAAAATGGGGGATTGTTGTGAGAATATTTTGAATAAGTTGGCTCAGAAAAATTATATAGACAACTTTATAAAGTAATCATACCATTTGATTTTTGTAACTTTCCAAGTAGCAAGTGGCAGTGAACCAAGCTCCCAGTATGCTTTGCAAATCCTTTGTCTTAAGAGATACCTTTTCCCTGTCATGTACAGAAACCAACATTTCCACTCACTTGCATTGTTCATGAATCTAAAGAATTTGGAAGCATTTAGAAATAAAGGATTGGTATGCACCTGCCATTAAGTGAAGGAAGCCAGAACATTTGCAATACTAAAGGTTTGCCTGCATGCAGAAACACACACTCTGCCTCCATGTAGAAAACAGCATCTTGTCCCAAGAACACAAAGGATATCCTGAAACTAAAACATCTGTGTATTTGTCATTCAGAAAGTGATATAAGAACATAAGAACATGAGAGAAGTCAATGTTGGATCAGTCCTACGGCCCATCCAGTCCATGCTTGCAGCTGCCACCACCTCCTGTGGCAGTGAATTCCAAGTGTTAATCACTCCTTGGGTGAAGTAGTACTTCCCTTTATCTGTTCTAACCCGACCGCTAAGCAATTTCATTGAGTGCCCACGAGTTCTTGTATTGTGAGAAAGGAAGAAAAGTACCTCTTTCTCCACCTGCTCTATCCCATGCATAATCTTTTTTTTAAAAGAAAATTTATTAACAGGGTATAATAGCATGTTCCATATTTGACAACCAATTCTTAACATATCCTTTTCTAAAAGTTTTTATCCCCCCCTCCCCTGGCTTCCAGCGATGCTCCGCCCCCATTAACATTTCTATCAATATTCTCTTACATTCAGTTCTTATTCAATATTCAAATCATAAATTTCAATATTTTCCTTTTCTATTTTTCACTACTAGGTAACTTTTCTATTACAATCCCTTTTCTTACAGCACTTCTATTATTAATAACTATCAAAACAGAGCAGTCTATTTTTCACATCCCAATTAAGTTCTAAATAGTCTTTAAAGTCTTTCCAATCCGCTAGAAATTCTTCGTCTTCTCTTCCATGAAGTTTTCTTGTCAGCTTATCCGTTTCAGTCATAAAAATCATTTTTTTAATCCGTTCCCATTTGTCAGGTATCTGCTCCTGCTTTCAAAACTGAGCATAAGTCATTCTTGCGGTTAGGTACCATAGCAAAGTTCTCTTTGCCATTTTAACTTCTTCTAATTTAAGTCCTAAGAGTAACATTTCTGGCTCTTTTTTCAAAGTACATTTCAAGATTTTCTGAATTTCATTATGATTCTCAGTCCAAAAAGCACTTGCTTTTTCACATGTCCACCACATATGGTAAAACAAGCCCTCTTTTTTCCTCACATTTCCAACATTTGTTAGACATATTCTAATTTATATTAGCAATTTTTTTTGGTGTCATGTACCATCTATACATCATTTTATAACAGTTTTCTTTAACATTAACACATGTTGAAATTTTGATCGATTTTTTCCACAAACATTCCCATGATGACATTTCTATATCTCTATTTATATTTATAGCCCATTTCACCATTTGTTCTTTTACAATCTCATCTATCCCATACATAATCTTATAAACCTCGATCATGTCACCCCTCAGCCTTCAGGAAGTTTTCAGCTGTCGGGAAGTGAGGTGTTATCTTGTGTTGTTTCGTGAAAATTTTTTGGTAACCTCATTGTCCCCAGAATGTGGAAACATCTCCTATGCCACAATGGCCCACATTATCAAAGCAGTTATGTCAATTGATGTCATTTATAATTTCAGTAGCCCTACCAAAATGTATGTGATCAATATTGTATAAAAGAAAGTAAGCAGTTCTATTTCAATGCTGACTCTTGGAGATCCAGGAGAAATTCTGTCCCTCTTTGGGTCTCTTTGGGCCAGCCCGGGAGTTTCCATGCAAGGGATGGTGGTGGTATCTTTGGTCTGTATATTTAACCACTGATTATCTCTGTATAGGAAAAACCTTTCCTGAATCATTCCTGCTAGGGCCAAATGGCCTAGCTGCTAACATGTCTATGTGGCTTTTGTCACCTGCAACAGATTGCATGCCAGATGCCAAGCCTGATATCCATATACGAGACATATTGACACCTTTGCTGGAAAGAGCAGACATTCGGGCATCTTCCCAAGCTGGGGACACAGCTGTCCCAAGACATTAACACATCAAAGCTCCTCTGACATTGCTTCTGTCACTTTGACCCAGAGATTTGGGCACACCCCTTCATCCTCTCGTGATTGGATAAATGGTCATATCCAATTATGATGGGAAAGGGAGGGAATTGTGATCACCCTATGGGAAGAGGGGGAGAGTTTTCTTGGAAAGAGAGCTCCTTTCTGAGAGAGAGAGTTCCCTTAGGATTATATACCTGCAATGAGGAATTTTACTAGTGGGCAGCGAAGCTGGACATAACTGCCCACGGTAATCATGTGGTTCATCCTCAAGATTCCCTGGTTACACAATGGACATTGAATTATCTGGTACCTCTGAATGACTGGTAACTATGAATACCTCTATATGTAGTTAGAGCTGAATAAGTTATAGATATTCTTTGTTTTCCTACCTCTGCAAGTCTTATGATATATGCATGCTTTTGCACTGAATAAAAGATAATATATATACCCAATATTATCTGGACTTGTTTCCTATGTTGCAACTTGACTTCTAAGCCTAAATTTTGTCACTTGAGCCGACTCAGCTGATGTGGCTACCACTAGATTAAATAGTTGTTTGCAGCTCTGGCACAGAGTCCTCTAGACCAGGCAGGAGTTTAGATCTCTGCTCCTGAACCTAGGTGAGGCCCTTGATGTAAGAGATCTTGGTGGCAGTGACTACTGATATCCTAGAGAGAGTGTGCAGTCATTCTTCTGGGCTTGTTTAAGTGTTCCTGAAACATGTGGGATTTTGGTATCTCTCATTCCTGGACTGGAGTGCGGGAGAAGTAAAATCCTGTACATGCTGGCAGAGTTCAGGAGTTGTGCCTCTTATCCCTGGACTGGGGTGATAGGGCAGTACCTGTAGAATCTTTCTTTAGGAAGTAAGTATTTTGCCTTGTATCTTATTTAAGTTGTGGATGAATGCCCACCGCCTGGCTGGCTGTTCATCTGTCTTTTATCCTTGATAACCTTTCAATAAAGGGAGTTTTCATGTTTAAGTAACCTTGTGTTGCATTCCAGCGAGCTGTTAACATTTATATCCTCACCTTGGTGAGGGGCACACACCACAGACCTTTTAGAACCAAGGGGTGGGAGCAGGTATAGGCAACACTCTGCACAGTGTTAGGTCACACTAAACACGTGTAGGGTCACGTTCCCACCACAGTCATTAATATATGACAAGGGTCGGATGCTGTGGTGGTGGTGGACAGTGCCATGAAGATGTAGCTGATTTATGGCGACCCCAGAAGGTTTTCAAGGAAAGAGACATTCAGAAGTGGTTTGCCATTGCCTGCCCTGGTGTTACAGTCCTGGTATTCCTTGATGGTCTCCCATCCAAATACTGACCAGTGCTGGCCCTGTTTCACTTCTGAGACCTGATGAGATTGGGCTAGCCTGGGCCATCCAGGTTGGGGCTTAGCACAGAACACATTAGACTGCCACAAAAGCAAATTAAAAGCATGTAAAATTCTCCCGTCTCCGGCCTCAGCTCCAGCTAACCTAGCAGTTTGAAAGCAAGAAGTTGCAAGTAGATAAATAGGTGCTGCTTCAGTGGGAAGGTAACAGCATTCTGTGCATCTCAGCATTTAGTCATGATGGCCACATGACCACAGAAACATCTTTGGACAGTACTGGCTCTTCGGCTTGGAAATGGAGATGAGCACCACCCCCTAGAGTCTGATTCGACTAGCTTTCGAGCAAGGCAAATCTTTTAAAAATTTCCTATTTTTAAAAAAATTACGTTACACTTTTCATAACATTTTTAATTGCTCCTTGAGCCAAGATAATTACATCATAGAGGTGACAGGAAAAAAATCAAAGTGTAGTGAACTACAACATAGTGCATGTGGCAAAACCTCACCCCCAGTGGGGCAAACAATGTCTCTAACAACATTTTGGGTTGGTGAAATGACACTGGGGGGAGGCTGAAACCCGTCTTCCCCACAGAGCCAGTTTGTTGTGGTGGTTAGGAGCATGAATTCTAATCTGGGAGAACTGGGTTGGATTCCTCACTCATCCACATGCAGCTGCTGGATGACCTTGGGCAAGCCATAGCTCTGTCAGAGCTGTTCTCTTAAGAGCAGTTCCCGAAAGAGCTCTCTCAGCCCGCCTACCTCACATGTGGCTTTGGGTCAGTCAGAAGTTCTTTCAGAGCTGTTCTCTCACCAGCAGTCCTCAAAAGAGCTCTCTCAGCCCCACCTACCTCACAGGGTTGCACCCAATGCTCCCTCTAAGCTGTGGAGTCTTGTGAGCAAAAATTCTGCTTCGTGAGCTACTGGCATGAAAGTGGTGAGCGAGTGATTTGTCTACCACATCAATTACTTTGCTCTGGAGCCCTCCTTCCTGAGTGATGACAAAAATGTGTGAGCCGGAGGCTAAAAAACTGTGAGCTACCTCACACTAACTCAGCTTAGAGGGAACACTGGTTGGGGGGTAGGGTTGCCATCTCCAGGTTGGGAAACTCCTGGAGATTTGGGGATGGAGCCTGGAGAAGACAGGAGCATCAGTGGGGTACAATGCCATAGAGACCACCCCAAAGCATCCATTTTCTCTAGGGGGACCGATTTCTGTAGTCTGGAGATGACCTGTAATTCCGAGGGATCCCCAGGTCCCATCTGGAAGATGGCATCCCTAGCATGAACATTTCCACAGCCATCCATTTATCTGAAATATTTCTACATCGGCTCTTTGGAGTCCTGCTCAAAGAAGCTTATAATTAAAAAACACAGTATATTTAAAAAGCAATTTTTTTTTTAAAAAAAAAACCAGTCACAAAAGTGCCACATGCTCACAACTGCCACCACGCACATGACTTTGCATGCTTAATTTTTTCCCAAGGGGAGTAGACAAGATAGTCATAACACACCTGCTATAAATACACAGACTTTCAGGAAAGCAAAGTTGTCTCAACACTGTGAGGAGTTGTGTGGAACCCAAAGGGGGAATACAGAGCAGAAACAAAAGGCCGGGTTTCATTCATACTTCCTTCATGCCATGCGTATTTCACCATCAGATAGCGATGGCTCAGCCTTTATTGGGGATGCTATCGGATTTCACATCGGTGCTCATTATTCAAGTGCAGCTGTATTCAGGGAAAATAACCCGAGCAGAGATCAAGAGCACCTGTATTGTGACCTGTATTAAACTCTCTTCTGCTCAATTAGTGCAGTGACACATCAGAATGAGCCGCATGGGTTGCACATGCTCCTGTAACACTTGCCTAGAGGAGAATATTCACGAGCTGCTTGTTCACGGGACTGGGAGTCTTGTTTGTTGGTGTTTAAAGTGGAACGTATAAAAGGATGTCCGTGGGAAAATAAAGGAGTGTTGGCGTCTGGGAGGAAGGCAATTCCACTGAAGAGAGGACAAGCCAACTTACCTGGCTGCTGGAGACAGTGAAGGAGAAGGCAGAGTAATGTCGGGGGTACTATGGGGGATACGGGTATTTTTGATGGCCACAGTGGTGTGTCTCCTGGTTTTGCTCCTTTGGAAACAGCTCCGGACCCGCAAACGGTACCCTCCCGGGCCTCTCCGGCTTCCCTTCATCGGAGGCCTGTGGCGAATCGGGTTCAAACTCTCACCCGATTCTTTCATCAAGGTACGTCTTTCTCAAAAATTAATCGGCAGGCTGAGAGGATGGATGGAGAGAATTTTGCGTGATTCCCTTCCTGTGGTCGACCCAGCAGCCTTCATGGCCCAGACCAGCCTGTTCTTGTCAGAGCTCCGAAGCTAAGCAGGGTTGGTACTTGGATGGGAGACCACCGAGGAACACTGGGGCTGCCACGTGGAGGAAGGTGATGGCAAACCACCTCTGCTTGTCTCTTGCCTTGAAAACCCTGGGAGTTGGTGACTGAGCCCTACGAGGAAAGGCTAAGGGCTTTGAAAGAAGAGGAGCCTGGGGGGAGACGTGATTGCTCTCTTTAAATATTCGAAAGGCTGCCATTTGGAGGAGGGCAAGGAGCCGTTCCAGTTGGCAGTGGAGGAGAGGGCCGGAAGCAATGGATTTAAGTTACATGCAGAAAGGTATCGCCTGGATATTAGGAAAAACTTTTTTCATGGTCAGAGTGGTTCAAAGGCGGAATCAGCTGCCCAGGGAGGTGGTAATAAGCTCCCCTTCACTGGCAGCTTTCAAGAAGAAGCTGGATGAATATTTGTCAGGGGTGCTTTAGGCTGGTCCTTCACTGGGCAGGGGGTTGGACTAGATGGTCTGTATGGCCCCTTCCAGCTCTATGATTCTATTCTATGATTCTATGGGGTTGCAATAAGTCAGTTGTGACTTATCTTATGGTCAGCCCTGGGTGCTTCCTTGTAATGGGATATTCTTCACGTGGAGTCACCCAGTAGGGCTGCGCAATCCTGTGTATAAGATCTAGAATCAGTAGCACGGCTGCCAAAATGACTTATAGAGATTATGGCACATTAATCCTGCCCCGACAGGTTTCTTTGTACATGTGAGCATTCATCAGCTTCAAATAACTTTGCACTTTTTATACACACGCTGGTTTCTCTATTGATTCAGAAAGAAACAAACACAGAGGGAGAAAAGGCACGCAGAGTGGGCTTCTCTGCTAGTGTCTCCAATTCTGCCCTTTGGGAAACAGCACCACTCATTTAGGTCTTCTCTTCCAGAGCTTCTAAATTAATGTCACAGTTGGCTCTCTGTGTGTTTTTTAGCAGTTAGATGGAGAGTCAGTTTGGTGTAGTGGTTAGGAGCGTGGACTTTAATCTGGGAGAACTGGGTTTGACTCCCCAACTCCTCCACATGCAGCTGCTGGTGTGACCTTGGGTCAGTCACAAGTTCTTCCAGAGCTGTCCTCTCACCAGCAGTCCTTGAAAGAGCTGTCTCAGCCCCACCTACTTCACAGAGTGTCTCTTGTGGTGAGGGGAGGGGAAGGGAAAGGAGATTGTAAACCGTTCTGAGACTCCTTTGAGTAGTGAATCCAATCTCTTCTTCTTCTCTTCTCTTTCTCTGTGGTCTTCGGTTGCCACACCAGGTCATCCCCACCAATATCCAAAGCTCTGCTGCCAAAACCATTCTCCTCTCTCATTATTCTGATCACGTGCCCTTTCTCTTAAACTCTGACTTTCTAATCTTCTCCCACATCCACCACAAATGCCTCATTGTTATCTTTAAAAGACATGGCTTTGCCCCCTGTCCTCTTCATTTTCATATCCTGACATGCTCCAGCACCTGACTTTTACTTCTTTAGCTCTGTCAGCAACCTCAGCTATACAAAGGTCCCCCATTCCATCAGTGTATGTTACCTTTTGTCTCTTTCTGCCCCTTAGGCCTTAAATGACCCCCAAACTCCAGAGTGATTCCAACTTGCTCACTTAGTGGAAGAGGCTTCCTTGGGAGGTGGTGGGCTCTCCTTCTTTGGACATTTTCTAACAGAGGCTAGATGGCCATCTGACAGCAATGCTGATTCTGTGAACTTAGGCAGACCATGGTCCTTTCCACATTTGGATCTCATCCCTGGTTTTATCAGAGTTCAACTCGCGACGCAAAACTGGGGTGACCTCAGTGTAATGTGGAGACCAAAAATACCCCCAGATAATCACAGGGGTGAACTCAAGTGTAGTGTAGAATGTAAAAATACCCCGAGATAATTACAGGGGTGAACTCGCATGTAGTGTAGAATGTAAAAATACCCCGAGATAATTACAGGGGTGAACTCGAATGCAGTGTAGAATGTAAGTTCGGGGACAGGGTTGAACCAGGATTTAAGGTCTAGGGCAGAATCACCCCATGAGAGGGAGGGCAGGAAGGGTTGCATCAGTGCTTAGTTCTTGTGGCCCTTTCTTACATGCCCAGGGAAATGCTGATTGCCACTACTTTGGGGTCAGGAAGCAATTTTTCTCCAGGACAATTTGGCTGGGGATCCTGGAGGGTTTTTTTGTCATCTTCTGGGCATGGAACAATGGTCACTAGGCGTATGTTGGGAGGAGGTATTCGTGAATTTCCTGCATTGTGCAGGAGGGTGGACTAGATGATCCTGGAGGTCCCTTCCAACTCTATGGTTCTATGATTCCTTCCAATCATAACCCAGCTTACACAACGAAGGCTTCTGACACAATCCTCTACCTAATTTAATCCCAATTTAACTCTGTCTCCTTCCCATCTCTTTGTTGTCTTCCATATATCCAGGGGTCATTTCCTCCTGGAGCACCCCGGAGCAGTGCTCCGGCAGTAAGGAGCCCAGGCTCCACCCCTGCCCACGGAAACACTCAGGGAGGGGGGATTTAAATGCTTGGGTTTCCTGCCTGATCTTCTCCAGATGTCCTGCAGCTGCGGAGATGGGGAAGGCAGGGAGGCATACATGACTGCCTTTCCCCCTTAGCCTCTCCGCTTTTGTGGAGAGACTCGGGGGGGGGGATTTAAATGCCTGGGTTCCCTGCCTGATCTTCTCCAGGTGAAGAAGGTGGAGAAAATCAGGTAGGGAACCCAGGCATGACTACCTTTCTCCCTGAGCCTCTCCACTTTTGTGTGTAGGGGGATTCACAAGGAAAGGAGGAGGTTTGCCTTCTTGTATTCTCATCATGCACGCTAATGGTGCTATAGAATTAACTGAACAAAACATAAACTAGAAGTTGATTTTGAGAGTAGATTCAGTGAAACTGTTTTGGAAGCGAGTGTGAGAATTTTATGGAGCTGTTCCCATTGTAGATGTTGTGTTCTTCCTGACCCAGGCCTGGGTGTGAATTTGTTTCCTCTCATTATTGGAATGTTGAAAGAGAGGCAATTGTTTTTGATGGATGTGTTCCTTATTATGCTAATATGAATTCCATTATATTAGCATTGGTGAATCAACCAGTTTGGTGTAGTGGTTAAGTGCGTGAACTCTAATCTGGGAGAACTCGGTTTGATTCCCCACACCTCCACTTGCACCTGCTGGATGACCTTGGGCAAGCCATAGTTCTGTCAGAGCTGTTCTTGAAAGAACAGTTTCTGTCAGAGCTCTCTCAGTCCCACCTACCTCACGGGGTGTCTGTTGTGGGGAGAGGAAGGGAAAGGAGATTTTAAACTGCTCTGAGACTCTGATTGAAGGCTGGGGTATAAATCCAATCTCCTCCTCTTCCCTCACCAGGCATAGATCCACTGTTTTCCTCCTGTTGGTCATTTCTTGGACATTTACCCTTCATGTGCTGTGTCACCCCACTTATGGAGTATCATTATGTTGGAGATGGGAAATCATCTATTAGGCATTCCATTGCCATTCTAGATCTACAATATTTCATCAAAAGAACATCTAATTAAAGCATGTCGTTAAAAGACAGCTAATACCTTGTGATGGAGAACAGGACATTCCAAAGCTTAGATTTGGATCTTTTGTCCTGAACCTCCACAGAAGTAAAATACTTGTTTTTAGCTGGAAGAGATGTCACCATCCATTTGGTTCGCTTTGAGTTCCATGATTCTTCCCAGATGAACCTAAACCTTTGGCTGCCTTTGCAGTGCGAACCCGTTATTTCGAATGTAATGAGACCCATGGAATCAGTTCAGACATGAGTTCATCGATTGACAGGACCCACCCACCATACTAATTATGTTCAGTTCAGGTACCCAAGGTCAGAATCTGAAACGGGTTTATTATTCACATTACATACAAATGCAGTTTTGTTGTTGTTGTTAGCCATTCAGTCGTGTCTGACTCTTGGCGATTCTATGGGCCAGCTCTCTCCACGTTTTCTGATCTTGTACTGTTTCTTTGAGTTGTTCCATGCTCAGGCTGGTGTCGACTTTTATGGTGTCTAGCCACCATGTTCTTTGACGGCCCCTTTCCACTAACCAATCCAAGCATAATGGTTTTTTCTAGTGAGTTCTTCTGCATGACATGGCCAAAATAAGTCAGTCACAGTTTTGTGATTTTTCCTTCGAATGACATGCCTGGTTTTGTGTGTTGGTTTTATGTCCAAGGAATGCGCAGGAGCCTTCTGCAGCACCACGGTATCCTGGTTTAATTCTGCTTTGTTCCCTGCTGATGCTTGGTGCCCACCTTGCTGTCAGAATCATCTGGCAAGAGCAGCTCAAAAATGAAGCTGCTCTAACTGTCAGATGGCTTTCACCAACTGCCCTGTAGCTACAGTGGGGCTATTGGGGGTTCATCCCCCTTCCTTAAAGGGCCAGCCCCACAATGCACATAGCCCCCCACTTCTTCTCAAAGGCATTTAAAGAGACCCTTTAAATGCTTTCTAGATGAAGCAGGGGATGGTGCACGTGCCACTCCCTCACTCCGGAAGATTTAAAGGGCCCTCCAGTTTATTGGCAGGCCATGTGCTCCCCATTGGTCAGCTGAAGGGCCCTGTCGACCCTGCAGGAGGGGAAGGAGATGGGTGGCTGGTGGCGGTTGGGCTTGGGGGCAGATTGGAGCTGGCATAAAAATAATGGCAGCCCCACCAGAAAAACTTTGGCCCCACAAGCCACAAAATCCTGGCTACAGGCCTGTTCACCAGCAGCTTGACTCTCCTCACCCCTAACTCTGACTTTGCCAGGCAACAGACTCCTCTCTCAACCCCCACCTCTAAAAGACAGAGCACAGCAGGGGTCATTTTGTAGAAAAATAGGTGTAGGAGCTCATTAGCATAACTCTTTAGCATAACTTATTTGCATATGCCACACCCCCTGACATCACCGGAAGTCTGACAAAAGGCAACCCCCACTGTTCAGGCTCCACTGGACTGTTTTGGATTGCTAGCTATGGGGGGGGAGTGCACAGATCTGTCCCACAAGGGAGGGAGACCTTGTACCTGAATAAACCTTGGTCTTAAAGGTGCCTGGGCCCAGGCAGCGACAGAGCAGCTCAAGGACCCATTTGTGGCAGTGCTCCTGGCCAGTGGGCTGGGAAAAGCAAGGGGGGGCTGCTGGGAGCAGGGGGTGGGGCTTGCTGCATGTGCCCACTCCCTGGGCTCCTTACTGCTAGAGCTGCGCTCCTGTGCACTCCTGTAGGAAATGAGCCCTGGAGCAAAGTGACCTAAAAGAGAAGCTGCTGAATGCCAGTTTGTGGGTGTGTGAAGTGCCGTCAAGTCCATTCTGACTTTGTGGGAACACTATGAATATATGACCTACAGAATGCCCTGTCATTAACAGCCTCCCTCTATTCTTGCAAACTCAAGGCTGTGGCTTCCTTTACTAAGTCAACCCATCTCTATTAGCCACAAGGTATAGATAGGAACTCTTGGTCTGGGGCAAGTGATGCTCGGTATTCTTGGTGCTTGGGGGGGCAGCAGTGGGAGAGCTTCTAGTGTCCTGGCCCCACTGCTGGACCTCCTGATGGCACCTGGTGTTTTTGGCCACTGTGTGACAGAGTGTTGGACTAGATAGGCCACTGGCCTGATCCAACATTGGCTTCTCTTATGATCTTATGTCCTCCTTCTCTGGAGGTTTTCAAACAGAGGCTAGATGGCAGCAATGCTGATTCTGTGAACTTGGGCAGATCATGAGAGGGAGGGCAGGGAGGGTTGCACCCAATGCTCCCTCTAAGCTGTGGAGTCTTGTGAGCAAAAATTCTACTTTGTGAGCGCCTGGCATTAAAGTTGTGAGTGAGTGGTTTGGCTACTGCATCAATTAGTTTGCTCTGGAGTCATCCTCCCTGAGCTAAGACAAAAATGTGTGAACCGGAGGCTAAAAAATCTGTGAGTTAGCTCACACTAACTCAGCTTAGAGGGAACACTGGTTGCATCAGTGTTTAGTTCTTGTGAACCAGTTCGGTGTAGCGGTTAGGAGTATGGACTGTAATCTGAGAGAACTGGGTTTGAGTCCCCACTCCTTCATATACAGCCAGTTTGGCGACCTTGGGTCAGTCACAAGTTCACTCAGAGCTGTTCTCTCAAGGACAGTTCTTGAAAGAACTCTCTCAGCCCCACCTACCTCACAGGCTGTCTGTTGTAGGGAGGGGGAGGGAAAGGAGATTGTAAGGTGCTCTGAGAATCCTTCAGGTAGTGAAGGGTGGGGTATAAATCCAATCTCTTCTTCTTCCTCTTACATGCCCAGGGGAATGCTGACAGCAATTTTTCTCCAGGACAGTTTGGCCAGTAATCCTGGAGGTTTTTTGCCATCTTCTGGTCGTGGAACAGGGATCACTGGGTATGTGGAAGGGGAGGTATTTGTGAATTTTCAGCATTGTGCAAGGGGTTGGACTAGGTCCAGGTCGAGTTCTCTTCCAACTCAATGATTCTCTGTGTCTATGTTGGATCTTCCTTGTTTTCTTCCACCTTCAGCTTTTCCTAGCAGTTAGGTTTATAGTAAAAACATCTCTTGAACTTTGAACTGGGTCACCCCAGATTCTAATCCAGCACTCCTAACCACTGTTAACATTTACTAACAAGATTGTTACTCCAACTTTCTGCCCTCTCAGGGCCACCAAGGTGGCTAACAAATTAAAACACAACCCATTAAAATCTCATCTTAAAATCCATTTAAAACCAATGCACAAATCTGTCATTAGAACAAGTTAAGACCAGAGCTTAAGATATGTACAAATGATAAAAACAAGAGTTACAACATTGGAGAGGAAGAGAGAATGCCAAGAAAAAGAAAACAAAATAAGTCTCCACCTACTGGCAGAAGGTGGCAACAGAGTCATAGAATCCTAGAATCACAGGGTCAGAAGGGGCCATAGAGGCCATCTAGTCCAACCCCCTGCTCAATCCAGGATCAGCCTAGAACAAGTGTTTGTCCAAACACTGCTTAAAGACTGCCAGGGAGGGGGAGCTCACCATCTCCCTATGCAGCTGATTGCACTGTTGCACAACTCTGACTGTAAAAAAAGGTTTTCCTCATATCCAGCCGGTATCTTCCTACCCTTAATTTAAACCCATTATTGCGAGTTGTCTCCTCTACTGCCATCAGGACCAGCTCCCTGCCCTCCTCTACGTGACAGCCCTTCAAATATTTAAAGGGCGATTCTGCGTCTAGCATTCACTTAACATTTCCTCAACTGGGAGGAAAAAATGTAGCTCAAAAACATATTCAAATACCTCGGGGCAACACAGTCCTGACTGCAGAGTCACCACTGAATGGCCATAAAACGACCATAAATCTATGCAGAAGGTACCAGTCTGGTGTAGCGGTTAAGTGAGCAGACTCTAATCTGGGAGAACCTGGTTTGATTCCCCACGCCTCCACTTGCAGCTGCTGGATGACCTTGGACAAGCCATAGTTCTGTCAGAGCTGTTCTTGAAAAAGAGCAGTTTCTGAAAGACGTCTCTCAGCCCCACCTACTTCACAGGGTGTCTGTTGTGGGGAGGGGAAGGGGAAGGAGTTTGTAAGTCACACTGAGACTCCCTTGGGTAGGGAAATCCAATCTCCTCCTCCATGCCTCCGCTTGCAGCTGCTGGATGACCTTGGGCAAGCCAGACTTCTGCCAGAGCTGTTCTTGAAAAGAGTAGTTTCTGTCAGAGCTCTTTCAGTCTGACTACCTCACAGGGTGTCTGTTGTGGGGAGGGGGAGGGAAAGGAGTCTGTAAACTGCTCTGAGACTCCAAGTGAAGGGTGGGGTCTCTGGGGGACATGCAGATCTCCCTGGGAAGAGCATTCCAGAGTTTTGGAGCCCCTAGTGAGAAAAGGCCCTTTCCTGGGTAATCTCACCTGCCTAATCTCATAGAGTGGGGGGGACCCAAAGCAAGCCCTCCAAAAATGACCACAGTGGTTGGTGGGTTCATCAGGGAGCAGGTGGACCTTCATGTGTTGGTACCATACCATACTGGGCCTTAAAGGTCAGCACCTTGAACTGTGCCTGGAAACAAATCGGAGCCAGTGTAGATGGAACAAGACTGGGGCAACATGGTCCCTACGACCCACTCTGGTCCACATCCAGGCTGCAGCATTCTCTACCAACTGAAGTTGCTGATCATTTTTCAAGGGCAGTCCCCACACAGAGAGCACTTTGTAGTAATCTAATCGATATGTAACCAGGGCGTACTCCACAGTGGCCAGATCTCTCCTGCCCAGGAAAGGAAGGACCTGGCTAACTAGCTGAAGCAGGTAAAAGGCACTCCTGGCCATAGCTGCCACCAGCTTATCCAGCAGTAGGCCTGGGTGTAAGACTACCCCAGAGGGTAGATGGCCATCTGGCAGCAATGCAGATTGTGTGGACTTCGGCAGATCACGGGGGGGAGGGCAGGAAGGGTTGCATCAGGGATTAGTTCTTGTGGCCCTTTCTTACATGCCCAGGGAAATGCTGATCACCAGTTTGGGGTCAGGAAGAAGAAGAAGAGATGGGATTTATACTCTGCCCTTCACTACCCAGAGGAGTCTCAGGATGGCTTACAAACTCCTTTCCCTTCCTCTCCCAACAAATGACACCCTGTAAGTTAGGTGGGGCTGAGAGAGCGCTGACAGAAACTGCTCTTTTCCAAGAACACCTCTGACAGAACTATGGCTTGCCCAAGTTCATCCAGCAGGCGCAAGTGGAGGAATGGGGAATCAAACCAGGTTCTTCCAGATTAGAGTCTGTGCACTTAACCACTAGACTAGAAGTTTTTTTTGTCATCTTCTGGGCATGGAACAGGGATCACTGGGGATGTGTGAGGGGGGTTATTGGTGAATTTCCTGCATTACGCAGGGGGTTGGACTAGATGACCCTGGAGGTCCCTCCCAACTCAACTCAAGTCAAGTCAAGTTAGCCTTTATTGGCATATATCAGTAGATTAAAGTCATTATAAAATATGCAAGTAGGACACTACATTACAAATACATTGAATAAAACCATAGGATACAACTGTACTTTTTCTTGGTGCACCCTCCCACCTCCATGATTCTATGGGGAGTACAACCCCATCTAGTGCAAGTGGCGCCTTAAATCTTGGATCTGATGTTCTGCTCACCAGGAGTGATTACCAGTTGTGATTACATTACCCTTAAGTTAGAAAAATAGCATTATAATTACCTGCCACATGCCTCCTGGATGTATGTTCAGTGTCCTCAAAGTTCTAAGACAGAGTTGTACAACATACAGATCAGGAGACACAAGCAGCCCACATACACATGTAATGTGGCTCGCAGCTAGGGATGGGCACGAAGTGGGAAAATGCAGTTCAGTTCATGGTTCGTGGGGTGCCTCGTTTGTGAACCATGGACTGTCACAAACTTTTAGCTAGTTCATGGCATGGTAGAACAGCCCCCCCAGCATGCTAGAGACACCAAACTCACAGAGGATCTCTGACTGTCTCTCCTCTACCAGTCCTCCAGGTTTGGTGAGGATAGTTTATAGGGTCCAAGTTACAGCTCCTCGAAGAAGATGCCCCCAGGAATGTGCTTTCTGGGAAAATGACAGGTGGTCATTTCCCCGGGAAGCACTGTCCCGGGGGCACCTTACTTGGGGGACCATAATTTGCACCCCATAAATCCAATCCTCACCAAACTTGGTGTGCTGGTAGAGGACAGTCAACTGGAGACCTCCTGTGAGTTTGGTATCTCTAGTTTGCACAGGATTTGTTCTATACACTTCTGAACCTGATCCTGTCAAAATGTCAGCCTGCTGTCATTTTGACAGACGCAGGTTCAGGAGATTCAGGAGTATATAGAACGGATCCTGCGCAAGCTAAAAACATCAAAGTCACCAGGGACCTTCCCTGGATGCTCCTCTACATTTTCTCCAAGTTGTTGCTTTGAAGTTATGTAAACATTTTGATTGAGTGTAGACAGTATGTCTGGAGATATCTCCGCTCATGAACTGGCACAGACCTCCCAAACAGTCTGAAAGTTTGTGGGAAGTTCATGCTGGTTGACCGGCCATGAACTTGACTTAACAAATAACCATCCAGCCAAAATCCACCCATGCTGGTTCATGCCCATCCCAACTCATAGCTCCTATCACCAATTTGATGAGTCAGCAGCCATTGCTGGACTCCACACCCCTACTAAAAACACTGAGGAGGAGCCTAATAATCAAGGTGCTAATGAAGCATCTTCATAAGAGATGTGTGACAAACTTGGCAAACAACATAACAAAGCTAACAAGGTTAAAGGAGCTGGGTATATTTAGCCTGGAAAGGAGATGACTGAGAGGTGATACAATCACCATCTTCAAATACTTGAAGGGCTGTCATAGAGAGGATGGTGCGGAGTTGTTTTCAGTTGTCCCCGAAGATTGGACCAGAACCAATAGGTTAAAATTAAATCAGAAGAGTTTTCAGCAAAAACTTCCTGAAGAACTTCCTGACAAAGCGGTTCCTCAGTGGAGCAGGCTTCTTTGGGAGGTGGTGAGCTCTATTTCTTTGGAGGTTTTTAAGCAGAGGCTAGATGGCTATCTGACAGCAATGCTGATTGTGTGAACTTAGGCAGTTCATGAGAGGGAGGGCAGGAAGGGTTGCCTCGGTGCTTAGTTCTTGTGGCCCTTTCTTACACGCCCAGGGAAATGCTGATCACCACTTTGGGGTCAGGAAATAATTTTCCTCCAGGACAGTTTAGCCAGGGACCCTGGAGGGTTGTGTTTTTTTGCCCTCTTTGGGGGCTAGAGCAGGAGTCACTGGTATTTCCTGCATTGTGCAGGGGGTTGGACTAGATCATGGGGGGGACAGGAAGGGATGCATCAGTGCTTATTTCTTGTGGCCCTTTCTTACATGCCCAGGGAAGCAATTTTCCTTCAGGCCAGTTTGGTTGGAGATCCTGGAGGTTTTTTTGTCATCTTCTGGGCATGGAACAGTGGTCACTGGGTGTGTGTGAATTTCCTGCCTTGTGCAGGGGGGTGGACTAGATGACCTTGGAGAACCCTTCCAACTCTATGCTTCTTTGATTCTATAAACAAACCAGGACTTTGAGTACTAGAACTGGGTAGAGTGTTAAAATCTGCCCTCCTTTCCTGTACTACCACGAGGCAAACTTATCGATGCAGCAAGATGGTAAACTTAATGTTATCTGGTAATCTTAATGCTGCCTATCTGGCTGCTAATTGTTAACCTGAGACTTGTGGCTGTAGTCCAGATGATGTCTTGCTGTGGGGTCTGAGGCTGCCATACTTTCACAATGTCTCATGCTTAATTCCAATCCAAGTTGATTCTGGTTGTCACCCCGGTTCTAAAGGAATGGAGCATTGAAAGGGAAACCATAAAGGTGAAAATACAAAGTGGGTCAGCAGATCTAGAAAACAAAGCATAGCTAAGTGCTAGTTAATAGTCTATAGAGCAAGAGTCGGAGATGAAGCTTTCCATGACTAAAAGAGCTAAAACTACGTGGACAGCAAACAGGGAATATCTATAGATTCTTGGGTCCTCAGCTGACTAATTTAGTGTTAAAGGGATGGGTATCTTAAAAATGGGATGTGGAATGGTATGGCATAGCCCAATCCCATCAGATCTTGGAAGCTAAGCAGGGTCAGTACTTGAATGGGAGACTACCAAGGAAGACTCTGCAGAGGAAGGCCGTGGCCAACCACCTCTGCTTCTCCCTTGCCTTGAAAGCCCCCTGCTGGGATCACCATAAGTTGGTTGCCACTTGATGGCACATATATACATATCTTAAAAATAAGAGGGCTTAGTGTTAAAGATAGAATTGAGCTGGAGGCATTGCAGTAACTCTTGAGGTTATAGTTATGCAAATCGCTCGAGTAAATTGTTGGTTACACTCGGTAGTGAACCTGTGGAGGGAAGATCAAGATGGGTAGCAGTGTCAGTCTGTCTGTAGCAGTAGAAAAGAGCAAGAGTTCAGTAGCACTTTAAAGATTAACAAAATATGTGGCAGGGGAGGAGCTTTTGTGAGTCACTGCTCACTTCTTTGGATACAGCTAGCTTCTTCAGATACAGCTAGAATGTATCTGAAGAAGCTGGTTGTATCTGCAGAAGTGAGCAGTGGCTCACTAAAGCCACAAATTTTGTTGGTCTTTAAGGTGCTACTGGACTAGGGATGGGCACAAGCCATCTCACAAGGCAAAATTTGGGCCAAACTTGGGCCAGTTCAGAGCTCTGGAACCGATGTTTGGGGAAAGCCCATTCTGGTCCATTCTGCATCTAGCATTCACTCTGCTGTTTTACCAAACCCACGCTGGAACAGAAATTCCCCGCTACATTCCATGCCACTTTCACTTTCTTTGATTGTTGGATTTTATGATAGTGTCCACACTCCATGCCGGTTTCACTTCCTTTGATCTCTCGGTTTTCTGGTACTGTCTGCATAGATTTATGACTGTTTTATGGGAGTTCAGGGGTGACTCTGCAGCCTGTTTGGCTGAGAGTCAGTTTGGTGTAGTGGTTAGGTACGCAGACTCTAATCTGGGAGAACTGGGTTTGATTCCCCACTCCTCCACTTGCACCTGGCTTGGGCAAGCTGTAGTTCTGATAAGAGCTGTTCTTGAAAAAGAGCAGTTTCTGTCAAGAGCTCTCTCAGCACCACCTACCTCACAGGGTGCCTGTCGTGGGGAGGGGAAGGGAAAGGAGTTTGTAAGCTGCTCTGAGACACCTTTGGGTAGTGAAGGGCGTGGTATAAATCTAATCTCTTCTTCTGTACGGCATTGGCCTGGAGTATTTGAATGTTGTTCTCTATTCCAGCATGGATTTGGTAAAACAAGGGAGCAAATGCCAAATGCAGAATGGGCCTCTGTTGGAGGGTGAGTGACAGCCTGTTGGTTTGTAGATTAGGTGGGGGATGAGGCAAGGAAGGGACCGTCCAGAGTTGAAATTTCCATACATGTCCCACTGCTGAGTTTTGAAAGGCTCAGGAGATGAGCCGATTCTTGTTTCACACTCGTTGGGGGCAGTGTTCCCTCTAAGCTGAGTTGGTGTGAGCTAGCTCACAGTTCTTTAGCCTCCAGCTCACACATTATTGTCTTAGCTCAGGAAGGATGGCTCCAGAGCAAACTAATTGATGCAGTATCCAAATCCCTCGCTCACAACTTTAATGCCAGTAGCTCACAAAGTAGAATTTTTGCTCAAAAGCCTCCACAGCTTAGAGGGAGCATTGGTTTGCGGGGGGCAAAGTGTTGGTCTTGCTATTTAACTGTACATTTATTGAGAAAAACATGTGTGATGGTTCCTTCAGATTAGATGAAATAGCCATGGATTGCTTTGCCACCTTCAATAGTGAGCTTCTCTGGATTGTCCCACAGGTGTATGTCAAAGAAGATCCTTTAGGTCTCTTTTGATCTGATTTGGAAGGTTCTACAAAATGGGCTTTATTTACAGCCCCTGTCAGTAATGGTTTCTGCCATTCTTCTGTGAAGACTCTGACAGGGTTCATATGAAAGAGAGCAAGAAATCTCCCATTCTCAGCAGCATAAGAGGGATAGTAGATTGCTTGAATGCTAATAACACTCTCCGGTCGTGTTCACATGGGCAATTTGATCCATTGCCCTTGCTGTTCCCTTATGGATTTAAAGTGCATGATCAGACAGCAACATCTGTCTGTCATGCCCCAGTCATCTGAGTTCCATTCTCCCCTCCCCTTGCTCTGTGTTTCTTTGACACCTGAGAAAGTCCGGTCCTGTTGGTCTGAGCCGCTTCCAAAATGGATTTCCTGGCGTCTAGTCACTCTGTTGCACACCCAAGCTGACAGGCAGGTCTCATTGATCTCTTGTTTTTCAGCTGCCACCCCCCCCCTGAATAAGTGAGGATTGCATGACTATATATAAGCACCTCTCCCCCCAGAGGGGTGGGCTGCTCAAAACCTTGTTATCTTTTGAAAAACTCTCAAAGAAAGACACCCCTGTTCTGCAGCTTTTTAATTTTGTTTGGGGAAGGGGTAGATTGAAAAGATTAGAGGGAGGGCGGCAGTGAAGTCCATATGCCAACATTCTCAGCAAGCGCTTGTGTACATGCTCAGAAGAAAAACTTTTTAAAGTAATGGCTGACATCCCCATGAACTACGTATCCCAGAAGGCTTATCCCTGCTTGTGGGCATGCTCTTAGGACAAACTTCTAAAAAAATAGTCGACGGGCTGACTCTGTGCTTGGTGCTGTCTGATCGCTCTTCCAGCCTGGAACGAGTGGCATGGGTCCTTGAACCCTTCGGCTTTGCTAAAGAAGGTGATGGTGGCCATGCGACCCCGGGTGGTGCTGTGGGAAAACCCGCTATCCTGGAGGTGGGCTGTGTACTGGAGCATCTAATCCCCCTCCACCGGCAAGGTTTACAGCCCCCCGCATCCCACGGTGAAGTCAAAAAAGCTAGTAAAATCACTTTGAAGAGTGCTAAAAGGGGTGAGTCTGGTCAGGAGTGACTCTGTAACAAAATGATCTGGCTCTATTAGAGTCAGGGCAATAGTGGATTGAACTGCCTGTCTGATCGCAACCTCCAATAGGGGGTGGTGGTAGGGAGTCTCACTGTTTGCTCGAGGCCCTCAAAATAAGGCTCT
This sequence comes from Gekko gecko, assembly GCA_029375565.1. Lineage (NCBI taxonomy): Eukaryota > Metazoa > Chordata > Lepidosauria > Squamata > Gekkonidae > Gekko > Gekko gecko. The sequence continues at coordinate 143,270,735 of JAPDNY010000008.1, read as the reverse complement.
ATATGGAGCAGCTGGCTCAGTGAACAGGTGATTTCCCTTCTGTTCACCCAATGACCTTGATTTAGAGAGTTCCAAGCAATTAGTAATATTATTTGGTTGTTTTGCAGGGTTAAACTTTCTGTTGCCCTGGTAGTTAGCAGCCCAGGTTTGTTAATCTGAGATCTGAGAGTAGTTGACGGCAATCCTCCACTCATCTGCATTTTGGCTGAGGAGACAATGATTGTGTTTGGTACGCTCTGACTGATTGCCCCTGGCTTTCGGAATTCATTCAACGCATCCCTTTGGGCATCCAGTTTTAGTTGAGATCTTGTCAAGTTGTTGGAAAATAGCTACCACAGTGTCTGCAGTGAGTAAACATTGGTCCCCTGCAAACTTTGAGCACAAAACCCAAGAGATCTCACAGCAGTAAATAACAACTAAGACAAAGGCTGTGAATGATTAGATGCTAAAGATGACAATGAGTAAATGGATGTCCTTATATGATGTAAGTAAAAGTATGCAATACAATAGAATTCAGCACAAAATACAATGGTATAGGTAAAAGTTCCCTTGCTCGAAAGCCAGTCGAATCCGACTCTAGGGTTGCGGTGCTCATCTCCGTTTCAAAGCCGAAGAGCCAGCGCTGTCCGAAGACATTTCCGTGGTCATGTGGCCGGCATGACTAAACACCAAGGTGCACGGAACGCTGTTACCTTCCCACCGAAGTGGTACCTATTTATCTACTTGCAATTTCTTGTGTTCGAACTGCTAGGTTGGCAGGAGCTGGAACTAGAGACGGGAACTCACTCCGTCATGTGGCACTCTCGGGTCTCGAACTGCAGAACTACTGACCTTCCACAGCCTGCAGTTCAGTGTCTTAACCACTTGAGCCACCACAGCCTTTATGCACAAGGCTACATCGTGCTACACCTCTTTGAACTCAAAAAATGTATCTTACCATGACTGGTATTGTAATTAAGCTTAAGAGGAGTTAATACAATGGTATAAATGAAATAGTAAATTATACAATGGTATAAATGAAAGCAAATCAACAATGAAGTACTAAGTTGAAACAAATAAACAATGAAGTCCTAAACAGAAAAGCAATTAAGTTCTAAAGTTCTTAAGCAAGTAAACAATAAAGTTCTAACAAAAGGTATGAGCTTCTTTTTGGCTGTCTTCTTCAATGATGTATTTATGCTGTAGGCATTCTCTGTCATTTGTATCTGTTTTATCTTCAATCAGTTTTCAGATTACAAAGGCAACACCAGCTTAATTATGTTATAGAGTCATCCTTCTGAAAGTTGTGACTGGTTGCCCATTAAGAAAATACTTTAAATATTTTCATAATAATTCAAAAATATTTTAAATATTTAAATAATAAGCAGTGGGGTACTGCTGGGATCAGTACTCGGTCTGATGCTTTTTAACTTGTTCACTAATGCTTTGGAGTTGGGAGTAAGCAGTGAAGTGGCTAAATCTGCAGATGATACAAAGTTGTTCAGGGTGCTGAGAACCAGGGAGGATTGTGAGGCACTCCAAAGGGATCAGTTGAGGATGGGCGAGTGGGCGTCAACATGGCAAATGAGGTTCAATGTGGCTAAGTGGAGCCCAAAATCCTAACTATAAATGTACATTGATGGAGTTTGAACTGGCAGAGACTGACCAAGAGAGAGATCTTGGAGTCGTAGTATATAACTCACTGAAAATGTTGAGACAGTGTGCAACTGCAATAAAAAAGGCCAATGCTATGCTGGGGGTTATTAGGAATGGAATTGAAAACAAATCAGCCAGTATCATGATGCCCCTGCATAAGTCAATGGTGCAGCCTCACTTGGGGTACTGTGTACAGCTCTGGTCACCACACCACAAAAAGGAAAAAGTGCAGAAGAGGGCAACTAGAATGATAAAAGAGTTGGAACACTTTCCCTGTGAAGAAAGGTTAAAGTGCTTGGGGCTCTTTAGCTTGGAGAAATTATGGCTGAGGGGTGACATGATTGAGGTTTATAAGATTATGCATGGGATAGAGCAGGTAGAGAAAGAGGTACTTTTCTCCCTTTCTCACACCATGAGAACTCGTGGGCACTCCATAAAATTGCTGAGCAGTGGGGTTAGAATGGATAAAAGGAAGTTCTTGTTCACTCAAAGAGTGATTAACACATGGAATTCACTGCCACAGGAGGTGGTGGCGGCTACAAGCATGGACAGCTTCAAGAGGGAATTAGATAAGCATATGGAGCAGAGGTCCATCAGTAGCTATTAGCCGCAAGGTATAGATAGGAACTCTCAGTCTAGGGCAAGTGATGCACTGTATTCTTGGCGCCTGGGGGGGGCAATAGTAGGAGGACTTCTAGTATCTTGGCCCCATTGGTGGACCTCCTGATGGCACCTGGTATTTTTTTGGTCACCATGTGACGGAGTATTGGATTAGATGGGCCATTGGCCTGATTCAACTTGGCTTCTCTGATGTTCTTATGTAAATCTAAAACAAAAACAAAGGGCGCGAATACATGCAGAATTAGCCACGCCATAGGTGCGAATGCTGGGTGGATTTTAAGGATGCAATCATATGCAAACATCTGGGAAGTGTCCCGCACCCGATGGCAACCCATTTTGCGCCGCCGAAGAAGTGGAGTAAAAAAACACTAGGGAAAATCCGGTAGCAAACGGGTCTGATCGGGCCAGAAACAGACTTTGCGTTTCCAGGTCTTATTGGGGATTGAGGGATTGGCCAGCCTTGTACTGTCCAGTTAAATTGAACACTCACACAACCTGTTTCTTTGGAAAATTAGGTGGATAAAATTGGCCACAACTTTTATTGGTGACAGCTGTAGAGCACTGGCACAGCATGGGTCCACCGAATCCTACCTATCGGCTGACCCACGTGCCAGCCGAACTATTTGTTACCCAGCCAGCCGGCATGAGTAGAGACAGCGGGATGGCAGGTTGTCAGAATTCACATGGACGCCGTCCCCTTCGTGAACTCCCCTGCCATCTGGCAGTGAGGGCAACTGCTGTTATTCCTTGAGCTAGCATGCTCCCTTCAGCCCTCACACCAAGACCCTTAAAGGGGTCCCCCAACTCCAGAATTGACATGTAGGCCGATTTCCACAAACAGATCTGGCCCCATGCTGTTACCGCCATGAGAGCAGGATGCCCCCTTTTGTTCTGCTCCCGCCAGCGCCCTTACAGCTGTAGCCAAGAGAGTAGGGAATGATGGACTCCGTGCAACCAGGTATCCATACCCCAGGCTGAGAGATGTACACCGTCCACCCGGAACAGGGCCTCCAACTTGTGGGAGATGTCTGGTTGGCAAATCCAAATGCCACCTGCAAACTCGACTGCCTGGCCCAGCCGGCCAGACACCTTCCTCCTCGCCACCTCCACCTTTTTGAGATGAGTTGCTCCTCTCCACGACCTCCGTTCCAACCAATCAGACCAGAAGATGATTGTGCTGGGAAGGTTCTCCCGCACTGAGACCAGGTTGGCCAGCACCTGGCACTCAAGGGACACCCCCGGCCACTCCATCAAATCATTCTCCCCAGGCTGCAGCAGCAGTGCATCAGGAGAGCGGCACTTGGTCCTCTTGCGTTCCAACCAGGGCAACAGGGACCTCCACTGCATGCCCCACTGTGCCATCCATGTAATGTGCTCCGCATCCCCCAAGCCCAATTCCTTTCCACAGCCCGACGATGATGCATACAAACCTGCCCAATGCACGATGCTGTGCCCAAAAATCCAGATTGTCCTGTACACCCATCCCAGAACTGAGGAGTCAGAGAGACTTTCACAGGCTGGTCTCCAGCTGCTTCCTGACGTACGCCCTAAAGGCCGTAGAGTGCCATTGCCCTATGGCCCATATGCAGTCCTCCAGCAAGCCGATGCCTGTGGCCGTGGTGGCTGCCCCGATCCTAAAGGAGTGAAGCCAGAATTCCTTGCCAGGTAAGCCCAAAGCCCCCAGTGCCGCTCTGAGGACGCCTGTGAACTGATACCTGGTCAATGGGGCCCCATCTCTATGGATAAGCAGGGGACCACTTCTCTTAGGCCACATCACCAGAAAAGTTCGTGTGGTCTGCACCAGGCACGGCCCGCCCGGTAGTGACCCCAGGTGCAAGCTCGCCCCTTTTCCCAATTGATCTGTCTTTGACCTCCTGATATACAATGAAATCCCCTTTGACCCAAAGGAAACATCCTGAACACCCAGGGGCACATTGGTGAACGAGGCTCTGGAGCTCACCACCAGTTCCCTGACCCTCAAGGCCCCAAAAAAGGCCAGGATGAATGCGGTCTCAAATAACGCAGCCTCGTACTGGGATCAACACAGCGCCAGAAGCTCCCACAACACCAATAAATCAAAGGTCAGAGGCCGATGACAATCTGGAGGCTGTGCCTCCAGCCCTCAACTGCTCTACGGGCCTGGAATGAGTGGCATGGGTCCTTGAACCCTTCGGCTTTGCTAAAGAAGGTGATGGCGGCCATGCGACCCCGGGTGGTGCTGTGGGAAAACCCGCTATCCTGGAAGTGGGCTGTGTAGTGGAGCACCCAATCGCCCTCCACTGGCAAGGTTTGCGGCCCCTCGCACCCCGCGGTAAAGTCAAAAAAGGCGTCTATAGCTTTGGCGTACGTGGCGAAAGTGGAGGGGGCAATGGACCCATAAATGCCCTGCATTATTGTACCTTCCCAAGTTCCCACAGCTCCTCTGAAAATGGGTCTGAAACACGGTTGGCCTCTGGCACCAGGCTACGGAACCGCTCCTCCTGTAATCGAGACAAAGCATCCGCTATGCTGTTATCCACCCCAGGTACATGGTGTGCAGAAAACGTAATGTTATCGGCCAAGCAGGCTAAAAACAGACGGCAAACCAACTGCATCACACACTCAGACTTGGAAGGCTGCTTGTTCACCACCCAAACAACCGCCTGGTTATCGCACCAAAACCACACTCTCCTATCCCTAAAGAGGTCCTTCCAAATGATCACTGCCACCAATATTGGGAAGAGCTCCAAGAAGGTGAGATCTTTGAGCACTGCAGATCCTGCCCAGTCCTCGGGCCAAGACCGAGCGCACCACCTGCCGTTGTAGTAGATGCCGAACCCAGCCCCGCCGGCCGTGTCAGATTAGATCTGGATGGCATCTTGCAGATCCATCGGGTGCTGCCAAATGGTAACCCAGCAAGGAACTGGAGCCAAACTCCTAAATCCTCCTTCATGCCCTTGGTCACCTGTACTTGGTGATGAGGTGCCCTGACCTCTGCCATTGCTCTGGCCAGCCTCGTGCAAAAGGCCCTGCCAGGTGACACCACCCAGCAAGCAATGTTCAAGTGTCCCACCAGTGACTGCAGTTCCCTCAAGGTGCACTTAGGCCGAGGCCCCACCAATGAAATGAGTGCCTGGAGGGTCAAGAGTTTGTCCTCTGGCAACCTGGATGCCCCCGCCACCGAGTCCAATTGGATACCCAGATAAGTTAAACTAGTCACAGCCCCCTCAGTCTTGTCTGTAGCCAATGGTACACCAAGCTCTTCGGCAAGCCCTTGAAAAGCTCGCAGGGACCCCGTGCAAGCCTCATAATCCCCGGGGCCAACGAAAAAAGAAGTCATCTAGGTAATGTGTAATCCCCGGGGAGCCAGTCCTCGCCCTCGCCGCCCACTCAAGAAAGGTACTGAATGTTTCGAAGTCTGCGTAGGCCACAGCGCAACCCATAGGCATGGCCTTGTCAACATTCCATGCCCCTTGGAACTTGAAACCCAGCAAGGAAAAGCCATCAGGGCTTACTGGGAGCAGCCGGAAGGCTGACTGAATTTCTCATTTGGCCATAAGCGCCCCCCGCCCGCAAGCCCTAACCAATCTGACCGTATGATCAAGGGAGGTGTATTTCACTGAGCAAAGCTCTGGGGGGTATCATGTCATTCACCAAAGATCCCTTTGGATACAAAAGACGCTGAATCAGGCGATACTCCCCTGGAGTTTTCTTTGGCACCACCCCCAGGGGGGATACCCGCAGGTTAGCTATAGGAGGAGTGCTGAATGGGCCCATGATGCGCCCTGCAGCCAATTCCTTCTTCAGCTTCACAGCGACCACCTCTGGCAACTCCCTGGCAGACCTCATGTTGTTGGAATCAGTTGCGATGCATGGACTGCTGGAAGGAATGGGAAAACCCTTTGTGAACCCTTCCAAGATGTACCGTCTGGCCTCCCACAAGGGGTATACTGCCAGGAGTGGTCTCAGGGCATCCACCTGAACTAGGGTGACTGCCAAGGACCAGAAACCCTGAGGGGTGCTAGTGTCTGGAAGTGGAAGCGGCCGAGGTGCCTGAAGACCCCCTCCCCCTTTTGTGTTGGCACCGCCAGAGGAGGGCTTCCCACCCCGAAAGGGCTGCTGGCCACTGGGGGACCGCAGGCAATAACCCTCCCATGCCCCCCCCAATGATTCACAACTGTGGTTGAACTTGCACCATGCCCTGCGACACTGGCCCCAGTTGTATTCCCAGCACAGCCCATCTGATCAGTCCTTGCGCGCAGACCACCGATCGGCCTTTAGCTCTCCTTTTCCCTTACTACTTGGGCTGACCTCCTTGAGCCAGACATGGTCCTGTAGCAGATCCCACCATGCCCTATCATTGCACGAGGCCAGTTTACAGCAGGTCTTGTAATCAATAGCTGGACCCTCGCCTGCCAGAACCCTGGCCTCTACCGTGTTACTCATGTGGTTAAGCAGATGCCAACCCCTCTCAGGGTATGCCATAGCCACTACTCCCACATACACTAAGTAACCGGAGACCCAGTTGAGGAAGGTGTGCTCCGCTTCCTCATTCTTCTCCTTTTTCTCCTTCTTGTCAGATTTCAGTGTGCGGGCCTCAGCCCCCCGTTTTTGAATCAAGGTAAATACATTAACGTAATACCCATCCAGGATGCTATCCCTCAGCTCGTCTGATAAGTGGAGCCCTGATGGCTCCTCCCCATTCGAATACGTGGAGAGGATGGATGACGGATCGGAGATGTCCACATCATCCCAGACTGCCCCGGGATCCCGCCCTGCCCAAGCAGTCAGCATCCTGTGGTGTATAGCCCAAGCTGGCAGCCCCAGATCGTGAGCCGCCGTTGCCCAATAATCGCTCGGGGGCTGCCCATTGCGACCCGCAGATGAACCCTCACCTGAGGAGGTCTCGCCCTCTGCCTCGTCCCAGGGGTGCACTGAGGAGCCCAAGCTACCCCTCTCCCATCCCCTGTCCGTAGAGTGTGCAGCTAGCTGTGAAGCCCACCGACCGGCCGAGTTGGTGGAGGACCCTGTGGTGTTGGGCCACGCCCCCTCCTGGCTCCGCCTTCTGGGCTTGTTTGGCTGGTATGTCTTGGCTCATCTTGGCAACCTTCTTGGAGAGCTGATTGAAGGCCTGCTACAGGCCCCGCATAGTTCTGGCCAGCTCCGCAATACCTGCCCATCCCTCATTTCCATGTGGCACGGCCTTCCTCTTCACTGAGTGGGCCGACCTGGTCCCTGCAGGGACCGTCACACCTCCTGCCTGTGTTATGTCTGCTGCAGGCCTTGCTTGCCCCCTGGGCGATGACCATGGTGTTGCTCCAACAACTGTGCCCGAGTGCCGGGTGCTGTGTGATGGGGGCTTCATAGATGCTCAGGACAGCTAGAAAACACAACAAATTAAGACTCCCATTCCCCCCGTTGTACCCTACCACCAAATAGGAGAGCGTGCATGTTTTGGGGGGGTGTACTGGTAGACCACCATCTAGCTGCTGCAGTGTTCCTGACCTAATTAACGACTATGTGACAAACTAACGCACAAGTCCTGCCTATCTAACTGACACACAAGCCCTACCTGTCTAACTATCAGCTGGCTGGGGGAAATGAGGGGAGCCCCCCCCAATATCGATGCCCCCCCCATGGGGTCAATGAGCATGAACGCAGGATCGATACAGCAAGATGGGTTAGCTGCTGCATTCTGCCCTGGCGTGCGACCCAGAATTCTGAAGGCCTCACGAACTTGCATCCGCAGAGTGGCTTTTCCAGGCTCGGCCCATGCATATACAGGCAGGCAATGAAGGGTCGCTCTAATTAGATCCTGTGAGCCAAGCAGAGCTGGTGCCAGGCAGCACCCCAGTGGTGTGCAAGCCAGGTAGAACCAGATATGGGCCGCGACTGTGAGTCTCCCGACCTGGACCCTGCCGAGTATCCGCGAATGTGGGCCACTGAAGGGCCGGAAGACCCAGCCTGTGAGGGAGACCCATCCCCCCACAAGCCATGGGCCATAGGCCTTGGTGAAAGCGAGGCCAGGCCATTGGCCAGATACCCATCCCCCTGCAAGCCATGGGCCATAGGCCTCGATGGGAGAGAAGCCAGGTCATCCGCCTGCTGTTGTGAGTGGGGGGAAGGATGTCGAGTACGCGATGCCCTAGAGAGGCCATAGAGAGAAAAGGGGGGGTGACTGCGAGTGGAGGAGCCTACCGCGTAGTGCGGTGCCCCGCCCCCTATCCCGCAGCCAGGCCCCAGCACACAGTGAGTTGCAGGGGGTCATTGTATTCCAGGAGCTGGGGGGGAGGGGGCGAGCAGAAAACGGTGGCCTCTGTAGCTGGAACACTGCCCCCCCACCTGCCTGGGACCCGCCGCTCCACCGGACGAGTGAGGTCATGCATCCCCTCCCCCGAGCCAGGCCCACCCACGCCGGCCCCGCTGGCCCACTGCCCAATGCACTGCCAGTCAAGGGCAGAGGCAGCGTCTGGCCGCCAGGTGCATAGAGGCAGTGTCCTGCCACCAGGTGGGCTGGGGCTGATGCCGGCCCCCAGGCACCAGATGGGAGACCCCGTGTGTGTGGGAGGGGTCACACCACCCTGCCAGGATGCCGGGCACCAGAAGCAGCCAGAGGCCTGGGAGAGCGATGGTGCGAGGGGGTAGAATGGCTCCCCATTCCCCCCTCCCTCTTGCTGCGGCCACTGCTCCTCAGGCCCAGCTGGCATACCTGCAGCCAAACTGCTCCCCCAAATTGCTCTCAGCCTCATGGTTGAGTGGGGAGGGGGAGCAGTTTCGCTGCCACTTTAAAGCCCCCCCTCCCTTCCGCCCCATTGCTTTTCATTTGGCCAGGGAAAAGGGGGGGCGCCTCTCTTCCTGCCATTGGCCAGGCCCCTCTCCCGAACCCACGTCCGGCCAGCCTCCCCCTCCCTGCCCGGCAAATGGCAGGCCCTGCCAACCCGGGCCCTTCCTGCTTTCCCTGTGTTTTCATGCCAGCATACTCTCATGGCATCAGGATTATCTCATCCATGCCGTTGTGTCCCCCCCCCATTTCAGTATGTGCATTATTGCACACTGCATAGGGAGCACTCAGTGTGGAGATGCAAATCATCAATCCCCCGATGAAGTGCACCGGAAACACGCAGCAACCATCCCCCAATTCATCCACGGTTGCATCTAATCACGCAGTGGCAGGCTGCCCCTGCAGCTCCCAGGGACTGTGTGACCGCACAACTGCCGGTCAAATTACTCTGGAGCAAATAGCCTCGCTTCTCCCCCGCATTATCTTGCACGTGTGACCGCAACCAAACTTTGTGGAAAGACTTTGGTGTTAGCCAAAATGCTTATCTATGCATTAATCGGTCAAACTTAAATTGAGTTCTGGTCTACGTATACAGAGAAAGTAGTTTCGCCCAGAGAACCAGTTTCAAAGAGACCACGTGACAAGGTTTCTTTAGTAAAATCAGATATTCTCTTTACTGAATAATATCTTTGTTTCACAGGCAAACAAAACAGATGCATTCACACATACACACAAGTTCCTTTAGATACAATAGAAATGGAAAACCATATGGGGTTTTAAACTAGATCCTGCCAACCTAGCAGTTCGAAAGCAAGAAATTGCAAGTAGATAAATAGGTACCACTTCGGTGGGAAGGTAACAGCGTTCCGTGCGCCTTGGTGTTTAGTCATGCCGGCCACATGACCACGGAAACGTCTTCGGACAGCGCTGGCTCTTCAGCTTTGAAACGGAGATGAGCACTGCAACCCTAGAGTCGGATTCGACTGGCTTTCGAGCAAGGGAAACCTTTAAACTAGAAGGTATTTGGGAAGGGGAAATCACGTGCTACTTATCTGTTCCCTGAAGCTCGACCTTCACAGTGAAGAATACAAGAATTGTTTCTAACTAAAGGAAACTCTTACTGCACACAGTTGGAACCAGACAACACGTGTGGGGGCCTCTTGGTCCGGATCCAAGAGAGCACGCCAGAGTTACCTTTAGGTTACTAAGGTAGGGGTAGGATGACTAGCTAGCTGGCTGGGGAAGAAGCCCAGAACAAAAGATGAACCTTGCTTTTATCAGCTAGTTTTGGGAGCTGGCATTAGAGTCTTCTTCCAGTCCGTCCCATTCCTATATCATTGGCTATAGGATGTGGAGTACCCTCCTACTAAGGTGGGGCAATATTGGAAATCTACACCTTTCACTAAAGAGAACATTTGGTCCAAGGAAACCTTAGAAGTGCAGATGACTCTAGCTTGGTCCAAGCCATAAACAGGAAACAGTCTTAACACTTGCAAAGTGCCAAGCATCCTGTGGGCTACGTGTGGAATTCAAATTCCTCGATGGTAGACAGGTTGTTGTTTTTGTCATCCTTCTGGCAGACCATAATGGAGATGCTTTTCCCTTTCCAAGTGCATGATGGGTAGGTGTATGTGCGTATGTGTGTGTCTGTGACTTCATTAGCATGAAAGTACAGACTGCAAGGCAGCTTCCTAGTGCATGTGGTCACATCAAACAAAGCACACAGTTCTCCCAAACCAAAGACACTTGCAAGCACCATTCAGGTGTGTGTGCAGGTCAGAAAACAACACACAAAAGCATTTTAAAAGTACATCTCCTAACATTGGTATCTTATTGCAATTTGAAAACCGACTGAAGATAAAACAGATACAAATGATAGATAATGGCTACAGCATGAATGCAAAAGATGAATTAGTAATAAAGTCAATGGATTCTCCTAGTGTGTACTACCACTACACGCCCTGAGACTAATTATATATCCTCCACCCACTAAGTAATTTCTTCCAGTTTAGCTCCTATCAGTTTTCTAATGTGTTTTTTAAGGCTTTCACGGCCAGAGTTCATTAGTTGTTGCCTCAGCCCTACCCCACCTTCCTGAGTAGATATAAATTACCCGCCTACCACTTTTCATCTCACATTGACACAGAGAGTACTCCATCTTTCTGTGTTATACCTCTGAGGATGCCAGTCACAGCTGCTGGCAAAATGTCAGGTACTACAGTGCCAAGACCATGGCCAGACAGGCAGGAAAATCTACAACTAGTTTTCTAATGCTCCATATAGCATTTGAATATACGAGGTAACTCTTGATTTTTTCTGCTGCTCTCAGTCACAAGTTCCTTCAGAGCTGTTCTCTCATGAGCAGTCCTCAAATGAGCTCTCTCAGCCCCACCTACCTCACAGGGTGACTGTTGTGGGGAGGGGAAAGGAGATTATGAGCCGCTCTGAGACTCCGAGTGAAGGGTGGGGTCAACACACAATCCTTTTATAGAGGTTGAGTCCATTTTTATTACATTGCTGTTGCTTTTTGGAATAACATCGGAATTTACAAGAGGGTACAAGATATATTTCCTTAAAATTATTTACTTTTAGAAGTCAGTTTAAAGCTTAAGAAGCAGAAAACGCAAAAGGAGCTACCAATTGGCACTGAAGGCCCTATCCAATGCAGCCATGGCTATTGCCATTGATTAGGACAAAGGTAAGAGAGGAATTGGAGAAACATCTGGAGCAGAGGCCCATCAGTGGCTATTAGTCACAAGGTGTAGATAGAACACTCAGTCCGGGGCAGCAATCCTCTGTATTCTTGGTGCTGGGGGGGAGGGGCAACAGAGGGCTTCTGAAGTTCTGGCCCCGCTGGTGCACCTAGGTTTTGACAACTGTGTAACACAGAGTGTTGGACTGGATGGGCCATTGGCCTGAATCCATCATGGCTTCTATTAATGTTCTTATGTCTGGGACAGGCATGCTCTGTATTCTTGGTACTTGAAGGGCAACAGTGGGAGGGCTTCTGAAGTTCTGGCCCCGCTGGTGGACCTCCTGATGGCGCCTGGGTTTTGACCACTATGTGACACAGAGTGTTGGACTGGATGGGCCATTGGCCTGAATCCAACATGGCTTCTGTTAATGTTCTTATGTCTGGGACAGTCATGCTCTGTATTCTTGGTACTTGAAGGGCAACAGTGGGAGGGCTTCTGAAGTTCTGGCCCCGCTGGTGGACCTCCTGATGGCACCTGGGTTTTGACCACTGTGTGACAGAGAGTGTTGGACTGGATGGGCCATTGGCCTGATCCAACATTAGCTTCCCTTGTGTTCTTATGTAAACCGGAGCAGGCTTGTTTGCACTGCCTAAATTAAGCAGAAAACTGTATTTACATTTTGACTTCAGTATCCCAGCCTTGAACACCTAGAGTCTTCTAAAACAATGAAAGCTGGTGTTCATCTCAGCTAATAGGCCAAAAGAACATTGGGTGTCTTGCCCAGATTCTGGGTGACATGTGGCCAACCTGGAGAGCCAGTTTGGTATAGTGGTTAAGAGTGCGAACTCTAATCTGGGAGAATTGGGTTTGATTCCCCACTCCTCCACATAACTGCTGGTGTGACCTTGGGTCAGCCACAAGTTCTCTCAGAGCTGTTCTCTCAAGAGCTGTTCTTGAAAGAGCTCTCTCAGCCCCACCTACCTCACAGGCAGTGTTCCCTCTAAGCTGAGTTAGTGGGAGCTAGCTCACAGATTTTTGCCTTAGCTCGGGAAGGATGGCTGCAGAGCAAATGAATTTATGCAGCAGCCAAATCACTTGCTCACTACTTTAATGCCAGTAGCTCACAAAATAGAATTTTTGCTCACAAGACTCCACAGTTTAGGGGGAACATTGCTCACAGGGTGTCTGTTGTGGGGAGGGGAAGGGAAAGGAGATTGTAAGCCACTCTGACACTCCAAGCAAAGGACGGGGTATAAATCCTCTTCCTCTTCCTCCTCCTCTTCCTCCTCCTCCTCCTTCTTGGCAAATCTATCTTAAGAGTCATAAGACTGATGTTACATCCTATGGAGGGCCAATATAAACTGCTGGAAAATGCAGAGGCCCCCCCACACCTGGACAGTCTGTCCCAGGGGCCCATGAAATAAGTGGCCCCTGGCTTGACCTCATGGATACTGCCCTTGCCCTAACACGGTGATGACCTGAATTTTCGGTATCTTATCGGAAGTTTTCATGAAAAAGAACAGCGGGAATGGGCATTAAAACAGCAACTGAAATTCAATGTGAGCAAGTGCAAAGTGATGAATATTGGCAAAATAAGGACAACGATGACAAGAAGAAGAAGAAGAAGAAGAAGAAGAAGAAGAAGAAGAAGAAGAAGAAGAAGAAGAAGAAGAAGAAGAAGAAGAAGAAGAAGAGGAGGAGGAGGAGGAGGAGGAGGAGGAGGAGGAGGAGGAGACTGGATTTATACCCCGCCCTTCACTACCCAAAGGTGTCTCAGAGCAGCTTACAAACTCCTTTCCCTTCCCCTCCCCACAACAGACACCCTGTGAGGTAGGTGGGGCTGAGAGAGCTCTTGACAGAAACTGCTCTACTTTCAAGAACAGCTCTTATCAGAACTATGGCTTGCCCAACAACAGAGAGGGAGAATGACCCAAGTTCTCTCTGCCTTTGGCCAGGAACTATATAGGTGAATATGAAGCAGCTTAGATTGTCTGGCTTTATCTGGCTTTAACACTTCTCTTTACTGTTTTGACCCAATGGCAGCTGGCTAAGACATATGGAAATATTTATACAATGTGGATGGGTTCCCAAGCAGCTGTGGTGCTTTCTGGATTAGAAGCAGTGAAAGAAGGGCTGATAAACCACGCCGAAGATTTCTCCGACCGACCGGTCTCCAGGGCAACGAAAGCCATAATAAAAGAAAAAGGTAAGTTGCTTTGAAACAGGAAAGATTTTACTTGCCTTCTCCCTAGAGGCACGTCAAGCGCACCAAAAGGAAGTGAAAGCACATTGTTCCAAATGAATAAAAACGTTTCTTTAAAATGTTTCGGCCACCTGAAGATTTTTTTCCCCCTTCCAGCTGGCAAAGTGTGGAAATGGAAATTGCACTACAATTACCAAGCGGGTAATTAGGCACCCAGAGAATGCGACGTAATAATTGCTTGCGTTGGCTTTTATGGAAACCTGGCAGATAATGAAGGGCACGTGAGCTGAATGGGATCTGAGAAAGGGTGCGCAGGAACATGTGGGTTTTGAGGAGGCACTTGAAGGAGGAAGATATTGAGACAGAAAGGTTGTATGAGGCCACTGCACACACTGTAGGGTTGCCAGGCCCCCCTTGGCCACCGGTGGGGGATGGGAGGCAATGCTCCCTCTAAGCCGTGGAGTCTTGTGAGCAAAAATTCTAGTTTTATGAGCTACTGGCATTAAAGTTGTGAGCAAGTGATTTGGCTGCTGCATAAGTTAGTTTGCTCCTGGGCTAAGACAAAAATGTGTGAGCTGGAGGCTAAAAAACTGTTTGCTTAATAAGTAACATCTGCGTAGATTTATAAAAGCAGCACAGAGCTTCCCACCTAAGTGGTGGGAGTATTTCTTGGCTAAGAAGCCTAGAATTGTGCAATGATCCAAAGTTAAGTGGTTTGTTATAAAACCTATTTATTCTCTGCGTGGAAGATTGTGCTCCACCACCATCCATTCGGATAGTTTTTTTAAGGAGATGTTTGGCATGGAGCTTCCCTAGAATGGATAGCAGGCTTATTGGTCTATGGTTGTCAATATTATTGGGATCGCCTTTTTTTTTTTTTAAAAAAGAACTATTATAGAATTCAACCAAGAGTCAGCTAGAATGCCATACTTATCAATCAGTGTAAAGAGGTGAGCAAGAGAATGGCTGAGTTCAGACTGGCAGTTTGATGCGGGAGCCAGTTGTGGCAAAAAAGCCCCGGAAAAAACTGTTCCAGGTTTTACAGGTCACACTGTGCTGACTAATGTGGGAGCATATTGGGAGGAGGTGCGCAGGAGCATTCAGACTGCTGGCCCGGAGGCACAGCTGTAAACGGTTTCCCCCCTGTAATTTGGCTATGTGCGCATAAGTGCATCCGGCCGATTTGGGGAGGATCCTGTTGTGCTGGCACCACATTGGGCAGTAGAGTGGAGCACAGCCAATCATATCGCTGCTGCCTTATGCGCAATGTGGGTTGCTCCTGGCTTTTCGGGTTGGTGTTCACACTTCCCGGAAGTGGATTGGAGCAGGCTAAATGGGCTCTCAGGGATTTACTACGGCTTTCACCAGGTATCTTTTAAACACGGGAGCAAAGTGGAACAGCACGGGTTGACTACAGGTGGGGAACGCCAGGCAGATTACATTACATTACATTACATTACGTTACATTACATTACATTACATTACATTTGCGATTTATATACCGCTCTCTCCATACAGCTCAGAGCGGTTTACAGAACACATAGTTTTTGATCTATACTAGGGGTACAGTGATAAGGGGAGGTGTATGCCTAACCCGACACCCGACAGCAGGATCTATTGGCTACAGTGGCAGATTCTCTCTCTCTTTGGGCGAAGACATCTCAATGCCAAGGCAGAGATCTTCTTGCGATAGCGACTTCTTCCAGAAACGGCCCCTTCAGGGTGTGATTGCAGAACTCGGCTTCTCGTCCAATCGGCTCCAGCCTCACTGTGCTGCCACGCCTCTCTGGGACCAGTCTCCGTGCTCATGCTCGCCACTCATCATTTCGCTGCTGTTGCTACCACCATCTTCGCCAGCCCGTCGCCACTGCTTCAGCCACTACTAACATCGATCCCAAGGGAGGGAGGGAAGGGTGCCCCCCGCTCGTAAGGAGCAGGTACCCATTTATCTACTTGCCCATACGGGCTTCCGAACTGCTGTGTGAACGCCCCCTTTAATCCACTTGTGAAACGTGGCTGCAACGTGGCTATAGCGGGGCGAACTGCCAGTCTGAACTCAGCCAATGTGACCACCAATCAATATTATCCTTCAGAATTTCAGCTGGAGTGCCATCTGGGCCTGTGGCCTTATTAGATTTAAGGGAGTTAATAAGCTCAGTTATTTCCCCATGTGAGACAGGGGGCCAATCGGGTACATCTGAAGGTAGTAAAGTGGCATTGAAAGATCAGCATAGTAGGCACTCCATTTCCATGCTGGGATGTTACCGCAAGATAGGGCTCCAGTTGAAGAGTTAAGGCCAGCAAGTAACTTCTGAAAGAGTGTAGGTTAGCAACGCCCCCCCCCCCAAAAAAAAAAAAAATGCCATGTGAGCTACTTTGAACAAAAGGCAGGATACAAATTTAGTAGCTCATGGGCAGTCAGATCTGCATGGTGGGCTACCTGGTCTTATAACAAAAGAGCTGACACCAACACACTCCCGTGGAAGAGAAGCCTGTGGGAACTTGCTTCCTCATGTGCGTCACCCTTTTAGGGTGGCTTGATCCAGGTTTGGAAATTCCTGGAGATTTGAGGATGGAGCCTGAGGAAGACAAGGATCTCAGTGGGGTACACCACCATAGAGTCCACCTTCCAAAGTATCCATTTTCTCCAGGGCAACTGATCTCTGTAGTCTGGGGAGGAGCTTTAATTCCAGGAGATCCCCAGGTCCCACCTGGAAGCTGGCATCCCTAACATCAGGGCTATTTTTGGCCAGGAACGCACAAGAACGGAATTCCAGCTGGCTCCAGAGTTGGCCACACCCAGCAGGAACTCATTAGCCTAACAGGCCACACCCAACAGCAGAAACTCATTAGGATTGGCTACATTAGGGCTGTGTGGCCTAACATGCAAAGGAGTTCCTGCTACAAGAAAAAGCCCTAGGTTTTGGCAACAAACAAGGTCAACAGAATAAGAAACAAAAGGTGGGTGTGGCTGGATGACCATACTTCTGGCAACATGGGGGTGTGGCCTAATATGATAATAAGCGGTGCTGCCAGGGGTGTGGTATAATATGCTAATGAGTTCCTGCTGGGCTTTTTCTACAAAAAAAAGCCCTGCCTAACACTGCGTAGGGGATAATGGTGGGGTGGGTGAAGAAAACACAGGGAGGCCCAAACAGGTGGACTGGGAGAAAGGGCAGCAGTGAGTCAGATCACAGAGAGTCATCCGGCCAGTCTGCTCTTCGCCAGGTTTCTTTGTGAAACCCGTTCCATTAGGAAGGAAGTAGATGTATTTCAAAACAACAACTTTTGTAAGCATTTATCTGCTATGGAATGTGTCAGTCAGGACTCAGATTTGCAAAACGAACTCTTTTACAAGGTTCCTCGTGCTTCATGAGGAATTCCCCCCCCCCCTGTCAGTAAAAACAATCATCACAGTTTCGAGCTGTTGACTTCCTCAGCTGAGGGGAGGTGTAGGCATGTTTGTGTGTATGAAGCAGAAGAAGAAGAAGAAGAGAGAAGAAGAGATTGGATCTATACCCTGCCCTTCACTTGGAGTCTCAGAGCGGCTTACAAACTTCTTTCCCTTCCCCTCCCCACAACAGACACCCTGTGAGGTAGGTGGGGCTGAGAGAACTCTAACACAAACTGCTCTTTTCCAAGAACAGCTGTGCCAGAGCTTGTGACTGACCCAAGGACACATCAGCAGGTGCAAGTGGAGGAGTGGGGAATCAAAACCAGTTCTCCCAGATTAGAGTCCGCAAACTTAACCACTACACCAAACAGTAACAGCCATTTGAGTTTGGAATACGTACAGAGAAGACAATAGTTGTGAACTGAAGCACAGGGTTACCAGCCTCTAGGATTGAAGCACAGGGGTGAAGTATAGGTTTGCCAAGCAACAGGTGTGGCTTGGAGACTCCCCAAATTTACAACTGACCCCCCCCCAGACTACAGAGATCAGTCCTCCAGTACAAAATGGCTGCTCTGAAAGGTTGGCAACTCTTCTGAAGCAGGGGGGAATAGAGGGTCTCTGTCTCTCTAGGGCTCTTATGTGGAGAAGCAAATCTTAATATAAGAAGAGCCCGATCAAACTAGCAGCCCATCTTGTGCAACATCCTGTTTCACACAGTGGATAATTAGTTGCCCTAGAGCAGGGGTGTCCAAAGTTTTTTTGTTGAGGGCCAAATACAGAAAAATAAGCAAAGGCCCGGGCCACACACAAGAGGTGACATATTGAATCTGCAGGTGAAATTTGGAAAAAGGTGCGTGGGGGGTTAAAGGATACAGGGTTTCAACCTTGCGCAGAAGTCAGACTCTGGAAGATTTTTTCCCCCCTTTGAATCTAATCCCGTGGGTCTGCAGGGACCCCTCCTCATCTCATCACCCCTTTCCCCACGTTGAAGTGCACAATCCTAAACATAACATAGTAAAGGTAAACGTTTCCCTTGCTGGAAAGCCAGTCAAATCCGACTCTAGGGATGCAGTGCCCATCTCGTGGCCGGCATGACTGGAGGCCGAGGCGCACGGAAAGCTGTTACCTTCCCATTGAAGTGGTACCTATTTATGTATTTGCAATTTCTTGCTTTCGAACTGCTAGGTTAGCAGGACTCCCTCATGCAGCACTAAGGTCTGGAACCGCCGATCTAACGATCGGCATTCAGCGTCTTAACCACATAACATACCCCCGAGGTAATTCGTAAATAAGGTCAATGGAGCTTACTCGCTAGTAAGTGTTTTTACGATTGCAGCCTTGCAGTATCTCCCCACACACACGCCTGAGGGGGGCCACCCGGCCTGGAGCCTCGCTTCCCCGCCTTCGAGGAAAATAAAACAGAAGTCATGAGCCTGCTGGAGGTTTTTTCTTTCTTTTCCTGAGGAAGCAGCCAAACAAACACCGTTTATTGATTACAAAAGGAAGGGAATCGCCCGCCGCAGGGACCTGCCCGAAAGCGCGGGTCGCGGAGGGAAACCGGGGAGGCGGCCGAAGTACCCGGGGAGGCTAGCACCAGAAGGAAAGCCAGAGTCTGGTGGCGGCGTGGGGGAAACGCAGCGCGGAGCCCTCGGCGGTTCGGTCGGGAAGCCCCACAAGTCCAAGTGCTGCAGGGAGGGGGAACCCGAAGGCGCATGGCCAGGGAGGGAGGGAGGGGCGCCCAGCCCAAAGTCACCTGCCCTGCCGCACGCGTCTCCCGCCAGTTCGTGGAGCCAAGCCTGCGCCTTGGGGAGTCCGGGGAGGGAGGGGCGGGGAGGCGTGGGAGCGTGCGTCCCTCCAAGCGCGCTGCCGGCCCTCGCTAGACCTTGGTGCCCAGGGAGGGCGCCTCGGACTTCTGCGTCTGCCCGCTGAGGGTGGAGGAGACGGAGACGGCCTGGCCGCGGAGGGCCTTGCGTAGGCCGAGCAGGAGGAGGCACTGGGCACGGAAGCAGCTGTCGAAGAAGGCGTAGAGGAAGGGGTTGAGGCAGCTGTTGACATAGGCCAGGCAGGTGCCGTAGGGGTGCAGGCGCGGGATGAGCTCCTGCAGGGCGCAGGGCAGCGGGAGGAGGCCCACCCAGTGGAGGACTCGTGGTAGATATTTTTCTTTGCTTAATTTTGTTTAGTGGAGAAGCACCTTTTCTGTGACTGGCTCCATCTAGTGTTGAAACTGAGAAGTGCAACAGAGTTGAGCTCAAGCGCCATGTGCGGGCCATATTCAATTATATTTTCAGAATTTGCTGCGGGCCAATAAAAACTGACCCGCGGGCCGCAGTTGGCCCGCAGGCTGTAGTTTGGACACCCCTGCCCTAGAGGGACATGAAACAGGGCCATAGAGGCGAAGAAGGAGGAGGAGGAGGAGGAGAAGGAGGAGAAGGAGAAGAAGGAGAACTAGAAGAAGAAGGAGAAGAAGGAGAACAAGAGACTGGATTTATACTCTGCCCTTCACTTGGAGTCTGAGAGCAGCTTACAAACTCCTTTCCCTTCCCCTCCCCACAACAGACAACCTGTGAGGTAGGTGGGGCTGAGAGAGAGCTCTGAGAGAAACTGCTCTTTTCAAGTTGCCCAAGGTCATCCAGCAGCTCCATCTGTATGTTAAGTTAATCAAAATGTATGGTCCATATGATAACAATTCAATGAGCCGGCAATTTTAATTCATGCTCTCCTTGGCTCACTGATTTATAATCAGGATGTTCTTTATTCATAGCCCACGTGTTAGATATGCATTATGCATTACTCAGGCAACGAGATCTATATTTTGTATAAATCTACATTTATAAATTAAAGATGTCCCTCCCCCCAACAAGAGAAGACGACGGTTTGTACATAGTAATTTCACATTGGTTCTTGATGGCTTTAGGTATTATATTGTCAAATGGCCACACCTGGAAGCAACAGAGGAAGTTCGGGCTAGTCACCATGCGGAAGCTAGGACTGGGGAAGAAAGGTATAGAGCACCAAATCGAAGAGGAGGCCCATCAGCTTGTCGAGGCTTTTGCATGTGCAAAAGGTATGTGTTAACAGGAGATTATGCAGGCACATGTCCAAGTGGACTGTCTCTCACAGTATCCCTGGTTGCATTTTCACAGTGCTTCGAATGAGTAGCATGGCCATGTCCTCGAGGAAGAGCATGACACTTTAATTCCCCTTGCCTCCCAAACTGAATTAGTAGGCACAGGATACTACAAATCCTATGTTCCCATTCAGGAAATGATGCTCCCAAGAATGCTCCTGAATACTCTTTGGGATTCAAAACAGCCCCGTAGCTATGGAATTCTTTGGGAGGGGGCCTCGGTGGGGCCCGCCAGCTAATTAAATGAAACTACAGTGCAGGTGGTAAGTTGGAGCACTTTGGGAGCAGCCCAGGAGGGAGGGAGCCCAGAGGAAACACGAGGGGGCCGGGCCCCGTGGGCCCCATGTTAGCTACGGGCCAGATTCAAAATGAGATCTGTAAGCACACTTTTTTTTTTGTCTCTGGTGAACCCTTCCTGCCACCAGTTATCTACTGGAGGATCAGGATTTGGGCAGTTTGCTTGGGAAGGAGGTTGGAGGTGAACTCTGTGGTGAGCTGGTCCTCGATTCAGGGGCATTTGGTTCTAGCACGGTGGGGTGAAGTCTTCTGATCTAGGAAAAGTCACACATGTTCAGAACCTTCCCAGTTCTGATTACTTCTCCATTGTTATTGACAAGCATGAAGGTTATTAGGAGCTGCTGCTGCCAAGCCCCTAGTTGGAGCAGGGAATTCCCTACCTCCCAGTCCTGTTGCCTGCTGCCAGTCAGAGCAACAACAGGGTTTTATTTTAAAATCTACTATGCTGGCTGGGGGTGTTTCCTCCCCCACTTCTAGTAAAAAAGTGGAAGTGACATAGGGTAGCTCTAGGAATAGTTGGAAACTCTATGGTAAAACCATAGCATTTCTGGGAATTCCTAGAGCTACCCATGTCATTTCTGGGTTTTTTTTAACAGAAGTGACATGACACCACAGCCCATGTCATCCCCCAACACATCCCCACCCACAGGCCTCCTGGCAGTTGCCTGGCAACCCTACTATGAGCCCAGTATTCTCAGATGCCCAATAAAAGCATATGGGTTAGAAAAGGAGAAGCATACACACACTGATACAATTTTTTGTCTTTTTCATCCCTGTGTGAAGGCACCATGTTGAGAAATTGTTTACTTTTTATAAAAGTTATCACATTCTCTAGAACTCTTTGCAAAGCCTGGTAAGTTCTTACAAGTTCTTTATTTTACATAAGAACATAAGAGAAGCCAATGTTGAATCAGGCCAATGGCCCATCTAGTCCAACACTCTGTCATACAGCGGCCAAAATATACCAGGTGCCATCAGGAGGTCCAGTAGTGGGGCCAGGACACTAGAAGCCCTCCCACGGCTGCCCCCTCCAGCACCAAGAATGGAGTGCATCACCTGCCCCAGACTGAGAGTTCCCATCTATACCCTGTGGCTAATAGCCACTGATGGACTTCTGCTCCATATGTTTATCTAATGCCCTCTTGAAACTGTCCATGCTTGTAGCTGCCACCACCTCCTGTGGCAGTGAATTCCATATGTTAATCACTCTTTGGGTGAAGAAGTATTTCCTTTTAGTCCATCTTGCTTCTATAGCCCGCCCCCCCTTAAGTCCGTGGTTAAAAATGCATTTGGTTTCTTCTTATTGGGGGTGAGTTCCCTCCCCCCTCACTTTTTAAGGGGAGGTTTTCGGCTAGTTCTTTGGTGCTTTTCGCTTTCACTTAGACTCACATTTCAATGGTGTAACCACTTAGAAGTTTCAGTTTGCTTGGCCACCCACTGCTTGCTCCAGTGTGCAATTCTAGTTCCCATCCAGGATGCTCCGCAGTGGGATCTTTGGGGCATGGAGTAGCCCCCCTTTGCCGGCAAGGTCACCAGAGGAAGAGCTCTGTAGTGCCCCATGGCTGGGAGCCCAACGCAAGGACTCCAGAGGTGGCGCAGACAATCACACCCCTCCCAACTGTAGGCTCTGGCACACATCTCCCGGAGCCTCGGGAGAACGTGACCGCCATGGGAAACGCCAAAACCAGAAGCTCCCATGCACTGATAGATTTCTTTGACTCTTCCACCAAAGCACTCTCATTCCCCCTCTTCTATCCCAAAAGATATACAACTCCCTTGTGGTATGGCATGGCAGTTATCACAACTGACAAGATCAGCATGGTTTAAATGGAATTCTTTGTACATTGCATTTTATATCAAAGATGAATGAACCCCATGAACTCCTTTTCCCTTACCGGCTTTCCCATGAAATCCCACTTGAAATTTTTTTTAAAAATATTTTTATTATTCACTTATTTATTTCCAGTTACCGACTGAACCCTGGGTGGTCCCCTATCTGTTAGCAGATATTAATCCTTAAACCACTTATTTTGTTACGAATTTTTTAATGATAGTTTTATCTGTAAAGCGACAAAAATGAATATCTAAATGAATTATCATTTTATTAATGACTTCTGTTTTAATATTTTAGATCTTTTAGATTTTATCATTTTGAATGTAAATCTCAAACCTTGAGGCTAATTCTGTATAGCTATGTTTTATAACTGAGCTTAAGACCTACGGTCGTGGAAGCTAATAAACATAAGTAAGCATTTATTTATTTATTACTTTTGATTTATATCCCGCCTTGCTGGGTAAATTTTTTGTATTCATATCCCACCCAACTCGTGAACGGGCTCAGGGTGGATAACAATAAATACCATTAAAATGTAAAAACATAGTATAAACCTTAAAATTGGTGGTTACAGCTTAACAGCAGAAATCAGGTAGCCATGAGAGATTCTGGCCTGTTGGTACAGATGAAATGATGGCCAGTTATCAGTGGGTGGGTGACAGCAACCTTGAGGAGGCCATATATAGATGCCCACTGCCTCAGCCAAGGGCCTGGCAGAAGAGCTCTGTCTTGCAGGCCCTGCAGAATTGAAGAAGATCCCGCAGGTCCCTGGTCTCAATTGGGAGCATTTTCCACCAGGCAGGGGCCAGGACAGAGGAAGCTCTGGCTCTGGTCGAGGCAGGATGGATATCCCTCAGGCCAGGGACCACCAGGAGATGCTGATTCTTAGAGTGTAATGCACTATCAATAGGAGAGGCAAAACTAATGTTAACATCCTTTAAATAATGTTATTTTCAGGGCAGCCCGTGGACCCTTCATTATTCATCAAAAATTCTGTCGCCAATGTGATCTGTGCCATGGCCTTTGGACACCGCTTTTCTATGGACGATGAAGAATTCCTCAAGTTGAGGGAAGCTGTTGAATTTATGTTAGAATACAGCACTACCTTGATTAACATTGTGAGTAGTCTTTTTCGTTTGTGCTGCGTCAGAATGTTCCCATCTTCCAGAGTCCCTGCCCTTTCATTCATTCAGCATTCTCCTGGCAACATCCTTAGACGTTATGAATCACACTATATTATGATGATGAAGAAATAATAACCCAAACCTGTTGGTTTATGGACTGTGATTCTGAGACTTCCAATGACAGTGACAGAGTTTTCCTTCCGTGTTCCCTGCAGCTGTATGAAATTTTCCCATGGCTTGTGAAAATTATCCCAGGACCTTATAGGAAGGCGAAAAACTTCACAGAATTTGTGCTGGAATTTGCAAGGAAGGAAGTAGCATACCACAAGGAGCATCTGGCACAGTATGAGCCACAGGATTTTACAGACTACTATCTATCTCAAATAACAAAGGTAAGTGCTGGATTTGTGTTCAACTCCTCTCAGCCATTTCTACACTCCCTCTTCTTATGGAACAGTGGCCGCTGGAAGGCTATGAATAGGGTTATCTAACACTCACACCTATTGTTTTTATTGCAGTCTGTCCTACCCAATACATCCTCCATACTAAAGTCTGTCAATAAAGTGGATTATAATCAAATAATATAATATAAATAATCCACTTGGGGCTTTTTTGCAGTCTCATTTTCCTTGCTTGTAAGTTCCTGCCTCTTGTTTTCCCCTCATATTCCATACATGTTCTGCTCCCTCTAGTGGTCGATTCGATATTACACCTGGCATAAAAACCTTCACAGAGATATGTCAGACATAAACCAGTATAATATTGAATCGACCACTAGAGGGAGCAAAACACAAGCAAAACAGAGCCTCCCCAGTCCTGAAAAAACAGGAATTTACAAGTGGAGTTAGCAGGCCTACATGAGTATTATGGTCCTTCTTATGGGGCTCAAGAGTTGGGAAGGACCTTATAGACAATCAAAGCCCATCCCACATTTCATCCCACAGATGGCTGTCCAACGTTCTTCTTGAAGACCTCTAGGGAGGAAGACCCTCCCCCCCACTTAGGTTGCTAGTTGCATTGTCAAAACTCAAAAATTCTCTTACCATCATAGTACTGCTAATATTCAACAGAAATCTATTCTCCTATAATTTAAAGCCATCAGATCTAGTCTTGCCCTTTGAAATAGCAGAGAACAAATCTATGCCGTCTTCCATGGTGCAGCCTTTCGAGGATCTAAAGAGTGTGATCATGTCCCTTTTCAGTCATAAGAGAACATAAAGCCAATGTTGGATCAGGCCACTGGCTCATCCAGTCCAACACTCTGTCATACAGTGGCCAAAAACACCAGGTGCCATCAGGAGGTCCAGCAGTGAGGCCAGGACACTAGAAGCCCTCCCACTGTTGCCTCCCCTAAGCAACAAGAATACAGAGCATCACTTGTCCCAGACCAGGAGTTCGTCTCTATACCTTGTGGCTAATATCTCCTGATGGACCTCTGCTCCACATGTTTATCCATATCATATGTTTCTCCAGACTAAACATACTGAATGATACGGCTGAGATACTCTGCCTTTTGGCATCTGACTTGCAGTGAACTGCAGGGTTCCATTTCAACTCCCATGCTTTCAATATCTCTGAGAAACTGCTGGGTGAAATCATCTAGAGAACCAGAGTGAAGGGCCTTCAGTAAATTGCTGATACTTTATCTAGCCAGTTTGGTGTAGTGGTTAAGTGCATGGACTCTAATCTGGGAGAACCAGGTTTGATTCGCCACTCGTCCACATACAGCTGCTGGATGACCTTGGGCAAGCCATAGTTCTCTCAGTGCTATTCTCTCAAGAATAGTTCTCTCGGAGCTCTCTAAGCCCCACCTACCTCCCAGGGTGTCTTTTGTGGGGAGGGGAAGGAAAGGAGTTTGTAAACTGCTCTGAGACTCCGAGGGAAGGGCAGGGTATAAATCCAATCTCTTCTTCTTCATCATCTAAATCCAGAGTAGCAGTGGAAACCTTACTAGAGGCTAGATGAGGGAAAACAAACTCCATCTTAATTTAGACAAGGGGAAGTATAGTTGGGCCTCAGGTAAAACCAAACTGGGAGTAGGGTTTGCATTATGGCATAGCACTCCACATGAAGGAGGGGGTGTGTAGTTGGTGATGATTCTGGATGCTGCTCTTCTGCTTGAAAAACAGGTAATGGAGAAGCCAGGAGTGCTTTCCCCCCCCAGTTTAGTTTGGTTTACCAGCTGCAGATATTCTTAAAAAGCCCTAACAACATCAGAAGAAGAAAAGGAGAAGAGTTGGATTTTTCCCCACCCTTCACTCAAAGTCTTAGAGTGGCTTACAATCTCCTTCCCTTCCTCTCCCTTTGTGAGGTAGGTGGGGCTGAGAGAACTGCTCTTGAGAGAACAGCTCTGAGAGAGCTGTGACTGTCCCAAGGTCACCCAGATGGCTGCATATGAAGAAGTGGGGAATCAAACCCAGTTCTCCAGATTAGAGTCCACTGCTCTTTACCATACACCAGACTGGCTCTCCAAATAGCTACCATTTAGTACAGAGCATCTGGTGGGCATCTTTGAATAGAGGTGGAATTCGCCAGGACTGATTGACTGAACATTTGGCCTCAGTGATTTCCTGATCAAGAGTGGCTTTGGGTTCAGACAGCTTGGCCATTCCACAAACAGTAGGATGATTGCAAATTTCTCATCCCTGCCTGTTGTTCCAACTTTAAAAATCCGCATTTCTGTTTTCAAACAATGTTACTTTAGGGTTATGCCATTTTTTTGTTTCCTTGCATCAAACTTTCCCTATAAAATATATGCATTTTTCTAATTTGTGTGCCAATTAATTGGTAGAATGTATCTTGTATTTTAAAATTGCAACAATAAAATGCACTATATAACCAAACACAGGGAGGTCTCTAGGGATGTGCATTTGGTTTGGACGAACTGAAAAACAAACTGAATAATGCCTATTCAGTATTATTCGGGTCTGCTGAAAACTGAATCAGATTCTCTCATCTGATTTGGTTGGTCGAACAGGAATTCCCCGAATGGATGCTGTATATTTGGCATCCATTGGGTAATCCCTTTGCTGGGCGATGAAGGGAAAGTGTTTAAACTTAAAACACTTTCCCCTGCTTCTGGGGCTCATGCAGCCTCAGCCCCAGATGGAAGGGAAAGGGTTTTAAATTTAAACACTTTCCCTCCCCCACACTCCAGGGAGGATTTAAACTTTAAAGTTTAAACCTCTCTGGAGTTGCGCCACAGAGGCGGCACGCTCCTTTCATTGAAGTGAAGGCAATTTGCCTTCCCTTCAGTGATAGGACCCCCCCCTTCAAGGGGGGATTATGATATCCTATGGGGACAGTCCCCATAGGGTAGAATTGAGTCAAATTTAGTCAGCTAGTCCAATAATTCCCGAACCCCAGTATCATACCAATACTGGGATTTGGGAATATCGGCAGTACTGAAATTTTTCGGGTTCAGTAGATCCGAACTCGAAAAATTCTGATTTTTTTTTTTTTGGTGCACACCACTAGAGGTGTCTACCAGGTGGCATAAGAATCCTGTAAATAAAATATAAAGCCAAAGTGAAAAGTAGGCAACAGAAATCATTGATGCAAATATAAATATAAAACGAAATAACATAGGGATTTTTTTGTTCATCTCTAATAACCAAGAGTAATGCCAAAATGAATATGAAAAACAACATTTATCCTGTCTATCTTATGCATGAGAAGACAGGGGTCTCTGGAAAAGACAATCATGCTAGGAAAAGTTGAGGGCAGTAGGAGGAGAGGAAGACCCAATGGGAGATAGATTGATGCAAGCCACGACTGTCCACTTGTGAGACCTGAGAAAGGTTGTTTGTGAATGACTGGACAATCTGAAGGCCATTAATTCACTCTGTGTACAGTTCTGGTCGCCACATCTCAAAAAGGATATTATAGCATTGGAAAAAGTGCAAAGAAGGGCAACTAGAATGATCAAAGGGTTGGAACACCTTCCCTATGAAGAAAGGTTAAAACGCTTGGGACTCTTTAGCTTGGAGAAGCGACATCTGAGTGGTGACATGATTGAGGTTTATAAGATTATGCATGGCACAGAGCAAGTAGAGAAAGAGGTACTTTTCTTCCTTTCTCACAAGACAAGAACTCGTGGGCACTCCATGAAATTACTGAGCAGTTGGGTTAGAACAGATAAAAGGAAGTACTTCTTCACTCAGAGAGTGATTAAGACATGGAATTCACTGCCGCAGGAGGTGGTGGCAGCTACAAGCATGGACAGTTTCAAGAGGGAATTAGATAAGCATATGGAGCAGAAGTCCATCAGTGGCTATTAGCCACAGGGTATAGATGGGAACTCTCAGTCTGGGGCTGGTGATGCACTCTATTCTTGGTGCTGGATGGGGCAGCAGTGGGAGGGCTTCTAGTGTCCTGGCCCCACTGCTGGACCTCCTGATGGCACCTGGTATATTTTGGCCACTGTGTGACAGAGTGTTGGACTCGATGGGCCATTGGCCAGATTCAACATTGGCTTCTCTTATGTTCTTATGTTCTTACAGGGTCACCATAAGTTGGAAGTGACAGAAGTGGCACACAACACACACATTATGCCATCCAAATAACCCCAGTGAAGTCATATTACAGCTTTCTTCCCTTTCCTCCCACATCACAGCTCTCTTTAGGGTTGCCAGGACCTATGGGTGATGGCTCGGACGTGATGATGTCACCCAGAAGTAATGTCATCGCACTGGGGACGTCGTGGAGGGGCACTCTAGTTTTTCAGTAAACATTATGGTTTGTGCAAAAAACTAGAGTGTCAGCCCCCGATGTCCCCGACACGATGATGTCACTTCCAGATGATGTCATCACGTCTGGGATGTTGCCTGGTGACATCCCTGTGGGGGGGGGAATCAGAGCCAGTGGTGAATCAGAGCCCCCAAAATTGAGGGAACCCCCCAAGAACTGAGAGCTCACAATCCTAGCTCTTATTCACTCTTTCCATAGCTGTTTTAATGGGTTTTAATGCTTCTTTTAATGCTTCTTCTGCCCTAACCTAGATGGCCCAGACTAGCACAATTCCATTAGATCTTGGAAACTAAGCAGTGTTGGTTCTGCTTATTATGTGGATGGGAGACTATCAAGGAAGCCCAGGGTCATTATGCAGAGGCAGACAATGGCAAACCACCTCTGAATGTCTCTTACCTTGAAACCCCTACAGGGTTGCCATAAGTTGGCTGCGACTTAATGGCACTTTCCACCACCAATACTTCTGTACAGTTTTATTACAGTCTTAGATCCTGGGCCATTGAATCCAGTTCGCTGAATCCATGCCACAATATCCCTTTCTTTTACTTTCCTACCAGGAGTCTGCAGGGAAGTGCATTGATCATAACAGTAAATTTCTCATAAACTCTGTTCCATTTCTCCTGTTGTCAACAACAGAGCAAGCGTGACCCCAATTCTACATTCAATGAAGAGAACCTGACCCAATGCATTTTCGACTTCTTTGTTGCTGGGACAGACACAACCGCCGCTACTCTGCAATGGGCAGTGTACTTGATGGCAGTTCACCCAGATATCCAAGGTGAGAGAGATTGGTGCCTTATGAGCAAGGCGCATCTTTATCTTTGTAGAAAAGATTCCCCCCCTCCTCCAAACATTTTCCAGTTACTGCAATCCTTTTAAGGATTCAATGTGGCCAAGTGCAAGGTGATGCACATTGGAGCCAAAAATCCTAACTATAAATACACGTTGATGGGGTCCAAACTGGCAGTCTGACCAAGAGAGAGATCTTGGAGTCATAGTAGATAACTCACTGAAAATGTCGAGACAGTGTGCGACTGTAATAAAAAAGGCCAACACTATGCTGGGGGTTATTAGGAAGGGTATTGAAAACAGATCAGCCAATATGATAATGCCCCTATATAAATCAATGGTGCGACCTCATTTGGAATACTGTGTACAGTTCTGGTCACCACACCTTAAAAAGGATATTATAGCTTTGGAGAAAGTGCAGAAATGGGCAACTAGAATAATCAAAGGGTTGGAGAACTTTCCCTATGAGGAAAGGTTGAGGCGCTTGGGCTCTTTAGCTTGGAGAAGCGACGGCTGAATGGTGACATGATCGAGGTTTATAAGATTATGCATGGGATAGAGCAAGTAGAGAAAGAGGTACTTTTCTTCCTTTCTCACAATACAAGAACTCGTGGGCACTTCATGAAATTGCTGAGCGGTCGGGTTAGAACGGATAAAAGGAAGTATCACTTCACCCAAAGCGTGATTAACACATGGAATTCACTGCCACAGGAGGTGGTGACGGCTGCAAGCATGGACGGCTTCAAGAGGGAATTAGATAAACATATGGAGCAGAGGTCCCTCAGTGGCTATTAGCCACAAGGTATAGATAGGGACTCTGGGGCAAGTGATGCTCTGTATTCTTGGTGCTTGGGGTGGGGGGCAACAGTGGGAGGGCTTCCAGTGTCTGGCCCCACTGCTGGACCTCCTGATAGCACCTGGTATTTTTGGCCACAGTGTGACAGAGTGTTGGACTGGATGGGCCATTGGCCTGATCCAACGTTGGCCTCTCTTATGTTCTTAAGGTTCACATTTGGACGATGATTAGCACGCCTGACCTGGATAGCCCAGGCTAGCCCCTTCTCATTGGATCTCAGAAGCTTAGCAGCGTCATCCCTGGTTGGTAGTTGGATGAGAGCCCACCAAGGAAGCCTGCTATGCAGAGGCAGGCAAGGGCAAACCACCTCTGAATGCCTCTTGCCTTGAAAATCCTATCAGGTTGCCATAAGTTGGCAGCGACTAAAGAGTGCTTTCCACCAGCACCATATAATCAGCATATATCTATACCTAACTGTTTTTCTGTCTGTATCTGATATGATACATGGTCAGTTCAGAAATAATACAAGTTCAGAAGTAATACAGTTCAGACATAATACATAATACAGGTTCAGACACAACATAATACAAGTTCAGACATAACATAATACAAGTTCACACCTAATACAGTTCAGACATAATACAAGTTCAATACAAGAACTCGTGGGCACTCCATGAAATTGCTGAGCAGTCGGGTTAGAACAGATAAAAGGAAGTCCTTCTTCACCCAAAGAGTGATTAACACGTGGAATTCACTGCCACAGGAGGTGGTGGCAGCTACAAGCATGGACAGCTTTGAGAGGGAATTAGATAAACATATGGAGCAGAAGTCCATCAGTGGCTATTAGCCACAAAGTATAGATAGGGACTCTCAGGCTGGGGCAAGTGATGCTCTGCATTCTTGGTGCTGGGGGGGAACAACAGTGGGAGGCTTCCTGTGTCCTGGCCCCACTGCTGGACCTCTGGTTGGCACCTGGTATATTTTGGCCACTGTGTGACAGAGTGCTGGACTGGATGGGCCATTGGCCTGATCCAACATTGGCTTCTCTTATGTTCTTATGTTCTTATAATGCAGAAACCATATTTAGGCCCCAGTCATACAGGCCAGAAAACATGGGAGGGAGGTGTGGCTATTCTTCCCGGAGCAAAATAAAGCATGGTAGCTCAATCACATGGTCCGCCGAGTTGCCACGCTCCAGCTCTTAGTGCCGATCACACCGCAATGCTGCAGTATGGCAAAAAAGCTGCGCAGCGCAATCACACCAGCCGCGCTTTTGTAATGTGTGCATGCATCATTGGGGGGGGGCGGGCTGCTGTTGATGTCTTGTGTGTGCGCATGCGCCATTTGGTATTGGTGCGCATCCTATGGAAACTTACAACATCTGGTTTGCTCTATGACATGGGTGGGCTGCGGGATATTGGTGCTCCCATGATCAGACGCCGGCCTTTGCCCCGGGTTTTCCAGAAACTAGTGCTCCTTTCGTGGTAGTTTTTTATTCTGCATCTTTGGAGGGAAGCTGCATGTTGGCAACGGGAGTGCTATGCCTCCCAGATGTGCCTGTATGATCCCGCCCGGAAACCCCGCAGGGCTACCTTGTCTTCGGCGGGGTAAATGCTCCGTGTGACTGGGACCTTAATTAAACTTTCTGCCCCCTCAGCCCTGGCGGACTTTATTCCCAGAGTCATGGGGAATATGGGGAATGACAGCCATTTGGATTGGGAGGCTGCAGTGGGGAAGGGACAAATTTGCTGCCTCCTGCGTGAGGGGAGCTCCTAGTGTAAGGTGACCTTGGATTAGGAACACACAATAAGAAAAATGCCCTGCATGCCTCACATCTCTAATGTTCCCCAATGTGGTGGGGCAGTTCCACCAGCTCCAAGTCTACATTTGTAGCCAGTTTGCTGGGGCACTGTTCCTTCACAAGAGGAACTCCCAGCTACTTTGCCAGCTGCTGAAAATCCATGACCAGCCTTTTGCAATCATCACACCCGTTTGCTCCAGCAAACAAGAATGGATGGCTGTCTGAACCTGACTTCTACTCTAGAGGTCATTCTAAAAAGGAACCGAAACATTTAAAGGCTGAACAAGAAAGAGAGCAACCCTCGAAGGTAAGGCGTTTTCAACATGGAATGAATACGTCAAAATCCTAAGAATATTTGGGTAACACCCTAAAAGCTGTTAATGTCAAAATGTATCAAAATATCAATATCAAAAGCCTTCAATACCAATATCAAAGTTATGTGTGTAAGGTTGGGAGCTGAATACGGGAGGATCCACCATCCAAACTGCAGACCCAAAGAATGAGAGAAAGGTTCACTGGATGGTGCATGCTTAGAAGCTTTAACTTAGGGTCTCCAACATGGTGGAATGCCCTGCCTGGTAGAATGCTCTGCCGGAAGACATCATGCCCTGCAGGAGCTGTTACTATTCCACAGGGCATGAAAGGCAGAGATGTTCTGCTGGGCCTTCAGTTGAGGACAGCAACGGGGGTAGCCTTTGGCACTCTCACACAAGTCAAGACCAAAAACAACTGTGCAGAAGGATGCTAAGAATGGAGCAGAATAATAAAAAAATTACTACTGAGTAACAACAATATAACTGGTGGCAGTTCAGCTAAGAATACTACATGTGTAGCATTTACAAAAACTCAACAGGTAAATCCACAATTTCCTCAATAATTCAACAGGTAAGTTTTCAACAATCCAACAGGTAAGTCTACAGTATTTCAATAATACAACAGGTAAGTCTACAATAACCTAGTAGTAATTCAACTAAGAATACAACATATGCAGTGTTTACAAAAATCCCACAGGTAAGTCCACTATTTTTCAACAATACGACAATCCAACAGATAAATCTGCAAAAATTTTAATAATCCAACTGGTAAGCCTACAATGGATGACAAAGATTAAAGAAGTCTTTAAGGACTCATCAAATGTTTCCAGAGTAAATATCAGCAACATAAGATTTTGGAGATATCCTGCTATGAATATTGACTGGTTGCCCTATTAATACTTTTCATTAAAAATTGGAAAGCCATTTTGCTGATGTTTACTTTGGAAACATTTGATGAGTCCTTAAGGAGTTCTTCTGTTGGACTGTTGAAAACTTACCTGTTGAATTATTGAGAAAATTGTGGATTTACCTGTTGGGTTTTTGTAAATACTACACATATAGTATTCTTAGTTGAATTGCCACCAGTGATTATTTGCTCTCATGCAAGTCCCCATCCCTTGTAAAGTTTTTTTCCGCCATCTTATATATCCTGTATTTTTGCCATTTTGACAATGTTGTTTTATGTACAGGTATTTATTGGCTTGTTTTAATTTATTTTAATCTGAGATTGTATATTATTCTGTCGTAAGCCACCCTGAGCCCTACTTGTAGGGAAGGGTGGTCTAGTAAATCCAATTTAATAAATAAAATGGTACCCATGGGAGCCATGACATCCATTGACCCTTTTCCTGGGGCCCACCAAGTGTTTTTAGAAAGAGGGTGAGGTTAGAAGGAACTTCTGTCCAGCAGAGTTTCAGACTGTCCACTGGAGTTCTGACTGGCTGTGCAGATCTTTGGCAGCCATTGCCACCACTGCACAAGGATCTTCAGTGCATGATCAAAGGTTACGTTATGTGTATGCAAGAATATGTTTCAAACAATGTGTTAATTTTAAGAAGCATCCTCTTAATCAGAGTTTCTGCACAAAATATTGTAGAGTTACTGTTAGAGTGATGCAGGGCCTCACTCCCAGATATTTTGTAGTTGACCCTACCTTCTGCAGCAGCAATTTTTTGGTTGGCTTCATCTCCTGTGGCAGCCATTTTGTGGCTGTGTCAACCATCTTGTGCCAGAATTCCAAAGGTGCTTGTGAGTTGCATAAAGGTTGGGGACCCCTGCCTTAGTTGGAGGTTCCTGCAGTTCTGAAGCTTCACCGGGCCTCTACTAACTCCCACTGTCCCCTTGACAGCATCTATCATGGCAACCAACTTTGCCACAAGTTGGTTATCACCTAAATATGAAGCTTGCCAGTTTGATGTAGTGGTTAGGAGTGCAGACTCTAATCTGGGAGAACTGGGTTTGATTCCCCACTCTTCTGCGTGCAGCTGCTGTTGTGACCTTGGGTCAGTCACAAGGTCTTTCAGAGCTGTTCTCTCATGAGCAGCTCTTGAAAGAGCTCTCTCAGTCCCACCTACCTCACAGAGTGTCTGTTGTGGGGAGGGGAAGGAAAGGAGATTGGAAGCAGCTCTGAGACTCCTTTGGGTAGTGAAGGGTGGAGTGTAAATCCAATATCTTCTTCTTCTTCTTCTTCTTCTTCTTCTTCATCTTTCACAGGGGGGCTTGTAATTATCAGGCTGTTTGGCCAATCCTCCTGTCATTCTTTGGGCATATGGCAAAGCTAAAAGCCAAACTTTCTATGCAAGAGTGCAATAATTAATGGCCCAGAAGGTGGCACCAAAACATCAAGTAAACAAGATGAGTTGACTCTCAGAATTGCAGTGGAATCCAAAGCCACTGAATGGTGGGAAGAAATAATATTCAGAAGCTCCACCACACTAGCTATGAACCTGACCCACTACTATTAACATTCCATCATGACGTTCACATCCACATAAGAAGGTCTCATCTCTTGAACTCATTTGTTCACCCAAGAAAGGGACTCTCCATACACTCAGACACTTTAAATGACCAGAAACTGGAGGGAGGTACCAGAGGGGATGCTTTGGCCTCTATAAGCCTACTGTGGGCTTTCTGGCATGTCTGAGCAGTGTTAGACAAATAACTCTACTATTTGATAAAGATGGGGAATTATAATTATTAATATGCAATTGGCTTATCTATACTAAATATTCTCAAGCATACACACAATATTCACACAGTATAGCACTAAGGAAGCAGAGGTGATTGATGGGTTATAGAGGAGTGATACAACCTGTCCAGATGTGCAGAGGTCCATGGATTCTGGCCTAAACTCAGAGAGTTCAGGGGTGGCCTGCCATTTCGGATCATGGCAGAAAACACACAGTCTAAGT
Source organism: Gekko gecko (assembly GCA_029375565.1). NCBI lineage: Eukaryota > Metazoa > Chordata > Lepidosauria > Squamata > Gekkonidae > Gekko > Gekko gecko. The sequence continues at coordinate 143,235,683 of JAPDNY010000008.1, read as the reverse complement.
CCATGTGTGTGCTGGGATATAGGCATTGGCAAAGAATGCAGACCAATGGGTGGCCTTGGGGGCTGGTCTCAGGTGAGAACAATAAATTACCTGGCCCAATGATGAGTCCCAGGGGTGTGTGGTGCCAGTAGGGGCAGACCTTAAGTATGACCAATGAGCTTCCAGAGAGGCAGGGTCTGGATTTAGCAACAGAAGCCAGGTGTTGGGTAGCTAGTTAAATGGATTATCTGATTTACTAATGGTCCTGGCCAGAGTGGACAAAAAGTGGGAGACATCCCTGATTAGCATCAGGAAGGATTGCTAAACATTTGAATGATTGATTGGTTTATTCCGGTATCTTGAGGGACGGAGCAAGAAAGACAAAGAATTCAGACAAAGAATTACTGGAGACAGAGTTAATTGCCAGATGTCCTCTAAACAGACATTTAGAAATGTAGATATAATTTACCCGGTAGAACCCATTGTCATTCCATAAGCATAATCTCTGCTTGGGGTGGGGGGAGACTCGAGGCTTGCTCTGAGGTCACCTTATGAAACCTGAATATGAAATCCCTTTTTGCAGATCACTTGCAGCCTGACTCTGTGGGTCAAGCTGAGAGTGCCTGGCTTTTTTCGACTTTGGTTCAGGTTAGGTCCCTGTTTTGGAGCTACCCAAGAGTAAAAGGCAATGCCTTTTGCAGCAGCAGCCATTTTGGGAAATAAGATGCTGGACTATATGAATCATTGCTTGGATTCAGCAGTGGCCCTTTTCATCACCATCAGTCCTCCAGTAATACATGGAGATGTCTTGGCTCTGTGCAGGGGGGAGAGGGTGCTCAGGGACAATTGTGTCAACATCCCAGGGAATCTCCATATTCCAGAGAGAGGTCAGGGCCTCAACAGAATCCCCAAGGGCCACTAGGAAACCATCAGGATCCATTAGGTGCCTGGGGTGGACAATCTTAATGGGTCCACCATTCCTATGGAGGAAAGAGAAAGCAGTAAGTCTAAACTCTATCAGGTAATGATCTGTCCATGACAAGGGAGTAAGCTTTAACTCCCTCATCTCTAGATCACCTTCCCATCAGTGTAATAAATCAGAGTCAGAGTGTGCCTTGCTAAGTCAAGATGGGTCACCATGTTAGTCTGGAGCAGTAGAAAAGAACAAGCATCCAGTAGCACCTTAAAGACTAACAAAATTTGCGATAGGGTATGAGCTCAGTTATTTGTAAACCCCTACTTTCTGCTCCCATGAAAAAGCCGTGGGGAGCAGAAAGCAGGGGTTCAAATTTTAAATGACTCACAAACCAATAAGAAACCAGGTTCATATGGGTTCGTGGTTCGGTCCATGATTCAGCCAGGAACCATGAACTGAACTGCAAAAATGTGGTTTGTGCCCATCCCTGCTGATGAGATCGGGCTATACCATGCCACCTTTCCTTCTCTTGAAAGTTTACACTCCCAAAATCTTGTTAGTCTCCAAAGTGCTACTGTACTAGCTGTTCTATCATATTACTGTCTCACAGCTTCCAAAGCACAGTCCAAATGCTGAATAGGCAGTAGTTTCCAGACACTTTTGAGTTCTATCTCTTCCACTACTTTATGTGATTCAGGCTCTAGTCCTCTAATCAAGTTGCTGTAAAAGAATCCTTAAAATTTATCAATTTCTGAAGTCCAAACTCTTGCCAGAAGAAAAATAATAATTAAAACTGGGTCCACTGAATTTTTCTTACTGTTATCTTAAGTTTTCAAAGGACACTTTTCTTTAAAATGCTAACATCAGCGCAGTGAACTCAGCTTTGATGAGTGAAAACAGGAGAGAGTTAAAATTCCTCTCTACTTCGTGCATGGCCCCACTGGGAATAGAGGAACATGCATGTGTATTTTACTTTGCACAATGGGTGAAGATCCATCATCTTCACTATGTCTGTTATGGTCTCAAGTCTGAGGAAAGGAACAATTAATAAAATGCAAGAAGGATTTTTTTAATTTTTTAAAAAATGATTGAACAATATAGCAATATTACAGACTGATGATAGAACGGAGTGCAATCAATGAATTACAGCAAAAGATAAATACAAATATAGACCTAAATGTCACATGCATCTTAACAGATATAAATTAGCATTAGACCCATTCAATATACCATAAAAAGGAATATCTACAATTCGTTCAATGTGACTAGAGAAGAGAGATTTGATTCTTGTCCAGTATGTAACAATGGTTTGAGGTGCCTGACCAGCATTTGCGTAATAAGGGGTACCATTTCTCTAGGAGACTGGGCTGATTTGAGGAACCTCTAGACTTATCTAAATTGTTTGCAATCTTGTCCAGAATAAATAGGTCCCACAATTTTAAGAACCGCTGTTGCAGTGATGGAATTGATGTAGATTTCCAGTGAGAAATAATAAGACATTTGTCACCAATTAACATTATCATAATGAATTCTCGTTTTACCTTGGGAACGTTGCAATGATCCCACAAATTAAGAAGGGACAGTTCAGGGGTCCTGCGAAAACAGTAATTGGTGATCTTATGAATTTGATCTTGAATTTGGGTCCAAAATTTACCTATCAAGACCACCAGCCATGGAAATAAGTCCCTCGCTCACCACATTGTCTCCAGTAGACTAGAGGCATGGTAGGGTTTGAGTGAGCTAGTTGTGCAGGAGTCAGGTTCCAGTGAGAAACAGGCTTAAAGTTTTGCAATTGAATGCTCAAAACTCTCGAGGTGGCGGGCGGTGAGTTCCAAATTTGGTTCTATTGATCTGCAGTAAGCTCTTTATTTAAATCTGCATGCCAGGTGGATGCAAGAAGCATTTTATCGTGCTTCTGATATAACGGTCAGGCCAGAGAGCAGTCAGCTCCCTTGTGAGTCTGTGTTTTTCTGTTCCTGTCCTTTATTTTAAATTTAATTTCTTATTTTTTAGAGTTCTGTTAGTATAGACCCAGACCAAAGTGGTCCATCTTAAGATGTCAGGTTCCTCCATTTTGCTGTTAATTTAATGCTTATCTAGATTCAAGTCTGGCAGCTCCTTAGGGACCAACAATATTTTCAGGGTACAAGTCTCCAGAATCTTGTTTGTCCCTGATGCACTTCTGGATTTGAATCTAGTTGTTCAGCTGCAGATCAAAATGGCTACCCTCTGAGAACATTTAATATTCATGTTTCATTAACTGAAAGATGTTGCAGATTATCCCGTTGGCATTCAGTGGCCCAGGACAGACTGGCAATTTGCCCCGGTAGCCAGTCGCGGCAAAAAAAAACCCGGATTAAACAATACCGGGTTTTCCTGTCCACACAGCGGGGGCCGCTGCCGGAAGATACAGGACGGAGGCGAGCGGGAGCGTTCAGACTGCCGCACCGGAGGCATGCTATATTCGCTGTTTCCCCATTAATTCGGCTGTGGGTGTATGTGCGCATGAGCGCATGAGCGCTCATGTGCATAAGCGCATTTTGCCGATTTTTTTTTTTGCCCTGCAACGCCGGCACCGCATTGGGCAGTGGAGCGGAGCGCAGCCAATCACACCACTGCTGCCTCATGCCCAACGCGGGTTGCTCCCGGCTTTTCGGCTGCATGTTCAGACTCCCCGGAAGCGGAGAAACGCACGACGAACGCAGGCTTTCAAGATTTGCGCTGGCTTTTATCAGGTGTTTTTTTAATCCGGCAGTGAAGCGCAACAGCACCGGTAGGCTACGGGTGGCGGACGCCAGGCAGATGTGCCTGTGTGAACATTCCATTTACTCTGGTATTGAATCGTTGTCAGCCCGGGTCCCATCCCGCGGCAAATTGCCAGTCTGTCCTCAGCCAGTGTCTCTCATTGTTTATCTGATGCAGCGTTCAAGAGAAAGCTTTGATTTTTTTTTTTACTCTTTCCCTTAGAAAAAGTCCAGAAGGAGTTAGAAGATGTTTTTGGTTCCTCAGTTTCTATTGGCTTTCAAGAGCGGAAAAAACTGCCTTACATCAATGCAGTGATTCATGAGATTCAACGATTCCAATTTGTCTTTTTATTTGGGGTCCCCAGACAAACTGGCAAGGATGTGGAAATGCTTGGATTTCACATTCCCAAGGTACAGAAGACTGTATTCCTCCCAAAAGGGAGTGCCAGATAATGGAACTTTAAGAGTGAAAGCCTGTACAATTCCTGTTCCATTTTTCCTTAAAGGTATATGACTGTGTGACTGAACAACAAGAAAAATCATATTGCACAGGGATTAGTCTGTCATCCCTCACAGGTAGTCTGCACCATATGCACTGAGCCAGTTTGGTGTAGTGGTTAAGTGCGCGGACTCTAATCTGGGAGAACTGGGTTTGATTCCCCACTCCTCCACTTGCACCTGCTGGATGACCTTGGGCAAGCCATAGTTCTGGCACAGCTGTTCTTGAAAAAGAGCAGTTTGTGTCAGAGCTCCCTCAGCCCCAACTACCTCACAGGGTGTAGGGAGGGGAAAGGAGTTTGTAAGCCCCTCTGAGACTCCTTTGGGTAGTGAAGGGTGGGATATAAATCCAATCTCTTCTCTTCTTCATCTTTACTTATGCATTGTATGGCTTCAGGTAACATCTGGAACCCCAAAGTGTTCATGTATTTTACAACTTTCCTCCGTCATAGCTCCTACAATAAAACAGGAGCAATGGCTGCAGTCCTAAGAAAGCTTTCCTGAATGAAATGAGACTTATTTCTGAGCAGACCTGCTCAGGATTGCCCTTCTATTTCTAAAGGAGTCCCTTACACTAAGTGCAGTGTTTTGTGGCATCACAAAAAGGCTGAAGATTGTATGCTGAACTCAGAAAGAAATAAAACTCTGTATGATGTGTTTTCCCCCCATTCTTTCCCGGAGAGCCAGTTTGGTGTAGTGGTTAGGAGCACAGACTCTAACCTGTGAAAACCACATTTGATTCCCCACCCCTCCACATGCAGCTACTGGGTGACGTTGGGCAAGCCCCTCCTGCTTCACAGGGTGCCTTTTGTGGGGAGGGGAAGAGAAGAAGCTTATAAGCCGCTTTGAGACTCCGAGTAAAGGGCAGGGTATAAACTCAATCTCCTCCTCCTCCTCCTTCTATAAAATTGGAGCTATGTAGCTCAATGTGACCAAGAATAATTTATTGGGCTTCTCCACATCCTGATTTTCCTCACTTGTGAGTTCCTGTCACGTGGGGGGGGGAGCTTCTGTTTTGCATGTGTTTTGCTCCATCTAGTGGTTGATTTGATATTACACAATATTTTTTTTGTCTAGCGTATCTCCCTGCACATTTAAACTGCAGGTTTTTATGCCAGACATGTAATATCTAATCGACCACTAGAGGGAGCAAAACACATTTGGAACAGATTCCCCCCCCAAAAAAAAGTAACAGGAACTTACAGGTGAGGAAAACGGGAATGTAAAAAAGCCCTGTTGGCACAGCAATTTCACAGGAGTGAAATTTGCTCTTCTCCCCTGAAATTTGCTCTTCTCTCATGAATGCACAGTTTTAAAAATTGTTGCAAACTGTATCAGGTTCATCAGAGGGTATTAGTGTATTCCTACCTAGACTATACCAGTTCGGCATTTGTTTATGAACAAAGCCGCAAATGCAGACCCCCACCCCAAATATATATGCTGGATTTGTATTGTTCTGTGTACAACCCCCTTGATATACCCTGAACAATATGCATGGGAAACATAGAGAGATATAAGGGATCTTGGGCCAGTCACACATTCTCAGCCTAACCTACCTCAGAGGGTTACTGTGAGGATAAAATGGATAGGAGGAGAACGATGTAAGTTACTTTGGATCGTCTTTGGGAAGAAAGGCAGGAAATAAAGTAAATAAATAAAATGAGATGTGTTGTTCTGCAAGCACTATGCCTCAATTTGTTTTTTCTTTTTCTTTCCAGGGGACATTTATCATTGCAGATCTACGCTCTGTTCTTCTTGATCCAAAGCAATGGGAGACCCCTGAAAAGTTCAACCCAAACCACTTCTTAGACAAGGATGGCAATTTTGTGTCTAGAGAAGGATTCCTTCCATTTGGTGCAGGTAAAATCACAGCTCCGAACTAGCTGATGATTGATAGTCACGTTAGAAGGAACCAAGTATTACTCACTCCAGGCATCAGCTCTAAACTCCTTAGTTCGAAGGACAGTTTCATCACAGATTGTGAGCAGCACCCTTGAACCGCTCGAAGCAAGTTTGCTTTTTTCAGTGAATAGACCTGAATAGCCCAATCTCATCAGATCTCAGAAGTTAAGCAGGGGCGACCCTGGTTAGTGCTTAGATGGGAGACCAGCAAGGAAGTCTAGGCATGCTACACAGAGGCAAGGAATGGGAAACCATCTCTGAATGTCTCTTGCCTTGGAAACCCTATGGCATCACAATAGGGTTCCCAAGTACTTACTGCCTGGGAGTGGGGGACGCATGCTCCCCGGCCGGACCAGTCCTCCTGGTAACACACCATGCCATCACCAGGAAGTGACACCAGGCGACGCTCTGGCAATGGGGCTGAAAATTCGATGATACCATTGAGTTTCCAGCCGCATTGCCAGAGTGTCGCCTAGTATCCCTTCTTGGCGACAGCATGGTGCTCCATGCTTGTCCTTCCCCTGGGGATGGTCCTGTGAGGACGTGTCCATCCTCTGCCGGCACGCGGTAAGTTCTTGGCAAGCCTACATCACAATAAGCTGGCCGTGACTTGACCACATTTTTCACCACCACCACCAAATCATCCCTGATTTCCTCCTCCAGTGTTGGGCTTTCTAGAATGGTTACTATCTAAGCAATCCACGAGTTATCCCAACTCTTAAATAACATATGGAATCATTCAATATTGCACACTTTTCTGGGTAAAGAAATTACAAAATAGATGTGATGAGGAAAGGCTGAGGGACCTTCTCCTCTGGAGAAGAGGAGGTTGAGCGGGGACATGATTGCTCCCTTTAAGTATTTGAAGGGCTGTCACTTGGAGGAGGGCAGGGAGCTGTTCCTATTGGCAGCAGAGGAGAGGACTCACAAGAATGGGTTTAAATTCAGGGTGGAAAGGTACTGGCTGAGTCTTAGGGAAATCCTTTTTACAATCGGAGTTGTGCAACAGTGGAATCAGCTGTCTCAGGAGGTAGTGAGCTCCCCTGTTAGCTGAAATGCTTATCTACACATTGATCGGTCTAAACTTATGTTGAGTTCTGGTCTATGTATACAGAGAAAGTGGTTTCGCCCAGAGAACCCGTTTTTAAGAGACCACGTGACAAGGTTTCTTTAGTAAAATCAGTTATTCTCTTTACTGAATAATATATTTGTTTCACAGGCAAACAAAACAGATGCACACACACATACACACAAGTTCCTTTAGATACAATAGAAATGGAATACAATATGGGGTTTTATACTAAAGACATTTAGGAGGGGAACACACGTGATATTTATCTGATTCCTGTAGCTCGACCTTCACAGTGAAGAATACAAGAGTTGATTCTAACTAAGGAAACTCTTACTGCACACTGTTGGAACCTGCCAATACGTGTGAGGGTTTGATAGTCTTGCTAGCTAGCTGGGGAAGGCGCGCATGTCTGATGACCTATAACAAAAGGTGAACCTTGCTTTTATCAGCTAGTTTTGGGGGCTGGCATTAGGGTCGTCTTCCAGTCCGTCCCATTCCTATATCCTTATCCTATAGGATGTGGGGGTGCCCTCCTACTAAAGGGGTGGGGGCAATATTGGAAATCTACACCTTTCACTAAGGGGACATTTGGTCCAAGGTGTGAAGATGGGTTGTCATGGAAACCTTAGAACTGCAGATGACTCTAGCTTGGTCCAAGTCATAAACAGGAAACAGTCTTTACACTTGCAAAAGCCAAGCATCCTGTGGGTTACGTGATGACTTCGAATTCCTTCATGGTAGACAGGTTGTTGTTTATATCATCCTTCTGGCAGACCATAATGGAGATGCTTTTCTTGTTCCAAGTGCATGATGGGTAGGTGTATGTGCATATGTGTGTGTGTGTGACTTCATTAGCATGAAAGTGCAGACAGAAGGGCAACTTCCTAATGCAGGGAGTCACATCAAACAAAGCACACAATTCTCCCGAAGCATAGAAACTTTTGAAAACACATTCAGGTGTTTGTGTGCAGGTCAGCAAACAACAAATAAAAGCATTTAAAAAGTACATCTCCTAACACCCCCTCCCTGGCAGTCTTTCAGCAGTGGCTGGACAAACCCTTATGAGGGATGCTCTAGGCCAGTGGTGGGCAAACTCATTAGTTAAGAGAGCCAAATATCGACAGTATGAGGACTGAAATTTCTTTTGAGAGCCAAATTTTTAAAACTTAAACTATATAGGTAAATACATTGTTATTAATTTAATTAGGGTACTCCTATCTGATGGCAGATTTCCCAGTCTCTCACAGCAAGAAGATGTTTTTTGAGTTCCTAATTCTTATTCTATTTAGTCACATTTATATAAAATCCATATATTTATCTTTTGGTTTCATAAGATTCCATGCACTCCCATTGGCTGTAAAATGCTCTCCCTCAGCCATTGGCCCATCAGCCACCACTCAAGAGTACTCACATGCCATTGGCCAGGTGCTGGGTCTGCTCCTCTTCCCCACCCAGTCCCCCTGGCAGACCAGCTCTCTCTCTTCTGAGGAAGACAGTTCTCTTGACTCCTATGAGGGACTGTCCCCTCAGTGGCTGTTGGTAGGGAGCCAAGCTTGGTTCTGTGAGTAAAAAAACAAAGGACTTTCAGCATCACCCCCTCCCCTCCCCTGCCCATAACCCCCTCCCCAACAGCCACTTTCCTGTCAGAATAAATGGGAAAAGGCTCTTTCTCCTGCTTAGCTTCAGCATGGCTGGCTGGCTAACGAGGTGGGCCAGCGACCATCAGACCATTTTCTTCAACTCCCCGCTGTGCGGCTGACTTTCCCCTAGGGCTGCCAATCTCCAGGTGGGACCTGAAAATCTCCCACTGTTACAATTGACCTCCAGATGACAGAGATCAGTTCCCCGGGAGAAAATGGTTGCTTTGGAGGGTAGACTGTATGGCATTATACCCTGCTGAGTCCTTTCACACACACCCCAAATGCTGCGCTCCACAGGATCCACTCCCCCAAATCTCCAGGTATTTCCCTAATCAAAGTTGGCACCTGTACTTTCTCCTCTGTCAGTAAAAGGCCCTTTCCCCCCCCAAGATGGCGGCGCGCACAGACGCAGCGGCTGAGTGCTCTCCTTTTCGGTGTTTTGTATGGCTGGTTTTGTTTGATTTATTATTTGTTTTCGTTACACTCTGCTGGGCAAATAACATCTACAGCTGGCAGGAGCTTCTAATGTTGGGAATGCAGAGTGAAAAAGCAGTTACAGCTCACTCTCTCCACTCCTACGACATTCTGGTGGAGATATCCAGGACGCCGGGCTCCACGTGGATTACTATCCCTGCGAAGAGGAGGAGGAGGCGGCGCAGGGATAGAAGGCAAAGGCGGGGCTGTCGAGCTGGTGTGTTGATGAAGCTACGCAGGAGCCAAAACAAGTTACCACTCCCTAGCATTTTTCTTGCGAATGCACGTTCACTTGGCAACAAATTGGATGAACTAAAACTTCAGGTGACAGTGAACAAGCTTGTTGGGGACTGTTGTGTTCTGGTTTTCACTGAGACCTGGCTTCATTCTTCTATATCGGATGCGGCAATTGAGTTGGCAGGTCGCACCACACATCGTTGCGACAGGAGCGGGGACTCTGGTAAGAGCAAAGGAGGGGGACTCTGCATATATGTAAATAACAACTGGTGCACGGACTCAAGGACTGTAGCTAGCCACTGCTCCCCGGATGTAGAGTACGTGACTGTTAAATGCAGACCTGTCTACCTTCCGAGAGAGTTTACTGTTGTCATGTTAACTGCTGTCTATATACCACCAGATGCAAATGCAAACTCAGCACTGGGACTTTTGTATAGCGCCATAAGTAGCAACCAAGATAAATATCCCGAGGCAGTGCATATCATTGCTGGGGATTTCAACCACGCTGAATTAAAGACTGTGCTCCCTAAATTTTATCAGCATGTGAAATGTGCCACCCGAGGAGATAAGACCTTAGATAAGGTCTATTCTAATATAAAACATGGTTACAGAGCCATGCAGCTACCACACCTGGGCCAGTCAGATCATATGTCCTTGCTTCTAGTACCAACATACACTACCATCAGGTCACAAGCTCCTGTAAAAATAAGGATGGTTAAAGCTTGGCCTGAGGGTGCTTCCCATCAGCTGCAAGATTGCTTTGAGAGAACTAATTGGGATATTTTTGATCATCAAGACCTGGAGGAATATACAGCAGCAGTTCTGGGTTATATCAAACACTGCATAGACAGTGTCACTGTGGAAAAGTGCATCCGGATCTATCCAAATCAAAAACCTTGGATGACGAGAGAGGTACAGCGACTTTTGAGGGAGAGGAACATGGCGTTTAGGTCCGGAGATACAAACCGTTATAGCTCTGCTAGAGCCAATCTGAAAAGAGGTATTCGATGGGCCAAGATGGACTATAGGCAGAGGATTGAGGATAATGTCAACACAAATGATATGAAGCAGGTGTGGCAAGGGATCCAGAATATAACCAATTATAAACCAACTTTTGCTGCCATGGATGTAGACCCTTCATTGGTGGAGGAGCTTAACCTCTTCTTTGCCCATTTTGACGTGGAGCCACCGGGGACAGCCACAATACAGTCATCAGCCCATGGTGGCCCCTACCTCAGGGTGGAAGAGCATGAGGTGAGGCGTACGCTGAGGTCTGTGAATCCGAGGAAGGCAGCTGGACCTGATGGCATCACTGGATGGGTGTTGAAGGAATGTGCAGACCAGTTGGCAGGGGTCTTTACTAAGATCTTCAACTGGTCCTTACATCAGTCTATTGTTCCGTCTTGCCTAAAGTCCTCAATTATTGTTCCTCTGCCCAAAAAGTCTACAGTTAACAGCCTAAAGGACTATAGACCAGTTGCACTCACTCCGGTTGTGATGAAGTGTTTTGAGAAATTGGTACGTAGTCACATCATTTCGTGCCTTCCATCCACACTGGATAGTCACCAGTTTGCATATAAGGCAAACAGATCCACAGAGGATGCCATCACTACCACTCTCCATACTGCTCTGTCACATCTGGAGCAGCCAGGGAGTTATGTGAGGCTGTTGTTTGTGGACTTCAGTTCTGCCTTTAACACCATCCTCCCACATAGATTAGTGCACAAATTGGAGGGCCTTGGACTCTCCAGTTCCATATGTTCCTGGATCTTGGATTTTTTGACAGCCCGCCCACAGAGGGTTAGAGTAGGGTCTCATATGTCCACAGTCCTTACCCTTAATACCGGCTCTCCACAAGGCTGTGTGTTGAGCCCCCTGCTCTATACCCTCTGCACACAGGACAGTACCCCCACTCACCCCAGCAACACTATCATCAAGTTTGCTGATGACACCACTGTGGTGGGGCTCATCTCTGGGAATGACGAGTCTGCTTATCGGGATGAGGTGGAAGGGCTTTGTGTTTGGTGTGGGGAAAACAATCTGATTCTCAATACTACCAAGACCAAGGAATTGGTGGTGGACTACAGGAAGAACAAAACAGAAATTAAGCCACTGTTTATTGGTGGAGAATGTGTGGAGAGGGTGGCTACTTTTAAGTTTTTGGGAGTGACTATCGAGCAAAATCTGACTTGGAGCGCTAACACCACTGCTCTGGTGAAGAAGGCCCAGCAGAGGCTTTATTTTCTCAGACTCTTAAAGAAAAACAACCTGAGTGAGAAAACACTGATGTCTTTCTATCGTTGCTCAATAGAAAGCATGTTATCATACTGTGTCTGTGCCTGGTTTGCCAGTTGTACGGCTGTGGATAGGAAGGCACTCCAGAGAGTTACCACCACAGCTCAGAAGATCATTGGCTGCCCTCTCCCATCCCTGGAACAACTGTACAGTTCTTGATGCTTGAAAAAGGCAAAGAACATTTTGCAGGACTCATCACACCCTGAACACTCCTTGTTTGAATTGCTGCCTTCGGGCAGAAGATACAGGACAATTAAAACAAGGACAAATAGATTAAAAAACAGTTTTTATCCAAGAGCCATTATTGCCCTAAATGCTGCATGAGATTGGAATTGGGGACATCAGTGGTTTAGTTGCTATGTGAACTTTAGGGGAGCTATGAAGCAGTTGTGAATGGCTGTGTGAGCGCGCATGGTTATTGTTGTAGATCACTGAAATGATTGCACTTTTAATTTCGTTGTACTATGTACAATGACAATAAAGTATATTATTATTATTATTATTATTATTATTATTATTATTATTATTATTATTATTATTATTATTATTATTTCCACACCTATTTTGGCCTTTGGGAGAAAACTCATTGGGCCCAGTCCTGATCAGGTTGCCAACTCCAGGTGGGCAATTCCTGGAGATTTGAGGGATGGAGCCTGGAGAGGGTGAGGTTTGAAGAGGGGTGGCACCTCAGACAGGTACGATGCCATAGACTCCACCCTCCAATCCAGCCATTCCCTGATGGGGAACCATTGTTGCCAATCTCCAGGTGGGGGCTGGAGATCACTCAAAATTACAACTGCTTTCTAGGAGGGAGCGGGGAGGAGATGGAAAACTAAAGGTAGGTTGATGGTTGGCTGGGAGGGAGATAGGGTTATCAACTCCAGGTTGGGAAATTCCTGGAGATTTGAGGGGTCAAATCTGGAGAGGGTGAGTGTTGAGGAGGGGTGGGACCTCAGATAAGTACAATGCCATAGACTCCACCCTCCAAACCAGCCACTGCCTTCTGGGGAACCAGTGTTACCAATCTTGGGGGTGGGCTGGAGATCACTCAAAATTGCTACTGCTCTTCAGGTAGCAAAGATCAGTTCCTCTGGAGAAAATGGTGGACTCTGTCATTATACCCTGCTAAGATTGCCACAGCAAATTGTCACTGAGTGCCCAAAGCTGGGGCACTCTCCCAGAGCCTCTTTTTAGAGCCCGTTGTATTTATTTCCACAACGGGCCTTATTCCTAGTATTTATATAAAATCCATTGAAGCAATTCACTGGGACTTCATAAAAGTAATAACATTGACGCCTAAAAAAGATTGAAGAAATATCAAGTGAGCATATAAAATAGGAGCAAACAGACCAGTTCATCTCTATATATTCTCATTGGTACAAGAACTAATAGATCAATAGCTTTGTAGAAATGTGTTAATCACTCTTTGGGTGAAGAAGTACAACCTTTTATCTGGCCACCGTGGCCTCCTCCCCCCCCCCCCGGGAGGAGGGCGACTTGCGTCCTAACTGGGCGATTTTCGGCAGTCGTGGCAGCAGCAGGGAAATCCCGCTGGCTGCCGCCTCCTCCTCTCCCCCCAGGGAGGAGGGGGAGGGCGACTTGCACGGCCGGGTGCTTTTTGGTGGGGTGGCAGCAGGGAGACCCCACTGGCCACCTCCTCCTCCTCCCCCCCGGGAGGAGGTGGAGGGCAACTTGCATGGCCAGGTGCTTTTCGGCAGTGGCGGCAGTGGGGAGACCCCGCTGGCGACCACCGCCTCCTCCCCCCCAGGGAGGAGGGGGAGGGCGACTTGCATGGCCGGGTGCTTTTCGGCGGTGGCGGCAGCGGGGAGACCCCACTGGCCACTGCCGCCTCCTCCCCCCCCAGGGAGGAGGGGGAGGGCAACTTGCGCCCTAACCGGGCGCTTTTCAGCTGGCCTCTGGAGTGTGCTGCCATGCCACCCCTGCCACCTAGCACAGAACAATGAGGGGATGTCCTGCGAGGGAGGGCCGGCCTGCTCGCCTCTTGGCTCCTTGCCATGGTCCCCCATTCCACGTGCTCAGGAGGCACCCAGCAGCCACTGAGCACGGGTCTCCGGCTCTGCCATGCCGGGGGTGTGGCTAACACTCGGCTGGCCAGAGCCTGGGAGCTGCAAGAGCAGGTCCGCCCCGGCATGGGAGGAGGAGGAGGCGGTGGCCAGAGAGGGACCCCCCACCATCATTCGGCCCCACCAGGGTGTGCCTCAGTTTCACTTCCAGGCTGCCTGGCAGGCCAATGCACTGCGGGGCTCAGGGTGCCTGCGCCACGTGCGAATGCCCACCCGATCTGCGCACAAGGCTCGCAGGGCTCTCCTCCCTTGGGCCACCAGAGGCCACTCCTCCACCTGCCTGGGGATCGCTGGAGAGCGCAGGCACGGCCCCCTGGCCTGGCCGATCGACGCGGCACCTGAGAGATGGTGTCCTCCCTCCCTCCTCGCCCGCCCACCCCAGCATCGCCTCCATCACCCACCCCTGCCAGCCCGCACACACCACAGATGGATGACTGCCCAGGCCCAGGGAGAGGGAAGAGCCACACTCAAGGGGCAAAAGAGCCACACGTGGCTCGCGAGACACAGTTTGCCAACCGCGGCTCTAGGCTGATCCTGCGTTGAGCAGGGGGTGGGACTAGAAGGCCTGTAGGGCCCCTTCTGACTCTGTGATTCTATGTTAAGAGGCTACACTTTAAGAATAATGAGAAACTTGTGTCTTTCTTTGCATGATAACATCAAAACCGAGAGCCTTGGACTGCCCACTAGATAATGGCTTGTTTGTTTTCTTCTGCTTATCTCGCTTGCAGGGACTCGTGTCTGTCTGGGAGAGCAGCTGGCAAAGATCGAACTTTTTGTCTTCTTCACCAGTCTGATGCGGGCGTTCACCTTCAAGTTTCCAGAAGGAGTGAAAGACCACAGCCTGGAGCCTGTTGTAGGGTTCACAATTTATCCCCGTCATCAGAAACTTTGTGCTGTTCCATGCATCAGTGCTTCATAAGCCACTAAAATAATAAGGCTGGTTGATTAGGTTTTGTTGATTTGCCCCTCATTCTTTTTCTTTTGAACTAACACTGTGCCATGACTAAGGATGTCATCTCTGGGCTGGGAAATGCCACATCTTAGATGTGTAGATTTTGCTGTCCTAGTAAGCAAATAATCTGTTCAAAGGACCTTTTAATTAAAATAATTCCTTGGCTCTATTGTTCGGTAGGATGGCAATAGCAATGGAACGTGCACTACAAAAGTGGAGAAGTATTTAAAGGGTTAGTTTACTTGCAAAGTTATTCAGTACATAAAGGTGGCTGATGCTGCGTGGTATTATTATTATTATTGTTATTGTTATTTCAGTTTATAAATTGACTTTTTCCCAATGATGTAAGGCTCTAGGCGACATATAACCATTAAAAACAGCTTAAAAATAAAACCGAAAAAGGAAGACTACATTGTATCAGATGGCGTCAGACAGTTTCTTCACTACCTTACTCTGGACTGGACCAAAATGAAGATGGAGGAAAAAGATGAAGGAAAAAAAGAAGAGGGCACCGGCTATGATGGAACCATCACTGTCTTCAGCCAAAGGCCTGGTGGAACATCTCCTCCTTACAGGCCCTGCAGAACTTTATTAAGTCCCGCAGGGCCCTAGTGGTACTTGGCAGAGAATTCCACCAGGTCAGAGCCAGGGCCAAAAAGAATCATAGAATCATGGAGTTGGAAGGGAATTCCAGGGTCATCTAGTCCAACCCCCTGCACAATGCAGGAAATTCACAAATCCCTCCCCCTCCACACCCACAGTTCTTATGTTCTTATGCCTACTTCTGTCTCAGGGCTTTGATCCACCACTTCCTTGTCAGGGCTTCATGCCACCATGTCTACTTCCTTGTCAGGGATTTGACCCACCATGTCTACATTCATCTCAGGTGGTGCTGACCACCATATCTACTTTTTTTGACCACCGTATCTACTTCAGTCTCAGGACTTTGACCACCATGTCTACTTCCATCTCAGGGCTTCAAACCACCATGTCTACTTTTCTGTCAGGGATTTGGCCCAGCACATCTACTTCTATCTAAGAATTTTGACCACCAGATCTACTCCGTTCTTAAGAGTTTTGAGCTGCCATATCTACTTCCTTCTCAAGGCTTGGAGCCATCATGTCTACATATGTCACTGCATGCTGGCTTGGGTCTCAGGTGGTCTCAGGGCACTTTGCCTTGGTTCTGCTGGGTTGGCAAAAATACCCTCACCTTCAGTTTCTATTGGAGAGTTTCTGGGGGACTTTGATTTTATTTCTGTTCTTCTGGGCTTCTGCCCTTGTTTTTTTTCCTGTTTGTCTCTTCCATCAACTTCTGGGTGTGCAACAGTGGTCATTGGGGGTGTGGGGGTGAGGTAGTTGTGAATTTCCTGCATTGTGAAGGAGGTTGGATGAGATGGCTCTGGAGGTCCCTTTCAATTCTATGATTCTGTCTATGATTCCATTGAAAACAATGGAGTATGGGGCACCTTTTTTTGGGTGGAGTGTAACTCAAACCCCATAAATCAAATCCTCACCAAACTTACAGTGCAGGTAGAAAAGAGTCATCTGGAGATCACTGCAAGTTTGGTGTCTCTAGCATTCAGGGGGGGCAGTCCTACAAAATTCCTGTACTGGTTCCATGTATACACATGGGGGGGTTGTCTGTAATGGTCCATGTTTGGTCAGTGGGTGGACCGCAAACCACAAACCGAACTGCATTTTCCCCATTTGTGCCCATCCCTAATAAGGTATGGACCCAGTTGTAAGCCACATCCCAAAATTCTTTTCACAGGAATTATGATTATTGTACTTTCTTGCTGACAGGTAATTCCTCCAGAGATTATGAAACTCTCTCACTTTCTGGCTTTATAAATTATTTAAAGTGTAAAACATATTTACTCTATAATCTTATTTCATGTACTACCCAGACAATATATTAAAACAGCTCACCTAAATAGCCATAATTCAAGAAAAGATGTAACAAATTGGCTAGAGAGAGTCCCTTTTTGCATTCATCTGTTTCTGCCACATCTTGAGTCCATTTTATTATACACTCCTTCCTGTCTTCATTCTCACAATCACATTTTAATAACATTTCACACATTTTTTGATAAGAGTACTTTTAACAATTGTAATTATTTTTCAAAATGCATGATAACAAATAGCTATAAATGTAATTGGAGGTATTTTCTCCACCTTTAAGGAATTTCAGTATTATATTTTGCCATCTTTTGAAGCAAAGAATAAAATAAAAAAATTGGTACAGAGAGGCAGTTTGGTGTAGAGAGCCAGTTTGGTGTAGAGAACCAATCTGGTGTAGTGGTTAGGCGTGTGGACTCTAATCTGGGAGAACCGGGTTTGATTCCCCACTGCTCTGCATGCAACTGCTTGTAAGGATTCAGGTTATATACCTGCCTCATTTAGGTACTTGTGATAACATGGATTCCAAACAGGCCTAGAAGCTGTTGCTAAAAGTTACTGGTTTAAAAGGAAGGCCTGAGATTGCAAAACTTTTCTGTTGGAATACCAAAAGGCACTGACGTGTGACACATGCTTTTGTGAAGGAGCAAGAGGCTTTAAATTGAAACCAGATGGGGGTGACTAAGCTTAATTGTGGAAGGGGGACTTGCATCAGATTTGTAGTTTGGAAATCCCCCCCAAAAAAAGATTTCACAATCAAGGGAGAGGTTTTACAAATCACCCTTAATCTCCCCCATTCCGTTTTAACACAAGTCTGACTGAAGGGCTTAACATGTTATAAAGACTGGAGGCTTCCGGTCGGAGGAGGCAGACGTGCGGCTTACAGCTCTGCTCCGATAAGTTATCCAAGCTGATTTTATTGCTTATACTTTCTGCAGACCCTTTTAAAGTTTATCTTATGGGTGAGTGAGCTTTTAAGAATTTGTCTGAATCTGTTTGAACACAGAATAACTCCTTCCCTGTTTAATTGGATAATTGGCCGGTGTCTTTGGCATCTTTGCCTTGGAGACTGGATGGTTGCCAAAAGGGATCTTCGACTGTTTTGACCTGGGCAAGGACAGCATTGTTATTATTATTATCTAGCTGCCCTACAAGCCTCTTAATTTCCCAGCTACAGGTGATATGAGACCTTCTAAACGTGGGAGAGACACAGAGGAAACTTTTCCACCTGTGTCTAAACAATCTAAAATTGGTGACCTTTTTTCACTAACTGAACCAGAGCTACATTCTGTCTCCCCAATTCCTCTATCAAATCGTTATGAATTGTTGGCAGAAATTTCGGCTGAGCCAGCAATTTTGTCTGAGGACACAGTGAAAGACTCACTATGTGAGGTTCTGAATAGCCAAGCAGAGGCTACCCACCCCACCCAGCTAAGGAAGGCTATTAATACTAATGCTGATACCACAGCGAATTTACTTTTTCTTGTAGCAGATTCAATGAATCTTATTTGTAAAAGCCTTCATTCTCTACATCTCAAAATTGAGGATAATATCCAACTGTTGACCAACCTACACAGTAATAAGGGGAATCTTAATGCTCTGTTTAAATCAATTGCCAACAACAAATCTGCTGTAGCCCCCATTACTCAACAAGCTCCAACTTTACTCAGCTCTAGCAGGCAGCAGGCATATCAAGGGGAAACCAAGTTAAGTGACTCATGGCAACTAACTTGGCAAGTTCATAAAGTATGTATGACTATTTGCAGATATAGAGGGGTTTATCATCCTTGGGATAAGAACCATCTGGCCAAAAGACATCTGAGAGAGCTATTTGGCCATTGTATTGGCGTGATGGATTTAAGGGCAGTGGAACATCTGGAGAGTCATTTGCAAACCCAGAGAGTCGTACTTACGTTTAACTGTGCAAGAATTCCAAAATTTCTGCTGAGTCAAAAATCATTCCTTAAGGGCAAAGGGATATTTCCATCTCGGGTTTTCACCAACTCAGTTCTTGAACCCTTGATTCCCAGTGGCATCGGCCACAGAGATCCTCGGAAGAACAGGAGTCCTTCCCAGTCGGCAATTACAATTAATAAGGAAACATCTAAGGAGGGCGTAATCTCGAACACAGAGGTTTTGAACTCTACCATCATTCCTTCCAGTTCTGAACAATTAGTGGCTATAGATAGAATGGATGATGGAAAAACCAGCTTCTGTGGAAACAACTTGGGTATGTCCTGTTGTGACTCCTCCCCTCCATTGGTTGATCTAACTGCCACGGCAGATTCCAAGTCTGAGCCCAAGGGACATCCAACATTACCAGTCCAAGCAGAAATCCATCTGCCACCAACAACAGCTGAGAATCCCCCTGTGTAGCACAACCTTAAATAACTCAAAAAAATTCTGGGCTATAGTATCTGGTGCATTTCGTGCTAATGATCCTTCTATGTCTGTTATTTCCTCTCATGTTTGGTTTCAGTATTTTTCAGACTTGTTTTATCAAGAACCATCCTGTATTGATCCCCTGGCTCCCCTCCCTGCTGATTTACTTGACTGGCCCCCTGTGTCAGCGGCCGAAGTCCAAGAACTTATTGATCAACTAAAATCAGGGAAAGCCCTTGGCCCGGACGCTATCCCTCCAGAAATTTTAAAATTAGACCCGGACTGGTGGGCCTTTCTTCTTGCTTCCTTGTTCACATCAGTAGACAGATCAGGTATAATCCCATCGACATGGCTGAACGCGATAGTGGTTCCGCTATATAAAAAAGGTGAACAAACAAACCCTTCCAATTATAGGCCGATTAGCCTATTATCTATTATAGGCAAACTATTCTCTAAACACCTACTGGGTAAGCTTAATCTTTGGATGCTACAAGAAAAATTTTTAGGCCCCGAACAGCTGGGGTTCTGCAAAGGGAAGTTCACCTTAGACCATTGCATTACTCTATCCCATCTTGTAGACATCCACACTGTGAGGAACAACCAGAAAATATTCGCAGCCTTCCTGGACTTGAAAGGCGCATTCGATTCAGTCGATAGGGACCTCCTTTGGATAAAACTAGAGCAGTTAAACATGGACAAGAGACTCCTCCTGCTCATTAAACAACTCTACACTCTTAACACCTGCCAGATCAAATGCTCACCAGCAGGCAACCTGACACCAAAGATTGCCGCTAATAAGGGAGTTAAACAGGGATGCATCCTAGCCCCTTTCTTATTCAACATCTTTCTTAATGACCTTGCTGCCCAGCTCTCTGATCCAGATTGCCACAGCCCCAAACTGGGGAAAACACATGTCCCTGTATTATTGTATGCTGATGACACTGTGTTGCTGTCTTACTCCAAAGTTGGTCTGAAACGTCTGCTATCTCGTTGTATTGCCTTTTTTACCAACTGCAAACTTCAGCTTAACTATGACAAGTCCAAAATTTTGGTGTTCTCTAAAAAGTGGAGATTATACCAATGGTCCATCAATGGTAAAGCGATTGAACAAGTCAAAAACTACAAATATCTAGGCATTCATTTTAGATATAATGCCTCGTGGTCTACCCATCGCCAATTTGAGGTGAAGGTCACTAGTGTTAGCGCGTCAGCTATAGCACGTTTCTTTTATTGCAGGGGCAACCAATTTGTGCCAGCTGCAATAAAAAATTTTAGGGCCAAAGTCAGCTCACAGCTAATGTATGGCATCCCAATCTGGATTGGAGCCTTTGACCACGCCACTGAACGAGTCCAATCCAAATTTCTGCGGAAAATTATGGCTCTACCAAATTGCGTACCGAACGCTGTTATATATTTGGAAACAGGCTCGTCCTTGATGGAGACCTGTGCGTGGCTTATAACATTTAAATACTGGCTCCGCCTGCATTACAAATTCGATCATGGGAGCCTTATCCATTATGTGCTTTCTGAGCTGAACCTTTCTAATTGGTCAGCTTATATAGAGGGGAAAATTAAAGTATTGGGTCTTTCCCTGGAATCTCTCTCCATGTTGCCTTTTGCTGTTGCATTCCAACAGATCAAAACCAGACTGTTAGATGTGGAGCGTCAAAATTTATATAGCCTAGCTAATAAATTCTGTTCTCCTCTGAATTTCGAGATTCCCCTTACAACAAGGATGACAGCTTCATATCTATCCTCTTTGCAGGTCCCCCAACAGTGCAGAGCATTTACTTTGGCCAGATGTAATGCCTTGCCGTCTGCCATTCTATCCGGCAGATTCAATAGGGTTCCCCATTTGGCCAGACTCTGCCCATGCAGAAAGATTTGTGTGGAATCCATCACTCATGTGCTTCTGCACTGTAACTTATATGCGGACTTAAGGATCAGATTCTTGTATCCTTTTTTAACCAAAATGGGAGCTTGTTCTGATGCACCTAAGGTGCACAGGCTTTTAAGTGATTCTAGTCCAGATATCACAGAGAAGGTGGCTAAGTTTCTCTGCCTGGCCTCACAGTTGCGTCAAAGGATTGCCTAGAATGTTATATGTATGTTTTAACTGGTTTTTAAGGGTGTTCTAACTGGTTTTTAACCCTAGTATTGTACTGATGATTTTATGCCAATAAAGGCTGACTTGACTTGACTTGAACATGTTATAAGTTTATACCTAGGGAGGCTATGCATCACGTAGAAGGAGGGACATTACATACTTTACACTTAAATATATATCACACATATATAGGAACATAATGGGAGTTCATAGTATGTAGAGCTTATAGGGTGCCCATCATAATCAAGCACAGATAACTAGGGCACCCTAGAAATGGGATGTCATGGTGACCTTTTGGCACAGAATACCTTATGTAAGGGTATTGGCTCAAGGGAGCCAGACCATTACTCCACCCCCTTCTCTAAAATAAGAGGTCACAATGACCTTTGGCGAATAATGCCTTAGAAATACCCGTATGGGGGAAATTCTAGGTGGAAAGCCCCGAGAATAACAAGATAACAATAACAAATTTTATAATTGATTAGGGAAATTATGTAAAGATCAGAACTTCTGATTGATTGAGGATGGTGGGTGGTTAAGTGAAAAAAGGTATAAAGAAAGAGAGCCAGTCTTATGGAGGTTGGGTCAAGAGAGAAGTGCATACGCTTTCCTCTCTTGCCTCACCTTTTATCTTCACAGGTACCAGGAGGGCCGCTCTCATCTCCTCTCTTTATTGCTTTCAAGATTGGTAAGATCATGTTGATACTACGCTACGCTCTGTGGATCTTAAGCTTTCTGTTTATTTTGTCAGACTGAAATAAAGAATAAGAGAACTGTGCACAATGTATTGCCTTACCATATTTTATATTTGAAATTCAATTTATAAACTTGAGAATGTGTCTGGTCCTTCCTGTCCCTGGAAGTCAAGTCTGAATTATAGAGCAAAAGTCGCTAGCTAGGTGTTGACCTGAGAAACCAGACTGGTGGAGAATGTAGGCAATTTTTGCTCTGAGATAATTTGACTGACATGGAATTGCATTCCGGTGATGCAATCTGCCATAAACACCTTAAGCACCTTTAAGACCAACAAAGATTTATTCACAATATAAACTTTCTCTTGCATGCACACTTGTTTACATATCTCTGAAGAAGTGTGCATGCACAAGAAAGCTTATACCTGGAGTAAAACTTTTTTGGGCTTAAAGGTGCCACTAGACTCAAACTTTGTTCTGCTGCTTTAGAGCAACATGGCTACCCACCTGAAGGCTGTTATATGTCCACAGTTACCATCATACCATCCTTTATGAAGTCCAGATCTATGGTCCGATTTGGGTTAGTATGTCCTTATACTGTACAGGGCACGTTATAAGGAGTTATTTGTGCTCTAGAGGTAAGCCATTTGTATCATCTCCCTATATCTAATTTAAAATGATTAAGTGCATAGTCACTGTGTTACAGAGATAAATGTACACTTCGTGCTTGTCAAAAGATTTGGGTGTTGTGAAGAGTGAGATTAGAGAGCAAGTGCTGATGAACTTGGCACAATTTTCTTTCTTTCCTTAAAGAAAAAGTCTTGATGCTAAGGAAACCTATACCGCTATTTATACCCCACCCTCCCTGCCAAGGTGGGCTCAGGGCAGCTCACGTAGAATTCCATATAAAATGCAATTAAAAACTGCCATAGACATAGAAATATAAAATAAAATAACAGTTGTGGGAATGTACAAAACGTAAGAAATATTGGGCAGGGATGTATGAACCTCCCCTTCCAATATATTAGATTTCAATGCTAATATCTCCTGAGACCAGTCAAGGTGGGTAACTGTGTTAGTCTGTCTGTAGCAGTAGAAAAGAGCAAGGGTCCAGTAGCACCTTAAAGACTGACAAAACATGTGGCAGGGTATGAGTGTTTGTGAGTCACTGCTCACTTCTTCACAAAAGCTCAAATTCTGCCACATATTTCATTAGTCCTTAAGGTCCTACTGGGCTCTTTCCTGTGGTTAGTTATCTTTCATTAAAGACATTGTGTGGAGGAAGCATCAAGATGGTCCTGGTTCCAAGGAAGTCAAATTTAGAAATCCAGGGTTGGATCTTGTCTAAAATTTCCATATGTGCAAAGAATTATTTTTGACATTCCGCCCTCCTGCAGCAGACATCTGATACCCCCCCCCAGCTATTCCTGATGGACCCATGTCTCTCACAACTAGCATTGGAAGGAGCATATTAGGTTTGCAGTGGGAGGGGAAATGGGGAAGTCATACTTTCATGAATGGAAATTCTTCTTGCCAAAGAAATTTCAGGCTGCATCCTAGCCAATGGGGTTTAAGGCTGTTGTAACAAATTCATCAACATGATATTGTCACAATATTTTTCAGGATTTGAAACTTTAAATTTTTTTATTAACATTTTTATGTCTGTAGAAAGCCAAAGAGCATTTTTTGCAAAAAATATTTGTTTATATATTAATGATTTGTAAGTATTTTTATTTTGATTCCATTTTTAATGAGTCCCCCCCCAAATCGTTCTTTTGACATTTACATTAGTGTGCAGTATATTTGAGAAAATACTGGCAAAAAATAGGGAAGACTTGAAACAACTCCTGATGAAGGTTAAAGCAGAAAGTACCAAAGCGAGATTACAGCTTTCTTCAAATACATTAGAAGTAGGAAGCCAGCCAGGGAGGCAGGGGGGCCCTTGGATGACCAAGGGGTAAAAGGAGTAATGAAGGATGATAGGGAAATGGCTGAGAAGCTGAATGCATTTTTTGCCTTTCTCCTCACTGATGAAGAGGAGAAGTGCTTGCCCACTCTAGAAGCACCGATTTTGGGCGGGGGTTTGAAAGACCTGAATCAGATTGTGGTGACAAGAGAGAAAGTCCTCCGACTGATGGACAATTTAAAAACTAATAAATCACCAGGCCCAGATGGCATTCATCTGAGAGTTCTGAAAGAACTCAGATGTGAACTTGTGGATCTCCTGACAAAAATATGTAATCTTTCTTTAAAATCTGTCTCCATTCCTGAGGACTGGAAGGTAGCTAATGTCACTCCCATCTTTAAAAAGGGCTCCAGGGGAGATCTGGGAAATTACAGGCTAGTCAGTCTGACATTGATACCGGGTAAACTGGTGGAAACTGTTATTAAGGAAAGAATTAGTAGGCACATTGATGAACAAAAACTATTGAGGCAGACTCAGCATGGGTTCTGTAAGGGAAGATCTTGTCTCACTAACCTGTTAGTGTTTTTTGAGGAGTGAACAAACATGTGGACAAGCGGACCCAATAGATATTATTTACCTTGACTTCCGGAAAGCTTTTTTTTTTTTTGTAAATACAATTTATTATTGGATATATCACATGTTCACACAATTTAAACAAACCAATACATATCCATTTTTCTTTCTCCCTCTCCCCCTAAACAAGGCTTCCCGCACCGCACCAACCCCATTATTATTTCTCATGCAATTACATTTACTACTAAACATATTTTCTTTTACTAATGGTAACAATTCATACTTCCGGAAAGCTTTTGATACAGTTCCTCATCAAAGGCTCCTAAGTAAGCTCAATAGTCATGGGATAAAAGGACAAGTCCTCTTGTGGATCAAAAACTGGCTTATAAATAGAAAACAGAGAGTGAGTATAAATGGAAAACTTTCTCAGTGGAGGGTGGTAAGCAGTGGGGTACCACAGGGATCAGTACTCGGTCCGATGCTTTTTAACTTGTTTATTAATGATTTGGAATCGGGAGTAAGCAGTGAAGTGGCTAAATTTGCAGGTGACACAAAGTTGTTCAGGGTGGTGAAAACCAGGGAGGATTGTGAGGCACTCCAAAGGGATCTGTCGAGGATGGGTGAGTGGGCATCAACGTGGCAAATGGGGTTCAATGTGGCCAAGTGCAAAGTGATGCACATTGGAGCCAAGAATCCTAAATATAAATACACGTTGATGGGGTCTGAACTGGCAGAGACGGACCAAGAGAGAGATCTTGGAATTGTATTAGATAACTCGCTGAAAATGTCTACACAATGTGTAGCTGCAATAAAGAAGGCCAACGCTATGCTGGGGATTATTAGGAAGGGAATTGAAAACAAATCAGCCAGTATCATCATGCCCCTGTATAAATCATTGGTGCGACCTCATTTGGAATACTGTGTACAGTTCTGGTTAGCACATCTCAAAAAGGATATTATAGCACTGGAAAAAGTGCAGAGAAGGGCAACTAGAATGATAAAAGGGCTGGAACACCTTCCCTATGAAGAAAGGTTAAAATGCTTGGGGCTCTTTAGCTTGGAGAAATGATGGCTGAGGGGTGACATGATTGAGGTTTATAAGATTATGAATGGGATTGAGCAGGTTGAGAAAGAAGTACTTTTCTCCCTTTCTCACAATACAAGAACTCGTGGGCACTCCATGAAATTGCTGAGCAGTCGGGTTAGAACAGATAAAAGGAAATACTTCTTCACCCAAAGAGTGATTAACATATGGAATTCACTGCCACAGGAGGTGGTGGCAGCTACAAGCATGGACAGTTTCAAGAGGGGATTAGATAAACATATGGAGCAGAAGTCCATCAGTGGCTATTAGCCACAGGGTATAGATGGGAACTCTCAGTCTGGGGCAGGTGATACACTCTATTCTTGGTGCTGGAGGGGGCAGCAGTGGGAGGGGGCTTCTAGTGTCCTGGCCCCACTGCTGGACCTCCTGATGGCACCTGGTATATTTTGGCCACTGTGTGACGGAGTGTTGGACTAGATGGGCCATTGGCCTGATTCAACATTGGCTTCTCTTATGTTCTTATGTTCTCGTATGTTCTTATGTACAGCTGAGTATGAACAAGTCAAAAGTAATGACTATTGGGGAATTATACAACTTTAAGGTTAACAATGAAGAAACTGAACTGGTTCAAGATTTTCTGTTCCTTGGTTCCATCATCAGTTTCAGTTTAGTTTATTGTAATTAGCCAGTAGTCGTTACAAGATTACAAAATACAAATTGTGAACAAATATCGTAATATACAAAAGTACCAGAAATCAATAACAAAATATGACTAATTTAATACAGTAGCCTGAGTAATGCCCCTTTCCATTCCCACCTTGGAACGTATATTCTTGCAGCAAGGGCAAATAATGAAACTTTATAAGAGACATATGCATCAATGTCAGATAACAAAAATGAAAGTTTATCCTCAACTGGGTAAGCATGAAAACCAAATAAAATACCTGCTAAAAATGTAGACCTCAGACTAGAATACAGTGGGTGAAAGAAGATATAGTGATGTAAATCCTCAAGTTCATGGGTGCCACAAATACATAGACAATGGACCCATGGAGTTTGATTAAATCAGCCCTCCAAAATTGCCGTTGGCATTGATTGAAACTGTAGAGAGGTAAATGATGCTCTAAGAGAGATGCACACATGTGTTGAATAAGCCGGCTGCAGGTCCAGACCTCTCTGAGGAACTAATATCTTTATAGCTCAAAAGAATGTAAATAGTCTTATCTTCAGGGGGAAAAAAAGGACAGGGTCAGTAAAGGATAAAAAGAAGGAGTAGAAGAACCAGTGCTCAAGCTTCAAGAACAGTAATATAGCAATTATTCATTATTTTCCTAAAGAGGAAATGCCCAGGAACGGCGAACAACCCTCATTATACTCTTTAAGAGCCAGTGGAAAAATGGCAAAAACTATTCGAGAGCTATCGGAGCAGCTGTCTGCCTTTGAACATAAGGTGATAGCTTCTCAGGAAAAAATGGGAGGAGAGATTAAAGCAGTGAAAGACTAGGTTATCGAGATGGCAGAGGAAATTAGAACAATAAAACAGACAGCAACTTCTGCTAACAAGCAGGCTCAAAAAAATAAACAAAAGATAGACCAATTAACCAGCTAACTCACTGAATTCTCAGACCAGAATAGAAGAGCAAATTTAATTCTTGTAGGGATTATGGAAGAAGTAGGCTTCAAGTCTTTGGAAGAGACTTTGTGGGTGTGGATGGAAGAAAATAAAACAGGAAGAAATAGAAAGGGCGCATAGATTACAGAGAAGAGGGGGAAGAGGAACTCCCAGGGATGTTATTGTGAAATTTAGCAGGGAAAAATTACAACAGGAAGTATTTAAAACATTAAAAAAGAAGAAAGACCTGACCTTTAGAGGGGAAAAGGGAAGACTTTTGCCAAGACACTATAAAGAAGAAAAATCAAATGAGACCCTTTGGTCAAAGGCTCTATGATAACAAGGTGAAATTTTCGTGGGGCTACCCCTCCTTGATACTAGTGTTGAAAGAAGGAAAGAGGCCTATAGCACGAAACCCCACAGAGGCAATGGGACACCTCAAGCAACTAGGAATAGATACAGAGGACCTGAGAGACCAGGAAACAGAGGAAGATTTAGAAGCAACAGAAGACCCTGGAGAAGGAGGCTCAGGAAGACCCGAGAAAAGGCTAAGGACAGACTCACATGGGGAAACTACATAAAAGGGAAGTATTGAAATGCTGAATGAGCTAAGTTACTAAGTTTAAAAGTTAAGGAGGGGGAAGGGGAGTGTGCACTCTAGAAGGTGGAGAGACAGGATGAAGTTTTCACCTCAAAATTTGTCTCAACCACAGGGAGGGGGAGGGAAGGAAGGGCATTTTCTAATGAATAATATTAAGTACCCCCAGCCAGGGTAGCCCAAGGTTCAAATCAATCTGGGAAATGGATAGGACAATAAGATTACTTTCACTGAATGTAAATGGTTTAACATCAAATCTTAAGAGGTATAGGATATCCAAAATGGCCAGAGAACAAAAGATAGATTTGATGTGCCTGCAGGAGACACATAAAAAAAAGAATGACAGAAAATCATTCCTAATTGACCCAAGGTGGCAGCTATTAGGAGAAGCTAGGAGTAACTCTAAGGTTAAAGGGGTAGCAGTTCTGATCCACAAGAAGTTTCAAGTTGAAGTGGTAGAGAATTCAATAGATAATGAAGGTAGATACCTAATAGTTAAATTTAAACTGGAAGGGAAATAGTATATAATAGTGAACATCTATGCATGAAACAAAAAGCAATGATGCTCAGAAGGAGAAATAATTATAACAGGAGACTTAAATACTGATATTACAAAAGATAAAAATATTAAGTTAGGGGAATGGGGATTGAAAAAAGCTCATGAGTTTATAGGTACACAACCAAGACCTACACACACATCAAGTAGACATAAAACGCCATCATGCATAGACTATATAATCCTAGAAAAAAAAAATAAGGTCATAAAAATTTTTAAAACTCACCCAATTTGGATATCGGACCACGTACCTTTAAGTATCAAATTTGAAATAAAACAATTTAATACAAAAAGACCGTGGAGATACAATAATTTAATAATGATTAAAGAAGAAGATAGGAAATATATGGAGAAACAGATAAGTTTATACTTTAAAGAAAACAGAGGGATGGTACCTACTAATATATTATGGGATGCTGCCAAGGCAATAATAAGAGGATACTGTATAAAGAAAGAAAGGAATATAAAAAGAGAATGGTATAAAAAAAGACAACCCAAACTTCAGGAATTAGAGAAGCTACAAAGAAAAAAACTGGAAAAATATAACTCTAGGGTACAGAATAGAATTAAGGAGATTCGGAAACAGTTGGAAGAAGTAGACATAGCGACATTATGGAAAAAGGAAAACATGGTTAAGAATGAATTTCAGAGGAACAGTATCAATACAGCAAAAAGATTGGCAAACTATCTGAAGATTAAAAGAGCAAAACAAAGTGTTAACTGCATAAAAGTTAATAAGAAATTAACACAAAATCCTAAAGAAATTACAGAGGCTTTTGAGAACTTCTATAAAAATTTGTATATAAAAAAGAACACAGTAGACTTTAAGGAGGAAATTAGCCAAACAATGAAGGAAGTAGAGAGAGGAAAACTAAAGGACGAAATTATGAACCGAGAAATAAGGGAAGTAATAAAAGAATTAAAGAAGGGCAAATTGCCAGGATTAGATGGTTTCACGGGCAAATTTTATAAAGAAATGATGGATATTTTAGTACTGGAACTTAAGGTATTGTTTAATGAAGTTTTAGAAGGTAAGAGCGCTCTGGATTCATGGAGGAAGACGGAAATAATATTGATTCTTAAACCTCAGACAGACCCTAAAGAAGTAGGATCATATAGTCCCATAAGTCTCTTAAACCAAGATTATAAGATTTTTGCAAAAATAATGGCAAATAGACTAAAGAGGTTAATCCCACATATAATAAAAGGAGATCAGTATGAGTTTGTCAAAGGTAGAAGCATAGCATATCCCATAAGAAATATTCTCAATGTTTATAAAGCTTTTGATTCTCTCTCTCATGAATACTTATGGCAAATAATGAGTAAAGTAGGAATAGGAAAGGAATATTTAGAGGCAATCCAGGAAATTTATAAAGAAGGAAAAGCAATAGCAAGAGTAAATAATGAGCATTCACAAGCATTTCCTATACAAAGAGAGGTACGACAGGGCTGCCCCTTATCACCGTTGCTCTTCATAATAGCAACAGAACAGCTAGCGGAACGGATTAGAAATTCTGGAAGAATAGAAGGCTATCGGATAGGTAAAGTGGAAATTAAAATTAACTTATTTGCAGATGACATCATAATTATGACAAACCCAAAAGAGGGAGTAAAAGAAGATAAGATTGTTTTAGATGACCTCGAAAAATGTTCAGGGTTAAACGTTAATATGGCAAAATCGGAAATAATATATTTAAATGTAAATAGGGAAGAAAAGAAATAAACAGAGACACAAAGATAGGGTTAGGAGTAAGAAAATTTAAATATTTAGGTATAGTAGTACAAAAAATATGGATAAAATGATAAAGGATAACTATGATAAACCATGGAGAAAAATAGAGAAAGATATGAGAAGATGGAAAAATAAAACACTAGGGATAACCTCTAAAATTAGAAGTGTTAAAATGTTTTTGGTGCCCAAAATATTGTACCTATTTCAAATGTTACCAATGGGAGCAAAGGAAAATAAAATACTACAATGGAACAGACAGCTAAAAGAATGGATATTTGGCAATAAAAAATGGAGGTTTCACAAAAGGATAGTGTATAGCCATAAGACAGAACTGGGATGGGGAGTTCCAGAGCTAAACAATTACTATGAAGACTTCCAACTCAAATCACTACCAGAGATAGGAGAGGATAGAGAACAGAAATGGGTAAGATTTGAGAATGTGATTAATAACAGTATAGGAAGACTAGGTATTTTTTACAAAGCTAAGACTAAAGACCTAAAATTAACAATAGACCCCAGAAGAGCAACACTGGAAGTGTGGAGGTAATAACAACCAAACTGGCTAGGAAGGCCCTCTAGATGGGCGCCACTAGAAACTATTAATGAAGAGGAGCGAGAAATTAAATGGTGGGAAACCTTAAGGTCCAAAGCATACCACAGAGTGGGGGATATGTTTGGAGGGAAAACTCTAAAGCCATTAAAAGAAGTAATAGAAGAGATAGGCAATCAGCACTGGTTCAAAATAGCAGGTGTGTACAGGGTAGTAAAGAAGATTAACGGAAAAGAAGAAATGTGGATAGATGAGCCAATGGAAGAAATATATAAAGAAATGATTAAGAAGAAACAAGGTGTAGTAGGGAAAATATATAAAAAGATGATATCAAATAAAGATCAAATAACAGAATATTTACAAAAAATGTGGCGTAGAGAAGGTCAGACAACAGAGAGGATGGTAAGAAAAATTATGAAAGGAATAGACGAAATTAAGGTAATTAAATTTAAAGAACTTGAATATAAATTTCTCACAAAATGGTACAAGACACCAGCCCAATTGGCTAACATGTTTCCGGGATTAAGTTCCCTTTGCTGGCACTGTAGACAATCTAAAGGATGGTTTGCACATATGTGGTGGGAGTGTAGAGAAGCAAGGGCATTAAAGCCATAAGAAAAGTATGTAAAATAACTTTGAGCATAGATTTCAACTCAATGCTGATAAACACAATGGGAAGCCTGATACTGGATAAAAAGGATCAAACCATAGTAAAGGTGATGATATCGGCGGATAAAGCAGTTATGGCTTTGGGTTGGAAAGACAAAAGTAGATGGACAGTTGAAATCTGGCACAACTATTTGTTTGATTTTGTACAGTCAGACATCACTGCAACTTTATGCAAGGAGACATCATGGGAAGGAAAATCAGCAGAAATATGGAACAGATGGAAGACCTACTTAGACTGGATATCCAAGGAAGGAAGAAAAGACATTCAGTGGAAGACTCAGACTTTGTGCCCATGGCTGGTGTTAAAAGACTAAGGACAACAGGAAGACAGGGAGGGAAGGAGGGAGGTAGGGGAAGGGAAGGGAAATTGTAAGAAGTTGAATAACATGTGTTGTAAAAGGAAAAAAAGGGAAAAACTAATAAAAATATACTTAAAAAAAGGATGCTCTAAGTACATGTTTAGAGATAATGACTAAGTAAGGAGTTCTAGTATGGTCCATTTTAATTGGTTTGTACCATGGTGCTGCTTTGGATTTTAATATCAAAGAGCAGTCTAGCCGAACGTCAAAGTCCTAAATCCAGTTTCTAAATTGGGATTTATCAACTGATGTTCCCAAAAGATCATCGGGAACAGAGTATCTTGAACGTATGTTGTTAAGAAAGTCAAGGCACTGTGAATCTTTAGCTAACAGCAGATTAAAAGACTGGTGACTGAGGGAATTTTCCATTCTTTTCCAGTATCTGATCATTATAAGGTGTGCCCGAGCCTTAAGAGAAGAAATACCAGTTTCAGCTTTCATTAGAGCAGCTGGGGACTCCTTGGGGAGTGCTAAAATGAGCCTTAAAAATAATTCTGAACTACTTATAAAACAGTATAACATACATCATCATCATCATCATCATCATCATCATCATCATCATCATCATCATCATCATCATCATCATCATCATCATCATCATCATCATCATCATCATCATCATTATTATTATTATTATTATTATTATTATTATTATTATTATCATTATTATTATTATTATTATTATTATTATTATTATTATTATTATTATTATTATTATTATTATTATTATTATTATTATTATTATTATTATTATTATTATTATTATTATTATTATGGACTACTTCAAGACTGGCCAAGACAACATTCTATTCCCATACACAGACATGTTGCTGCACGTTGGATCTCCTTCTTTTTGGAGGTTAGATCCTCCCACTGGTCAGCTGATCTGTGGTGGGGAGGTGGGGCCTGACAGCAGAGGACCCCTGCCTCCACTGGGGGATCCGGCAGCCCTAAATGGCTAGTCAGTAAAGTGTTTGCACCTAAAAGCATGGAAGAAAATTCAAACCACTCCTTAAAGCCATAACTAGCTTAAATTTACATGCCTCCGTCAGGTTTCTGCTTTATCTACCTGGAGATCTGTGCTGCTGATCTGTTCTTGGAAACCAACCTGCAAATACATAAATCTTCTGTATTGTTTTTATACAAATCCTGCCTTGGTGATCTCTGTATTTTACTTGTGCACCAAAAAGCTCACCTCATGGCAGCTAGCCCCTTCCTATACCCTTGCTACTTTTAGAACACCTGGTAACTGAGGGGAAGGTTTATAGTTTAAAACAAACTTGGTATAATCCATACCTGGAGGACAACATTCCTGGACAAGGTAGCAATGGCGTAAGGAGGTTGTACATAATAATTGGGACGTATAAAAGCATGTTAGCAGAGTGAGAAAAACAAGAGAAGCTGCAACACCTCAGAAGAAAACAAAGAACCACAGGAGAAAAGGCATCCTGATTATCCTGGAAAGCTTCAAGAACAGAGAGGGGAAAGACAGGGCAATGTGGATACCAGCAATTTTGACAGCAGGACTGCTGAGGATTCTGCGCTTTCTGGGACCACTCTGGTCAGACAAGAACTATCCTCCAGGGCCTCTTCGGCTTCCTCTCATCGGAAGCGTATGGCGGATACTCATAAACTTTTCTCAGGATACTTTCATTAAGGTATGTCTTTTCAAATTATTAATTTGCCGAGTAAGAGGCTAGAGGAAGAACATTTGGAATTTTGTTCCTCCTATTGTAGAAATGCATTTGAAACAGACGTCCTTCCTGCAGACGCACATTTGAGTTCTGTATTGCACCAAGCTGACCTTGGGGAAGTTCAAGGGATTTCAGAAAAAATGAGGTACTTTGGCCCCTCCTTTCAAGAGGAGGCCCGGGCATATATCAAAAGGATGGAGAGCCTCTTCCTTCAATTTCTGCCTCATGTGTTATATGCCATCAGGTATCTTCCAGCTTATGATGACCCTGTGAATTAATGACACCCCTCCCCCGGTTCCGTCATTAACAGCCTTGCTCTGGTTTTCCAAATTGAAGGTCATGGTTTCCTTTATTGAGTCAATCTATCTCTTGTTTTTTATATTTATATTGTTTTATATATTATATATTTCTTAAAATCTATATGGTCAAAGCAATGGTATTCCCAGTAGTAATGTATGGCTGCGAGAGTTGGACTTTAAGGAAGACTGAGAGCTGAAGAATAGATTCTTTTGAATTATGGAATTATGGATACCCCGGAATGAAATCATGTGCCGCTTGGGTGTTCTACCTCACAGGGTCGGCGTAGGCTAAAATCGACAAAACAGCTCCTACAGCCCCCAAATCGCACGTGCCACCTCGGGACACTCCCCCTGACCTCTCCTAGAAGGCTGGGGTCCTCTATACCACGGCGCACACTGCAGGACCAGTGTATTGTTTATTGCAATTTCCCTAGGATTTATTTCACTTCACACAGAAGGGAAAGAGACTCGCTTGGGTACCCTGTGGGGGGGAGGGGCTGCACACAACCTGACAAGTGCTTTATTTCAGTTCCTTATCATTTTATTTCCATTTCATACAGATGCTACTTTGTAGGAGGGTGGGGACCTTAGCACACAGACAGACACCTCAAAAAAGTAATTTCACATTGAGGCAGATTCCCCCCGTTGGTGTGTGTGTGTGGGGGGGGGGAGACTGAATTCTTTCACAGGCAGAGAAGCTGTTGGGAGAGGGGAACTCTTGTGATGTGTTGGGGACTCCAGGAAAAAACTTCAGCCTTTTAGGGCTGTTTAAGATGAGTTGTGAATTGACTAACCGCCACAGCTCAAAATTTCCTGGGGCTGAAAACAGAGACTGAGCATTGGCAGTCTGCCTCCTAACTCCACCCACCGGCTCAGGGCTCCCTGCATTCTCTCTTTGGAAGCCATTCAGCTAGAACTCTCACAGGGAGCACATGGCTCTACTTTCCACAGGCTGCCTTTATTTTTAAGAAGGAGTTTTTAAACTGTAACTGAGGATTCCCTCATTTTGCACAGAGGACTTGAGAAAATGGGTTTGTTTGTTTGTTTCTCTCTCTCTCTTTATTTTTTTAAAGGATTAAAAAAAAAATCTCTTCCCAAGCTTTAGCTCTCTGGGGTTTCCTGCTTGCATACTTTAACGGGAAGGGGGGTGGGGCAGAGACTGTGGCACCCTCTCTCTCTTTCTCTGGGAAAGTAAGTTTTAAAACTCTTGTTTGCTGGTTGTCTTTTTTAAAAAAAAAGGCTGCTTGCAAGCTAACTATGCTTGTGGAGTGTTTTCTTGGTAAGTTTTTTTTTTTTTTGCCTCCCTTTGCTAAAACTTTGAGAAGGAGCCTTCCTGTAGCTGTTTAAACTGTATTTTTTTTTGTAAGCTGATTGCTTTTTGAAGGGAGCTGGGGGGGGGCGACTCTATGCTCTCAACTGGATCTGCCATCCCTTTAAAGGAAGGGGGTCTGTTTGCAAACGAACTCTGTCTCTCTCTCTCTCTTCTTGCTTCTGTGTGTTTCAAATTAACACAGCTTTCTATGGAGTAAAGTCTGTTTGCATTTTGAATGCTTATATTTGCACTCTCTGCTGCAAACCTTGCTTTGCTGGTGGCTGAAATTCACATAATGGGAAACCCTGTCTTTTGGAGGGTCTCTGCACTCTTTCTCTCTCTGGGGCTTGCCTTTTTAAAAGGAACACGGCTTTTTCCTTCTCTCCAGTAACAGAGGGAAAACACATGCCTTTTTGGGGGAGGGGGCACGCTTTGCAAGCACTGGTGCTTTGCTCTGAGAACCGTCTCCCTGGGGGTGGGGGAATCTCACACAGTCATTTCTGCAGTAAACACTGTTTGCACCATATACAAAAAACAGGCTTGCCTATTCTCCGTTTCAAAATAAATAAATAAATACAAGTTTGCAGTAAGCACACACACCCTTGTACAAAATAAAAAAACACAGAGGCTCGCTGTTTTATCTTCTCCAACAGTTCAACCTGAATCATAAACATTTCCTGTACAGCGCAGCCTTCTCCATTCTAGACAATAGCGTGGGGGGGGGCAGCCAACAGATGGTTTCCGGTCTCTGATTAGAAGGAGTGTATACCCTTAAACTACTAACAACGAAAAAGGGGGTCACGGTGGAATGAGTACAAAACAATAGAAAACACTGTGTATAAACAGACAATATAAGCAAATAATGTTTAATAAAAATATATATTGTGTGTAATGTATTAAATAAGTATCATCCTATTACAGGTACTTACATTCATATATAGGCAATCAGATGCATAACCAAAGTAACAAGGAATATAAGGGGAACAGTCCAAATAGTCTCCTGTCTAAATAGCTAGTTTCTGTGCAACGTAATCCAAAAATAGTATTTTATCTCAGAGCTCACTGCTATAGAAGAGACGATTCAACGGTCCCCCCACTGTAGGGCAAATAATCCTCACTGCCCGACAAGCGATCCAACAACTTCCTGATTGACAAGCTGTTTCCGGCCTTCTTTCTCAAGAATTGCTCAGTATATTGTGTACATCATTCATTGTTACCAATCTCTAGTCTCTTAACCAAACATTCTCACTTAATCACATGGGATTAAGGTTCTTAGTTGCACAGAAACTAGCTATTTAGATCGGAGACTATTTGAACTGTTCCCCTTATATTCCTTGTTACTAGAGAGCCAGTTTGATGTAGTGGTTAAGTGTGTGGACTCTAATCTGGGAGAACCAGGTTTGATTCCCCACTCCTCCACTTGCACCTGCTGGATGACCTTGGGCAAGCCATAGTTCTGGCACAGCTGTTCTTGAAAAAGAGCAGTTTCTGTCAGAGCTCTCTCAGCCCCACCTACCTCCCAGGGTGTCTGTTGTGGGGAAGGGAAGGGAAAGGAGTTGGTAAGCCGCTCTGAGACTCCGTTGGGTAGTGAAGGGTAGGGTATAAACCCAATCTCTTCTCTTCTTCTTCTTCTACTTTGGTTATGCATCTGATTGCCTATATATGAATGTAAAAACCTATAATAGGATTACACACAACATATATTTTTATTAAACACTATTTGCATATATTGTATGTTTATACACAGTGTTGTCTACTGTTTTACCAGGAAGAGCAGACAACTGGGAGGGAAAATGGGCAGAGAGGAGAGCTTCATGTGGTAGCTGAAGAGCTGAGGAAGGGAGAGGTTAACGCATCTGTGATGGACAGTAAACGGTTGATGCTGTACTCAAGTCTGAGAACCTTGAGTGAAGGGATTGAAATGGAATTCTTCAGTTGAGAGTGACAGTTAGGAGGGACAGTTAAGAATGGACAGTTGACTGGGAAGGAAGGCTAAGAGACTGCGAGAGGATCAGGAAGGATCCTGAGGGAGGGAAGTGCAAAGCTTAGCCCCTCCCTAACAAGTGTGAGGGAAATAGCTCCAAAAAGATGGGGGTGACCCCTGGCCTCTGGACAGAAACTGCCAGGAAATCTCTCTCCTCAAGCTTTAAAGACCTGTCTGAATAACAGAGAGAGGTACTTATCTGTGACAAATTATCTGGAGTTTATTTGTACACAAAGTTACCTCAGCCCTGTTGTCCGTTCCCTGTCAAAGTGAAACAAAATGGTTTTGTTCTTTTTGAACTAAAACCAGCTTCTCATGTGCCATTATCAAACCAGGACAAAAAGAAGGATTTTAGTCTCTCCCCTCAGTTCCTTAGGCTGGCTCAACACCTAACAATATGCATTCAAACAACTGGGTGGGACAGCCAGATTAAAAGTGGGGGGGGGGAGAGGAAAAAGTGGCTGCTCAGCCAAAAAGAAGAGAAAGGGAAATCCTGTGATGGAGGAGGAAATTCTCAGTATCCATTTGGAATCATCTTGTTTGCTCGAGAGCCAGTTTGGTGTAGTGGTTAAGTGCAGGGACTCTAATATGGGAGAACTGGGTTTGATTCCCCACGCCTCCACATGCAGCTGCTGGTGTGACCTTGGGTCAGTCATAAATTCTCCCAGAGCTGCTCTCTCAGCCCCACCTACCTCACAGGGTGTTTGTTGGGGGAGGGGAAGGGAAAGGAGTTTGTAAGCCACTCTGAGACTCGGAGTGAACGGCGGGGTGTAAATCCAATCTCTTCTTCTCTTCTTGAGGGTAACACTTCTCTCTTTTGGTCCCAATGACAGCTGGCAAAGGAATATAGAAACATTTACACCATATGGGAAGGGAGTTTTCCTGTGGTGGTGTTTTCTGGATTGAAAGCAGTGAAAGAAGAGGCAGTCAACCATTCAGCAGATTTTGATGAGCGGCCAGTGAATCCTTCCTTTGAAGCCATAGGAAAACAAAGCGGTAAGTTCTGAGAAGAGGTAAAGGTTTTCATCGTTTTATCACCAAAGAAAACCTAGAGGAGTGTCACACAAAACAAAAAACAAACCCCAATCTAGGAGCACAAAAGTAAAGGTTGGCAAGCTTCAGATATCCTTTCGGTGACTACTGGAAAAAACACCAGCTCTGCATACGGGCTGTGTCATTTTTATAGTTTTACTTGGTTTGTAGTTTCTTTTAATTGATGTCTTATAAGATCATGTTGCACACCACCCTGAGCCCAGTTCCACTGGGATGGGCAGTTGATAAATTCAATAAAGAAATAAAGAAATAATCCGTCACATCGTAATCATTCACATTAGCTTTCCAGAATAGCCGAAAGAAATGCCATCTGAGAAAGAAGGTGTGGGTTTTGAAGAAGCATTAATGTACATACATGTGTGTCATCAAGGCACAACTGACTTATGGCTACCCCAACAAAGGGTTTTCAAGGTGAGTGAGAAGTAGAGGTAGTTTGCCATCCTCTTCTTCTACAGAGATAGATCAAGACGGGCAGCCATTTTAGTCTGTCTGTAGTA
This sequence comes from Gekko gecko, assembly GCA_029375565.1. NCBI lineage: Eukaryota > Metazoa > Chordata > Lepidosauria > Squamata > Gekkonidae > Gekko > Gekko gecko. Next base: position 143,197,368 of record JAPDNY010000008.1, on the reverse strand, counting down.
GCAGAAAAGAGCAAGAGTCCAGTAGCACCTTAGAGACTAACAAAATTTGTGGCAGGGGATGAGTTCTTGTGACTCACTGCTCTTACTCTGCCTCAAAATTTGTTAGTCTTTAAGCTGCTACTGGACTCTTGCTCTTTTCCTCTACAGAGTTTTTCTCAGAGTACCGACCCTATTTATCTTCTAAGCCATTTAAATCCTCCAGTTCTGTCCCCCCCTCACTTTAAGCCAGTTTGGTGTAGTGGTTAAGTGCGCGGACTCTAATCTGAGAGAACCGGGTTTGATTCCCCATTCCTCCACTTGCACCTGCTGATGTGACCTTGGGTCAGTCACAAGCTCTGGCACAGCTGTTCTCTCAAGGACAGTTTCTGTCAGAAGTTCTCTCAGCCCCACCTACCTCACAGGGTGTCTGTTGTGGGGAGGGGAAGGGAAAGGAGTTTATAAGCCGCTCTGAGACGCCTTTGGGCAGTGAAGGGCGGGGTATAAATCAAATCTCTTCTTCTTCTTCTTCTTTGAAGGGGGTATTTCCACTTACTCCCTCGGAGGCACTCCCTGACTTCCCTGCACCCCAATTGCCACAGACAGAATTGCATTAAAATAAAAAGACATTTGAATTCAGGGGCCCTCCGACTGACTTGGGATTCCAATTTTTTCCCCTCCAGTCTCCCCGTTGGCAGCCCTGACTGAAACATTTTACATGAATTGTTATAATATTTCATTGATATCTTCAGGAATTATATTTTCAAATGGTCACATCTGGAAACAACAGAGGCAATTTGGGCTGGTTATCTTGCGGAAGCTGGGACTGGGGAAGAGAGGCATAGAACACCAAATACATGAGGAGGCCCATCACCTTGTTCAGACCTTTGTGGATGCAAAACGTATGTATTACTAGGAGATTGCTCCAAAATGTGTTGCTGCCTGCAGAACTCTGTGGGTTCTCTTGTCTTCTTTAACTCATGAATTCCTCTTGCAAAAGCACTCACTTTCTCATCCTTTAAAGAACCTATCCTGCTGGACTATTTGATCTTATAGGAAACTTCAACCAGCAAATCCTCTGTAGCCAGAATTAAAATATTAAGGGAATTCTATCATGTCCCACCTGATTGTGGAAGTCTTGTTCATACAGAAAGATTCTAAATCAGTATCATCACTTAATTCGCTTCTCCTGAAAGGCGATTTGTCCAGAGTCCCAGAAGCAACTTCCTCCTCCCTTGAAGCTCTTTGAAAAGAAGCTGACAGGGAAATGTTGGATTTAAACCACAGGTTTTTATGCCGGACATAAACTGATGTAATATCAAATCGACCTCTGGAAGGACCAAAATACCTGCAGAACAGGAACCCCCTCCCCTGGGGATAAAACCCAGGAATTTGAGCACTCTGCTATTCTAATATTCTATGGGAACTATCTTAAAATTCCCCATGCTGAGGAAAGCATTAAAAAGCCTTTCCTTTGGAAAGGGGAGAATCATAAACCCATTCTAAATAATTAGAGTCGATACTTTGGCTGAAAGCCAGGTATGAAGGCACCAGTTGCTGATGTGTTAAATTAAATAGTCTTCTTCTTGACTTGTGTTGTACTGTTCTGAGTCTAATATTGGAGAACCACTAAAGGCTTTATCCTGGCCGAGGACAGACTGGCAATTTGCTGCGGGATGGGACCCGGGCTGACAACGACTCAATATCGGATTAAATGGAATGTTCACACAGGCACATCTGCCTGGCGTCCCCCACCCGTAGCCTACCGGTGCTCTCGCGCTTCACTGCCGGATTTAAAAAACACCTGATAAAAGCCGACGCAAATCTTGAAAGCCTGCGTTTGTCGCGCGTTTCTCCGCTTCCGGGGAGTCTGAACGTGCAGCCGAAAAGCCGGGAGCAACCCGCGTTGGGCATGAGGCAGCAGCGGTGTGATTGGCTGTGCTCTGCTCCACTGCCCAATGCGGTGCCGGCGTTGCAGGGCAAAAAAAAAAAATCGCCAAAATGCGCTCATGCGCACATACGCCCACAGCCGAAATAATGGGGAAACAGCGAATATAGCGCGCCTCCGGCGCGGCAGTCTGAATGCTCCCGCGCGCCTCCGTCCAGTATCTTCCGGCAGAGGCCCCCGCTGTGTGGACGGGAAAACCCGGTATCGTTTACTCCGGGTTTTTTTTGCCGCGACTCGATACCGGGGCAAATTGCCAGTCTGTCCTGGGCCCCTCTCTCAGTAAATCAAGATAAAACAACTTTTTCAGGAATTAGTTGTGTGTCCACCACTAAGAACAATATATAGACTGAGGACAGACTGGCAGTTTGCAGCGGGAGCCAGTCGTGGCAAAAAAGTCCCGGAATAAACTGTTCCAGTTTTCCTGGTCACACGGGGCTGATGGATGTGGGAGCATACCAGGAGGAGGCGCACAGGACTGTTCAGACTGCTGGCCCCGAGGCGTGGCTGTCAATGGCTTTCCTGCATTAATTCGGCTGTGTGTGTATGGGTGTATGTGCGCATGAGCGCTCATGCATTCATGCACATCCAGCCGATTGGGGGAGGACCCCACAGCACCGGCACCGCATTGGGCGGTGGAGCGGAGCACACCCAATCATATCGCTGCTGCCTTATGCACAATGCAGGTTTCTCCTGGCTTTTCTGCGTAGCGTTCACACTGCCGGGAAGCGGACAAATGCGGGATAAAGGCTCTCTTCAGGGATTTGCTACCACTTTTATGAGGTAGCTATTAAACACGGGAGTGAAGCGGAACAGAGCGGGTTGCCTATGGGTGGGGAACGCCAGGCAGATGTGCCTCTGTGAATGCCCCCTTTAACCCACTTTTAAAACGTCACTGAAACGTGGCTATAGTGGGGCAAATTGCCAGTCTGAACTCAGCCACAGATTCAAGGAACTCTCAGGTGTGCTGACTGTTTTTAAAAAAGAACGAACTGCTCTCTCAATAGATGACTGCTTTTCAACCAACACAGTGCCTCAACAAAGCAACAAGGGGCAGAGAAATTATCCTGGAGTTTCAACTTGTGCTCTTAGTATTAACCACAATGGCAGAATTAATATTATTTTATTTTTCAGGACAGCCGCTTGACCCTAAAATACCCATCACTAATTCTGTCACCAACATGATCTGTGCTCTGACCTTTGGTCAGCAGTACTCTCTCAGAGATAGAGAATTCCTCAAGTTGAGAGATGCCTTAAATACTTTTGTAAATGGTATAGCAACTGTATCCCATCTTGTAAGTTGCCTTTTTTCCTCCTACTGCATCAGACATGTCTCATCTCCCAAAGCCCTCCCAAACATTCGCCCATCCAATATACTCCTTGACATTAAAATTTAACTAAACCCCTATTTCTTTATCTGAACACAACATGAGTTTATTTAGTTATTTATCTATTTATTTATTTATTTATTATTTTATTTATAGCCCGCCCATCCCATGCGCAGGCTCAGGGTGGGTAACGTCATAAAACATACAATTAAAACTAAACAATTTAAAATTAATAAACATTAAAACACAGTCACACATCTAACAAATCAGCTGGCTGTGGGAGTTCCTTGGCATATTATTTGGGTTGATAAGTGGATGGGTGACAACCACCTCCGGGAGGCCATATAGAGACGTACACTGTCTCAACCAAAGGCCTGGCGGAACAGATCCATCTTACAGGCCCTGCAGAATTGAAGAAGATCTCACAGGGACCTAATCTCGACTGGGAACATGTTCCACCAGACAAGGGCCAGTGCAGAAAAGGCCCTGGTCCTGGTTGAGGCAAGACAGACGTCCTTTGGGTCGGGGACAACCAGGGGATGTTGATCCATAGAGTGTAGCGCTCTTCAGGGCATATATGGGAAGAGTCGGTCCCTCAGATATGTGGATCCCAGGCCGTATAAGGCTTTAAAGGTGATTATCAGCACCTTGAAGCAAATCCAGAAGTCAACTGGCAACCAAAGCAGTTGGCGGAGCACCTGCTGGATATGAGCCCGCATAGGCAGCTTCCATTAGCCAGAGATGGAGACTCACCCTCAGAGGCTGAAACTGGTTGAGGGAGAGTGATGTCAGGTGGTGGGATCTATTCTTTTTTCATGATGGGAAGAGAGAAGCTGTTTGGAGGAGGTGATATACTGAGCAGACAAATAACAGGAGAAGACACACTAGTGTGTATGTTTAAGCAGTCCAATCCCCACAATTCTTCCTCCAAAGCATCCCAAAGATGACCTGTTCCCATAGATCATGAAACATATCCCAGGACCTCACACGAGGGCCATTGTTGCCCGCGATTTTGTAGCTGACTTTGCAATGAAGGAGATACAAAGGCATAGAGCGCATCAGGCACTGCACGAGCCACATGAAATCTGTGGGGCTACTGAAATCTGTGGGGCCAAGGGAGCTTATTTTACTTCCACATTAAAATGGACCGGAATTTGAAGAGCAACCTCTAGCAATGTTGAGCATGAACTCGGGTTTCCAGGTCCCCTCCGGCCATTGGTGAGGGTTGGGGGTAATGCTCCCTCTAAGCTGTGGAGTCTTGTGAGCAAAAATTCTCCTTTGTGAGCTACTGGCTTTAAAGTGGTGAGCAGGTGATTTGGCTACTGCATCAATTACTTTGTACTGGAACCATCCTTCCTGAGTGAAGAAAAAAAGATGTGTGAGCTAGAGGCTAAAAAAACTGTGCGCTAGCTCACACTAATTCAGCTTAGAGGGAACACTGGTTGGGGGGTAGAGCTGCCATATCCAGGGTGGGAAACTCCTGGAGATTTGGGGATGGAGCCTGGTGAAGACAGGAGCCTCAGTGGGGTACAATGCCACAGAGACCACTCCCCAAAGCATCCATTTTCTCCAAGGGAACTGATTTCTGTAGTCTGGAGATGACCTGTAATTCCCGGGGATCCCCAGGTCCCACCTGGAGGATGGCATCCCTAGCATGAACATTTCCACAGCTATTTATTTATCTGAAATATTTCTAAGTCGCTCTTTGGTGTCCTGCTCGAAGAAGCTTATAATTAAAAAACACGGTATATTCAAAAAACGATTCTTTTTAAAAAAAACAACCAGTCACAAAAGTGCCACGTGCTCACAACTGCCACCACGCACATGACTTTGCACGCTTAATTTTTTCCCAAGGGGAGTAGACAAGATAGTCATAACACACCTGCTATAAATACACAGACTTTCAGGAAAGCAAAGTTTCTTGACACTGTGAGGAGTTGTGCAGAACCCAAAGGGAGAATACAGAGCAGAAACAAAAGGCCAGGTTTCATAGCGAAGGCTGCGCTTTTATTGGGGATGTTATCAGATTTCACATCGGTGCTCATTATTCAAGTGCAGCTGTATTCCGGGAAAATAACCCGAGCAGAGATCAAGAGCACCTGTATTGTGACCTGTATTAAACTCTCTTCTGCTCAACTACTGTAGTGACACATCAGAATGAGCTGTACTCCTGTAACACTTGCCTAGAGGAGAATATTTACAAGCCACGGGACTGGGAGTCTTGTTTGTTGGTGTTTAAGGCGGAACGTATAAAAGGATGTCCGTGGGAAAATAAAGGAGTGTTGGCGTCTGGGAGGAAGGCAATTTCACTGAAGAGAGGACAAGCCAACTTACCTGGCTGCTGGAGACAGTGAAGGAGAAGGCAGAGTAATGTCGGGGTTACTATGGGGGATACGGGTATTTTTGATGGCCACAGTGGTGTGTCTCCTGGTTTTGCTCCTTTGGAAACAGCTCCGGACCCGCAAACGGTACCCTCCCGGGCCTCTCCGGCTTCCTTTCATCGGAGGCCTGTGGCGAATCGGGTTCAAACTCTCACCCGATTCTTTCATCAAGGTACGTCTTTCTCAAAAATTAATTGGCAGGCTGAGAGGATGGATGGAGAGAATTTTGCGTGATTCCCTTCCTGTGGTCTACCCAGCAGCCTTCATGGCCCAGACCAGCCTGTTCTTGTCAGAGCTCCGGAGCTGAGCAGGGTTGGTACTTGGATGGGAGACCACCGAGGAACACTGGGGCTGCCATGTGGAGGAAGGCGATGGCAAACCACCTCTGCTCATCTCTTGCCTTGAAAACCCGGGGAGTTGGTGACTGAGCCCTACAAGGAAAGGCTGAGGGCCCTGGGAATGTTTAGTTTGGAGAAGAGGAGATGGAGGGGGAGACATGATTGCTCTCTTTAAATATTCAAAAGGCTGTCATTTGGAGGAGGGCAAGGAGCTGTTCCAGTTGGCAGCAGAGGACAGGGCCAGAAGAAATGGGTTTAAGTTACATGCAGAAAGGTATCAGCTTGATATTAGGAAAAACTTTTTTCACGGTCAGAGTGGTTGAAAGGTGGAATCAGCTGCCCAGGGTGGTGGTGAGCTCCCCTTCACTGGCAGCTTTCAAGAAGAGGCTGGACGAATATTTGTCAGGGATGCTTTAGGCTGGTCCTGCACTGGGCAGGGGGTTGGACTGGATGGTCTGTATGGCCCCTTCCAACTCTATGATTCTATTCTATGATTCTATGGGGTTGCAATAAGTCAGTTGTGACTTATCTTATGGTCAGCCCTGGGTGCTAGCAGTATAGGGTGTACACTTCTTTTATTCAGAGACCAGAAAGCACTTGACAGCTGCCCCCATCCCCCCCACGGAAGCCTTGCTTCTGCTAAGGGGGGGCCATGCTTCAAAAACAGGGATGGGCAAGATGGCTGCCAATGTCAGCCCAGAAGGGAATGGAGGAGGCTGTGCTATGGGGCTGTTAGCAGTGGGGGGAGGGTTGCTGGGGAAGAAGGAGACTGGTACAATGGCAGACATTTGTGTAGTTGTGCTTGGTGCAAACTTCAAACTGTGGGGACAGTAAAGCAGAGAGAATATCCAGGGGGGAGCATGTGTACAAGTTTGTTTTTAACTAAGTGTTGTTGAAAAAAGTGTGTTTGGCATAAGTTCAAGCGCTTGGAGTTTTCAAAACATCCCAGCTCTCTCTCACTGGAAACTCAGACTGGCAAGAAAAGGGGGAGTTTTCCACCCCCTGCTTGAAAGGGATGGGGGGGGAAGGAGAGCTGAAATCACTATGCTTCCCCCCCAAGTCATTCCCCACTGAGAAAAAGGAATGACTATTGGTTCTAATGTGTATCTAGTAACAGAAATGGGCTGTTGAGCACATTTTGCTAAGACCTAACCAGGTATTTTAGAAGCAGCCATTTGTGTTGTTGTGCATGGTGCAAAAACTTCAGGCTCTGGGGACAGTAAAAGCAGAGAAAAATATCCATGGGGAAGCATGTGTACAAGTTTGTTTTTAACAAAGTGTTGTTGAAAAGAAGCGTATTTGATGTAAGTTCAAGCGCTTGGAGTTCTCAAAACATCCCCAGCTCTCTCTCACTGGAAAACTCAGACTGGCAAGAAAGGGGGGAGTTTTTCACCCCCATGCCTGAAAAAAGGAGAGCTGAAATCACTTTCCCCCCCATACTCCCAACACTCCCCCTAAAAAAAAAAAGGAATGGCAGTAGTAATAGGGTATACACTTCTTTTATTCAGAGACCGGAAACGTTTGACAGCTGCCCCCCATCCCCTGTGGAAGCCACGCTTCCACTAAGGGGGAGCTATGCTTCAAAAACAGGGATGGGCAAGATGGCCGCCAGTGTCAGCCCAGAAGGGAATGGAGGAGGCTGTGCTATGGGGCTGTTAGCAGCAGGGGGTTTGCAGTGGGGAGAAGGAGTCTGGTACAATGGCAGCCATTTGTATTGTTGTGCTTGGTGCAAAAACTTCAGGCTGTGGGGACAGTAAAGCAGAGAGAATATCCAAAGGGGAGCATGTGTACAAGTTTGTTTTTTAACAAAGTGTCGTTGGAAAAGTGTGTGTTTGGTGTAAGTTCAAGTGCCTGGAGTTTTCAAAACATCCCCCCAGTTCTCTCTCACTGGAAACTCAGACAGGCAAGAAAGGGGGAGATTTCCACTCCCTGCTTGAAAAAGGGAGAGCTGAAATCACTATGCCCCCCCTATTGTTGTGCTTGGTGCAAAAAAACTTCAGGCGATAGGGACAGTAAAGCAGAGAGAATTTCCAAGGGAAGCATGTGTGCATTTTATTTATTTATTTATTTTTAACATGTGCTGCAATGTGTGTTTGGTGTAGGTTTCAAACTTTGCCGGCTCTCTCACGCTGGAGGCTCAGGCTGGCAAGAAAAGAAGAAAAAAGTTTTCCTCCTCTGCTTGAAAAAGGAGAGCTGAAATCACCATGCCCCCCACCCCACCCCCTGAGAAAAGGAAAGACTATTGATTCTAACATATATCTACTAACAAAAACAAAAAAAAAGCACATTTTGCAGACTGTGAAAATTGGGCACAACAACACCCCTTTTTCCTTTGGGTTGTGTGTATCTCTGTGTTTAGTGCAGACTCCCCAGGGTCTGAGAAGTCACACACACACACACACACACACACACAGCCAGCTGATTTCCACTCTTTGCAACCCCCCCCCAGAGCAAAGGCAACCAGTTTGCTGCAAAGGGGGAAAAGTGTCCTTTTTAAAAAGTGAAATGGCTGCTGCATATCACAGGAATAGGTAAAGAACAAATAAAGAGAGAGAGAGAATCTCTAAAGCCTGCTCTCTCTCTCTTTCTGCAAACGTCCCCCCCCCCCAAGGTACACACATCGCAAAAAACAGCTTGATTGAAGCAAAGGGAAAGAACAAATAAAGAGCAGACATCCCCTTTAACATCTCAGCAACAATTTTAACCCATAGAAAGTAGTGTTAATTTGAAAGCAAGCAGAGAGAGAGAGATTGCACTAGAGAATCTCAAGCCATGAAAAAAAAAAAAAGACAACCAGCTCACTTACCCAGAAAAACATAGGGAATGCCAGTCTCCAGTTCCCCCCGTGCCCCCAACTCAAGTTAAAGCATGCAAGCAGGAAATTCCCCCCACACCCCGGTTTCAATCCTTTTTAAAAGAAATACAGTGTGCAAAACCAGAGAAAATTCTTCTGGGCAAAAATGCCCTTAAAAGCAAAAAGTTTTTCCAGGCAGTTGTGTGTTGGAAGGAAGACAGCAAGCTTCTGTACTTCCCACAGAACAAGCAGCTCCAAGGGGGCGGAGCGAAGATTCCTAGACCAATCCTAGGCTGTTTTCAGCCCCGGGAAGTTTTGAGCTGTGGCAGTCAGCCAATCCAAAAACTACTCAAGCACTTGTCAAAACTCTGAATGGGTGGAGGTTTTTTCCCAGGAGTTCCGTACACACCCCACTCCCAGCCAAAGTTGGGGTGTTTGGTTTATCTATGAAGATATCTGGCGTAAGAGCTAGCGGTCAACAGGAAGATGACATCATTGCTGCTCCAACCTAAAAACAGGATATGCCTAGTGCGAAAAACAGGAAAATTGCATCATTTTAAAAAAGATTGGAGGGGGGGATTTTTATATCTCTCCACTGATTTCACTCAAAATGTGTGTCACAGTTTTAAAAACCTGTTTTATTTAAGATATGAGAATGTTTAAGCACACTGACCATTTATAGCAATATTCCGTGTCTCTGGTGAAAAAAGGTTAATCACATATGATTGTGGCATAATAGCACGAGGCATTTTAGGGTCCTGTTTGATCACAATGTGTGAAGGAGAGAATGACATCGATACTGCACACACACCCCAAATACCAGCACATGTGTTTTGAGACAGGGGCAATATAAGGAGAAAGCGCGACCTTCCCTTGAAACTAAAAGGCCACCATTGTGTTTGTGCCCACCCTCTTTCCCTTCTGTGTGAAGTGAAATAAATCATAGGGGAATTGCAATAAACAAAACGCAGTCCCGCAGTGTGCGCTGTGGTATAGAGAACCCCAGCCTTCTAGGAGAGGTCAGGGGGAGTGTCCCGAGGCGGCACGTGCGATTTGGGGGCTGTAGGAGCTGTTTTGTCGATTTTAGCCTACGCCGACCCTGCGAGGTAGAACACCCAAGCGGCACATGATTTCATTTTGGGGGTATCGAGTGACCCGTCAGCGGACTCGCCTCGACGAGGGGGACCTCTGGGTGCCATTTTGGGGGTGACTGGGGGTACCCCCAAAATTTCGATTTTGGGGCGCCCTCCTCCGTCACGCGGTGGAGTGTCTGGCGACATTTAAACACACCAATGAGCAGTGGAAGGGGGTGGTTCCAGGGGTAACAGAGATAAAAGGGGCAGGCCGCGCTGCATACCTCTCCACGCTATCTTTAAAAAGCTACCAGCTTTCACATTCCTCTCTGCCAGAAGCAAAGAATGGATTATTAGGATCTGAACACACACCCACAGCATTCCAGCTTCCTAAAAGGCACACAGATTAAAACTACAATCACTTTAAAACAAGTATCTATAACACAGGTGTTATCATTATGCAGGGGAATGAATGTGATCTGTGCAAAATTAAGGGAAACTTCTGACAAAGTTAATACAGCTGCCCCCCCCCCAAAAAAAAAAAAAAAACTGAAAGAAGACATATTGCTTTGCAGCACATGAACGTTGGTTTTATGAAAATGTATTTTATCTGCTGTAGCAGGAGATCCCAACAGCGCATGTTAATTTTTATATCACAGCAAAATGCTTATGTAAAATACTCTCATGCTAATTCTAAAAAGAAACAGCTGCAACAGTTTGCTTGTAATCCTATACCAGTTCCCATGTTCTGTTGCCTCCAGTATGACTGGAGATTCCTGGAGGTTTTGTGTCAACTTCAGGGTGTGGAACAGGGGGTCATCAGGGTGGTGTGGGGGAGGCATTTGTGAATTTCCTGCATTGTGCAGGGGATTGGACTAGACGACCCTGGAGGATCCTTCCGGCTCTATGATTCTATGATTCTGTCATGGTTTGGGGAACGCCAATATAGGCTGCCTATGAACGTGTACATAGGGCTGAGTTTCCCGAGTACTTCACCCCCCCTCCCCACGCGTACATATTAGCATGAGCAAAGACCCCCGGTGCACAGAGAGGGAGTTTGAAACACAGACATCTCTCTTAAACAAGCAAAGTTTATCTGCTACAAGTTATTAAACTAGAGCACAAGATAAAGGGAAATGACAGTTGTGTCTACTAGCTACACAGATTTGAGGAAAGAAACAGCAAAATCATATCACCCAAGCTAAACTTAACAGTATAGTAGTTATCAATACACCTTGCTACAGATGTTCATGGAGCAAATACATGCAGGGTAACCCGGATCCTAGCATTTGGTCAAAGAATACATTCAAATGACTTATCCTGAAATTAGTGGGGTTTTTAAAAGTTGAACCGTGGCCCCTTCAGCTTATGCTTATCAGACTGATTTAATATCTAGAAATGGCATTCTTCTAGACATAGATGTATTCCATACAAACCCATGATAGTCTGTATGGTTTTGGCCTGAATTATTATATACAGAATTTCACACAAATCATCAATAATATATTTTTGTTTTAAAAGAGTAATAGGATATAGAAAGAAATAATTGTATAAAATTCATATTATGTATAAGACAAAAAAGAGATAGTCCAGTTTCTTTTTGCATAGCTCTCTAGATTACTATTTCCTTAAACTGAAGTTCTACACACGCACACACATAAATTTAGGCCCACCCCACTTTACTTATAGTATGAATCAATTATCTAAGAGCAATCATTTAGCGTATGCATTTTTATTTTCTACTAGTGGAATAGTTTAAAAAAGAACCGCAGCAGATCTTCACTAAGAATCTAGGCATTACCGTTTGGATCAGGTGGGAAAGTAACTTGTTGCAAGATATATTATGATTTACTAATATTTCTAATCTTTTGCACGGTGCCTGTAATCTATGGGGCGCATACGTTCTTTACAAAAATAGCGTTCGTACACAATGTATGTTACACATACCATGAATAAATGGAAGCAGTTCTAGAAAATAGCTTGTTTGAAGTTCCAGTTTTAATACACAGGTGTTCAAATGGTTCCTTAGCGCTAGTCTCTAAAGCGTCATTGCAAATCAGTGTTTTGCAACGGACCCCGATTGTTTTTGATTTTGCCTTCTGAGCAAGCATCACGGCCAGTCACAGTACTCATCACTGAAAGAAAATATAATATGTAGTCATGCTGTAGAAAACTAGATAGCCTTGTTACTCTATGATTTACCAATCGGTAGTATGCTTAATGGATTAACAATAGAATGCATTGTGGCGGGCGCTAAATAATACAATCTATTCCTGCAATTACATAGTTTTGGTTTGTTTTCAGTTAGGGTGTCGGCGTTTGCTGTACAAATGTGCAGGTGGGAGCATCAGATGTGTTTCTGTTCAACGCAATGGGTAGGTTTTTTTACTTTAATGATCTATTTCCACGGTTTAAAAATTATAACTGGATATAAGTACCGCCGGCACGCCGGTATGTTTGTAACTACGGCCTGGGTCCACGGAATCATTTTATACCGACTTTTTAATTTGAGCGTATAAAAATAGCACGGTATTTTACTTATTTTATACCGTTCTCCAAAGCCGACCCCTGCACGAATTCATCTCGACGTGCCACGGCCAATAAGAGAGTTGTTGCTGTTCAAACGCACCAATGAGCGCCCGCGGGCTTGGCAGGGGATTCTCTTTAAAATGGGAGAGACGGGCGCCGTGCTGCAGGTCACCTGCCGCTGCTGCTGCTGGTTTCCTCACACTATGCAGAGCACACCAGCAAGTTTTTTTGAACCTGTGGCCCCCAGAGCAACGATGAAGAAAAAAACCACTGCCAGAAGGCGAAAGGTTCGCAGCGATTCGAACAAGGAAAATGAATTAGATTGTCTTCCAAAGCGGCTTTTTACTTCACCAGAGAAAAAGAAAGAAGAAGGGACTGAAATCTGTACCCCTGTGAAGGGGCAACATTTCCAGAGTGGGGAGAGCTCTGCTTTGAGTCAGCAACCAGAGGTGCTATTCCAGGTGTGTATAGCTGAATGGAAAATACGTGTGAAGGCCGTTGGGGATGCGGTATGGAGCTTTTCCCTCATTTTTTCGTGTTTGTTTGTTTTTAGAAATGCCGCCTTGTGGATTTGGTTGAGAATCATGGTCTGGTTCACAGAGTCCTACAAGAATATGTGGGAATGATCGCTGATGACATCCCACCTGTGGAGAGACAAATGTCGCGTCTAGCAATGTACAAACTGATTACAGCGGCAGCTTATTCAGTTATCAATTACTGTGCCAATGACCTCTCTTACTCCAAATGTGAAGGTTGCATGCTAGATGAACCAGCTCAGCTGGCACACGAATGTTTGACATGGCCGTCGGCTTTTTATGAAGAGAACTTAAAATATGTGTGTTGCAATCTGAACATGGGTCCCGTGCTGTATGTGATCACTGTGGTATCATGTTCCCTGGATTTTTTCAGTATGAATGAAAATCATCTCTTAGCACTGGCCAACCTTGTGGAAGGCATACGTTCTGCACCCAGACCCTGTGAACATTTGAGAGCATTGTTTCAGAAATGCCACCAACCCTATGTGAAACTTGTTGAAAAATTTCTGTGTAATACATTTCAGAATCGCATGTCTTTGACAACTTTTCTATAATAAAATGTAAAAAGTATTTGCACACTGCTAAAAAATCTGTAACTATTGTCTCGTATAAAAATAAAAAAAATCAAAGTGTTTTTTGTGAAAAAAGAACCCATCTCATCAATGTTGCAGGGAAAAATCAAACACGTGATACTAAAAACACATTCAGGGGCAGAAGAGAAAGGAGGAAGAGTAGAATATCACGCTAATATGGTCTTAGCCATTTTATATGTAATATCACGCATTGTCTAATTTTGGCCATTTTTTCATAGAGGTCAAGATGCAGGGTTTTGGGTAGAGAAAAAGCCAAAATCAAGTGTGTGAGGTATCAGTTTTGGCAGGGGTAGTGAGAGAAAGATTGTTGTTTTGGAGCACCGATTGGGGTATGGGCGGGTTAAGAACTGGGTGGGAAGGTTTGGCATAAGGACTGTAAAAAGGAAGATGGAAATATACTGGGGGTGGTGCTATGGTGATAACTGGATCCTAATCTTTTCCACAATTGGCCTGCAAATTGAGCGGAACGCGGCCCCTATTCTGCTCACCCCATGTCCCCTCTTAGAAGCTGTACAAAAAAGAGATTCAACCCCACCAAAACTTCTAGTCTCCCCGAGGCAAGCCATGACGCTTCACTCTCTTTTACCACAATAAAAGAATTTTTTTTATTAGACAACAAATATACAGATGACTGTGTTCCAGCCCCTCCCCCATCTTCACTCCGTCTTTTCCCGCTTTTCATCTTCTCCGCATTGGTTCTGCTTTTCGGCACGGTCCATCAGTTTCCCTTGCAGGAATTCACACAGGTCTTTCCCCTCTATCTCAATCAGTGTAACCTTCGGCAAACCTAGATCAGCTCCAAACTCTCCATCTCTGAGCTTATGGGCCAGTTCGATCAAACCACAGCGATAGCAGCATTCGGGGTTTATCTTCTCACTGATGCAACTGGCCAGAAGTGTAAAATCGACAGGACCATCCCACACCTGTTTAAAGAAAAACAATTTTTAGCTCACATGTTGTTTTGTTACATTCACACAGTGGGCTCTTTTTGGACACACTTACATTTGGAAATAAAGCCTGAACACACGGACACTTCTCTTCTTCATCCTTGGCAGGATCAGCATCCTCAGGCTCAGGGGTTTGTGGTCGAGAAGATGTCAGTTCTTTTACTTCACCCACAGCATCGAGCTCCGTATCAACCCCAGAATCTCCCGAGGTCTCACGCTCTGAATCTGCCCCGGAATCTTCCTCATCATCATTTTCAGAGTCTGAATCTTGAAGGAGAGCTAGACTTTCACAGTATGAGCAACAACGCGGATCAGCTTTCCCGGGAAAGGCCTTTGCCACATCAGAAAACTTCTGAACCCTTCCTATCTGTCATGGAAAAAGAAACACACGGCTAAGTTTTCCCATTTCACCTCTAGACATCCACAGACCCCTCTTTAAAAAACTTACATCGGGATATAATTCTTGTACACAGGGAGGCCGCCGCCTTTTTGCATCCGCTCTCACCCAACTGTGGTCCTGGTAATACGCTATATCTTCACAGTAACAACAACAGGACGGTTTCACTTTTTGAAAAGCAAGTTCCACAATTTGTATAAACAGGTTCCAAGGCACTTCATCATAACGGAGCTGCAAGACAGATGACACAGCCTGTTATTTCCTGTCAACAGCACCCCCCAAACTCCCCATTTCTCCCTCCTTGCTACTTACCTCCTCAATGAAATTTTCGGCACACACTCTTGGTTCTACATCCTCCTCCTCCTCCTCCTCTTCCTCGTCAGGTCCAGATTTCTTGCGTGCTGCCTCTTTTACGGCCGCCTCTCTCAACCAATTGCACTCTTGGTAATACGCTATTAGTCCACAGTGGGCACAGCAATTTTCCTGCACCGGCTTGTGACAAATCTCAATTAAATCCGCAATCAGCCTCCAATACAATCCTTCATCCTCCAGCTGCAAGACAGACAATTCTGTTATTCTACACCCACACACACACACACACACAGCCTTCTTCCCAACATCCCATTCCTCACCTCAGCCCCATGCTACTTACATCCTCTTTTAAATTCTGAACACAGCCATCCCATTCTTCTTCTTCTTCAATAGCCGCCTCTTTCACGGGTTCAGATCCTTCAGGTGCCACAGGCTTCATTTCTTCATAAACTGGCTCTTCCATGGTGTGAGGAAACCAGCAGCAGCAGCGGCAGGTGACCTGCAGCACGGCGCCCGTCTCTCCCATTTTAAAGAGAATCCCCTGCCAAGCCCGCGGGCGCTCATTGGTGCGTTTGAACAGCAACAACTCTCTTATTGGCCGTGGCACGTCGAGATGAATTCGTGCAGGGGTCGGCTTTGGAGAACGGTATAAAATAAGTAAAATACCGTGCTATTTTTATACGCTCAAATTAAAAAGTCAGTATAAAATGATTCCGTGGACCCAGGCCGTAGTTACAAACATACCGGCGTGCCGGCGGTACTTATATCCAGTTATAATTTTTAAACCGTGGAAATAGATCATTAAAGTAAAAAAACCTACCCATTGCGTTGAACAGAAACACATCTGATGCTCCCACCTGCACATTTGTACAGCAAACGCCGACACCCTAACTGAAAACAAACCAAAACTATGTAATTGCAGGAATAGATTGTATTATTTAGCGCCCGCCACAATGCATTCTATTGTTAATCCATTAAGCATACTACCGATTGGCAAATCATAGAGTAACAAGGCTATCTAGTTTTCTACAGCATGACTACATATTATATTTTCTTTCAGTGATGAGTACTGTGACTGGCCGTGATGCTTGCTCAGAAGGCAAAATCAAAAACAATCGGGGTCCGTTGCAAAACACTGATTTGCAATGACGCTTTAGAGACTAGCGCTAAGGAACCATTTGAACACCTGTGTATTAAAACTGGAACTTCAAACAAGCTATTTTCTAGAACTGCTTCCATTTATTCATGGTATGTGTAACATACATTGTGTACGAACGCTATTTTTGTAAAGAACGTATGCGCCCCATAGATTACAGGCACCGTGCAAAAGATTAGAAATATTAGTAAATCATAATATATCTTGCAACAAGTTACTTTCCCACCTGATCCAAACGGTAATGCCTAGATTCTTAGTGAAGATCTGCTGCGGTTCTTTTTTAAACTATTCCACTAGTAGAAAATAAAAATGCATACGCTAAATGATTGCTCTTAGATAATTGATTCATACTATAAGTAAAGTGGGGTGGGCCTAAATTTATGTGTGTGCGTGTGTAGAACTTCAGTTTAAGGAAATAGTAATCTAGAGAGCTATGCAAAAAGAAACTGGACTATCTCTTTTTTGTCTTATACATAATATGAATTTTATACAATTATTTCTTTCTATATCCTATTACTCTTTTAAAACAAAAATATATTATTGATGATTTGTGTGAAATTCTGTATATAATAATTCAGGCCAAAACCATACAGACTATCATGGGTTTGTATGGAATACATCTATGTCTAGAAGAATGCCATTTCTAGATATTAAATCAGTCTGATAGGCATAAGCTGAAGGGGCCACGGTTCAACTTTTAAAAACCCCACTAATTTCAGGATAAGTCATTTGAATGTATTCTTTGACCAAATGCTAGGATCCGGGTTACCCTGCATGTATTTGCTCCATGAACATCTGTAGCAAGGTGTATTGATAACTACTATACTGTTAAGTTTAGCTTGGGTGATATGATTTTGCTGTTTCTTTCCTCAAATCTGTGTAGCTAGTAGACACAACTGTCATTTCCCTTTATCTTGTGCTCTAGTTTAATAACTTGTAGCAGATAAACTTTGCTTGTTTAAGAGAGATGTCTGTGTTTCAAACTCCCTCTCTGTGCACCGGGGGTCTTTGCTCATGCTAACATGTACGCGTGGGGAGGGGGGGGTGAAGTACTCGGGAAACTCAGCCCTATGTACACGTTCATAGGCAGCCTATATTGGCGTTCCCCAAACCATGACAGAATCATAGAATCATAGAGCCGGAAGGATCCTCCAGGGTCGTCTAGTCCAATCCCCTGCACAATGCAGGAAATTCACAAATGCCTCCCCCACACCACCCTGATGACCCCCTGTTCCACACCCTGAAGTTGACACAAAACCTCCAGGAATCTCCAGTCATACTGGAGGAAACAGAACATGGGAACTGGTATAGGATTACAAGCAAACTGTTGCAGCTGTTTCTTTTTAGAATTAGCATGAGAGTATTTTACATAAGCATTTTGCTGTGATATAAAAATTAACATGCGCTGTTGGGATCTCCTGCTACAGCAGATAAAATACATTTTCATAAAACCAACGTTCATGTGCTGCAAAGCAATATGTCTTCTTTCAGTTTTTTTTTTTTTTTGGGGGGGGGGGCAGCTGTATTAACTTTGTCAGAAGTTTCCCTTAATTTTGCACAGATCACATTCATTCCCCTGCATAATGATAACACCTGTGTTATAGATACTTGTTTTAAAGTGATTGTAGTTTTAATCTGTGTGCCTTTTAGGAAGCTGGAATGCTGTGGGTGTGTGTTCAGATCCTAATAATCCATTCTTTGCTTCTGGCAGAGAGGAATGTGAAAGCTGGTAGCTTTTTAAAGATAGCGTGGAGAGGTGTGCAGCGCGGCCTGCCCCTTTTATCTCTGTTACCCCTGGAACCACCCCCTTCCGCTGCTCATTGGTGTGTTTAAATGTCGCCAGACACTCCACCGCGTGACGGAGGAGGGCGCCCCAAAATCGAAATTTTGGGGGTACCCCCAGTCGCCCCCAAAATGGCACCCAGAGGTCCCCCTCGTCAAGGCGAGTCCGCTGAGGGGTCACTCGATACCCCCAAAATGAAATCATGTGCCGCTTGGGTGTTCTACCTCGCAGGGTCGGCGTAGGCTAAAATCGACAAAACAGCTCCTACAGCCCCCAAATCGCACGTGCCGCCTCAGGACACTCCCCCTGACCTCTCCTAGAAGGCTGGGGTTCTCTATACCACAGCGCACACTGCGGGACTGCGTTTTGTTTATTGCAATTCCCCTATGATTTATTTCACTTCACACAGAAGGGAAAGAGGGTGGGCACAAACACAATGGTGGCCTTTTAGTTTCAAGGGAAGGCCGCGCTTTCTCCTTATATTGCCCCTGTCTCAAAACACATGTGCTGGTATTTGGGGTGTGTGTGCAGTATCGATGTCATTCTCTCCTTCACACATTGTGATCAAACAGGACCCTAAAATGCCTCGTGCTATTATGCCACAATCATATGTGATTAACCTTTTTTCACCAGAGACACGGAATATTGCTATAAATGGTCAGTGTGCTTAAACATTCTCATATCTTAAATAAAACAGGTTTTTAAAACTGTGACACACATTTTGAGTGAAATCAGTGGAGAGATATAAAAATCCCCCCCTCCAATCTTTTTTAAAATGATGCAATTTTCCTGTTTTTCGCACTAGGCATATCCTGTTTTTAGGTTGGAGCAGCAATGATGTCATCTTCCTGTTGACCGCTAGCTCTTACGCCAGATATCTTCATAGATAAACCAAACACCCCAACTTTGGCTGGGAGTGGGGTGTGTACGGAACTCCTGGGAAAAAACCTCCACCCATTCAGAGTTTTGACAAGTGCTTGAGTAGTTTTTGGATTGGCTGACTGCCACAGCTCAAAACTTCCCGGGGCTGAAAACAGCCTAGGATTGGTCTAGGAATCTTCGCTCCGCCCCCCTTGGAGCTGCTTGTTCTGTGGGAAGTACAGAAGCTTGCTGTCTTCCTTCCAACACACAACTGCCTGGAAAAACTTTTTGCTTTTAAGGGCATTTTTGCCCAGAAGAATTTTCTCTGGTTTTGCACACTGTATTTCTTTTAAAAAGGATTGAAACCGGGGTGTGGGGGGAATTTCCTGCTTGCATGCTTTAACTTGAGTTGGGGGCACGGGGGGAACTGGAGACTGGCATTCCCTATGTTTTTCTGGGTAAGTGAGCTGGTTGTCTTTTTTTTTTTTTCATGGCTTGAGATTCTCTAGTGCAATCTCTCTCTCTCTGCTTGCTTTCAAATTAACACTACTTTCTATGGGTTAAAATTGTTGCTGAGATGTTAAAGGGGATGTCTGCTCTTTATTTGTTCTTTCCCTTTGCTTCAATCAAGCTGTTTTTTGCAATGTGTGTACCTTGGGGGGGGGGGGACGTTTGCAGGAAGAGAGAGAGAGCAGGCTTTAGAGATTCTCTCTCTCTCTTTATTTGTTCTTTACCTATTCCTGTGATATGCAGCAGCCATTTCACTTTTTAAAAAGGACACTTTTCCCCCTTTGCAGCAAACTGGTTGCCTTTGCTCTGGGGGGGGGTTTGCAAAGAGTGGAAATCAGCTGCTGTGTGGCGTGCGTGTGTGTGTCTGTGTGTGTGTGTGTGTGTGACTTCTCAGACCCTGGGGAGTCTGCACTAAACACAGAGATACACACAACCCAAAGGAAAAAAGGGGTGTTGTTGTGCCCAATTTTCACAGTCTGCAAAATGTGCTTTTTTTTGTTTTTGTTAGTAGATATACGTTAGAATCAATAGTCTTTCCTTTTCTCAGGGGGTGGGGTGGGGGGCATGGTGATTTCAGCTCTCCTTTTTCAAGCAGAGGAGGAAAACTTTTTTCTTCTTTTCTTGCCAGCCTGAGCCTCCAGCGTGAGAGAGCCGGCAAAGTTTGAAACCTACACCAAACACACATTGCAGCACATGTTAAAAATAAATAAATAAATAAAATGCACACATGCTTCCCTTGGAAATTCTCTCTGCTTTACTGTCCCTATCGCCTGAAGTTTTTTTGCACCAAGCACAACAATAGGGGGGGGCATAGTGATTTCAGCTCTCCCTTTTTTCAAGCAGGGAGTGGAAATCTCCCCCTTTCTTGCCTGTCTGAGTTTCCAGTGAGAGAGAACTGGGGGGATGTTTTGAAAACTCCAGGCACTTGAACTTACACCAAACACACACTTTTCCAACAACACTTTGTTAAAAAAACAAACTTGTACACATGCTCCCCTTTGGATATTCTCTCTGCTTTACTGCCCCCACAGCCTGAAGTTTTTGCACCAAGCACAACAATACAAATGGCTGCCATTGTACCAGACTCCTTCTCCCCACTGCAAACCCCCTGCTGCTAACAGCCCCATAGCACAGCCTCCTCCATTCCCTTCTGGGCTGACACTGGCGGCCATCTTGCCCATCCCTGTTTTTGAAGCATAGCCCCCCTTAGCGGAAGCGTGGCTTCCGCAGGGGGATGGGGGGCAGCTGTCAAACGTTTCTGGTCTCTGAATAAAAGAAGTGTATACCCTATTACTACTAATGGCTATTGGTTCTATGTGTATCTAGTAGCAGAAATGGACTGTCGCACAACTTTGGCTGTTGAGCACATTTTGCTAGACTGTGAAAACACATAAGTGCAGGAAAACAGGGCACGGCAACACACCCACACACCCTTTGTCCTTGGGTTGTGCTAAAAGTGTTCAATGCAGGCTGCCCCCCCCCCAAGAATCTGAGGCACACACATACACCCCCCCCCGCAAAAAACAGCTTGATTGAAGCAAAGGGAAAGAAGGTAAAGAACTAATAAAGAGATAAAGCCCCCCCCTTCAAAAACAGACACCCTTTTAACGTGTCAGGAACAATTTTAACCCATAGAAAGTAGTGTTAATTTGAAAGCAAGCAGAGAGACAGAGAGAGAGATTGCGCTAGAGCCATAAAAAAAAGACAAGCAGCAAGGAAGAGTTTTAAAGCTTACTTACCTAGAAAAAACATAGAGAATGCCAGTCTCCAGTCCCCCCCCATGTTAAAGCATGCAAGCAGGAAATTCCCCACACACACACACACCCGTTTCAATCCTTTTTTAAAAGAAATACAGTGTGCAAAAACAGAGAAAATTCTTCGGGGCAAAAATGCCCTTAAAAGCAAAAAGTTTTTCCAGGCAATTGTGTATTGCAGGGAAGACAGCGATCTTCTGATCTCCCAAGAGAACAAACAACCCGCGCCCAGCTGCAAGGGGGCAGAGCAAAGATTCCTAGCCCAATCCTAGGCTGTTTTCAGCCCGGGAAGTTTTGAGCTGTGGCAGTTAGCCAATCCAAAAACCATTCTTTAGTTGACACAGCTATGAAAGGTTGAAGTTTTTTCCCCCTGGAGTTCCCTACACATGGAAGGACTACCCCACCCCCAGCCAGAGTGTTTGCAGTATCATTGTGTAAAAGTTGGGGTGTTCAGTTTAGAGCTATCTATGAAGATATCTGGCATTAGAGCTAGCGGTCAACAGGAAGATGACATCACTGCTGCTCCAACCTAATGGAAAAACAGGATATGGTGTGTCCCAAGTGAATGGGGAAAAACAGGAAAATGATGTCACAGTACAATGTAAAGTTTAAAAAGATTGGAGGGGGGATGGATGAATACAAACCCTGATGATTTTTATATCTCAGCCTCAGTCTCCCCTGATTTCACTCAAAATACATGTGCTGGTATTTGGGTGTGTGTGTGTGTGTGGTATCAGTGTGCTTAAACATTCTCATATCTTAAATAAAACAGTTTTTTTAAACTGTGCCACATATTTTGAGTGAAATATGGGTCAGTCACAAGTTCTCTCAGAGCTGTTCTCTCAAGGACAGTTCTCGAAAGAGTTCTCTCAGCCCCACCTACCTCACAGGCTGTCTGTTGCAAGGAGGGGGAGGGAAAGGAGATTGTAAGGTGCTCTGAGACTCCTTCAGGTAGTGAAGGGTGGGGTATAAATCCAATCTCTTCTTCTTCCTCTTACATGCCCAGGGGAATGCTGACAGCAATTTTTCTCCAGGACAGTTTGGCCAGTGATCCTGGAGGGTTTTTTGCCATCTTCTGGCCGTGGAACAGGGGTCACTGGGGGTGTGGAGGGGAAGGTATTTGTGAATTTCCAGCATTGTGCAAGGGGTTGGACTAGATGACCCTGGAGTTCTCTTCCAACTCAATGATTCTCTGTGTCTATGTTGGATCTTCCTTGTTTTCTTCCACCTTCAGCTTTTCCTAGCAGTTAGGTTTATAGTAAAAACATCTCTTGAACTTTGAACTGAGTCACCCCAGATTCTAGTCCAACACTCCTAACCACTGTTAACATTTACTAACAAGACTTTTACTCCAACTTTCTGCCCTCTCAGGACCACCAAGGTGGCTAACAAGTTAAAACACAACCAATTAAAATCTCATCTTAAAATCTATTTAAAACCAATGCACAAATCTGTCATTAGAACAAGTTAAGACCAGAGCTTAAGATATGTACAAAAGATAAAAACAAGAATTACAACATTGGAGAGAAAGAGAGAATGTCAAGAAAAAGAAAACAAAATAAGTCTCCACCTACTGGCAGAAGGTGGCAACAGAGTCATAGAATCCTAGAATCACAGGGTCAGAAGGGGCCATAGAGGCCATCTATTCCCACCCCTGCTCAATCCAGGATCAGCCTAGAACAAGTGTTTGTCCAAACACTGCTTAAAGACTGCCAGGGAGGGGGAGCTCACCATCTCCCTATGCAGCTGATTGCACTGTTGCACAACTCTGACTGTAAAAAAAGATTTTCCTCATATCCAGCCGGTATCTTCCTAACCTTAATTTAAACCCATTATTGCGAGTCGTTTCCTCTACTGCCATCAGGAACAGCTCCCTGCCCTCCTCTACGTGACAGCCCTTCAAATATTTAAAGGGCGATTCTGCGTCTAGCATTCGCTCAATATTTCCTCAACTGGGAGGAAAAAATGTAGCTCAAAAACATATTCAAATACCTCGGGGCAACACAGTCCTGACTGCAGAGTCACCACTGAACGGCCATAAAACAACCATAAATCTATGCAGAAGGTACCGGTCTGGTGTAGCGATTAAGTGAGCAGACTCTAATCTGGGAGAGCCTGGTTTGATTCCCCACTCCTCCACTTGCAGCTGCTGGATGACCTTGGACAAGCCATAATTCTGTCAGAGCTATTCTTGAAAAAGAGCAGTTTCTGTCAGACGTCTCTCAGCCCCACCTATTTCACAGGGTGTCTGTTGTGGGGAGGGGAAGGGGAAGGAGTTTGTAAGCCGCACTGAGACTCCCTTGGGTAGGGAAATCCAATCTCCTCCTCCACTCCTCCACTCGCAGGAACTGGATGACCTTGGGCAAGCCAGACTTCTGCCAGAGCTGTTCTTGAAAAGAGTAGTTTCTGTCAGAGCTCTTTTAGCCCGCCTACCTCACAGTCTGTAAACTGCTCTGAGACTCCAAGTGCAGGGTGGGGTATCCAATCCAATCCAATCCAATCCAATCCAATCCAATCCAATCTCCTCCTCCTCCTCCTCCTCCTCTTCTTCTTCTTCTTCTTCTTCAACCCGATGATCAAAGGAAGTGAAAGCGGGACGGAGTGTGGAGGCTACCAAAAACCCGATGATCAAAGGAAGCAAAAGCAGAATGCAATGCAGAGGGGAATTTCTGTTCCAGCATGGGTTTCATAAAACAATGGAGAAGAAGAAGAAGAAGAGATTGGATTTATAACCTGCCCTTCACTACCCAAGGGAGTCTCAGAGTGGCTTACAAAATCCTTTCCCTTCCCCTCCCCACACACAACAGACACCCTGTGAGGTAGGTGGGGCTGAGAGAGCTCAGACAGAAACGTCTCTTTTTCAAGAACAGCCAAAACTATGGCTTGCCAAAGAGGGAAGTTAAGGCAGAATCAGCCAAAGAGTGCAATCCTGTCACCCCTCAACTTCCTCTTCTCCAGACTAATCATCCCCAAGTCCCTCAGCCTTTCCTCGCAGGGCTTGGTCTCTGGGGGACATGCAGATCTCCCTGGGAAGAGCATTCCAGAGTTTTGGAGCCCCTAGTGAGAAAAGGCCCTTTCCTGGGCAATCTCACCTGCTTAATCTCATAGAGTGGGGGGGACTCAAAGCAAGCCCTCCAAGAATGACCACAGTGGTTGGTGGGTTCATCAGAGAGCAGGTGGACCTTCATGTGTTGGTACCATACCATACCGGGCCTTAAAGGTCAGCACGTTGAACTGTGCCTGGAAACCAATTGGGGCCAATGTAGATGGAACAAGACTGGGGCGACATGGTCCCTACGTCCCACTCTGGTCAACATCCAGGCTGCAACATTCTCTACCAACTGAAGTTGCTGATCACTTTTGAAGGGCAGTCCCACACAGAGAGCACTTTGTAGTAATCTAATCGATATGTAACCAGGGTGTACTCCACAGTAGCCAGATCTCTCCTGCCCAGGAAAGGAAGGACCTGGCTAACTAGCTGAAGCAGGTAAAAGGCACTCCTGGCCATAGCTGCCACCAGCTTATCCAGCAGTAGGCCTGGGTCCAAGAGGACCCCAGAGGGTAGATGGCCATCTGGCAGCAATGCAGATTGTGTGGACTTCGGCAGATCACGGGGGGAGGGCAGGAAGGGTTGCATCAGGGATTAGTTCTTGTGGCCCTTTCTTAAACGTCCAGGGAAATGCTGATCACCACTTTGGGGTCAGGAAGAAGAAGAAGAAGAAGAAGAAGAAGAAGAAGAAGAAGAAGAAGAAGAAGAAGAAGAAGAAGAAGAAGAAGAAGAAGAGGAGGAGGAGGAGGAGGAGGAGGAGGAGGAGGAGGAGATGGGATTTATACTCCACCCTTCACTACCCAGAGGAGTCTCAGGGTGGCTTACAATCTCCTTTCCCTTCCTCTCCCCACAACAGACACCCTGTAAGGTAGGTGGGGCTGAGAGAGTGCTGACAGAAACTGTTCTTTTCCAAGAACACCTCTGACAGAACTATGGCTTGCCCAAGTTCATCCAGCAGGTGCAAGTGGAGGAATGGGGAATCAAACCAGGTTCTCCGAGTTTAGAGTCTGTGCACTTAACCACTAGACTAGAAGTTTTTTTGTCATCTTCTGGGCATGGAACAGGGATCACTGGGGATGTGGGGAGGGAGGTATTGGTGAATTTCCTGCATTACGCAGGGGGTTGGACTGGATGACCCTGGAGGTCCCTCCCAACTCAACTCAAGTCAAGTCAAGTTAGCCTTTATTGGCATATATCAGTAGATCAAAGTCATTATAAAAATATGCAAGTAGGACATTACATTACAAATACACTGAATAAAATCATAGGTTACAACTGTACTTTTTCTTGGTGCACCCTCCCAACTCTATGATTCTATGGGGAGTACAACCCCATCTAGTGCAAGTGGCACCTTAAATCTTGGATCAGGTGTTCTGCTCACCAGGAGTGATTACCAGTTGTGATTACATTACCCTTAAGTTAGAAAAATAGCATTATAATTACCTGCCACATGCCTCCTGGATGTATGTTCAGTATCCCCAAAGTTCTAAGACAGAGTTGTACAACATACAGATAAGGAGACACATGCAGCCCACATACACATGTAATGTGGCTCGCAGCTAGGGATGGGCACGAAGTGGGAAAATGCAGTTCAGTTCATGGTTCATGGGGTGCCTCGTTTGTGAACCATGGACTGTCGCAAACTTTTAGCTACCTCACAAACTGATTCAGTTTGTGAAGTTCATGACATGGTAGAACAGCCCCCCCAGCATGCTAGAGACACCAAATTCACAGAGGATCTCTGACTGTCTCTCCTCTACCAGTCCTCCAGGTTTGGTGAGGATAGATTATAGGGTCCAAGTTACAGCTCCCCGAAGAAGATGCCCCCAGGAATGTGCTTTCTGGGGAAATGACAGGTGGTCATTTCCCCGGGAAGCACTGTCCTGGGGGCACCTTACTTGGGGGACCATAACTTGCACCCCATAAATCCAATCCTCACCAAACTTAGTGTGCAGGTAGAGGAGAATCAACTGGAGACCTACTGTGATTTGGTGTCTCTAGTTTGCACAGGATTTGTTCTATACACTTCTGAACCTGAGCCTGTCAAAATGTCAGCCTGCTGTCATTTTGACAGACGCAGGTTCAGGAGATTCAGGAGTATATAGAACGGATCCTGCGCAAGCTAGAAACATCAAAGTCACCAGGGACCTTCCCTGGATGCTCCTCTACATTTTCTCCAAGTTGTTGCTTTGAAGTTATGTAAACATTTTGATTGAGTGGAGACAGTCTGTCTGGAAATATCTCTGCTCATGAACTGGCACAGACCTCCCAAACAGCCTGAAAGTTTGTGGGAAGTTCATGCTGGTCGACCGGCCATGAACTTGACTTAACAAATAACCATCCAGCCAAAATCCACCCATGTTGGTTCATCCCCATCCCAACTCATAGCTCCTATCACCAATTTGATGAGTCAGCAGCCATTGCTGGACTCCACACCCCTACTAAAAACACTGAGGAGGAGCCTTATAATCAAGGTGCTAATGAAGCATCTTCATAAGAGATGTGTGGCAAACTTGGGAAACAACATAACAAAGCTAACAAGGTTGAAGGAGCTGCGTATGTTTACCCCGGAAAGGAGATGACTGAGAGGTGATACAATAACCATCTTCGAATACTTGAAGGGCTATCATAGAGAGGATGGTGCGGAGTTATTTTCAGTTGTCCCCGAAGATTGGACCAGAACCAGTAGGTTAAAATTAAATCAGAAGAGTTTTCAGCAAAAACTTCCTGAAGAACTTCCTGACAAAGCGGTTCCTCAGTGGAGCAGGCTTCTCTGGGAGGTGGTGAGCTCTCCTTCTTTGGAGGTTTTTAAGCAGAGGCTAGATGGTCATCTGACAGCAATGCTGATTGTGTGAACTTAGGCAGTTCATGAGAGGGAGGGCAGGAAGGATTGCCTTGGTGCTTAGTTCTTGTGGCCCTTTCTTACACGTCCAGGGAAATGCTGATCACCACTTTGGGGTCAGGAAATAATTTTTCTCCAGGACAGTTTAGCCAGGGTCCCTGGAGGGTTGTGTTTTTTTGCTCTCTTTGGGGCCTAGAGCAGAGGTCACTGGGGGTGTGTATTTCCTGCATTGTGCAGGGGGTTGGACTAGATCATGGGGGGGGGGCAGGAAGGGATGCATCAGTGCTTAGTTCTTGTGGCCCTTTCTTACATGCCCAGGGAAGCAATTTTTCTTCAGGCCAGTTTGGTTGGAGATCGTGGAGGTTTTTTGTCATCTTCTGGGCATGGAACAGTGGTCACTGGGTGTGTGTGAATTTCCTGCCTTGTGCAGGGGGTTGGACTAGATGACCCTGGAGACCCCTTCGAACTCTATGCGTCTTTCATTCTATAAACAACCAGGACTTTGAGTACTAGAACTGGGTAGAGTGTTGAACTCTGCCCTCCTTTCCTGCATTACCACGAGGCAAACTTATCGATGCAGCAAGATGGTAAATTTAATGTTGTCTGGTAATCTTAATGCTGCCTATCTGGCTGCTAATTGTTAACCTGAGACTTGTGGCTGTAGTCCAGATGGTGTCTTGCTGTGGGGTCTGATGCTGCCATACTTTCACAATGTCTCATGCTTAATTCCAATCCAAGTTGATTCTGGTTGTCACCCCGGTTCTAAAGGAATGGAGCACTGAAAGGGAAACCATAAAGGTGAAACACCAAGGTTGGACAGCAGATCTAGAAAACAAAGCATAGCTAAGTGCTAGTTAATAGTATATGAGCAAGAGTCGGAGATGGAGCTTTCCATGACTAAAAGAGCTAAAACTACATGAACAGCAAACAGGGAATATCTATAGATTCTTGGGTCCTCAGCTGACTAATTTAGTGTTAAAGGGATGGGTACCTTAAAAATGAGATGTGGAATGGTTTGGCATAGCCCAATCCCATCAGATCTTGGAAGCTAAGCAGGGTCAGTACTAGGATGGGAGACTACCAAGGAAGACTCTGCAGAGGAAGGCTGTGGCCAACCACCTCTGCTTCTCCCTTGCCTTGAAAGCTCCCTGCTAGGATCACCATAAGTTGGTTGCAACTTGATGGCACATACATACATATCTTAAAAATAAGAGGGCTTAGTGTTAAAGAGAGAATTGAGCTGGAGGCATTGCAGTAACTCTTGAGGTTATAGTTATGCAAATAGCTCGAGTAAATTGTTGGTTACACTCGGTAGTGAACCTGTGGAGGGAAGATCAAGATGGGTAGCAGTGTCAGTCTGTCTGTAGCAGTAGAAAAGAGCAAGAGTCCAGTAGCACTTTAAAGACTAACAAAATATGTGGCAGGGGAGGAGCTTTTGTGAGTCACTGCTCACTTCTTTGGATACAGAAAGCTTCTTCAGATACAGCTAGAATATATCTGAAGAAGCTGGTTGTATCTGCAGAAGTGAGCAGTGGCTCACTAAAGCCACAAATTTTGTTGGTCTTTAAGGTGCTACTGGACTAAGGATGGGCACAAGCCATCTCACAAGGCAAAATTTGGGCCAAACTTGGGCCAAATTCAGAGCGCCGGAACCGATGCTTGGGGAAGGCCCATTGTCAGAGCCCTTGACTTAGTCAGCAAAATACCAGGCCTTGTTCATTGAAGCAAGAATAGTATTTATTTTAAGCTGCAATAGTAGGTTACTGGAACAGAAGCATTGTTAAGAATACCTTGGTTACATGAAGCAAACAGTTATACCATAAGGGGGGGAATGGGGACCCCCCCCTCCGCCAATAGAAGCTTAGCGCGCGGGCGGGAACTGGAGACAGTGATAATTAATGTAGTTCCTGCCGCCCCCATTTTCCCAGCCTAGCTGTTGCTTTTGAAAGCGATAGGAAGCTAACAGCCTGTCTCCTCCAAGGTCAGTGTGTTAGGTCTGGGTAAGATACTCCACCCTCCCTTCACGAAACAAAAGCCCATCCGCCCTCCCTTCTCCATCCATCATGGCAGGGCTACCTGACATTCTGCCCTCCTGATAACAAATCTATCCCTTTGGCTTGTGGGGATACAATTTATGAAAAGCACGGACTATTTGGGGGGCCAGAACATGTTCCGCCTGCACCCACTCCCTCTGTTCAGGCCCAAAGTCCGTCCACTCAACAAGGTAAAACAAGCGATTGCGAGAGACTTTAGAGTCCAAAATCTGTGAAACTTCATAGTGTGGTTCCCCCCCCCACCATCAGCGGAGGTGGGGTGGGCTGTCGCGGTCTCCATTTGTTCTCCTCAGGCGCACGGCGTAAAAGCCTTACATGAAAGACAGGATGAACAGACTTTAGTGATTCAGGCAAAGCAAGTTCCACAGCAACATTGTTAATTACTCGCACAATTTCAAAAGGTCCAACAAATTTCCAGCCGAGTTTACGGCTCGGTTGTACTCCATGCAAGTTCTGAGTGGAAAGGTAGGCAAACTCCCTGCATTTTGGGATCCAGGAGAGGTTGCGCTTTTTATCAGCCTGGGTCTTATATGCCTCCTTTGCCTCATCAAGAGTTTTAGATAACAGTGGCCAAGCCCCTTGCAATTTCCTGCACCAGTCACCAGCATCTCCTGCCGGGAGGTCGGGAGAACTCAAAAACGGTAGTGGCGGGGCATCATATCCATGGGTTGCCTTAAACGGAGACATACCCGTAGAAGAGTGCTGAGTGTTATTGTAACAGAACTCAGCCAAAGGCAAAAGGGTATGCCAATTATCCTGTTGGAAATTCGTAAAACACCTTAAATATTGTTCAAGGGTTTGATTGACACGTTCAGTTTGTCCATCAGTCTCTGGGTGGTACGCACTGCCAACCCCCCGCTCCACCCCAAGCAGTGACATAAGTTCACACCAGAAATGAGAAACGAATTGCACCCCCCTGTCCGAGATCACTTTAGCAGGCAAAGTGTGGAGTCTCACAACGTGTTGCAGAAACGCTGAAGCCAACTTTTTGGCTGAGGGGATTGATGCAAACAGGACGAAATGAGCCTGTTTAGTGAAAAGATCAACAACAACCCATATGACAGTATTCCCCCCACTTGGGGGTAGATCAGTGATAAAGTCCATTGAAATCACTTCCCAGGGACGAGTCGGCGTGGGGAGGGGTTGTAACGCTCCGGGAGGTTTACCTGGTCTGGGTTTGCTCATCAAACACGTTTGGCAAGCAGAAGTGAACAAAGAAATGTCTTTGCGCAGCCCAGGCCACCAGAATTGCCGTTGTAATAGTTGGAGTGATTTAACAAACCCCGTGTGCCCAGCCAGTTTCGATCCGTGAGCCCAATCCATCACCTCCCCCCGTAGGGAACGGGGAACAAACAGCTTGCCATTCTTCAGCCAGCAGCCATGTGCGTTCTGAGTAACTCCGTCCTCCCCCCCACCTCCTCCCTGTCGGCGTCGGACATAGCCACAGAGAATTTCGTAGCCCAGTCATTTGGGGGGGGTGTAGGGGAGGGGGGGGAAAGCTTGGCTTGCTTACGAGTGGTTACCGCCCCTCCCAGTTGAGAGGGCGTGAAGACAGAGTCACGAATCTCCTCCCTCTTACTGTCGTGTTGTGGGAGGCGTGATAGTGCGTCAGCCAGCGAGTTAGATTTTCCGGGGAAATGGTGCAGAGTAAAGTTGAACTTAGAGAAGAAATCAGCCCAGCGCAACTGTTTGGCATTCAAGGAGCGGGGGGAGCGGAGGAGTTCTAAGTTTTTATGATCAGTCCAAACCTCAAATGGAACTCGCGCCCCCTCAAGCCAATGGTGCCAGGTTGCCAGCGCCAAGCGGATCGACCCTGCTTCTTTCTCCCACACCGACCAATTCCACTCAGTATCATTAAATTTTCTGGAAACATAGGCGAGGGGGTGCAGTTTACCATCGTCCCCCTCTTGGAGGATCGCCCCTCCCATCGCAACGTCCGATGCGTTGACTTGCACAATGAATTTTTAAGTTCATTTGGGTGCGCCAAGACAGGCTCTGACGTAAAGAGAGCTTTTAACCGGTCAAAGGCGCGTTGACATTCCGGGGACCAGTCTAACTTCGCCCCGGGGCGCGTGCAATCAGGAGGCTTCCCCTTCGTTTTGAGTAAGTCAGTTAGGGGGAGAGCCACTTGAGCAAAGTTTGATAGGAATGATCTGTAAAAGTTCGCGAATCCGAGGAACCCCTGGAGTTGCCTCCGTGTTTTAGGGGTTTCCCACCCCACTACATCTTTTATTTTGTCAGGATCCATCTCAATTCCCCGCTGCGATATGCGGTAGCCCAGGAAGGGAATCTCTGACTTGTGAAATTCACACTTGGACAACTTAGCAAAGAGTTTGTGCTTGTGTAACGTTTGAAGAACTTCTCTCACCAGTTTGATGTGTGATTTCAGGTCGGGGGAGTACAAAAGTATGTCATCAAGGTAAACAAGGACCCCCTTGAACAAATACTTGTGGAGCACCTCATTAATCAAGTTCATGAAAACTCCCGGCGCTCCCTGAAGCCCGAACGGCATCACTAAGTATTCAAATTGACCCAGCGGGGTATTAAATGCCATTTTGAATTCGTCCCCCTCCCTTATCCGCACCCTGAAGTAGGCATCCCTCAAGTCCAGTTTAGAGAATACCTGCCCCCCGGCTACCGCCGCCAACAGGTTTTTGATCAGGGGTATAGGGTAAGCGTTCGTGTTAGAAACTGCATTCAGCCCTCGATAGTCCGTGCACAGCCGCAGCCCCCCATCCTTCTTTTTCCGGAAAAGAACGGGAGCAGCAAACAGGGAGGAGGCGGGCCTTCTAAACCCCCTTTCTATGTT
This sequence comes from Gekko gecko, assembly GCA_029375565.1. Taxonomy (NCBI): domain Eukaryota; kingdom Metazoa; phylum Chordata; class Lepidosauria; order Squamata; family Gekkonidae; genus Gekko; species Gekko gecko. The sequence continues at coordinate 143,165,401 of JAPDNY010000008.1, read as the reverse complement.
TTTGTCAATAAACTTCCTCAACTCCACCTTCTCAGAGGGGCTCATAGAGTATAACTTCCCCTTGGGTAATTTTTGGTTTGGTAAAATTTCAATAGCACAGTCAGAGTTCCTGTGGGGGGGCAGCTCATCCGCTTCTTCTTCCCCAAAAACGGCGGCTAGGTCTCGATACTCTTGGGGAATCGCCTCCAGTTCCGCTTCAGCCACCCCCGCCATTATTAGTTCCCCTCCCGCCAGTGGGGCGCCCCAATCCCATTTCCAATGATGGGGTTGGCATTTCTCAGAGATGAAATTAACTTTTCCCTCTCCCCATAGGACGTGTGGGTCATGATCGAAGAACCACGCGCTACCTAACACCAGGGGAAATCGGGCAGAAGGGGTAACAACGAAGGGTCTCACTTCCCAGTGGTTCCCGATTCCCACCCGCAAGGGCATAGTTTCATATTTGCACGGCTCTTTCATTGTGGAGCCATCCATCTGCGTGAATATAAGGGGTTTGGTCAATTTCACCACCTTCGCCCCCAGTCCCTTCACCAGTTTAGGGTTGATGAGGTCTTTCCCACACCCAGAGTCAATGAGAGCTCTTACTCTCACATGGGTCAGTAGACCCGGGTCCATTAAAGTCACTGTGAGAAAGAAAAGAAAGGGGGGTCGGCTCACCGGGATTTGCGCTTGAGAGTCCGGGACCTGCTGTTCAGCGCTATTTACAGCAGGTCCGTCTCATTTCCCGTCTGCGTGGTCTCGCCATCCGATGAGTCCGATGCCTCGCTGAGGGGTTTGGCTTGCAGGGCCCTCGCCCCTCTCGGTTTCGCCACTGGTTTCGGAGTGGAGGTGTCAAACTTCTTTTTGGTCCCTTTCGGGACCCCGGTCGGTGCGGGGGAGCCTGGGCAATTCGCTGCAAAGTGGCCCCCCTCCCCGCACTTCAGACAGAGCCCTTGCTTCATCTGGGTCTCTCTCGTGCCATCTTTGGGTTTGGGGTTCAGTGGCTGGGTCTTCCCGCGCAGAGCAGGGGTAGGGCCCGATTGGCCACCTTTACTCATCGCCGCCGCGTCGTCCAGCCGGATGGTTTTCAGGTGGTTTTCCATGGTGACTGCCGCTTGTATCCATCCCGTCAATGTGTCCGGGTCTTGAGTTCTCGTCACGGAACGGCGGATCTCCGCGTTGAGCCCCAACTTGTAGTGGTCGGCCAAGACCCCGTCTTGCCAGCCTCGAATCTTGGCGGCGCACCTGCGAAATTCAGCGGTGTATTCTCTCACCGACTTGGGACCTTGCTTGAGGGCACGTAGAGCTGCTGTGGCTGTCTTGTTGGCATTGACATCTTCAAAGTGCTCCTTCATAGCCCACATGAAAGCATCGATCTCTGTCAGCTCCCGCCCGTCAGCCTGGTGCAGGGCTACGTACCAGTCGGCTGCTGCGTCTTTCAGGTGCGAGGCTATAGCATCCACCATACAGTCCTTGCTCTGGAACAGGTGGCCCCAGTTTTCGATGAATTTTTCAGTTCTCACCAAGAAAAAGGGGAACTTCTCTGGGGTCCCATCGAAGTCTGCGTCGAGTAGCTCGGCCAGTTTGGGTGGCAGGAAGCCCCAGGATCGCTGCTGTCGCAGCGCCGGCGGCCCCTGCGGCCCTGGCCCCGCTGGTTGGTCAGGGGGTTGGGCCGGCACGTTCTGTTGGTCCGGGGCTGGTACGTTCTGCTGGTCCGGAGGCTGTTGGCCTGGGGGCGCCTCCCGCCGTTGTCGGTCCATCTCCTCTCGGATGCCCTCCACGATCATCTTGGGGATGCGGGCGAGGGATTCATCCAGGATGCGGAACAGGCGGTCTTGGCTCGGGTCGCCACTTCACCTCCGGCTCACCACGGCCCCTTCCAGTTCACCGGAGTCCCGATACGTGTCTTCCAGCCCTTCTGCGGTGGTCAACCGACGGACCGACCTCTCGGTTCGACCCTCTCTCACTGAGGCCCGCGGGGTCATGAACCACGTTTCATGGGTTTCGGCCAGGGGTTTCACCCAATCCCATCATTGCTTGGGTCGGGTGGTCACCCTGCCATATGCCGCTCCATAAGGGTCCCCGTAGGGCCCCCCCAAGTTGTACTCCTGCCCCCATGTCGCCGGCACATAGATGCCAGGGGCTTCCGAGGGTACGGCTGATGTGGTGGCAGGCACCGTCGTCACAGGAGGTTTCTTTTCCTCCACCTTGTCTTCTTTAATCGGGAGAGTGTCTTCTTCGCCGTCATTCATGTTGGAGTAGCGGGTTTCTGACCAGTCCCGAAAATGGGGATTCTTAACAAACTGTCAGAGCCCTTGACTTAGTCAGCAAAATACCAGGCCTTGTTCATTGAAGCAAGAATAGTATTTATTTTAAGCTGCAATAGTAGGTTACTGGAACAGAAGCATTGTTAAGAATACCTTGGTTACATGAAGCAAACAGTTATACCATAAGGGGGGGAATGGGGACCCCCCCTCCGCCAATAGAAGCTTAGCGCGTGCGCAGGAACTGGAGACAGTGATAATTAATGTAGTTCCCGCCGCCCCCATTTTCCCAGCCTAGCTGTTGCTTTTGAAAGCGATAGGAAGCTAACAGCCTGTCTCCTCCAAGGTCAGTGTGTTAGGTCTGGGTAAGATACGGCCTGTACGGCCAGGCAGTCGAGGCAGCTCCCCACATTCCATTCGAACAGTCCAGGTGCATAAATCAACACCACACAGTCCCATCCACCCTCCCTTCACGAAACAAAAGCCCATCCGCCCTCCCTTCTCCATCCATCATGGCAGGGCTACCTGACACCCATTCTGGTCCATTCTGCATCTAGCATTCACTCTGCTGTTTTACCAAACCCACGCTGGAACAGAAATTCCCTGCTACATCGCATGCCACTTTCACTTTCTTTGATTGTTGGATTTTATGATAGTGTCCACACTCCATGCCGGTTTTACTTCCTTTGATCTCTCAGTTTTCTGGTACTGTCTGCATAGATTTATGACTGTTTTATGGGAGTTCAGGGGTGACTCTGCAGCCTGTTTGGCTGAGAGCCAGTTTGGTGTAGTGGTTAAGTGCATGGACTCTAATCTGGGTTTTAAGTATGCAACTCAACAACGATATGATTTCAGCAAATGATTTCAGTTTTATTTGTAACAGCAAACTTCAACTCAGAACACACAACAACAAGTGGAGCACCGCTCCCTTTTTAAACCATCCTGGGCTGTCAAAGCCACACCCACAAAAAGTTAAGGACCAATAACATTACAGGGATAAAGTCCAATCAGAACTGTTCCCGCTTCAATACATATTTACAAGGGGATTGGTTATTTACAATGGTTTCGTAGAAACCAGCAAATAGAATGCGACATCTTATCATCCACATTCAGCCTGAAGCCTAACATGGAAAAGAATAGGCTGCATTCAAGCTTCAGTACATAACACTGGGAGAACTGGGTTTGATTCCCCACTCCTCCACTTGCACCTGGCTGGATGACCTTGGGCAAGCTGTAGTTCTGATAAGAGCCGTCCTTGAAAAAGAGCAGTTTCTGTCAAGAGGTCTCTCAGCCCCACCGACTTCACAGGGTGTCTGTTGTGTGGAGGGAAAGGGAAAGGAGTTTGTAAGCTGCTCTGAGATGCCTTTGAGTAGTGAAGGACAGGGTATAAATCCAATCTCTTCTTCTTCTTCTTTCCAAAAGGAATCCTTAATTTTTTGAGCTAGGGTAGTAGAGTGGGTAAGAGTGGCGAACTCTGATCTGCTCTGCTCTGCTCTGCTCTGCTCTAATCTAATCTAATCTAATCTAATCTAATCTAATCTAATCTGGAGAGCTAAATTTGATTCCCCGTTCCTCCCTACATGAAACCTGCTGGGTGAGCTTAGGCCGGTAACAGTTCTTTCCAAACTCTCTGAGCCCCACCTACCTCTCAAGGTGCCTGTTGTAGGGAAAGGAAGAGAAGGCAATTGTAAGCCTCTACAACCCCAGAGCCACCATGGTGTAGTGGTTAAGCATGGCAGACTCTAATTTGGAGAACTGGGTTTGATTCCCCACTCCTCCACATGAAGTCAGATGGGTGACCTTGGGCCTGTCACTGTTCTCTCTGAACTCTCTCAGCTCCACCTACTTCTCAAGGTGCCTGTTTTAGGGAGAGGAAGGAAAGGAGATTGTAAGCCACATTGAGACTCCTTAAGTTAGAGAAAAGTAGGGTATTAAAAGCAACTCTTCTGCTGATTCTGGTTAGGTTAGAAGTCTGGCTGTCTGTGGAACAAAGCTTATTCAATCCCCTGTAAAACTTGGCTGACTATGGAAAGTGTCCAAGCAGGATGGTGCAAGGCCTAGTAATGCTAGGAAGATCATCAGGTAATAGGAATAACACTCTTTCTTTGGAATATACAGATAAAAGTTTGCCCTACTGTGCAGAAAGATTACACTGAACCTGAAAGTTTTTTCATACAGAGCGTTATTGAATCCTAACCCCCCCTCCAAAAAAGAGAGAGAAATTGGGCTGTATGAAAAGGAAATAATACAAGCCAATTGCTTTTATTTAGATTTGTAGGTAAGCCAAATTCTTTACAGACACCACAGCCTCCAGAGATAAATATCAAAATTGCAAAAGATGAATTAGTAATAAAGTCAATGGATTCTCCTAGCGTGTACTACCACTACACCCCTGAGACTAATTATATATCCTCCACCCACTAAGTAATTTCTTCCAGTTTAGGTTCTATCAGTTTTCTAATGTGTTTTCGAAGGCTTTCATGGCTGGAGTTCATTAGTTGTTGCCTCAGCCCTACCCCACCTTCCTGAGTAGATATAAATTACCCGCCTTCCACTTTTTGTCTCACATTGACACAGAGAATACTCCATCTTTCTGTGTTATACCTCTGAGGATGCCAGTCACAGCTGCTGGCAAAATGTCAGGTACTACAGTGCTAAGACCATGGCCAGACTGGCGGGAAAATCTACAACAGCTAGTTTTCTAATACTCCATATAGCATTTGAATATACGAGGTAACTTTCGTTTTTTTCTGCTGCTCTCAGTCACAAGTTCCTTCAGAGCTGTTCTCACATGAGCAGTCCTCAAATGAGCTCTCTCAGCCCCACTTACCTCACAGGGTGACTGTTGTGGGGAGGGGAAAGGAGATTGTGAGCTGCTCTGAGACTCCGAGTGAAGGGTGGGGTCAACACACAATGCTTTTATAGAGGTTGAGTCAATTTTTATTACATTGCTGTTGCTTTTTGGAATAACATCGGAATTTACAAGAGGGCACGAGATATATTTCCTTAAAATTATTTACTTTTAGAAGTCAGTTTAAAGCTTAAGAAGCAGAAAACACAAAAGGAGCTACCAATTGGCACTGAAGGCCCTATCCAATGCAGGCATGCCTGCTGCCATTGATTAGGAGAAAGGTAAGAGGGGAATTAGAGAAACATCTGGAGCAGAGGTCCATCAGTGGCTACTAGCCATAGAACACTCGGTCCGGGGCAACAATCCTCTGTATTCTTGGTGCTGGGGGGAGGGGCAACAGTGGGAGGGCTTCTGAAGTTCTGACCCCGCTGGTGGACCTCCTGATGGCACCTGGGCTTTGACCACTGTGTGACACAGAGTGTTGGACTGGATGGGCCATTGGCCTGATCCAACATTAGCTTCCCTTGTATTCTTATGTAAACTGGAGCAGGCTTCTTTGCACTGCCTAAATTAAGCAGAAAACTGTATTTACATTTTGACTTCAATATCCCAGCCTTGAACACCTAGAGTCTTCTAAAACAATGAAAGCTGGAGTTCATCTCAGCTAATAGGCCAAAAGAACATTGGGTGTCTTGCCCAAATTCTGGGTGACATGTGGCCAACCTGGAGAGCCAGTTTGGTATAGCGGTTAAGAGTGCGAACTCTAATCTGGGAGAAATGGGTTTGATTCCCCACTCCTCCACATGAAGCTGCTGGTGTGACCTTGGGTTAGCCACAAGTTCTCTCAGAGTTGTTCTCTCAAGAGCTCTCTCAGCCCCACCTACCTGGGTGTCTGTTGTGGGGAGGGGAAGGGAAAGGAGATTGTAAGCCACTCTGACACTCCAAGTGGAGGGCGGGATATAAATCCTCCTCCTCCTCCTTCTCCTCCTTCTTGGCAAATCTATCTTAAGAGTCATAAGACTGATGTTACATCCTATGGAGGGCCAATATAAACTTCTGGAAAATGCAGAGCCCCCCCCATACCTGGACAGTCTGTCCCAGGGGCCCATGAAATAAGTGGCCCCTGGCCTGACCTCATGGATACTGCCCTTGCCCTAACACGGTGATGACCTGAATTTTCGGTATCTTATCAAAAGTTTTCATGAAAAAGAACACGGGAATGGGCATTAAAATGGCAACTGAAATTCAATGTGAGCAAGTGCAAAGTGATGAATATTGGCAAAATAAGGAGAAGGAGAAGAAGAGAAGAGATTGGATTTATACCCCGCGCTTCACTACCCAAAGGTGTCTCAGAGCAGCTTACAAACTCCTTTCCCTTCCCCTCCCCACAACAGACACCCTGTGAAGTTGGTGGGGCTGAGAGAGCTCTTGACAGAAACTGCTCTTTTTTCAAGAACAGCTCTTATCAGAACTATGGCTTGCCGAACAATGGAGAGGGAGAATGACCCAAGTTCTCTCTGCCTTTGGCCAGGAACTATATAGGTGAATATGAAGCAGCTTAGATTGTCTGGCTTTAACACTTCTCTTTACTGTTTTGATTCAATGGCAGCTGGCTGAGACATATGGAAATATTTATACAATGTGGATGGGTTCCCAAGCAGCTGTGGTGCTTTCTGGATTAGAAGCAGTGAAAGAAGGGCTGATAAACCACGCAGAAGATTTCTCCGACCGACCGATTTTCAGCAGAATGAAAAATGTACTAAAAGAAAAAGGTAAGTTGCTTTGAAACAGAAAACATTTTACTTGCCTTCTCCCTAGAGGAATGTCAAGCACACCAAAAGGAAGTAAAAGCACAATGTTCCAAATGAATAAAAATGTTTCTTTAAAATGTTTCGGCCACCTGAAGATTTTTTTCCCTTCCAGCTGGCAAAGTGTGAAAATGGAAATTGCACTACAATTACCAAGTGGGAAATTAGGCACCCAGAGCATGAGACATAATAATTACTTGTGTTGGCTTTTATGGAAACCTTGCAGATGATGAAGGGCAGGTGAGCTGAATGGGATCTGAGAAAGGTTGCTCAGGAACATGTGGGTTTTGAGGAGGCACTTGAAGGAGGAAGATATTGAGACAGAAAGGTTGTATGAGGCCACTGCACACACTGTAGGGTTGCCAGGTCCCCCTTGGCCAATGGTGGGGGATGGGAGGCAATGCTCCCTTTAAGCTGTGGAGTCTTATGAGCAAAAATTCTAGTTTTGTGAGCTACTGGCATTAAAGTTGTGAGCAAGTGATTTGGCTGCTGCATAAGTTTAGGCTGCTGGTCAGGAAACTCAAGGCCAGGACCTCCAAGGTAGCCTTCTCAGAAGTGCTACCTATTCCACGCGCAGGACCAGAGAGACAGGCACAGATCAGAAGTCTCAATGCGTGGATGAGACGATGGTGTAGGGGGGAAGGGTTAAAGTTTGTTAGGCACTGGGATGCTTTTTGGGACAAGAGGGAGCTGTACAAAAGAGACGGTCTCCACTTGTTCCAAGAAAGAACCAGGCTGCTGGTGCTCAAAATCAAAAAGGTGGCAGAGCAGTACTTAAACTGAATATTGGGGGAAAGCTGACAGGAGATTAAAAGTCTCTGGTTCGAGATAGCTCATCTCAAAGAGATGAAGGGGTAGCTGTTACTTTTGTCCAAGGAAATGGATTACAATTGTCCACTGAGACTGTGGCTAATGATAGGAACTGCCTGGCAAGGTCCCAAGGCAGCAAGAGGAAGGTTGTGGGCTTAACAAGTGTGGGAAACTATAGGTGTTTATACACAAATGCTAGAAGTCTCCGAGGTAAAATTGGGGAATTGGAATGCTTGGTGTTGGGGGGAAAATAGACATTGTGGGTGTTTCAGAAGCTTGGTGGGATGAGGAAAATCAGTGGGATATGGTGATTCCTAGTTATAAATTATATTGGAAGGATTGGGGGGGAAGGGTTGGAGGTGGGGTGGCTTTGTATGTCAGAGAAGGTATACTGTCCAGTAAGATTAAGAGGGTAAGAGAATTGGATTCGCTTCTGGAAATGCTATGGGTTGAAATAGTGGGTTCAAAAGGAGGCTTAACAGTGGGGGTTTGTAGAGGAGGATTATAAAATGATAAATGAATTAAAGATAGCAGCTAGATGAAATAACTGTGTCGTAATAGGCGACTTTAACTAACCACACATTGATTGGGTCAATATGAGTTCTAGTCAGGAAAAAGAGACACTCTCAATGACTGTGCTATGGAACAGATGGTCACAGATCCTACCAGGGGAGAGGTGATCCTGGATTTGGTCCTAAGTAACACCCAAGACCTGGTGAGAGATGCAAAAGTGATTGCACCACTTGGGAACAGTGACTATAATGTTACTGAGTTTAACATTTGTATAAATAGGGAGTTGCCCAAAAAGACTGATGCAACCACTTTTAACTTTAAAAGGGGTAACTTCTCTGGTATGAGGGGACAGGTGAGGAAGAAATTGAAAGGAAAAGTGGAAATGGTCAAAAGCATTGGGGAAGCTTGGAGACTATTTAAAAATACAATCCTAGAAGCCCAGAAAAAATATATACCGCAGGTTAGGAAAGGCACAAATAGGTATAGAAAAAAGCCTGCATGGTTAACAAATAAAGTAATGGAAGCTGTAAAAGGTAAGAAGGATTCCTTTAAGTGGTGGAGAGCTAGTCTCAGTGAGGTTGATAGAAAGGAACACAGGCTGTGGCAATTAAAATGCAAGTCTGTGATCAGGCAAGCAAAAAGGGAATATGAGGAGCATATCATAAAAAACATAAAGGCCAACAATAAAACTTTCTTCAAATACATTAGACGTAGGGAACCAGCCAGGGAGGCAGTGAGGCCCTTGGATGACCAAGGGGTAAAAGGACTACTGAAGGATGACAGGGAAATGGCTGAGAAGCTGAATGCATTTTTTGCCTCTGTCTTCACTGTGGAAGAGGAGAAGTGCTTGCCCACTCCAGAAGCACTGATTTCAGGAGGGGGTTTGAAAGACCTGAATCAGATTGCGGTAACAAGAGAGGAAGTCCTCCGACTGATGGACAATTTAAAAACTAATAAATCACCAGGCCCGGATGGCATTCATTCGAGAGTTCTGAAAGAACTCAAATTTGAACTTGTGGATCTCCTTACAACAATATGTAATCTTTCTTTAAAATCTGCCTCCATTCCTAAAGACTGGAAGGTAGCTAATGTCACTCCCATCTTTAAAAAGGGCTCCAGGGGAGATCTGGGAAATTACAGGCCAGTCAGTCTGACATTGATACCGGGCATGTTGGTGGAAATTGTTATTAAGGAAAGAATTAGTAGGCACATTGATGAACAAAAACTACTGAGGCAGACTCAGCATGGGTTCTGTAAGGGAAGATCTTGTCTCACTAACCTGTTAGTGTTTTTTGAGGGAGTGAACAAACATGTGGACAAGGGGGACCCCATAGATGTTGTTTACCTTGACTTCCAGAAAGCTTTTGATGCAGTTCCTCATCAAAGGCTCCTAAGTAAGCTCAATAGTCATGGGATAAAAGGACAAGGCCTCTTGTGGATCAAAAACTGGCTTATAAATAGGAAACAGAGAGTGAGTATAAATGGGAAACTTTCTCAGTGGAGGGTGGTAAGCAGTGGGGTACCACAGGAATCAGTACTCGGTCCGATGCTTTTTAACTTGTTTATTAATGATTTGGAATTGGGAGTAAGCCTTGAAGTGGCTAAATTTGCAGATGACACGAAGTTGTTCAGGGTGGTGAAAACCAGGGAGGATTGTGAGGCACTCTAAAGGGATCTGTCGAGGATGGGTGAGTGGGCATCAACGTGAGTTCAATGTGGCCAAGTGCAAAGTGATGCACACTGAAGCCAAAAATCCTAAATAGAAATTCACATTGATGGGGTCTGAACTGGCAGAGACTGACCAAGAGAGAGATCTTGTAGTAGATAACTCAATGAAAATGTCTAGACAGTGTGTAGCTGCAATAAAGAAGGCCAACACTATGCTGGGGATTATTAGGAAGGGAATTGAAAACAAATCAGCCAGTATCATCATGCCCCTGTATAAATCATTGGTGCGACCTCATTTGGAATACTGTGTACAGTTCTGGTCGCCACACCTCAAAAAGGATATTATAGTATTGGAAAAAGTGCAGAGAAGGGCAACTAGAATGATAAAAGGGTTGGAACACCTTCCCTATGAAGAAAGGTTAAAATGCTTGGGGCTCTTTAGCTTGAAGAAACGACGGCTGAGGGGTGACATGATCGAGGTTTATAAGATTATGCATGGGATAGAGCAGGTTGAGGAACTTTTCTCCCTTTCTCACAATAGAAGAACTCGTGGGCACTCCATGAAATTGCTGATTAGTCGGGTTAGAACAGATAAAAGGAAGTAATTCTTCACCCAAAGAGTGATTAACACACGGAATTCCCTGCCACAGGAGGTGGTGGCAGCTGCAAGCATGGACAGTTTCAAGAGGGAATTAGATAAACATATGGAGCAGAAGTCCATCAGTAGCTATTAGCCACATGGTATAGATAGGAAACCTCAGTCTGGGGCAAGTGATGCTCTGCATTCTTGGTGCTGGGGGGCAACAGTGGGGGCTTCTAGTGTCCTGGCCCCACTGCTGGACCTCCTGATGGCACCTGGTATTTTTGGCCACTGTGTGACAGAGTGTTGGACTAGATGGGCCATTGGCCTGATTCAACTTTGGCTTCTCTTATGTCCTCATGATCTTAAGTTAGTTTGCTCTGGAAACCATCCTTCCTGAGCTAAGACAAAAATGTGTGTGCCGGAGGCTAAAAAAACTGTGAGTTAGCTCACACTAACTCAGCTTAGAGGGAACACTGCTTATGTTTGCTTAATAAGTAACTTCTGTGTAGATTGATAAAAGCAGCATAGAGCTTTCCACCTAAGTGGTGGGAGTATTTCTCGGCTAAGAAGGCTTGAATTGTGCAATGATCCAAAGTTGAGTGGTTTGTTATAAAACCTATTTGCTCTCTGCCTGGAAGAGTGTGCTCCACCATCCATTCGGATAGTTTTTTTAAGGAGATGTTTGGCATGGAGCTTCCCTAGAATGGATAGCAGGCTTATTGGTCTATGGTTGTCAATGTTATTGGGATCGCCTTTTTCTTAAAAAAGGAACTATTATAGAATTCAACCAAGAGTCAAGTAGAATGCCATACTTATCTTACAGGAAATTACAGGCCAGTCAGTCTGACATCGATACCGGGTAAATTGGTGGAAACTGTTATTAAGGAAAGAATTAGTAGGCACATTGATGAACAAAAACTATTGAGGCAGACTCAGCATGGGTTCTGTAAAGGAAGATCTTGTCTCACTAACCTGTTAGTGTTTTTTGAGGGAGTGAACAAACATGTGGACAAGGGGGACCCAATAGATATTATTTACCTTGACTTCCGGAAAGGTTTTGATACAGTTCCTCATCAAAGGCTCCTAAGTAAGCTCAATAGTCATGGGATAAAAGGACAAGTCCTCTTGTGGATCAAAAACTGGCTTATAAATAGGAAACAGAGAGTGAGTATAAATGGGAAACTTTCTCAGTGGAGGGTGGTAAGCAGTGGGGTACCACAGGGATCAGTACTCGGTCCGATGCTTTTTAACTTGTTTATTAACGATTTGGAATTGGGAGTAAGCAGTGATGTGGCTAAATTTGCAGATGACACGAAGTTGTTCAGGGTGGTGAAAACCAGGGAGGATTGTGAGGCACTCCAAAGGGATCTGTTGAGGATGGGTGAGTGGGCGTCAACGTGGCAAATGGGGTTCAATGTGGCCAAGTGCAAAGTGATGCACATTGGAGCCAAAAATCCTAAATATAAATACACATTGATGGGGTCTGATCTGGCAGAGACTGACCAAGAGAGAGATCTTGGAGTCGTAGTGGATAACTCGCTGAAAATGTCTACACAATGTGTAGCTGCAATAAAGAAGGCCAACGCTATGCTGGGGATTATTAGGAAGGGAATTGATAACAAATCAGCCAGTATCATCATGCCCCTGTATAAATCATTGGTGCGACCTCATTTGGAATACTGTGTACAGTTCTGGTCACCACATCTCAAAAGGATATTATAGCATTGGAAAAAGTGCAGAGAAGGGCAACTAGAATGATAAAAGGGTTGGAACACCTTCCCTATGAAGAAAGGTTAAAATGCTTGGGGCTCTTTAGCTTGGAGAAACGACGGCTGAGGGGTGACATGATTGAGGTTTATAAGATTATGCATGGGATTGAGCAGGTTGAGAAAGAAGTACTTTTCTCCCTTTCTCACAATACAAGAACTCGTGGGCACTCTATGAAATTGCTGAGCAGTCGGGTTAAAACAGATAAAAGGAAATACTTCTTCACCCAAAGAGTGATTAACATATGGAATTCACTGCCACAGGAGGTCGTGGCAGCTGCAAGCATGGACAGTTTCAAGAGGAAATTAGATAAACATATGGAGCAGAAGTCCACCAGTGGCTATTAGCCACAGGGTATGGATGGGAACTCTCAGTCTGGGGCAGGTGATGCACTCTATTCTTGGTGCTGGAGGGGGCAGCAGTGGGAGGGCTTCTGGTGCCCTGGCCCCACTGCTGGACCTCCGGATGGCACCTGGTATATTTTGGCTGCTGTGTGACAGAGTGTTGGACTAGATGGGCCATTGGCCTGATTCAACATTGGCTTCTCTTATGTTCTTATGTTCTTATGTTATCTATCAATGTAAAGAGGTGAGCAAGAGAATGGCTGAGTTCAGACTGGCAGTTTGATGCGGGAGCCAGTTGTGGCAAAAAAGCCCCGGAAAAAACTGTTCCAGGTTTTACAGGTCACACTGCGCCGAATAATGTGGGAGCATACTAGGAGGAGGTGCGCAGGAGCATTCAGACTGCTGGCCCGGAGGCACAGCTGTAAACGGTTTTTCCCTGGTAATTTGACTATGTGCGCATAAGCACATACGGCTGATTTGGGGAGGATCCCGTTGTGCCAGCACCACATTGGGCGGTAGAGCGGAGCACAGCCAATCATATCGCTGCTGCCTTATGCGCAACGTGGGTTGCTCCTGGCTTTTCAGGTTGGTGTTCACACTTCTTCCCGGAAGTGGAATGAAGCAGGCTAAATGGGCTCTCAGGGATTTGCTACAGCTTTCACCAGGTATCTTTTAAACATGGGAGCGAAGCAGAACAGCACGGGTTGACTACAGGGGGGGAATGCCAGGCAGATTACATTACATTACATTACATTACATTACATTACATTACATTAGCGATTTATATACTCCTCTCTCCATACGGCTCAGAGCGGTTTACAGAACACATAGTTTTTGATCTATACTAGGGGCACAGTGATAAGGGGAGGTGTATGCCTAACCCGACGCCCAACAGCAGGATCTATTGGCTATAGTGGCAGATTCTCTCTCTTTGGGCGAAGACATCTCGATGCCAAGGCACAGATCTTCTTGCGATAGCGACTTCTTCCAGAAACGGCCCCCTCAGCGCATGATTGCAGAACTCGGCTTCTCGTCCAATCGGCTCCAGCCTCGCTGTGCCACCACGCCTCTCCGGGACCAGTCTCCATGCCCGCGCTTGCTGCTCATCATTTCACTGCTGTTACTGCCACCATCTTCGCCAGCCCGTCGCTACTGCTTCGGCCACTGCTAGCACCAATCTCAAAGGAGGGAGGGAAGGGTGCCCCCCACTCGTAAGGAGCAGGTACCCATTTATCTACTTGCCCGTACAGGCTTCCGAATCACTGTGTGAATGCCCCCTTTAATCCGCTTGTGAAACGTGGTTGAAATGTGGCTAAAGCGGGGCAGACTGTCAGTCTGAACTCAGCCAATGTGACCACTAATCAAACTCCTTTTCCCTTACCCTCCCCACAACAGACACCCTGTGAGGTAGGTGGGGCTGAGAGAACTCTGGCAGAAATGGCTCTTTTCCAAGAACAGCTGTGCCAGAGCTTGTGATCAGCAGGCACAAGTGGAGGAGTGGGGAATCAAACCCAGTTCTCCGCAAACTTAATCACTACACCAAACAATAACAGCCATTTGAGTTTGGAATGGGTACAGAGAAGACAACACTTATGAACTGAAGCACAGGGTTACCAGCCTCTAGGACTGAAGCACAGGGGTGAAGTATAAGTTTGCCAAGCAACAGGTGTGGCTTGGAGACTCCCCAAATTTACAACTGACCCCCCCAGACTACAGAGATCAGTCCTCCAGGACAAAATGGCTGCTCTGAAAGGTTGGCAACTCTTCTGAAGCAGGGGGGAATAGAGGGTCTCTGTCTCTCTAGGGCTCTTATGTGGGGAAGCAAATCTTAATATAAGAAGAGCCCAATCAAACTAGCAGCCCATCTTGTGCAACATCCTGTTTCACACAGTGGATAACCAGTTGCCCTAGAGGGGTATGAAACAGGGCCATAGAGGTGAAGAAGAAGGAGAAGAAGGAGAAGAAGAAGGAGAAGAGATTTATACCCTGCCCTTCACTTGGAGTCTGAGAACAGCTTACAAACTCCTTTCCCTTCCCCTCCCCACAACAGACACCCTGGGAGGTAGGTGGGGCTGAGAGAGCTCTGAGAGAAACTGCTCTTTTCAAGGACAGCTCTGACAGAACTATGGCTTGCCCAAGGTCATCCAGCAGCTGTGTGTGGAGGAGTGGGGAATCAAACCTAGTTCTCCCAGATTAGAGTCCGTGCACTTAACCGCTACACCAAACTGGCTGTGATGTCACTTCTCCTGATGTCACTTCCTAGGAACTAGTTGTGGATTTCGAGGGTCCCTTTAGTAATCATGGCTAGTAGCCATCGATAGATTCCTTTGTGAATCTGTCTAATACTCTTTAAAAGTGTCTATGCCAGTGGCCATCGTAACATCTACTGAGACAATATAATTACTCATTAAGGAGGAAAAAATGCTCCACCAAAAAAACAACAACCCCAGAAACAAAACCCCCCACATTGGGTAGCATTGTCTCTGAACCTTCTCACAATTTGCAAAAGGGGAATGCGTAACCTTATAATGACCACCTGAAGCCAACAGAACAAGGCCAGTGTATTTGTCAAAAATTAGCATTTGCTGTGGAGATAGGTGCAAGACCAATGGCAGCTCACACTGAAGGGGCAAAGACTGTGTTGGCCTCCCTTTTTATTCCCATTTGTTTTCACTTGAAGCCAGGTTCATGTAGTGGTTAGGAGTGCAGACTCTAATCTGGGAGAACCAGGTTTGATTCCCCACTCCTCCACATGCAGCTGCTGGTGTGACCTTGGATCAGTCACAATTTTTTTTAGAGCTATTCTCTCAAGAGCCATCCTCAAAAGAGCTCTCTCAGCCCCACCTACCTCACAGGGTGTCTGTTGTGGGAAGGAGAAGGGAAAGGAGATTGTATGCCACTCTGAGACTCTTTCAGGTAGTGAAGGGTGGAATATAAATCCAATCTCTTCTTCTTTTCCTGAGGTGAAAATAATGGAAGGCTTCAGATCATCATTTGCTTGCAAGTACAATGATACAAGTGGTTCATAGGTTCACTACTGCTTGGAGTGGTGATGGAAGAATTTTTTTTTTAAATGCTGCTGCTGCATGTGCCATTGTTGCACTTCAGGAAGTGATGGTAGGTAGGAAGTGATGGTAGGTAGTTCTAGGAATCTCTGGGAACTCAATGGTTTTTTCTATTCCTAGAGCTACCCACTGTCACTTCCAGGTTTTTCTTGGAAATGATGTCATCACGCTCATGACACCACCTCAAATATGTCCCCATCTGAGGGCTGCCAGGTCCCCTCATTGCTCCAGTGGGGGAATTTGGGGGGTATTTTGGGATGTCCCTGACATGATGATAACAGCCAAAAGTGATGTCATCATGCCGGGAATGTTTAATGGGAATGCTTTGGTTTAGGGGCAAAATTCAAAGCATTTACACAAAAATAACTATATATACTTGAACAGCACACAAAATTTAATAAAGTTATCTAAGTATATAACCCTTTAGCTCTTTTCATGTAAGGCATCTGAGACAGAACCTTCCATATAGCTAATTTTTAAGAGCAAAAAGAAATTCGTCTTATGACATATATTATCAAGAAGAGTCTAAAAAATTGTATGAACAGTTTCTCCACCAAGGTTATCCCTCACAGGTGTTTGCTAATGCTTATGAACATGCATATTCTGTACAATGAGCCGATTTATTTAAAGAGACCAGTAAAGAAAAAAAAAGAATATTATTTTCTGTGCATTTGATTACACTCTCCTGGCGAACTCCATTAAAAATATTATTTGGAAACATGGCACATTTTTAGAGATCGTATGTAGGATTCAGAAAAACTCTTAGCTTAAGGGTCAAACTCATAAGAGCAGATTTATTACCATCAGATTCATTGGTTTTTTCAGTTAGGGGTCATCATAAATGTTATGGATGCTCAATATGTCCACAAGCATGGGAGACACAGATCTTGGACTTTCTGGCAGTTAAATTCAGCAGTGGGATTTCCTTTTTTTCTAATTGTGCAACAAAATGAGCTGTATATCCTTTGTGGTGTTCTTGTCAATTATATTATGTTGGTGTCATGACCCCCTCTTTGAGAGTTAGAATTACCGAACATAAGTCTCGCATTAAACATAAATATACAGAGGGACCCCTCCAGCATTTTTTGGACATGTGACATAGTTTTGATGATTTCAAAGTTCTAGTTTTAGAAATTCTGCATGTTAATGGGTACAATAGGATTGAATGTCCATAAGAGGTTGCTACAGTGGGAAGCATTCTGGATTTATAGACTAAAAACATATCATCCCTTTGGACTCAACTTTACATTGGAACTTTCTAGTTTCTTAGAGACAAGGTTGCATAGACAGGTTTTCTTATAGAAAATTTTGCCTAGATAGGTTTCCTTTGAGGCAGCTGGGAGGAAACGCGGAAAGTGTGTACCTGGAAATGATGCCATTGTATTATGCAGTGCTCTAGGAATTCCCTGATCTCTATGGGTTTTACCATAGAGTTTTTTTGGGAAGTCCTAGTGCATTGTGTGATGTGGTAACATCATCCAGTTAGGCAACTGGAAGTGACATTGCGTTGATGCCATTTTGGCATGCCCAGTATCCACCCCCAGTTTCCTAGGGGTTGCCAGTACTGGGCTGGCAACCCTACCTCCTCTCACACTCCCACTAAAATTACCGACTTCCTGTTGGAGCTGGGAGTTCATATGGAATTACAACCAATCTCCATACTATAGAGACCTGTTCCCTTGGAAGAAGTGGCACCCTCCCCTGAGAGCCAGTTTGGTGTTGTGGTTAAGTGCACGAACTCCAGTCTGGAAGAACCGGGTTTGATTCCCCACTCCTCCACTTGCAATTGCTGGATGACCTTGAGCAAGTTCTGTCAGAGCTGTCCTTGAAAGGGCAGTTCTGGAAAGAACTCTCTCAGCCCCACCTGCCTCACAGGGTGTCTGTTGTGGGGAGGGGGAGGGAAAGGAGTTTGTAAGCCGCTCTGAGACTCCAAGTGAAGGGTGGGATTTAATTCCAATCTCCTCCTCCTCCTCCTCCTTTTGAGGCTCTAATGGAATCTTATCCCCATTGAATTCCTGACCCTACCCAAACTCTACCCTCCCCAGGCACCACCATCAAATCTCCTCAAATTTTCAAGCCAGAGTTTATTTATTTATTAATCCAATTTATACTCTGCCCTCCCTGCCATGGCAGGCTCAGCGCCACTTACATGAAAGTAAATGCATAAATAACAATTAAATCACAATTAAAAACCCTATCTAAAAATAGTTCATTATAAAACAGTACAATATCATCAAGTGCTGGCATGTTGGTTTAATCTGTACAGAATAGAATAATTTCTCCCAGACAATTATCATTTGAAAGGTCTTATTTTGTTTCAGCAAAGGGATTTACTTTCAAATATCCCTATTTTAAAAGCAAAACTTTTTGAACAATACAAGGTAAAACCTTTATGGAGCCCCGGACTCTCTGCGTTGACCTCTGTTTTCTATAGTAAGCCATAAAAACAGATCTGGGCTCAAGGTGATTTTCAGCTATGGAAGGAGAAAGGTTTGGATACTACTCAGTAATGAGCAGGCTATGAGGAAATTACCTATAAACTGGGTGAGAGAAAATGCCCCCTCTTCATTTCAATCCCCCCCAAATTAGATACATGCTTAATTAATAGTCTAGAAGAAGAAAAAGAAGAAGAGATTGGATTTATACCCCACCCTTCACTCAGAGTCTCAGAGCGGCTTACAAACCCCTTTCCCTTCCCCTCCCCACAATAGACACCCGGTGAGGTAGGTGGGGCTGAGAGAACTCTGACAGAAACTGCTCTTTTTCAAGGACAGCTGTGCCAGACCTTGTGACTGGCCCAAGGTCACATCAGTGGGCACAAGTGGAGGAGTGGGGACTCAAACCCGGCTCTCCCAGATTAGAGTCCATGCACTTAACCACTACACCAAACTGGCTCCCTCTCTAGAGAGAAAATACAGTGGTTTCAGATGTAAGACATTGTTTGAGGCGATAATCAATTGAGGGGTTTGCAAGGGGCTTGATCCGTAACCCTGTGTGAGTTGCAACTCACGGGGTGGACCGGATCGCTCCCAACGTGGGATCGAAGTCCAGGCTCAGTTTGTCTGAGCAAAGCCAATGCCTCTGCACCAGAAGGGGGGGAAGAGAAACCTTGTTGACTGAGCACTTCTGTGAGTATCCGTGAAACAAATTATGCGGGTTAAAAGGGTGATTTAATATAATTAGCCCCAAGTAGTAGCATAAGAGGGGAGGGCTCTCCCCCCTGAAGAACAACCGGCTAGTAAACGAGAATAAACGAGCTTGGCAAGGCTAGAGTGGAGAGGGCAAGAGTGAAAGTGAAATGCCATCTGGAATGAACGGAGCCGTGGAAGCTGAGAGAGAAGTGAGCTGACTATAAAATTACTTAGGCTGGCTGCTAACGGTTTGGAAAGGGAACTTGGGCTTCACTCTAAGTTGGTTTGAAAACCTGAAGAACTGGAAGGCAACTGTACAAGCAAGGTGGGCTTGAGGCTGAATCGTTTAGTAAGAGAGCTGTTTGGTGAAATCAAAGGGTTCTAAGAAGAAGGAGGCTGGTGGTAGACCCCTTTGCAATGCGCTCAAATTTTTACCCTAACAGAGGTAGGGTAGAAGAAACAAAGAAGCGGAGAAGTGGAGAAGGGGAGGCCCGCTTCATCGCACACCAATTTTTAACCCTTTAGGGCCAGGGTGGAAGAGTAAGAGGGGGAGAGAAGAGAGTGTTACAGTGTTCTCAATTTTTGCTGCAATCATTAATGACTATTGGGGCTGGAGAGACAGACTCTGTTTTAGTGAAGTAACCCCAATTGATAATAAGGTGTCTGATTATTGATTGACTCTGTGTTGGATTCCTCTGGGTTTTCAGATCAGAGGTTGGCTATAGGGGGATATTTGGGAATAAAGGAGGGGGAAGGTTGGGTAGACAGCTAGTCTGGGAGAATTGCCAACAGAGCGATTGTTTGGTAAACATTCGGGGGGGATAGTGGAAGCAATTTCTGGGGATTTTGCCACGGAATAAGATAGCCTAAATATTGTTCCCTTCTTATAAGTTGTTGAAGCTATTTGAGATAGAAGGTTTGGGAAGGGAGCCAAGAGGCCTGTGCTGTTCCCAAACATTGGATAAGGGCTGAGTATAAACAACAAAAAAAATACAGCGGGGATTTTGAATATACTCTGTGCGTGTTAAGGCTGGGATTAGGAAGTTGTATCTAAACAGTTAAAAATGTCCAGCACAGGAGGAAGAAAACAGTAATTGGTTTCAGCAGGGGCCCTGAGCATCGCAACAGGGAAGCTGGGGGGCTCAGGCCAAAAAGAACCCCAAAAAGAAATGCAAGCTTTGGTGCAAGCCACTATTTTAAGCACAATTAATGATGTCATAGAACCAATCAAAGTCAGCATGAAAGAAATTCGAAATTCTGTCCCACTAGCGATAGCACCCATTAACCAAGCTATCCAGGAAGTAAGAGATATGGTCCCCCAGGCGGCTGTTCCGATACAGAATGCTATGAAGGATATCACTGAGCAGTTTACCCAGAGCTTACAGTTGCAAAAACAAATAGCTGACAACACCACAAAAATTGTGGCATTAAGCACTACAGTAGAGGAAGTTGAGACGAAGACGAGACAGGTGGAAAGGAAGGTTCAAGAAAATGAAGAGAAACAATTGTTGTTAGAGCAAGATGCGATGAGATTGCAGGTGGAGAGAGCTGCATTTGTTTTGAGGTTCCAAAATATTCCAGAGGAAAAGGAGGAAGATTTGAACTTAAAGATGGCAGAATTGTTGGCAAATCATTTACAGCTCGAAGATATAAGTGAAGTGGCAAAAGAGATAGATGTGGCCTTCAGGATGAACTCGGCTTATGCAAGAAGATTCAAGGTACCAAGGGAAGTTCAGGTGCGGTTCCACAAGCGGGCGGTAAGGGATAAGATATTGAGAGAGGTAAATACTGTACCGCTGAAGATGGGACAAGAAGAAATTAAGGTGTTGAAAGAGATCCCCTAGAGAGTGAGGGAGAAAAGAAGGGCATGTTCAGAGCTAACAGTGCTCTTGAGAGCCAATAACATTACCTACAGGTGGATTTTGCCAGAAGGGTTTTTTTTCAACTTTGAAGGGAAGATATTCAGAATTACTTCAGTTTTTAAAGCTAAAGACTTCCTAGAGACATATGGGGAAGAGCTGTCGGATGACCAAGAAGAAAGAGAGGAGAGAGAAGAGGGAGAGGTTGAAAGGGAACTGGAACCTCAAATTCAAGGAGCAACAGCGTCAGCTCCATCTGCTAGACCACAAAGATCAAGAAGAATCAGACTGAGATCCCCAATTATTATGAGACAAAAAACGAAAGGCGAAAAGGAACACAGACAGACACAGAACCTAGATGGATAAAAAGAAGTTGAAGTTTATATCGGTTAATGTGAACGGCTTAAATGGACCCCAGAAAAGAAGAAGAATATTTCATCAACTGAAGAAACATAATGCGGATATAACGTGTATACAAGAAACCTATATCAGGAAGAATGATGAAAAATATTTGGATTATAAAGGATTAGGTAAAGTATTTGTGGCAACGGATAAGGAAAAGAAGAAATGTGGAGTGGCTACCTATATTAAAGAGTACTTGCAACCAGAATTTGTGCTTGCCTCAGAGGATGGAAGAATATTGATGGTGGCTATCCAGAGACAAAATAAAAGGGTTTTAATTGTGAATATTTATGCCCCAAATCAAAACCAGGAAAAGTTTTATGGAAAGCTTTTAATTCTGATAGCTAAACAGGATTTTCAAGAGATTTGTTTGATTGGTGACTTTAATGCGGTGTTCGACAATAAACAGGATCGAAAAATGAATATCCAGAAGAAGAAGATAAAGGGTAATGAATTCACTAATTCCCTTTTTCAGATCATAGAGGAATGGCGATTAGTGGATGTATGGAGAATAAGAAACTTCAAAAAGCAACAATACACATATTATTCGGCGAGACATGATTCCTGGTCTAGGTTGGATATGTGTTGGATGTCATCCTCACTGGTAAGGGAATTACAGGAGGCAGAAATTGAGGCAGGTACATTTGCTGATCACAATCCGATAACTGTGGAATTACAGGGAATAAATCCCAAGGGTAGATGGACATTGAAACCTTTCCTATTGAAGGATAGTAAGGCAGTAAGAAGTCTGCAAGCAGAATTTACTTTTTTTTTCAAGGAAAATCTTAGCCCGGACATTCTGAGACGAATTGTATGGGACACGTTTAAGGCTTTTGCTAGAGGGCTATTAATAAAGGAAGCGGCAAGGAGAAACAGGAAAAGAAATAAGGAATATTTCAACTTGAAGAAAGAAATATTGGAGCAAGAGAAGCAAGAAATGGAGGCCAGAGGAGGCCTTGATAGAAGAGCTAAGATTAAACTTCTTATGCACAGGATGAATTGTCTATTGATGGCAGAGTTAGCAAAGAAAATGAGCTATGCTAAACAGAATTATTTTGAGAATGCTAATAAACCAACTAGATGGCTGGCCTACCAAATAAGAAAGCAGTCTGAAAGGACATTGATAAAGTCATTGAAAGATAAAAACGGAGTGGAACGAAATGGAATTCAAGATTTGAAGAAGATTGTGGAAAACTTCTACAAAGATTTATATGCAAAAGAGAATATAACCAGTGAAAAAATACTTCATTACCTGCAAGAACGTATAGTCCAAAAGCTTTCAGAGGGGGACCAGAAGATTTTAAATCAACCAATTACAATGATGGAAATGGTGGAAGCTCTTAAAAGACAGAATAAAGGTAAAGCACCTGGGACTGATGGTCTACCAGTGGAGTTCTATGCAACTTTTGAAGAAATACTGCTCCCGCAGTTACATGAAGTCTATAAGAAAACTTGGGAAGGAGAAGAAGTGCCTGATACATGGAGGGAAGCCTTGATCTCGTTCATACATAAGCAAGATACAGAAGGGAATGATATTAAGAATTACAGACCAATCTCCTTATTAAATGTGGATTATAAGATCTTTGCCTCTATTATGGCGGATAGGTTGAAATGTATTTTGCCAAAGGTGATTCATAGAGACCAATCTGGATTCTTGCCGAAAAGACAAATAAAACACAATGTAAGGTAGTTACTGAATGTGCTGGAATACTATGAAGCACACCTGGAAAAAGAGATGGTGATGATTTTTATAGATGCAGAGAAGGCCTCCGATAACTTGGACTGGATGTTTATAATAGAAACTTTTAAGAAGGTGAAAGCGGGAGAGCAATTCATTCAAACAATTCAAGCAATTATTCAAAGCAAAGAGCAGCAGCTATGGTTAATGGGGAACGGACTGAGCAATTTCAGATACAGAAAGGTACGAGGCAAGGTTGTCCCCTATCACCATTGTTATATATCTTTGCTTTGGAGGTGGTAACAGAGGAGATAAGACAGAATCCAGAGGTGAAGGGCTTGAAGATGGAAGGAGAACAATATAAACTATTAGCCTATGCGGATGATCTTGCATTTATATGGGAGGAACCCAGATCATCAATTGCGGAGTTGAATAAGATATTGAAAGATTACGGACAAGTGGTGGGATTAAATATTAATTTGGCTAAAACAAAAATTCTAACTAAAAATATGACTTTGGAACAGAGAGAGCGTCTACAAGAAGATAAAATGTTTAGGAATTAAACTGACAAATAGGTGTAGTTCACTGCAAGAAGATAATTATAAAAAACTATTGAGAGCAACGAAACAAGACTTGGAAAAATGGAAGAATTTAAAGCTTTCACTAATGGGAAGAATTCTCTGATAAAGATGAATATCTTACCAAGATGGATCTTTTTGTTTCAAACAATCCCTGTTTTGAAGAATTTGGCAGTGTTGAAAGAGCTAGAGCAAAGTACTGCTATGTTTGTGTGGCAGGGGAAGAGAGCAAGAATTAGGTTCAAAGTATTACAAGATTCAAAAGATAGGGGAGGGTTTGGTTTTCCCAATTGGATATTGTACTACAGATCCGGGGCTTTGTCATGGATCAAGGAATGGGTAATGTTGGAAGACAGAAGGCTTTTAAAATTGGAAGGTCATGATCTTTTGGAAGGTTTGCACGCCTTTCTGTGGGATGAGAAAGTGGCAGCATGTAAATACTTTAGATAACACTGGATACAAGATGCACTTTGTAGAGTATGGGAGACCATCTGGAGAAGGTGGTTTACCAAAACCTCGAGGTTGGTAGCTCCTGTAGAAGCAGTGACCTTACCTAGGTTGTACTGTGAAAATCCCCCACAAAGATACTTGGACATTATAAATGCAAAGGAGGAGTTGGTTCTGGACGAGGATATTAGTTGGTGGCATAAAGTTCAGATTCAATCAAGGTACAAGAGAGATAAGAAAATAGGGTTTGAGAAGACATTAACGAACTTAGAGAAAATACTTTATGAACCAGAAGAGAAGTTTCTTAAAAAAATGTATTCATTGCTGTTGGCTGATTATATGGTAGATGAAATGGTGAAGAGTAATATGATTCAATGGATGCAGAATTTTGGTTATAACATTGAGTTGGATCATTGGGATCAAATATGGAAAGTAAATGTGAAAATAACAAGGGCAGTCCCATACAGAGAAAATATGTATAAAATGCTGTATAGGTGGTATATTACACCGGACAAGCTGGCAAAATATGATGAGAACTGTTCTAATAAGCGTTGGAAATGTAATGCTAAGACAGGTTCACCTTATCATATGTGGTGGACATGCGAGGTGACAAAAAAATACTAGATATGGGTGCATAGAATGTTGCAGAAAATTATAAAAGGCACTATTTTGTTTAAACCAGAGGTGTTATTGTTGGGTATACTTCCAAAAGATGTACGGAGAGATTTGATAATATATATAATGACTGCGGCTAGGATTTTGTATGCGAAATATTGGCAGTCTATGGTGGTACCAACTAAACAAGAGTTGATTGAGAAAATAATGGAGGCAGCAGAAATGGATAAATTGACTTTGATGATGAAAGGACATGATGAATCAGCCTTTTTAAACATGTGGCAACGCTTCTATGATTGGTATGATCAGAGAGGGAAGGATGGAGAGAAACAATAAGTATTGAGCATTATTATTTTTGCATGCTTTATTATGTTAAGCTAGAAGTGGATAAGACAGAAAGATAGATTTTGAGGATACAGAAGTAAAAGAGAATTAGTAACAAGGGCGGCAAGGTTGGAGGAAATTCAAATGGATGGATTGTTATAGAAACTGTATCCCCCCGTGAATGTTGAATGTTGTATGTTGTGTCTTTTGTGTAGTGTAATTGTACTGTATGTTATGTAGTGTATTGTTGTAATGTTGTTGTTTTTAAAAATATAATAAAAATGCCTCTTTTAGGGGCGCTTTAAAAAAAATCAATTGAGGGGTTTTTTTGCCATCAATTCACACCTGACTTATGGCAATCCCATTGGGTTTTCAAGGCAAGAGACATTCAGGGGTGGTTTGCCATTGCCTGCCTTCACGTCACAACTCTGGTATTCCTGGTGGTCTCCCATCCAAATACTAGCCAGGGCCGACCCTGCTTAGCTTCTGAGATCTGATGAGATGAAGCTTGACTGGGCTATCCAGGTCAGTACAGCCAATATATTTAGAGGATTTATTGCAGATATCTGCGCTCTTTTACTTGAAAACAGTCAGGTTTCCTTCAGTTACCATAATCAATGGAATAGGGATTTAGAGACAAATATTAGATCAGAAGAATGGAAATGGATACTGAATATTGGGTACTGAATATTGCTCTACCTAGATTTATATCCACAAGATTGAGGGAGATTTTTTTTTTTGAGTGCTTGCTTCCCTGACATCTTACTCCGCATAGGCTGGCTGTTAGGTATAGGAACATACAAGGTGGTTGTTGGAGATGTGGATCCATTGGTGCTGCTTTTGTTCATATCTTTTGGAGAAGTGCAAAAATACAGAATTTGGGGGATGTTGTAATTTATTTCATTAAAGGTAAAGGTAAAGGTAACAGCATTGCTCGAAAGCCAGTCGAATCCGACTCTAGGGGGCGGTGCTCATTTCCATTTCCAAGCCAAAGAGCCAGCAATGTCCGAAGATGTTTCTGTGGTCACGTGGCTGGCATGACTAAAAATGTCAAGGCGTATGGAACACTGTTACCTTCCCACCGAAGAAGGACCTATTTATCTACTTGCAATTTCTTGCTTTTGAACTGCTAGGTTGGCAGGAGCTGGGACCAGAGATGGGAGTTCACTCCATCATGCGGCACTAGGGTCTCGATCTGCTGAGCTAATGCAGCTAAGGTCTGCAGCTAAGCATCTTAACCACTGAGCCGCCACGGCATATTAACTATACTAAAATTTTACCTCATGATTTTTATATCATCAGATTACATTAAAGATTATGTTATTCTGTCAGATTTAGAATCTGTGTTAACCCTTCTTGCGGCTGCAAAATGAGTCCTTGCTGCTAGATGGAATAACAACATCATCATCATCAACAACAACAAAGATCCTCCAGCTCTGAAAGATTGGTTGAATTCTGTTTGGGAAAATGTATTGCTTGTTCAAGTAACATAATCACACTTTTGATATTTCAGATAGGGTTCATGGGGCATTGAGCTAAGATCAGAAGATCTATGTTTACTATGAGTTACTCTAAGCAATCTTTGTGCGCTATTTATATTTTGAGGAATTTACAGAATCAATGGGGAAGGAAGATAGCATGGTATAGCCTGATCTCACCAGACTTTGGAAGCTGATTAGGGTAGGTACTTGGAAGAGAGGTCACCAAAGAAGTCTCTGCAAAGGAAGGTAATGGCAAACCACCTCCGCTTCTCGCTTGCTTGAGAGCTCCTTGCTGGAGTCGACACACCTGAGAGACCGCCTTTCCCATATACACCCCAGAGAGCACTGTGGTCGGGGTCACAGAACCGACTGACCCCCCTCCCAGGCCCCAAAGACGCCAGGCTGGCCACTACCAGGGCTAGGGCCTTTTCAGTGGTGGCTCCTTGCTGGTGGAATGAGCTCCCGGAAGAGATCAGGGCCCTGCAGGACTTCTTACAGTTCTGCAGGGTCTGCAAGATGGAGCTCTTCCACCAGGCTTTCCAATAGGAGCCACCCTGATCATCACCATCAACGAGCCCGGACCTTAGCCTAACATCTGGCCTAGATCATTGTGTGACTCAAGAAGACCATGAGCTGGATTGTCTGCTTGTAACACTCTTTGTACGCCATCTCAATTAACTAATGATGGACAACTAGCTGTCAGAATCGGGCTTTGTAGTGATACAGGTTTTCCTTTGTAGTTTACCTGCACTTCAAAGTCATTCATTCCCGGCCCTCTCTGCCATAAAATGCCGGGGATGAGGGGGGAAGGTGTGAATGCATTTGTGTGTATGTGTGAGAGCCAGATTAGCGACTACTTTCCTATGGGAATGAACCCCAAGACATGGTTGGCGGAAGCCTTTCAACCTCGGAGAAACTTAGGTTGCTGAAATATAAACCTTTTAGTGCAACAGGGTGTGGGGGGGGAGTGAAAGGGAAGGAGTGAGTGAAGGGCCATCACCCATACAATACCTAACCTTTGATCTGTCCTTTAGTCTGAACAAGAGATCTCTCTTGTCCACATCCAAATCTCTGTTTCTAATAAAGCTTTTATAAAAGACTATATAGACTGAGAGTGGATTAACTCAAGGGTCTGACACTAGCGCCTATGATTTTATGACTTATTTGTATCTGAATTGTTTTAATGTGGTTTAATGTGATTTTATGTGATTTTATTGGTATTTTTGTACCAACTGTGTGAGCTGCCCTGAGCCCGCTCACGGGGAGGGCGGGAGTACAAATTGGACAAATAAATAAATAGATAAATGGACATAAGTTGGCTGCAACGTGACGGTGCTTTACACGCCCACAGGATGTTATTACAAATTATTTATTTATTTAATTCCATTTATACCTCTGCCCGACTCCCGCACATGGGCTCAGGGTGGCTCACAGCATCGTAAAACAATAAATAGCCATTCACTAAAATTCATAAATACTCATTCATAAAAACATCACAGATGCATCAATTGTTTATTAGTTAAAATAGCTGTGAGGTAGCTGGGACAATGTTACGATGATGAGACCGTGTTAATAATATATTCTCTCTGCATCTGTATGTTAAGTTAATCAAAATGTATGGTCCACATGATAACAATTCAGTGAGCCGGCAATTTTAATTCATGCTCTCCTTGGCTCACTGATTTAATAATCAGGAAGTTCTTTATTCATAGCCCACGTGTTAGATATGCATTATGCATTA
Source organism: Gekko gecko (assembly GCA_029375565.1). Classification (NCBI taxonomy): domain Eukaryota; kingdom Metazoa; phylum Chordata; class Lepidosauria; order Squamata; family Gekkonidae; genus Gekko; species Gekko gecko. Next base: position 143,137,493 of record JAPDNY010000008.1, on the reverse strand, counting down.
CTCAGGCAACGAGAGCTATATTTTGTATAAATCTACATTTATAAATTAAAGATGTCCCTCCCCCCAACAAGAGAAGACGATGGTTTGTACATAGTAATTTCACATTGATTCTTGATGGCTTTAGGTATTATATTGTCAAACGGCCATAACTGGAAGCAACAGAGGAAGTTCGGGCTAATCACCATGCGGAAGCTGGGACTGGGGAAGAAAGGTACAGAGCACCAAATCGAAGAGGAGGCCCATCAGCTTGTCGAGACTTTTGCACGTGCAAAAGGTATGTGTTAAAAGGAGATTATGCAGGCACATGTCCAAGTCTGCAGAAGTCTTTGGGTGGACTGTCTCTCACAGTATCCCTGGTTGCATTTTCACAGTGCTTTGAATGAGTAGCGTGGCCATGTCCTTGTGGAAGAGCACAACATTTTAATTCCCCTTGCCTCCCAAACTGAATTAGTAGACACAGGATACTACAAATCCTACATTCCCATTCAGGAAATGATGCTCCCAAGAATGCTCCTGAATACTCTTTGGGATTCAAAATGAGATGTGTAAGCACACATTTTTTTTTTTTGTCTCTGGTGAACCCTTCCTGCTGCCAGTTATCTACTCGAGGATAAGGATTTGGGTGGTTTGCTTGGGAAGGAGTTTGGAGGTGAACTCTGTGGTGAGCTGGTCCTCGATTCAGGGGCATTTGGTTCTAGCATGGTGGGGTGAAGTCTTCTGATCTAGGAAAAGTCACACATATTCAGAACCTTCCCAGTTCTGATTACATCTCCATCGTTATTAACAAGCATGAAGGTTACTAGGAGTTGGTGCTGCCAAGCCCCTAGTTGGAGCAGGGAATTCCCTACCTCCCAGTCCTGTTGCCTGCTGCCAGTCAGAGCAACAACAGGGTTTTATTTTAAAACCTACTATGCTGGCTGAGGGTGTTTCCTCCCCCACTTCTAGTAAAAAAGTGGAAGTGACATAGGGTAGCTCTAGGAATAGTTGGAAACTCTATGGTAAAACCATAGCATTTCTGGGAATTCCTAGAGCTACCCATGTCATTTCTGTTTTTTTTTTTTAAAAAAAGAAGTGACATGACACCACAGCCCATGTCATCCCCCAACACATCCCCACCCACAGGCCTCCTGGCAGTTGCCTGGCAACCCTACTATGAGCCCAGTATTCTCAGATGCCCAATAAAAGCATATGGGTTAGAAAAGGAGAAGCATACATGCACTGATAGAATTTTTTTATGCCCCCTGAAGGGGATTTTTTAATTGCTTTTTCTATAAAATACAACGGAAAAAAGGGAAGGGAACTACAAACTACAGGTGACAGTAAAGAAAACCCACTAAAAACCCAAGAGATGGTGGTCATACATAAAGCTTATGAAATCAGCTTGTTAGCTCAAAATTGCAATTAAAGTTCATTGAAAATGCTCATCTAATAGTCCATTTAAACTGAAGAATATAAAGATTGAAGCTCCCCCATGTCTGCCTCCATAAAGAGCAAAGTAAGAAAAGGTTATACAAAAAAAAAAAAAACTTTAAGATGTTCCAGAGTGCAATAATTACTCATTTTTTGCCCTTTTTCTTGATAGCTTGTTTTTGGGGCTGCCGCCCCCAATGCTGAGTCTGAATTATCATCCCTCTTCATCACTTTATTTGGTGCTGTTATCTTCCTCCTCTTCTTCTCCTTTTGCTGGACAACTGAAGATGCAGAAACTCACGTGCTTTTTCAACAGAGTCTATTTTTTTCTTTTTTGTCCATAAATTTGAAGATTATACATTCGGGAACAATCCATCTGTAGGTGATGTTGTTTTTCTGTAAAAATAGAGCCAAGTCCTTATGTTTCCTTCTTTTTCTTCTTCTTTCAAATGGAATATCCTTCAACACTTCTATTTCTAATTGAATAAGAATTGAATGTAAGAAAATGTTGACAGAAATATTAATGGGGGTGGAGCATCGCTGGAAGCCAAGTGAGGGGGGACAGAAAACAGTGAAAAAGGATATGTCAAGAATTGGTTATCAATTATGGAATGTATTATTATATCCTGTTAATAAAATTTCTTAAAAAAAATAACACTTCTATTTCTTTGTCCTTGATTTTCAAGGTAGCTCTGTTTGTCGCCTTAAGTATTTGATCCCTCACTTGTCTTCTGGAGAATCTCACCATAATTTCCCCGGGCAGATTATTTTTTCTTGTAAAGTCTGAATACGACCTATAGATCATATCAATCTCGCTTTCTAGTGTATCCATTTTAACATCTGCCATCGGGCCCGAAGCATCACACATAATCTGTTTCAGATTCTCTCCCTTCTCTTCTGGGACACCTTGAAATCTTAGGACATAGCTTGCCCTTTCCATTTGCAGCTGTAACAAATGGGATTCATTGGTTTGTCTCTTTTTCTCCATCATCTGCAGTTGTTTCTGAAGCTTCTTGGAATTGGCATCCACCTCTTTAAGCTCTTGCTCCATTTTTTCTGTTTTTTTAACTGTCTCGTTCAGTTGAGTTTGCTGTGCATCGAACTTATGGTGTAATGCCATAACTTGTTCCAGCAGGGGTCACAACGCTTCAGTCAGCATCCTTTGAAGCTCTGTTGTTGTGTCCTGTCTAGAAGCAGACCTCGCTGGGCTGGCATTTCCAGCTGACAGCTTAGGTTTCATTTGTCTTTCTCATCCCTCTGTGGAGGCACCATGTTGAGAAATTGTTTACTTTTTATAAAAGTTATCACAGTCTCTAGAACTCTTTGCAAAGCCTGGTAAGTTCTTACAAGTTCTTTGTTTTAGTCCATCTTGCTTCTATAGCCCACCCGCCCTTAAGTCCGTGGTTAAAAATGCATTTGTTTTCTTCTTATTGGGGGAGAGTTCCCTCCCCCCTCACTTTTTAAGGGGAGGTTATCAGCTAGTTCTTTGGTGCTTTTCGCTTTCACTTAGACTCACATTTCAATGGTGTAACTGCTTAGAAGTTTCAGTTTGCTTGGCCACCCACCACTTGCTCCGATGTGCAATTCTAGTTCCCATCCAGGACGCTCCGCTGTGGGACCTTTGGGGCATGAAGTAGCCCCCCTTCACCGGCAAGGTCGCCAGAGGAAGAGCTCTGTAGTGCCCCATGGCTGGGAGCCCAACGCAAGGGCTCCAGGGGTGGTGCAGACAATCACACCCCTCCCAACTGTAGGCTCTGGCACACATCTCCCGGAGCCTCGGGAGAACGTGACTGCCATGGCAAACGCCAAAACCAGAAGCTCCCACGCACTGATAGATTTCTTTGACTCTTCCACCAAAGCACTCTCATTCCCCCTCTTCTGTCCCTCAAGATATACAACTCCCTTGCGGTATGGCATGGCAGTTATCACAACTGACAAGATCAGCATGGTTTAAATGGAATTCTTTGTACATTGCATTTTATATCAAAGATGAATGAACCCCATGAACTCCTTTTCCCTTACTGGCTTTGCCGTGAAATCCCACTTGCAATTTTTTTAAAAAATATTTTTATTATTTACATATTTATTTCCAATTACCTACTGAACTTTGGGTGGTCCCCTATCTGTTGGCAGATATTAATCCTGAAACCACTTATTTTGTTACAAAAAATTTAATGATAGTTTTATCTGTAAAGCGACAAAAATGAATATCTAAATGAATTATCGTTTTATTAATGACTTCTGTTTTAACTTTTTAGATCTTTTAGATTTTATCATTTTGACTGTAAATTTTTATTGTAAATCTCAAACCTTGAGGCTAATTCTGTATAGCTATGTTTTATAATTGAGCTTAAGACCTTTGGTCATAGAAGCTAATAAACATAAGTACTTATTTATTTATTACTTTCGATTTGTCTTGCTGGGTAAATTTTTTTGTATTTATATCCCGCCCATCCCGTGAACGGGCTCAGGGTGGATAACAATAAATACCATTAAAATGTAAAAACATAGTATTGTCAGATGAAGTGCCATATTTCTCTTGTCTTGCTCCAGACACTGTTTTCATTGTTTGCTTTAATTAGCTTGCACACATGCACATAGATTGCTTTGCTGAAACCTGTGGGTGAAAGCTCTGCTGCCGACTGCTATCTTAGTGTCCTTGAACGAGAGGCACAGGCATGTCTTCCCAGCCGGTGGAAATATTCTTGCATTATGATAGTGGAAAGGGGGGGGGCCTTCTCCTGTTTATTATGTAACCTCCCGCCGGGAGAATTCCCGCACGCATGCTAAGTTTTCATTTGCTAGTTGAGCTTATGCATCACACTATATCTGTAGGCCTCCATGCTTGGTGGGGTATTCCTGACACTAACTCTGCTGATAAGGGCAATATACTCATATTCCAATAAAGCATATCTTTTATGAAGAGTGCCTGGACTTACTTGCTGTTGAACCTGACAGAAATTGTCAGGAATCTCAAACTTTTCTCCCCAGAACATATCTCTCCTACTGAGATGAGCAGAGCTGGTGGAGGTGGGGTACCTGCTATGATCCCTTCCACTATGGTGCCCCCGACCACCACGGCGCCCTGACTACCAGAGTGCCCCCGACGACTACTGCAGCGCCTCTCAACCCTCCGACTACCTCGGGGGGGGACCCCACTGTCAACGGGAATCGGGATTCCGGTGTCAACGGCTGTAGCGCCCAATTACAGTCCGGCGGGGCCAACCACAATGGATGGAGGGGCCATTCCTGGTTTGACCATGCCTTTTATTACCCCGCTTTGGGACAAAGGAGTTACCTACCGAAAACCAGGAGACTGGGCGAGACGTTTAGGGGACTCTACTCAGACTATTTGGTCGTTGCCGGGTAGCCAAAGTTGGGACAGTCTGTTTGATCCCTGCCCAAGTATGGGGGCTTTGGGGCAACACCAAATTGGCCGGTCAGAATCCCCCAAGACCCAGCCCAAGGAAGGACGTGGATACCCGGCTGGATAGCTTGGAAGCTGATTGCCGCATGATCATGCGGGATTTAGGACACTTGGTGCAGACGCTGCCAAACATGATGACCCAGGCGATACAGACGCATGCAGCTGGTCAGCCGCGGGGACCAGCACCGACTCCTGCCAGACCCCCCCACTGCCACCTGTATTGCCTCCTCCAGTTCCCGTGCTGCCTCCAGTATTGCCTCCTCTGGGGCCGCCACCGGGCACGCCAGCCCCACAACCACTGGTCCCACCACCACCACTCCTACCGGGACCGCCACCACTCCCCAGACCAGCACCAGTGGTACCAGCAGCCCCTCTGGCTATGCCCCGGCCTAAGGACTTACTGGACATCACATTTGACCTGGAGAAGCTTTCATTTTTCATCCTGCAAGTGATGAAGTTTGTGCAATGCTGGGCTCACCTGTTCCAGGATGAAGAGCAACAGGTGGACTTCATCGCCTCGTGGTTGAGGGGGATAGTTACCAGCTGGTACATGTCTCTACATGATCTAGAGGCTGTGGAATTAGGGAGTGTGGATGCCTTTATGTGGGCACTGAAAACTCGATTTGAAGACCCCACGGCAGTGCAGAAGGCAGAGGCCTTTCTCCGTACCTTCAAGCAGGGAAAACTCTTGGTGCGGGAGTATTCCATGGAGTTCCAGCGCCATGCTGCCAAGATCCATGATTGGACTGACCCAGTTCTAGCCCAGCAGTACAGGTTGGGACTCTTGGCAGACATTCAAAATAATATCATGAGTTACCAGGAACCTCGCACCTTGTGCAGCTGGATGGAGGAGGCCAAACAAGCTGAAAGAAGGCTCCGCACCATGAGGCTGGATAGTGCGATAGCTGCGGGGCAGTCGACGGCTTCATCTCAGCAAAAGCCTAAACCATCCCAACTGAAGGTTTCCATCAGAGACCAACGGATGAAACAAGTTCTATGCCTAAGATGTGGAGAGAAGGGGCACTATGCCTCCTCCTGCCCCGTGGGAGACATTGCCAAGACCCCAGTCCGGGAAGGTGACAAGTGCCACCCCGAGGCCCCGGTGAAACGGGGGACCACCAAACCGAGGAACCCCCGAGCCTTACTTGCCAGCACAAAGTACCCAGAGCCGGGGTCAAGAGCTGAGGAGCTGGCGGGAAACGAGCAGGTCCTGTTGTAGGAGGCGCAGCACAACAGGAGGCGACCCAGGAGGCGCCAAAAGTGGTGAGCAATTACCCACCCCTCTTTTTTATGACTGTGACTATTATGAACCCAGCCATGAAGACGCATATTCGGGTTCATGGGCTCATAAACTCGGGGTGCAGGAGGGATCTCATCAACCCCTCCCTTATGTCTGGGTTGGATGCGGCAGTGGTCTGCTTAGCAGAGCCCATTGTTTTTACCATGATGGACGGGTCTCCAATGAAAGAGCCCTGCCAGTTCAATACTGTGTCCTTGCGGGTGGGAGCAGGTGATCATTGAGAGCATTGAACCTTTGTGGTAGTGCTGGGGGCCAAATTCCCTTTGGTCTTGGGCAGTCCGTGGCTCCACGGCCATGACCCATACATTTTGTGAGAGGATGGCATCATCCGGTTCATCTCTCCCAAGTGCAACACCCACACCTGGGATCCTGAGTGGGGCATACCCCCAGACAGTGAGCCCCCAAGGGCCTGCCTGGCTGCCGAGGAACTGGCTCAGATCCCTATGGAATACAGTGACTTGTCCAGAGTGTTTGAGGAGGAGGAAGCCGACAAGCTCCCCCCTCACCGCAACTCAGACTGTGCCATCGAGTTGCTCCCGGGGCACAAGATGCCCAAAGGAAAGATTTACGCTATGAGTCCCATGGAAAAGGAAGAGTTGCGGAAGTTTATTGACAAAAACCTTGCTAGAGGGTTTATTAGACCAGCGTCTTCCCCATTTGCAGCCCCAGTCCTCTTCTGCAAAAAGAAAGACAGGGGGCTCCGGTTGTGCACGGACTACCAAGGGTTGAATGCTGTTTCAGCAACCAGCGCATACCCCATGCCACTGATTAAGGACCTCTTGGGAGAGGTGGCCAAAGGCAAGGTTTTCTAAACTTGACTTGAGGGATGCTTACTTCTGGGCACGCATTCGGCAAGGAGATGAATACAAGACTGCATTCAATACTCCCTTAGGACAGTTCAAATACAGGGTGATGCCATTAGGGCTCCAGGGGGCTCTGGGAGTATTTATGAACTTGATAAATGAGGTGCTGCATAAACACCTCTTCAAAGGGGTGGTCGTTTACTTGGAAGATATCTTGCTGTACTCCCCCAATTTGGAATCCCACATTCAGCTGGTGAGGGAGGTGCTCCAGACGCTGCTCAAGCATAAACTGTTCATTAAGCTCTCCAAATGCAAGTTCCACCACACGTGTATTGACTTTCTGGGGTACCATATATCCTCAAAGGGGCTCGAGATGGACCCCAAAAAGGTGCAGGATGTACTGAACTGGGAACCCCAAAAAACTCGTAAGCAGCTCCAGAGTTTTCTCGGTTTCGCGAATTTCTACCACCATTTCTTGCCCCACTTTGCCCAAGTCAGCCTACCTCTAACCGATCTCTTAAAAACTAAAGGAAAAGGGATAGGGGCCACCAAACCTGGGGCATGGTTAGATTGGAACTCCAAGTGTCAAGAGGCGTTTGAGCAACTAAAAGCTCTGTTTACCACAGAACCGGTGCTAGCGCACCCCAATGAAACAAAAAAAGTGATTCAAGTGGATGCCTCTGATACTGCTGGGGGGGGCGATTCTACAGGAAAGCTCTGATGGCCGACTCCATCCCCTGGCTTATGTGTCCTGCAAGTTCAATGACACTGAAAGAAATTGGCCCGTGTGGGATAAGGAAGCAGGGGCTATCCAGTTGGCCCTTGCCACATGGAGGCATTGGCTAGAAGGGGCCTGGGTTCCCTTTGAGGTCTGGACTGATCACAAAAATTTCGAGGTCCTTCAAAAACCCCGGAACCTCAATGCTAAGCAGTTCTGATGGGCTGAATTCTTCTCCAAATTCCAATTCACCCTGCACCATTTCCCTGGCCAGTCCAATTCTCTGGCAGATGCATTCTCCCGCCTTCCCCAGCATGACAGCAGGAGGGTGGAAGTCCGTGAATCTTTTTTTACACCTTCCCAATTGAGCAGGGTGGCAGTAACTCATAGCCAAGAGCCCAGGGGACTACCCCAGCCACCTGGTGAAACTCCGTGGGAGGAGAAATTCGCAAAAGCCCTAACTGATGTGGAAATGCAGGACTTACAGTCGAGGGGGACTTTAGAGCGCCATGATAATGGTTGTTGGTATAAAGGTGACAAACTGTTCATTCTGGATGCCTTAAGAGGGGAAGTGTTACAAGCAGCTCACGGAACCAAGCTGGCAGGTCATTTTGGTTTTGTTAAGTCATGGCATCTGCTGCAACAGTGGTTTTGGTGGCCGCAGATGAGAAAAGACTTATCGGTCTTTGTACAGTCTTGCCAAACATGTAATATGTGCAAAACAAGGGTTGGCAAGCCCCCGGGTCTCCTGCAGACGTTGCCGACACCCGAGAGGCCCTGGGAAGTCATATCAACGGACTTCATTACAGACTTGCCCCTTAGTAAGTAAATGACTGTCATTTGGGTAGTTGTGGACTTGTTCCAGAAAACAAGGAGGATGACTAAGATTGCCGGACAGGAAGTAAGCAACAGGAAGAGCCATTTACCATAGAGAAATTGCGCCCGCCATTTTGAGAAGGTCAAAACAATTTATTCAGATTTTTGCTAAAAGACTCAACAGAAAAAAGCGAAAATAGAGCGGTTCAGCTGGGTGCAAGAAGAGCTTTAATTTGATGTAAGTTTTGTAACAATTGTAAACAATGGCTTACGATCTCCGGCAAAGACAGAGGGCGAACTCTTGGTCCTCCCCGAAAATGGCTGCTAAAGAGGAGAAGAAACTACAGGGCACGATGGAAGCCATGGAAAAATGGATGATGGATGTTATGCAAAAAATGGAAAAAATTCTAGGTAAAGTGGCTGATGAAGTAGCTGATTTGAAAAAAGACCTGGCTGGAATCACAATGGAAATACAGGCATTGAACAAAAGAACAGATGAGGTGGAGGAGAGAGTGAAAGGAGTGGAAACAGGTGTAATTGAGGTTGCTAAAGAAGCATCAAAAGCCAATGTAATGGTGGAATACAATGGAATGCTTAAACATCTGAGATTCAGGGGAATCCCTGAAGACAAAAATGAGAATATCCACTCAGTCATGGTGGATGCTGTTGCAGATTTTTTAAAACTAGAAGAGGAGAAGGTGACGGCACACATTGATTTGCTATACAGAGTCAACTCTGCAATTGCCCAAAAGAAAAAATTACCCAGAGATGTGATTGTCCAGTTTATATCCAAAAGATTGAAAGAAGACTTGTTTAAGCAACAATTTCAGGAAGATTTCATAACTGACCAAAAGAAAATTATGATACTAAAGGAACTACCCAGAACGGTTCTTCAGGACAGATGACTTTTTAAAGACCTGATTGACAAACTGAAAACAGAGGGCATTAGATACAGATGGGAAATTCCAAAAGGTGTCAGTTTTACATTTAAACAGAAGAGAGTCACCATCAAGTCAGTAGAGCAAATGACCAAGTTCATTAAAGACAATTTTAAAGACTCTGATAAATAAATACAAAACCAACATGGAGAGTCAAACTATCTCATGGAATGTTAATGTTAGGCTATGGTTGGAAAAACAAAAATGTGATTTTGTTTGTTTACAAGAAACACATATTAAAAAGACTGATGCTAAATTTCTGATTCAAAGTAGACTAGGAGAGGAATTTAATTCTCTCCAAAAGAAAAAAGTCGTTACATATGTAAAAAAGTTGGAACCAAAGAAATTTTTAAAGACAAAGAAGGAAGATTTTTGGCAGTGGAAGTTATGCTTCAGAATAAAAAGACCTTAATTTTAAATCTCTATGCCCAATGGAGCCAAGGAAAATTCTTTCAAGATTTGTGGAACAATTACAACAGTTAACCTATGAACAAATGATATTGATGGGTGACTTTAATGGTACTGTTAATAATGCTATTGACAGAAAATCCAAAAAGGAAATGAAGGTATAGGTAAGCTTCCGAAAGTATTTTTTCAAATAGCAAAACATGAACACCTGGAAGATGCATGGAGAGCTGAAAACCCTAAAAACAAAGATTATTCTTTTTACTCATCAAGACATGAGTCCTTCTCAAGAATTGATATGATGTGGATGACTGAGAACTTAATTATGCAAACACGTAAAATTGAAATATTACCTAGAATTCTTTCTGACCACAGCCCAATAAAGTGGTCAACTTATGCTAAGAGAAAGAAATTTCGATGGAGACTCAATGAGGATTTACTGGACAAACAAAATATTGTGGATAAAATAAGGACGGAAACCAAAATGTATTTTCAACTAAACTTAAATAAAGAAGTACAGACGCAAACGGTATGGGAGGCATATAAGGTTGTGATGAGAGGACATCTAATTGCAATTAACAACAAAGAAAACAACAATTCAAAATAGATAAAGAAATTTTTGAAAATATCCAAAAGAAAGATGCAGAACTTAAGACGAGACCTGGCAAAAAGAAAATTTTGAGAGAACTGAGGATCCTAAGGGAACAATATTATGCGAGGTTAAATAAAGAAGTTTATTGGAACCTGAAAAAATTGCAACAGAAGTCCTTTGAAGGAGGGAGAACTGATGACTCTAATGGGAATAGAGAGGGCTCTGAGTAGCACTTACCACCCAGAAATGGATGGGCAAATGGAGAGGGTGAATCAAACCCTAGAACAATATCTCCGCTGTTTTACTAATTTCCAACAAAGTGACTGGACTGATCTCCTTCCGTTGGCAGAGTTTGCTTACAATAATATGTGGCATACCTCGACGGGGGTCTCCCCTTTAAAGCAGCTTTGGGATATGACAGCCCTCCCTTGCCCTTCCTCAGTTCCAACCCTGCGATGGAAGGGGAAGCTGCTGACTGGTGTAAAAAACTTAAAGACTCTTGGCCAGGGATTTGCAAAGCGCTGGAGGCAGCTAAGGCAGCCTACAAAGCCCAGGCTGACAGGAAAAGGGTGGAGGGTTGGGATCTTCAGCCTGGAGAATATGTGTATGTGTCAACTAAGAACTTAAAGCTTCCCCAACAGTCATGGAAATTAGCATGGAAATACATCGGACCCTTTAAAATCCATAGACTGATTAATCTAGTGACTGTGGAATTACAATTACCCAAGAGTCTTAAACATATACATCCAATCTTTCATTTCAGTTTGCTCAAGAGAAGTCAACCACCTATTCGATGGTGTTCTGAGATCCCGGTACCGCCACCCCTCTTGGTGGATGGAGAAGAGCAATATGAAATCTCCACTATCCTGGACTCTAAGCTTAAAAGTGGCCAGTTGTACTATTTGGTTGAGTGGGTGCATTTTGGCCTGCAACACAGGGAGTGGGTGAAACATAATGATATCAATGCAGACCGGTTGCTAAGTGACTTCCATCATCGTTTTCCCAATAAGCCTGGGAACCCTCCTCTGTCTCATTGAAATTGTATAATGTAATCATTGGGGGGCAGGATGTCAGATGAATTGCCATATTTCTCTTGTCTTGCTCCAGACATTGTTTGCTTTAATTAGCTTGCACACATGTGCATAGATTGCTTTGCTGAAACCTGAAGGACAAAGCTCTGTCGCCGACTGCTATCTTAGTGTCCTTGAACGAGAGGCACAGGCATGTCTTCCCAGCCGGGAGAAATATTCTTGCCTTATGATAGTGGAAAGGGGGGGCTTCTCCCGTTTATTATGTAACCTCCCGCCGGGAGAATTCCCACACGTCCGCTAAGTTTTCATTTGCTAGTTGAGCTTATGCATCACACTATATCTGTAGGCCACCATGCTTGGTGGGGTATTCCTGACAATAACTCTGGGGATAAAGGCAACATACTCGTGTTCGAATAAAGCATATCTTTTATAAAGAGTGCCTGGACTTACTTGCTGTTGAACCTGACAAGTATAAACCTTAAAATTGGTGGTTACAGCTTAACAGCAGAAATCAGATAGCCATGAGAGATTCTGGCCTGTTGGTACAGATGAAATGATGGCCAGTTATCAGTGGGTGGGTGACAGCAACCTTGAGAAGGCCATATATAGATGCCCACTGCCTCAGCCAAGGGCCTGACAGAAGAGCTCTGTCTTGCAGGCCCTGCAGAATTGAAGAAGATCCCGCAGGTCCCTGGTCTCAATTGGGAGCATGTTCCACCAGGCAGGGGCCAGGACAGAGGAAGCTCTGGCTCTGGTCAAGGCAGGATGGATATCCCTCAGGCCAGGGACCACCAGGAGATGCTGATTCTTAGAGTGTAATGCACTATCAATAGGAGAGGCAAAACTAATGTTAACACCCTTTAAATAATGTTATTTTCAGGGCAGCCCGTGGACCCTTCATTACTCATCAAAAATTCTGTCGCCAATGTGATCTGTGCCATGGCCTTTGGACACCGCTTTTCTATGGACGATGAAGAATTCCTCAAGTTGAGGGAATCTGTTGAATTTATGTTAGAATACAGCACTACCTTAATTCACATTGTGAGTAGTCTTTTTCATTTGTACTGCATCAGAATGTTCCCATCTTCCAGAAACCCTGCCCTTTCATTCATTCATTCAGCATTCTCCTGGCAACATCCTTAGACATTATGAATCACATTATTATGAATCATGTATTATGATGATGAAGAAATAATAACCCAAACCTGTTGGTTTATGGACTGTGATTCTGAGACTTCCAATGACAGTGACAGAGTTTTCCTTCCGTGTTTCCTGCAGCTGTATGAAATTTTCCCATTGCTTGTGAAAATTATCCCAGGACCTTCTAGGAAGGCGAAAAACTCCACAGAATTTGTGCTGGAATTTGCAAGGAAGGAAATAGCATACCACAAGGAGCATCAGGCACAGTATGAGCCACAGGATTTTACAGACTACTATCTATCTCAAATAATAAAAGTAAGTGCTGGATTTGTGTTCAACTCCTCTGAGCTATTTCTACACTCCCTCTTCTTATGGAACAGTGGCCGCTGGAAGGCTATGAATAGGGTTATCTAACACTCACACCTATTGTTTTTACTGCAGTCCGTCCTACCCAATACATCCTCCATACTAAAGTCTGTCAATAAAGTGGATTATAATCAAATAATATAATATAAATAATCCACTTGGGGCTTTTTTGCAGTCTCATTTTCCTTGCTTGTAAGTTCCTGCCTCTTGTTTTCCCCTCATATTCCATATGTGTTCTGCTCCTTCTAGTGGTCAATTCGATATTACACCTGGCATAAAAACCTTCACAGAGATATGTTAGACATAAACCAGTATAATATTGAATTGACCACTAGAGGGAGCAAAACACAAGCAGAACTGAGCCTTCCCGGTCTTGAAAAAACAGGAATTTACAAGTGGAGTTAGCAGGCCTACATGAGTATTATGGTCTTTCTTATGGGGCTCAAGAGTTGGGAGGGACCTTATAGACAATCAAAGCCCATCCCACATTCCATGCCACGGATGGCTGTCCAATGTTCTTCTTGAAGACCTATAGGGAGGAAGACCCTCCCCCCCCACTTAGGTTGCTAGTTGCATTGTCAAAACTCAAAAATGCTCTTACCATCATAGTACTCCTAATATTCAACAGAAGTCTGTTCTCCTATAATTTAAAGCCATCAGATCTAGTCTTGCCCTTTGGAATAGCAGAGAACAAATCTTTGCCATCTTCCATGGTGCAGCCTTTCTAGGATCTAAAGAGTGTGATCATGTCCCTTTTCAGTCATAAGAGAACATAAGAAAAGCCAATGTTGGATCAGGCCACTAGTTCATCCAGTCCAATACGCTGTCATACAGTGGCCAAAAATACCAGGTGCCATCAGGAGGTCCAGCAGTGGGGCCAGGACACTAGAAGCCCTCCCACTGTTGCCCCCCCAAGCACCAAGAATACAGAGCATCACTTGCCCCAGACCAAGAGTTCATCTCTATACTTTGTGGCTAATATCCACTGATGGACCTCTGCTCCACATGTTTATCCATATCTTATGTTTCTCCAGACTAAACACACTGAATGATACGGCTGGGATGCTCTGCCTTTTGGCATCTGACTTGCAGTGAACTGCAGGGTTCCATTTCAATTCCCATGCTTTCAATATCTCTGAGAAACTGCTGGGTGAAATCATCCAGAGAACCAGAGTGAAGGGCCTTCAGTAAATTGCTGATACTTTATCTAACCAGTTTGGTGTAGTAGTTAAGTGCATGGACTCTAATCTGGGAGAACCAGGTTTGATTCCCCACTTGTCCACATACAGCTGCTGGATGACCTTGGGCAAGCCATAATTCTCTCAGAACTGTTCTCTCAAGAAGAGTTCTCTCAGAGCTCTCTTAGCCCCACCTACCTCCCAGGGTGTCTTTTGTGGGGAGGGGAAGGAAAGGAGTTTGTAAGCTGCTCTGAGACTCCGAGTGAAGGGCAGAGTATAAATCCAATCTCTTCTTCTTCATCATCTAAATCCAGAGTAGCAGTGGAAACCTTACTAGAGGCTAGATGAGGGAAAACAAACTCCATCTTAATTTAGACAAGGGGAAGTATAGTTGGGCCTCAGGTTAAACCAAACTGGGAGTAGGGTTTGCATTATGGCATACCACTCCCCATGAAGGAGGGTGTGTGTAGTTGGTGATGATTCTGGATGCTGCTCTTCTGCTTGAAAAACAGGTAATGGAGAAGCCAGGAGTGCTTTCCCCCCCAGTTTAGTTTGGTTTACCAGCTGCAGATATTCTTGAAAACAGTCACAAAGCCCTAACAACATCAGAAGAAGAAAAGGAGAAGAGTTGGATTTATACCCCACCCTTCACTCAGAGTCTTAGAGTGGCTTACAATCTCCTTCCCTTCCTCTCCCTTTGTGAGGTAGGTGGGGCTGAGAGAACTGCTCTTGAGAGAACAGCTCTGAGAGAGCTGTGACTGTCCCAAGGTCACCCAGGTCACCCATAAGCAGAAGTGGGGAAATCAAACCCAGTTCTCCAGATTAGAGTCCACTGCTCTTTACCACTACACCAAACTGGCTCTCCAAATAACTACCATTTAGTACAGAGCATCTGGTGGGCATCTTTGAATAGAGGTGGAATTCGCCAGGACTGATTGACTGAACATTTGGCCTCAGTGATTTCCTGATCAAGAGTGGCTTTGGGTTCAGACAGCTTGGCCATTCCACAAACAGTAGGATGATTGCAAATTTCTCATCCCTGCCTGTAGTTCCAACTTTAAAAATCCGCATTTCTTACTTTAGGGTTATGCCATTTTTTTGTTTCCTTGCATCAAACTTTCCCTATAAAATATATGCATTTTTCTAATTTGTGTGCCAATTAATTGGTAGAATGTATTTTGTATTTTAAAATTGCAACAATAAAATGCACTATATAACCAAACACAGGGAGGTCTCTAGGGATGTGCATTTGGTTTGGATGAACTGAAAAACAAACTGAATAATGCCTATTCAGTATTATTTGGGTTTGCTGAAAGCTGAATCAGATGAGAGAATCTGATTCAGCTGGTCGAACAGGAATTCCCCGAATGGATGCTGTATATTTGGCATCCATCGGGTAATCCCTTTGCTGGGCGATGAAGGGAAAGTGTTTAAACTTAAAACACTTTCCCTTGCTTCTGGGGCTCATGCGGCCTCAGCCCCAGATGGAAGGGAAAGTGTTTTAAATTTAAACACTTTCCCTTCCCCCCACGCCAATGAGGCTTTAAACTTTAATGTTTAAACCTCTCTGGAGTTGTGCCACAGAGGTGGCACGCTCCTTTCATTGAAATGAAGGCAATTTGCCTTCCCTTCAGTGATAGGAACCCCCCCCCTTCAAGGGGGGATTATGATACCCTATGGGGACAGTCCCCATAGGGTATAATTGAGTCAAATTTAATCAGCTAATCCAATAATTCCCGAACTCCAGTATCATACCAATACTGTGGTTTGGGAATATTGGCAGTACTGAAATTTTTCGGGTTCAGTAGATCCGAACTTGAAAAATTCTGATTTTTTTTTTTTGGTGCACACCCCTAGAGGTCTCTACCAGATGCATAAGAATTCTGTAAATAAGTTCCAGTTCATTGCGTAGTGATGGCAGTCGCTCTCCCCAATGCTTGGGGGAGCAATTTGCACACCAGTGGTGTGGAGGGAAGTTGCTGATGTGGTTTCCCCACAGAACCCTAGGGCAGGGTTCCAAGCCATAGGGCTTTTGAGGGGTAGCCTCTTCAATGGCGTAATGCCAGCAAAGTGAGGTGCCCCTCTGCCCTGGCAGTCCTACCACTTTATGACCGTATGACACTAGCTGGGTTGACCGGAACAAGTGCCGGAGTTCGAGCGATTGACGAAAATATAAGCGAGGTTGAAAGTGGCCGACAATGAATGTGAGTTTGATGTAAACCAACTTTGAAATAACCGGATAATCCCTTATCCCCCCCCACATCGGCAAGCTGAGAGAGGAGGGATGCCTCCCGCGAGCACGAAAGATTAGTGGAAAAGAGAAGGGGGGAGGGAAAACTGAATGTTCGGCTTGTTTTGAGAGACTTACCAGAGCGGATTTAAATCATAAGTGGTTTTCAGAGGTTATGAAATAACAGTTGGCTTTTGTAAACAATCTGCAAAGATGTCAGGTGCAAGTAGGAAAGGAGTGAAACCGAAACTTATGGGCCACCAAAGTCCGAGGCTGGAAGAAGAGGGAGTGGATGTCATGAGACTCCTAGCGGATATGCTCAAGCCCGTGATGGATCAACTCACTGGTATTAACCAGCAGTTAACCACTCTCAATCAAAACTTTGCAGCACAACAGCTCCAGTTGGTGGAAATGGTTAAAAAGACGGAGCAAACGGTGGAAGTAGTGAAAGAGATGCATGCCGAAAACAAGATTTTCAAGAAAAGGGTGGAAGAAATAATGAATAAACAGAATATTCAGGAAAATAGACTCTTGTTTCTACAAATGGAAAAAGCGAGTATGATCCTCAGATTCCAGGGAGTTCCTGAATCACCGAATGAGGATTTCAAGAAGCTACTCAGTGATCTTATCGCACCAGTAACAGGCTTGAAAGTGGAAGAAATTATGCGTGACATGGAAGCAGCGTACAGGGTGTATTCCAATTACGCCAAAAAAAATAGCCTGCCTGGAGAGATATCAGTCAGATTCTCAAGAAGACAAACTAGAGATGCAATTTTAAAAGTTACATCAGCAACTCCACTGAAATTGGGGAATATCACTATCAACACTCTAAAAGACATTCCATTTGAAATTCGCCAAAAAAGAAAGAGCTACAAGGATTTAATCCTCTTTCTTCAAACCAACCAAATCACATATAAATGGGCGGTCCCAGAAGGGGTCATATTTAAGCTCCATGAAAAAAGAGAGAAGATTAACTCTGTATACAAGGCTAAAGAATTTCTGAAATGCCACCTGGGATCCAAAGAAGATGGTGAAACTGGTTGGAGTGGTTCCACACCCTCGGAGATGGATGAAGACCTCGCTGCGGAAGAAGGCACTGCTGCCCATAAATCAACTTATTTTTTTAGAGATAGAAAGCCTAAGTAAAGGCAGAAGGACTCTGAAAATTGCCTTTATGAAGCAAGCTGCGGGGGATGCTCTGGAACTCTCCCATAACAAGTAACCAGTTAATATTTGAGCAGAGATAGCAACTCACAGCATGCATTGTTCTCTAACAGTATAGTACTAACATAGATTCTAACTGGGATTATGATCTCCTACTCTAGGGTTTTTAGTTTAGTGTGAGTATACTTTTCTTTCTCCTTAGATGTTGTTCCCCTCCTTTTTTTCATTGTAGTTTTAGTTGTATATTAAAAAAGCAATAAAAAATCCCCTTCGGGGGGCCAAAAAAAAAGAAAAAAGAATTCTGTAAATAAAATATAAAGCCAAAGTGAAAAGTAGACAACAGAAATCATTGATGCAAATATAAATATAAAATGAAACAACATAGGGATTTTTTGTTCATCTCTAATAACCAAGAGTAATACCAAAATGAATATGAAGAACAACATTTATCCTGTCTATGTTATGCATGAGAAGACAGGGGTCTCTGGAAAAGAAAATAATGCTAGGAAAAGTTGAGAGCAGTAGGAGGAGAGGAAGACCCAACATGAGATGGATTGATGCAAGCCACGACTGTCCATTTGTGAGACCTGAAAAAGGTTGTTTGTGAATGACTGGACAATCTGAAGGTCATTAATTCACAGGGTCACCATAAGTTGGAAGTGACAGAAGTGGCACACAACACACACATTATGCCATCCAAATAACCCCAGTGAAGTCTTATTACAGCTTTCTTCCCTTTCCTCCCACATCACAGCTCTCTTTAGGGTTGCCAGGACCTATGGGTGATGGCTCAGATGTGATGATGTCACCCGGAAGTAATGTCATCGCATTGGGGACGTCATGGAGGGGCGCTCTAGTTTTTCAGCAACATTACGGTTTGTGCAAAAACTAGAGTGTCAGCCCCCGATGTCCCCGACACGATGATGTAACTTCCAGATGATGTCATCATGTCTGGGATGTTGCCTGGTGACATCCCTGAAGGGGAGTGGGTGAATCAGAGCCTCCAAAATTGAGGGACCCCCCACCGAGAACTGAGAGCTCACAACCCTAGCGCTCTTTTCGTTCCTCCTAGATCTTATCCACTCTTTCCATAGCTGGTTTTAATGGGTTTTAATGCTTCTTCTGCCCTAACCTAGATGGCCCAGACTAGCACAATTCCATTAGATCTTGGAAACTAAGCAGTGTTGGTTCTGCTTATTATGTGGATGGGAGACTATCAAGGAGGCCCAGGGTCATTATGCAGAGGCAGGCAATGGCAAACCACCTCTGAATGCCTCTTGCCTTGAAACCCCTACAGGGTTGCCATAAGTTGGCTGTGACTTAATGGCACTTTCCACCACCAATACTTCTTCAGCACAGTTTTATTACAGTCATAGATCCTGGGCCATTGAGTCCAGTTTGCTGAATCCATGCCACAATATCCCTTTCTTTTACTTTCCTACCAGGAGTCTGCAGGGAAGTGCATTGATCATAACAGTAAATTCCTCTTAAACTCTGTTCCATTTCTCCTGTTGTCAACAACAGAGCAAGCATGACCCCAATTCTACATTCAATGAAGAGAACCTGATTCAGTGCATTTTCGACTTCTTTATTGCTGGGACAGAGACAACCGCCACTACACTGCAATGGGCAGTGTACTTGATGGCAGTTCACCCAGATATCCAAGGTGAGAGAGCTTGGTGCCTTATGAGGAAGGTGCATTTTTATCCTTGTAGAAAAGATTCCCCCCCCCTGAACATTTTCCAGTTACTGCAATCCTTTTAAGGATTCAATGTGGCCAAGTGCAAGGTGATGCACATTGGAGCCAAAAATCCTAACTATAAATACACGTTGATGGGGTTCAAATTGGCAGAGACTGACCAAGAGAGAGATCTTGGAGTCATAGTAGATAACTCACTGAAAATGTCGAGACAGTGTGCGACTACAATAAAGAAGGCCAATGCTATGCTGGGGATTATTAGGAAGGGTATTGAAAACAGATCAGCCAATATGATAATGCCCCTATATAAATCAATGGTGCGACCTCATTTGGAATACTGTGTACAGTTCTGGTCACCACACCTTAAAAAGGATATTATAGCTTTGGAAAAAGTGCATAAAAGGGCAACTAGAATAATAAAAGGGTTGGAGAACGTTCCCTATGAGGAAAGGTTGAGGCGCTTGGGGCTCTTTAGCTTGGAGAAATGATGGCTGAGGGGTGACATGATCGAGGTTTATAAGATTATGCATGGGATAGAGCAGTAGAGAAAGAGGTCCTTTTCTCCCTTTCTCACAATACAAGAACTCATGGGCACTCCATGAAATTGCTCAGCGGTTGGGTTAGAATGGATAAAAGAAAGTACCACTTCACCCAAAGTGTGATTAACACATGGAATTCACTGCCACAGGAGGTGGTGATGGCTGCAGGCATGGACGGCTTCAAGAGGGAATTAGATAAACATATGGAGCAGAGGTCTCTCAGTGGCTATTACTCACAAGGTATAGATAGGGACTCTGGGGCAAGTGGTGCTCTGTATTCTTGCTGCTTGGAGTGGGGGGCAACAGTGGGAGGGCTTCCAATGTCTGGCCCCACTGGTGGCCCTCCTTATGGCACCTGGTATTTTTGGCCACTGTGTGACAGAGTGTTGGACTGGATGGGCCATTGGCCTGATCCAGCATTGGCTTCTCTTATGTTCTTATGTTCTTAAGGTTCAGATTTGGTCGATGATTAGCACGCCTGACCTGGATAGCCCAGGCTAGCCCCTTCTCATTGGATCTCAGAAGCTTAGCAGCGTCATCCCTGGTTGGTACTTGGATGAGAGCCCACCAAGGAAGCCTGTTATGCAGAGGCAGGCAAGGGCAAACCACTTCTGAATGCCTCTTGCTTTGAAAATCCTATCGGGTTGCCATAAGTTGGCAGCGACTTAAGAGCGCTTTCCACCAGCATCATATAATCAGCATATATCTATACCTAACTGTGTCTCTGTCTGTATCTAATATATTTTATGATACTTGGTCAGTTCAGACGTAATACAAGTTCAGACATAATACAAGTTCAGACATAACATAATACATAACATAATACAAGTTCAAACATAGTACATAATACAAGTTTAGACATAACATAATACAAGTTCAGACATAACATAATACAAGTTCACACATAATACAGTTCAGACATAATACAAGTTCAATACAAGAATTCGTGGGCACTCAATGAAATTGAGTTAGAACAGATAAAAGGAAGTACTTCTTCACCAGTTAGAATAGATAAAAGGAAGTACTTCTTCACCCAAAGAGTGATTAACACATGGAACTCACTGCCACTGGAGGTGGTGGCCACTACAAGCACGGATAGCTTCAAGAGGGAATTAGATAAGCATATGTAGTAGAAGTCCATCAGTGGCTATTAGCCACAAAGTATAGATAGGGACTCTCAGGCTGGGGCAAGTGATGCTCTGCATTCTTGGTGCTGGGGGGGAACAACAGTGGGAGGCTTCCTGTGTCCTGGCCCCACTGCTGGACCTCTGGTTGGCACCAGGTATTTTTGGCCACTGTGTGACAGAGTGTTGGACTGGATGGGCCATTGCCCTGATCCAACATTGGCTTCTCTTATGTTCTTATAATGCAGAAACCATATTTAGGCCCCGGTCATACGGGCCAGAAAACGTGGGCGGGAGGCGTGGCTGTTCTTCCCGGAGCAAAATAAAGCACAGTAGCTCGATCACATGGTCCGCTGAGTTGCCACACTCCAGCTTTTAGTGCCGATCACACCGCAATGCTGCAGTGTGGCAAAAAATTGGCGCAGCGCAATCACACAAGCCGTGCTTTTGTAATGTTTGCATGCATCGTTGGGGGGGCGGGCTGCTGTTGATGTCTTGTGTGTGCACATGCACCATTTGGTGTTGGAGCGCATCCTATGGAAACTTACAACATCCGGTTTGCTCCATGACATGGGTGGGTCGCGGGATACTGGTGCTCCCGTGATCAGACGCTGGCCTTTGCCCCGGGTGTTCCAGAAACTAGTGCTCCTTTCATGGTAGTTTTTTATTCTGCATCTTTGGAGGGAAACTGCATGTTGGCCATGGGAGTGCTATGCCTCCCAGATGTGCCTGTGTGATCCCACCCGGAAACCCCGTGTCTTCGGCGGGGCAAATGCTCCATGTGACCAGGACCTTAATTAAACTTTCTGCCCTCTCCGCCCTGGTGGACTTTATTCCCAGAGTCATGGGGCATGTGGGGAATGACAGCCATTTGGATTGGGAGGCTGCAGTGGGGAAGGGACAAATTTGCTGCCTCCTGCCTCTTGTGTGAGGGGAGCTCCTAGTGTAAGGTGACCTTGGATTAGGAACACACAATAAGAAAAATGCCCTGCATGGCTCACCTCTCTAATGTTCCCCAATGTGGTGGGGCAGTTCCACCGGCTCCAAGTCTACATTTGTAGCCAGTTTGCTGGGGCACTGTTCCTTCACAAGAGGAACTCCCAGCTACTTTGCCAGCTGCTATGTGTAAGGTTGGGAGCTGAATACGAGAGGATCCACCATCCAAACTGCAGACCCAAAGAATGAGAGAAAGGTTCACTGGATGGTGCATGCTTAGAAGCTTTAGCTTAGGGTCTCCAACATGGTGGAATGCCCTGCCTGGTAGAATGCTCTGCCGGAAGACATCATGCCCTGCAGGAGCTGTTACTATTCCACAGGGCATGCAAGGCAGAGATGTTCTGCCGGGCCTTCAGTTGAGGACAGCAACGGGGGTAGCCTTTGGCACTCTCACACAAGTCAAGACCAAAAACAACTGTGCAGAAGGATGCTAAGAATGGAGCAGAATAATAAAAAAATTACTACTGAGTAACAACAATATAACTGGTGGCAGTTCAGCTAAGAATACTACATGTGTAGCATTTACAAAAACCCAACAGGTAAATCCACAATTTCCTCAATAATTCAACAGGCAAGTTTTCAACAGGTAAGTCTACAGTATTTCAATAATACAACAGGTAAGTCTACAATAACCTAGTAGTAATTCAACTAAGAATACTACATATGCAGTGTTTACAAAAATCCCAAAGGTAAGTCCACTATTTTCCAACAATCCAACAGATAAATCTGCAAAAATGTTAATAATCCAACTGGTAAGCCTACAATGGATGACAAAGATTAAAGATGTCTTTAAGGACTCATCAAATGTTTCCAGAGTAAATATCAGCAACATAAGATTTTGGAGATATCCTGCTATGAATATTGACTGGTTGCCCTATTAATACTTTTCATTAAAAATTGGAAAGCTATTTTGCTGATGTTTACTTTGGAAACATTTGATGAGTCCTTAAAGAGTTCTTCTGTTGGACTGTTGAAAACTTACCTGTTGAATTATTGAGAAAATTGTGGATTTAGCTGTTGGGTTTTTGTAAATACTACACATATAGTATTCTTAGTTGAATTGCCACCAGTTATATTGTTGTTACTTATTAGTAAATTGTTTTATTATCCTGTTCTATTCTTCACATCCTTCTGCACAGTTGCTTTTGGTCTTATCGTGTTTACTGTGCAATCACTGATTGTTTGCTTTCACACAATTCCCCATCCCTTGTAAAGTTTTTTCCGCCATCTTATATATCCTGTATTTTTGCCATTTTGACAATGTTGTTTTATGTACAGGTATTTATTGGCTTGTTTTAATTTATTTTAATCTGAGATTGTATATTATTCTGTCATAAACCACCCTGAGCCCTACTTGTAGGGAAGGGCAGCTTAGTAAATCCAATTTAATAAATAAAAATAAATAAAATGGTATCCATGGGAGCCATGACATCCATTGACCCTTTTCCTGGGGCCCACCAAGTGTTTTTAGAAAGTGGGTGAGGTTAGAAGGAACTTCTGTCCAGCAGAGTTTCAGACTGTCCACAGGAGTTCTGACTGGCTGTAAAGATCTTTGGCAGCCATTGCCACCACTGCACAAGGATCTTCACTGCATGATTGAAGGTTACGTTATGTGTATGCAAGAATATGTTTCAAAACAATGTGTTAATTTTACAAAGCATCCTCTTAAACAGAGTTTCTGCACAAAATATTGTAGAGTTACTGTTAGAGTGATGCAGGGCCTCACTCCCAGATATTTTGTAGTTGGCCCCGCCTTCTGCAGCAGCCATTTTGTGGCTGTGTCAACCATCTTGTGCCAGAATTCCAAAGGTGCTTGTGAGTTGCATAAAGGTTGGGGACCCCTGCCTTAGTTGGAGGTTCCTGCAGCTCTGAAGCTTCACTGGGCCTCTACTAACCCCCACTGTCCCCTTGACAGCATCTATCATAGCAAATAACTTTGCCATAAGTTGGTTATCACCTAAATATGAACCTTGCCAGTTTGATGTAGTGGTTAGGAGTGCAGACTCTAATCTGGGAGAACTGGGTTTGATTCCCCACTCTTCTGCATGCAGCTGCTGGTGTGACCTTGGGTCAATCACAAGATCTTTCAGAGCTGTTCTCTCATGAGCAGCTCTTGAAAGAGCTCTCTCAGTCCCACCTACCTCACAGAGTGTCTGTTGTGGGGAGGGGAAGGAAAGGAGATTGGAAGCAGCTCTGAGACTCCTTTGGGTAGTGAAGGGTGGAGTATAAATCCAATATCTTCTCTTCTTCTTCTTCTTCTTCTTCTTCTTCTTCTTCTTCTTCTTCTTCTTCTTCTTCTTCTTCTTCTTCTTCTTCTTCTTCTTCTTCATCTTTCACAGGGGGCTTGTAATTATCAGGCTGTTTGGCCAATCCTCCTGTCATTCTTTGGGGATATGGCAAATCTAAAAGCCAAACTTTCTATGCAAGAGTGCAATAATTAATGGCCCAGAATGTGGCACCAAAACATCAAGTAAACAAGATGAGTTGACTCTCAGAATTGCAGTGGAATCCAAAGCAACTGAATGGTTGGAAGAAATAATATTCAGAAGCTCCACCACACTAGCTATGAACCTGACCCACTACTATTAACATTCCATCATGACGTTCACATCCATATAAGAAGATCTCATCTCTTGAAGTGATTTGTTCACCCAAGAAAGGGACTCTCCATACACTCAGACACTTTAAATGATCTGAAACTGGAGGGAGGTACCAGAGGGGATGCTTTGGCCTCTATAAGTCTACTGTGGGCTTTCTGGCATGTCTGAGCAGTGTTAGACAAATTGCTCTATTATTTGATAAAGATGGGGAATTGTAATTATTAATATGCAATTGGCTTATCTATAGGATCTGACCTGTGTATACCAGAGTTAGAATTCCCAAGAAACCACGAACAGACACAGAAAGTGGGTGGCTAAAATAATGATTTCTTTACTAAATATTCTCAAGCATACACACAATATTCACACAGTATAGCACTAAGGAAGCAGAGGTGATTGATGGGTTATAGAGGAGTGATACAACCTGTCCAGATGTGCAGAGGTCCATGGATTCTGGCCTAAACTCAGAGAGTTCAAGTGTGGCCTGCCATTTTGGATCATGTTAGAAAACACACAGTCTAAGACCATGTGTGTGCTGGGATATAGGCATTGGCAAAGAATGCAGGCCAATGGGTGGCCTTGAGGGCTGGTCCAATTATGAGTCCCAGGGGTGTGTGATGCCAGTAAGGGCAGACCTTAGGTATGACTAATGAGCTTCCAAAGAGGCGGGGTCTGGATTTAACAGCAGAAGCCAGGTGTTGGGTAGCTAGTTAAATGGATTATCTGACTTACTAATCGTCCTGGCCCAGGGTGGACAAAAGGTGGGAGACATCCCTGATTAGCATCAGGAAGGATTGCTAAACATTTGAATGATTGATTAGTTTATCCCGGTATCTTGAGGGACGGAGCAAGAAAGACAAAGAATTCAGACAAAGAATTACTGGAGGCAGAGTTAATTGCCAGATGTCCTCTAAACAGACATTTAGAAATGTAGATATAATTTACCCGATAGAACCCATTGTCATTCCATAAGCATAATCTCTGCTGGGGGAGGGGGAGACTGGAGGCTTGCTCTGAGGTCACCTTATGAAACCTGAATATGAAATCCCTTTTTGCAGACCACTTGCAGCCTGACTCTGTGGGTCAAGCTGAGAGTGCCTGGCTTTTTTGGACTTTGGTCCAGGTTAGGTCCCTGTTTTGGAGCTACCCAAGAGTAAAAGGCAATGCCTTTTGCAACAGCAGCCATTTTGGGAAATAAGATGCTGGACTATATGAATCATTGCTTGGATTCAGCAGTGGCCCTTTTCATCACCATCAGTCCTCCAGTAAACCAGGGAGATGTCTTGGCTCTGTGCAGGGGGGAGAGGGTGCTCAGGGACAATTGTGTCAACATCCCAGGGAATCTCCATATTCCAGAGAGAGGTCAGGGCCTCAACAGAATCCCCAAGGGCCACTAGGAAACCATCAGGATCCATTAGGTGCCTGGGGTGGACAATCTTAATGGGTCCACCATTCCTGTGGAGGAAAGAGAAAGCAGTAAGTCTAAACTCTATCAGGTAATGATCTGTCCATGACAAGGGAGTAAGCTTTAACTCCCTCATCTCTAGATCACCTTCCCATCAGTGTAATAAACCAGAGTCAGAGTGTGCCTTGTTAAGTCAAGATGGGTCACCATGTTAGTCTGGAGCAGTAGAAAAGAACAAGTGTCCAGTAGCACCTTAAAGACTAACAAAATTTGTGGTAGGGTATGAGCTCAGTTATTTGTAAACCCCTACTTTCTGCTCCCATGAAAAAGCTGTGGGGAGTTGAAAGCAGGGGTTCAAATTTTAAATGACTCACAAACCAATAAGAAACCAGGTTCATATGGATTCATGGTTTGGTCCATGATTCATCCAGGAACCATGAACCGAACTGCAAAAATGTGTTTTGTGCCCATCCCTGCTGATGAGATCGGGCTATACCATGCCACCTTTCCTTCTCTTGAAAGTTTACACTCCCAAAATCTTATTAGTCTCCAAAGTGCTACTGCACTAGCTGTTCTATCATATTACTGTCTCACAGCTTCCAAAACACAGTCCAAACGCTGAATAGGCAGTAGTTTCCAGACACTTTTGAGTTCTATCTCTTCCACCACTTTATGTAATTCAGGCTCTAGTCCTCTAATCAAGTTGCTGTAAAAGAATCCTTAAAATTTATCAATTTCTGAAGTCCAAACTCTTGCCAGAAGAAAAATAATAATTAAAACTGGGTCCACTGAATTTTTCTTACTGTTATCTTAAGTTTTCAAAGGACACTTTTCTTTAAAATGCTAACATCAGCGCAGTGAACTCAGCTTTGATGAGTGAAAACAGGAGAGAGTTAAAATTCCTCTCTACTTCGTGCATGGCCCCACTGGGAATAGAGGAACATGCATGTGTATTTTACTTTGCACAATGGGTGAAGATCCATCATCTTCACTATGTCTGTTATGGTCTCAAGTCTGAGGAAAGGAACAATTAATAAAATGCAAGAAGGATTTTTTTAATTTTTTAAAAAATTATTGAACAATACAGCAATATTACAGACTGATGATAGAATGGAGTGCAATCAATGAATTACAGCAAAAGATAAATACAAATATAGACCTAAATGTCACATACATCTTAACAGATATAAATTAGCATTAGACCCATTCAATATACCATAAAAAGGAATATCTACAATTCGTTCAATGTGACTAGAGAAGAGAGATTTGATTCTTGTCCAGTATATAACAATGGTTTGAGGTGCCTGACCAGCATTTGCGTAATAAGGGGTACCATTTCTCTAGGTTACTGGGCTGATTTGAGGAACCTCTAGACTTATCTAAATTGTTTGCAATCTTGTCCAGAATAAATAGGTCCCACAATTTTAAGAACCGCTGTTGCAGTGATGGAATTGATGTAGATTTCCAGTGAGAAATAATAAGACATTTGTCACCAATTAACATTATCATAATGAATTCTCGTTTTACCTTGGGAACGTTGCAATGATCCCACAAATTAAGAAGGGACAGTTCAGGGGTCCTACGAAAACAGTAATTGGTGATCTTATGAATTTGATCTTGAATTTGGGTCCAAAATTTACCTATCAAGTTACAAGACCACCAGCCATGGAAATAAGTCCCTCGCTCACCACATTGTCTCCAGTAGACTGGAGGCATAGTAGGGTTTGAGTGAGCTAATTGTGCAGGAGTCAGGTTCTAGTGAGAAACAGGCTTAAAGTTTTGCAATTGAATGCTCAAAACTCTCAAGGTGGCGGGCGGTGAGTTCCAAATTTGGTTCTATTGATCTGCAGTAAGCTCTTTATTTAAATCTGCATGCCAGGTGGATGCATTTTATCGTGCTTCTGATATAACGGTCAGGCCAGAGAGCAGTCAGCTCTCTTGTGAGTCTGTGTTTTTCTGTTCCTGTCCTTTATTTTAAATTTAATTTCTTATTTTTTAGAGTTCTGTTAGTATAGACCCAGACCAAAGTGGTCCATCTTAAGATGTCAGGTTCCTCCATTTTGCTGTTAATTTAATGCTTATCTAGATTCAAGTCTGGCAGCACCTTAGGGACCAACAATATTTTCAGGGTACAAGTCTCCAGAATCTTGTTTGTCCCTGATGCACTTCTGGATTTGAATCTAATTGTTCAGCTGCAGATCAAAATAGCTACCCTCTGAGAACATTTAATATTCATGTTTCATTAACTGAAAGATGTTGCAGATTATCCCGTTGGCATTCAGTGTCTCTCATTGTTTATCTGATGCAGCGTTCAAGAGAAAGCTTTGATTTTTTTTTTTTACTCTTTCCCTTAGAAAAAGTCCAGAAGGAGTTAGAAGATGTTTTTGGTTCCTCAGTTTCTATTGGCTTTCAAGAGTGGAAAAAACTGCCTTACACCAATGCAGTGATTCATGAGATTCAACGATTCCAATTTGTCTTTTTATTTGGGGTCCCCAGACAAACTGGCAAGGATGTGGAAATGCTTGGATTTCACATTCCCAAGGTACAGAAGACTGTATTCCTCCCAAAAGGGAGTGCCAGATAATGGAACTTTAAGAGTGAAAGCCTGTACAATTCCTGTTCCATTTTTCCTTAAAGGTATATGACTGTGTGACTGAACAACAAGAAAAATCATATTGCACAGGGGTTAGTCTGTCATCCCTCACAGGTAGTCTGCACCATATGCACTGAGCCAGTTTGGTGTAGTGGTTAAGTGCGCGGACTCTAATCTGGGAGAACTGGGTTTGATTCCCCACTCCTCCACTTGCACCTGCTGGATGACCTTGGGCAAGCCATAGTTCTGGCACAGCTGTTCTTGAAAAAGAGCAGTTTGTGTCAGAGCTCCCTCAGCCCCAACTACCTCACAGGGTGTAGGGAGGGGAAAGGAGTTTGTAAGCCCCTCTGAGACTCCTTTGGGTAGTGAAGGGCAGGATATAAATCCAATATTTTCTCTTCTTCATCTTTACTTATGCATTGTATGGCTTCAGGTAACATCTGGAACCCCAAAGTGTTCATGAATTTTACAACTTTCCTCCGTCATAGCTCCTACAATAAAACAGGAGCAATGGCAGGAGTTCTAAGAAAGCTTTCCTGAATGAAATGAGACTTATTTCTGAGCAGACCTGCTCAGGATTGCCCTTCTATTTCTAAAAGAGTCCCTTACACTAAGTGCAGTGTTTTGTGGCATCACAAAAAGGCTGAAGATTGTATGCTGAACTCAGAAAGAAATAAAACTCTGTATGTGTTTCCCCCCCATTCTTTCCTGGAGAGCCAGTTTGGTGTAGTGGTTAGGAGCACAGACTCTAACCTGTGAAAACCACATTTGATTCCCCACCCCTCCACATGCAGCTACTGGGTGACGTTGGGCAAGCCCCTCCTGCTTCACAGGGTGTCTGTTGTGGGGAGGGGAAGAGAAGAATCTTATAAGCCGCTTTGAGACTCTGAGTAAAGAGCAGGGTATAAACTCAATCTCCTCCTCCTCCTGCTTCTATAAAATTGGAGCTATGTAGCTCAATGTGACCAAGAATAATTTATTGGGCTTCTCCACATCCTGATTTTCCTCACTTGTGAGTTCCTGTCACGTGGGTGGGGGGGAGCTTCTGTTTTGCATGTGTTTTGCTCCATCTAGTGGTTGATTTGATATTACACATTTTTTTTGTCTAGCGTATATCCCTGCACATTTAAACTGCAGGTTTTTATGCCAGACATGTAATATCTAATCGACCACTAGATGGAGCAAAACACATTTGGAACAGATTCCCCCCTCCAAAAAAAGTAACAGGAACTTACAGGTGAGGAAAACGGGAATGTAAAAAAGCCCTGTTGGCACAGCAATTTCACAGGAGTGAAATTTGCTCTTCTCCCCTGAAATTTACTCTTCTCTCATGAATGCACAGTTTTAAAAATTGTTGCAAACTGTATCAGGTTTATCAGAGGGTATTAGTGTATTCCTACCTAGACTATACCAGTTCGGCATTCGTTTATGAACAAAGCCACAAATTCAGTCCCCCCACCCCAAATATATATGCTGGATTTGTATTGTTCTCTGTACAACCCCCTTGATATACCCTGAACAATTAGCATGCATGGGAAACATAGAGAGATATAAGGGATCTTGGGCCAGTCACACATTCTTGGCCTAACCTACCTCAGAGGGTTACTGTTATGTCCTCAGAGACATAATGGTAAGCATAGTGAGCAGGTGCTCATTATGCAGATCGTAAAGCTGCACAAGTATTGCCCAATCAGAGGGCTTATGGTGGGAACAATTGTGATTGGTCATAAGGTACAAAGATGATTGGTCCTTATACCTGAACTGTGATTGGTTATGATATTCAAATGTTATTGGCGCGTTTTGCTTCTGGGGGCGTGGCTTCCTCAGCCAGGATTGTATATAAACTGCTGTTTTTGGGACTGTATTTTGTCTAGCTGGTCTAGTCCTTAGCTGGTCTAACTTGGAGCTGAATAAAGCTGAAATCACTTTGAACTTACCTCCGGTGTGTTGTCTCGTACTTATCAACTGGCGACGAGGATGGTATATAGCGGGTAGGCAGCCCCGCTGAGACACCACGGAGGAAGTTCCGATCAACCGCGAGTTTCTGAGGGGGCCGTCCACTCCAGGAAACGCCGTGATGAGCTCCAAGCACCGGTTCGAGCTGTTCGAGCCCGCGACCGAAGACTGGGAGGCGTACCTTACCCGGTTCGAGTTTCACCTCGAGAGCAGCGGGGTGACGGATGCTGCGAAGAAACGAGCTGCGCTACTTAGCTCGTGTGGCAAGGAGGTGTTTGACATCGCCCGCTCACTCATCACGCCTGATGACATCAAGTCCGTGCCATACGCCACGCTGACGGAGAAGTTGAAGGCTCATTTCGCGCTGCAGCCTTCCGAGATCGCTTCCCGGCACGCGTTCTACGAGAGGCGGCAAGGTTCTGGCGAATCCGTAGCCGAGTTTGTGACGGCTTTACGGAAGTTGGCAAGGGTTTGCAATTTCGATGATCTCGAGATGGCGTTGAGAGACCGATTGGTTTGCGGTCACCGCGATGCCAAGTTGCAGCAACGTCTGTTCGCTTTAAAGACACTGACATTCAAGGTCGCGTTCGAGGAAGCCATCGCCGCTGAAGCTGCTGAAAGGGCAATGAGAGAGGTACGGCAGCAGCCTGCGGCAGCTGATTCCAGCATCCACCTCCAGGTCGAGGACCGGGAACCAGCGCCTGCCGTTGATGACATACGAGAACCGCGTTACAGCAGCCAACCACAGACCAGAGTGAAGACTACGCCTACGCGTCAGTGCCTGGGTTGTGGTGGGAAGCACGAGCGTGACACCTGTTGGGCCAGAGAGCTGGTATGTCGAGCTTGCGGAAAACGCGGGCACATCGCCAGGGTCTGCAAATCGAGGAGGTCACCGCCTACGTCACCTCCACAGCGCTCTCAATTCCGAAGCAAGGTCAACACTACCTGCTCTTCGTTCCTGTCGTCCCGATACCCGGCCCTGTCGTCCAACCCCTGCTCGTCGACTGTCCTCACCACAGGAGTG
The DNA here is from genome assembly GCA_029375565.1 of Gekko gecko. NCBI lineage: Eukaryota > Metazoa > Chordata > Lepidosauria > Squamata > Gekkonidae > Gekko > Gekko gecko. Next base: position 143,106,039 of record JAPDNY010000008.1, on the reverse strand, counting down.
CCCCGGAGGAAGAAGATTTTCATCACCGTGTATCTTGACGGTGTTGCCTGCCCTTTCGAAGTCGATTCGGGGTCGGCTAGAACCATCATTTCGACGCATACGCTAGATCGTCTTTTCCCTCGCCGAAGCCGCCACCGTCTCCTACCAACTGACGCCTGTCTTGCTGATTTCCAAGGGCACAGAATTCTGTTGGCCGGTGAGGCTGAAATTGAAGTCAAATTCAAAGAGCGAAGGGTGGCTCTGTCCCTAATTGTTGCTGAAGGGGACAGGGTAAGCCTCTTAGGGCTTGATTGGTTTGAACCGTTGGGCATTGCTATTTCTGGTATTAATGCAGTGTGTTGTGATAAATGGGATTGTTTGTATGACGAGTTTCCTCAGGTTTTTGGAAAGGGATTGGGAACCTATACAGGTCCCCCGGTTTCATTTGAGCTGGATCCAAATGTAAGGCCTATTAGGCTGAAATATAGGAAGGTACCGTTAGCATTGAGACCAAAAATAGAAATGGAGCTCGACAAGCTCATTGAGCAAGGGGTCTTAGAGCCGGTGCCATACAGCAAATGGGAAACACCCATCGTTACTCCTGTCAAACCCGATGGTTCTATAAGAATTTGTGCAGATTATAAATGTACAATCAATAAGGCTTTGCAACAGCACTCATCTCCTGTACCTGTGATAAGTCATGTACTTGCGTCTCTGGGGGGCGCAAGGTTTTTGCGAAGTTGGATCTTGCCCAGGCTTATCAACAACTGCCTGTGGATAGCAATGCTGCAGATGCACAAACCATAGTGACTCATAGAGGTGCGTTTCGAGTCAAGCGCCTCCAATTTGGGGTAAATGTAGCACCGGGCATCTTCCAGGGATTAATGGAAGGGTTGCTCAGAGGCCTCACGGGAGTAATTCCTTATTTTGATGATGTGCTTATTGCAGGGAAAACTGAGGAGGAATTGCTTGAAAGAGTCAAGCAGGTGTTACAGCGGTTTCACAAAGCTGGGTTGCGTGTAAAGAAAGAAAAGTGTACCATTGGGGTTCCAAGCGTAGAATTCCTGGGATTTAAGATTGACGAACAGGGAGTTCACCCAACCCCAGGGAAGGTATTGGCCATTCATATCGCGCCCAGGCCACAAAACAAAACGGAGCTACAAGCCTATTTAGGGCTCGTTAATTTTTACCACGCGTTCTTGCCTCACAAAGCTTCGGTAGCTGAGCCGTTACACCACTTATTAAATAAAGGTGCGAAATGGGTTTGGGGGCAACGTCAGGAGGAAGCTTTTCAAAATGTGAAAAAATTGTTAACCTCAAACAGTGTCCTGACGCACTTTGACGAAACAAAAATGTTGGTTCTGGCGGCTGACGCGTCGCCGTTTGGTATTGGGGCAGTCCTGAGTCATGTCATGCCTAACAGGTCTGAGGCACCAATTGCCTATTATTCTAGGTCGCTGAGTGGGGCTGAAAAAAATTATGCCCAAATTGATAAAGAGGGCCTGGCACTTGTAATTGCAGTAAAAAAGTTCCATGACTTTTTGTATGGCCGCCATTTTCTGTTAGTTACGGACCACAAGCCTTTATTGGGGATCTTCGCCCCTGACCGCCCCACGCCTAACATATTGTCGCCCAGAATGCTGAGGTGGGCTCTGTTCCTGGCTGCTTACGAATACGATCTAGAGCACAGGCCAGGGAAATGCATCGCCCACGCTGACGCTCTGAGCCGCTGCCCTCTGCCTGAGACTGGTTTCGATCCGGCTCCAACAGCGGACATTTGCGTTTTGGATGAACTGCCACAGTCGCCACTTCGGTCCGAAGATGTTGCTGCGTCCACCCAGAAGGACATGATACTGTCCCGTATTTTAAACTGGGTGTGGAGGGGGTGGCCAAGTGTTTGTTCGGAGCCTGAGTTTAAGGCGTACTGGGGCCGAAGGTCTGAACTGTCCATGACCAAAGGTTGTATATTGTGGGGGAATAGGGTCGTGATTCCCCCCAAACTCAGAAAAAGGGTACTTGAGTCCCTGCATGCCGGGCACCCAGGTATTGTTTGAATGAAGGTGGTGGCCTGGGCTCGATGCTGACATCGTATGGTGGCCTGGGCTCGATGCTGACATCGAGGAGCGAGTTCGGGGCTGCGTGAGCTGCCAGCAGTCCCGACCTGATCCACCACGCTCACCTCCGAGTGAAATGTACAGAGCTGAAAAGCCTTGGTCAAGGCTACATTTTGATTTCGCTGGCCCCATCAACGGCCAGATGCTGTTGGTGGTAGTTGATGCCTATTCGAAGTGGCTGGAGGTAGTCCCCATGCGGTCAACAACGGCGGCGAATTTAATAAAGGCTTCGCGCCAACTTTTCGCCACCCATGGGCTGCCTGAAGTGGTCGTCAGCGACAACGGCCCTCAGCTTACCTCTAGGGAGTTCGCCGGCTTCCTAGAGGGATACGGCATCCGGCATATCACCACAGCACCATTCCACCCTGCCTCCAACGGCCAGGTGGAAAGAATGGTGCGAACAGCGAAGGAGACCCTCGCCCGGCTGCAAGGCGAGAACTGGGACCATCGAGTGGCCGATTTTCTCCTGTGGCAGCATGTCACTCCAAGCTGTTCTACAGGGAAAAGCCCGGCCGAGCTTCTGATGGGGAGGAAGCTAACAACTCTCCTCGACTGCCTGCACCCAGACCGGGATGGCAGCAGAACCGTGCGACCAGAACCAGCCGCTCCATCCAGGGAGTTCCAGCCCGGAGACTGGGTATTCGCCCGGAACTATGCTGAGGGGCACCGGTGGTTTAATGCCAAAGTCACCAGCAAATTGGGGTCTCGAATGTATGTGGTGAGGCTATCTGACAGCCGAAAGATACGCCGCCACATCGACCAACTCCGGCAGCGATGGTCTCCTGTGGACCAGGAGATTGAGGCCAGAGATTGCTACAGGTCCAGGGAGCAGTCCCACTTGCCTCCGGACAAGGTGAGTGCTGCTGGTTCTCGTCCAGAACCTGAGGCAGGGCAGACCCCTGCACTCTCAGACCCTGTGGACCCTGACAGCCCAGCAATGCCTGGCGCTGAGTCCGACACTGACCCCACGGCAACAGAAGCCCCTGAGTTAAGGCGATCCGGGCGAAGTAGAAGGGCCCCTCCACATTTAGCAGACTATGAGTGTGTTCCATCTAAGGGGGGAGGAGTTGTTATGTCCTCAGAGACATAATGGTAAGCATAGTGAGCAGGTGCTCATTATGCGGATCGTAAAGCTGAACAAGTATTGCCCAATCAGAGGGCTTATGGTGGGAAGAACTGTGATTGGTCATAAGGTACAAAGATGATTGGTCCTTATACCTGAACTGTGATTGGTTATGATATTCAAATGTTATTGGCGCATTTTGCTTCTGGGGGCGTGGCTACCTCAGCCAGGATTGTATATAAACTGCTGTTTTTGGGAATGTATTTTGTCTAGCTGGTCTAGTCCTTAGCTGGTCTAACTTGGAGCTGAATAAAGCTGAAATCACTTTGAACTTACCTCCGGTGTGTTGTCTCGTACTTATCAGTTACTGTGAGGATAAAATGGATAGGAGGAGAATGATGTAAGTTACTTTGGATCCCCTTTGGGAAGAAAGGCAGGATATAAAGTAAATAAATAAAATGAGATGTGTTGTTCTGCAAGCACTATGCCTCAATTTGTTTTTTCTTTTTCTTTCCAGGGGACATTTATCATTGCAGATCTACGCTCTGTTCTTCTTGATCCAAAGCAATGGGAGACACCTGAAAAGTTCAACCCAAACCACTTCTTAGACAAGGATGGCAATTTTGTGTCTAGAGAAGGATTCCTTCCATTTGGTGCAGGTAAAATCACAGCTCCAAACTAGCTGATGATTGATAGTCACATAGAAGGAACCAAATAGTACTCACTCCAGGTATCAGCTCTAAACTCCTTAGTTTGAAGGACAGTTTCATCACAGATTGTGAGCAGCACCCTTGAACAGCTGGAAGCAAGTTTGCTTTTTTCGGTGAATAGACCTGGATGGCTGAGGATAGCCCAATCTCATCAGATCTCAGAAGCTAAGCAGGGGCGACCCTGGTTAGTGCTTAGATGGGAGACGAGCAAGGAAGTCTAGGCATGCTACACAGAGGCAAGGAATGGGAAACCATCTCTGAATGTCTCTTGCCTTGGAAACCCTATGGCATCACAATAGGGTTCCCAAGTACTTACCGCCTGGGAGTGGGGGACGCATGCTCCCTGGCCGGACCAGTCCTCCTGGTAACACACCATGCCATCACCAGGAAGTGACACCAGGCGACGCTCTGGCAATGGGGCTGAAAACTCGATGATATCATCGAGTTTCCAGCCGCATTGCCAGAGTGTCACCTAGTGTCACTTCCTGGCGACGGCATGGTGCTCCATGCCTGTCCTTCCTCTGGGGATGGTCCTGTGAGGACGTATCCATCCCCCGCCGGCACACGGTAAGTTCTTGGCAAGCCTACATCACAATAAGCTGGCCGTGACTTGACCGCATTTTCCACCACCACCACCAAATCATCCCTGATTTTCTCCCCCAGTGTTGGGCTTTCTAGAATGGTTACTATCTAAGCAATCCACAAGTTATCCCAACTCTTAAATAACATATGGAATCATTCAATATTGTACACTTTTCTGGGTAAAGAAATTACAAAATAGATGTGATGAGGAAAGGCTGAGGGGCCTTCTCCTCTGGAGAAGAGGAGGTTGAGTGGGGACATGATTGCTCCCTTTAAGTATTTGAAGGGCTATCACTTGGAGGAGGGCAGGGAGCTGTTCCTGTTGGCAGCAGAGGAGAGGACTCACAAAAATGGGTTTAAATTCAGAGTGGAAAGGTACTGGCTGAGTCTTAGGAAAAACCTTTTTACAATCGGAGTTGTGCAACAGTGGAATCAGCTGTCTCAGGAGGTAGTGAGCTCCCCTGTTAGCTGAAATGCTTATCTACACATTGATCGGTCTAAACTTATATTGAGTTCTGGTCTATGTATACAGAGAAAGTGGTTTCGCCCAGAGAACCCGTTTTTAAGAGACCACGTGACAAGGTTTCTTTAGTAAAATCAGTTATTCTCTTTACTGAATAATATATTTGTTTCACAGGCAAACAAAACAGATGCACACACACATACACACAAGTTCCTTTAGATACAATAGAAATGGAATACAATATGGGGTTTTATACTAAAGATATTTAGGAGGGGAACACACGTGATACTTATCTGATTCCTGTAGCTCGACCTTCACAGTGAAGAATACAAGAGTTGATTCTAACTAAGGAAACTCTTACTGCACACAGTTGGAACCTGCCAACACGTGTGAGGATTAGATAGTCTTGCTAGTTAGCTGGGGAAGGCGTGCATGTCCGACGAACTATAACAAAAGGTGAACCTTGCTTTTATCAGCTAGTTTTGGGGGCTGGCATTAGGGTCGTCTTCCAGTCCGTCCCATTCCTATATCCTTATCCTATAGGATGTGGGGGTGCCCTCCTACTAAAGGGGTGGGGGCAATATTGGAAATCTACACCTTTCACTAAGGGGACATTTGGTCCAAGGTGTGAAGATGGGTTGTCATGGAAACCTTAGAACTGCAGATGACTCTAGCTTGGTCCAAGTCATAAACAGGAAACAGTCTTTACACTTGCAAAAGCCAAGCATCCTGTGGGTTACGTGACGACTTCGAATTCCTTCATGGTAGACAGGTTGTTGTTTATATCATCCTTCTGGCAGACCATAATGGAGATGCTTTTCTTGTTCCAAGTGCATGATAGGTAGGTGTATGTGTATATGTGTGTGTGTGTGACTTCATTAGCATGAAAGTGCAGACAGAAGGGCAACTTCCTAATGCAGGGAGTCACATCAAACAAAGCACACAATTCTCCTGAACCATAGAAACTTGTGAGCACACATTCAGGTGTGTGTGCAGGTCAGCAAATAACAAATAAAAGCATTTAAAAAGTACATCTCCTAACACCCCCTCCCTGGAAGTCTTTCAGCAGCGGCTGGACAAACCCTTGTGAGGGATGCTCTAGGTCAGTGGTGGGCAAAGTCATTAGTCAAGAGAGCCAAATATTAACAGTACGAGGACTGAAATTTCTTTTGAGAGCCAAATTTTTTAAACTTAAACTATATAGGTAAATACATTGTTACTAACTTAATTAGGGTACTCCTATCTGATGGCAGATTTCCCAGTCTCTCACAGCAAGAAGATGTTTTTGGAGTTCCTAATTCTTATTCTGTTTAGTCACATTTATATAAAATCCATATATTTATATAAAATCCATTGGAGCAATTCACTGGGACTTCATCAAAGTAATAACACTGATGCCTAAAGGAGATTGAAGAAATATCAAGTGAGCATGTAAAATATGAACAAACAGACCAGTTCATCTCTACATACTCTCATTGGTAGAAGAACTAATAGATCAATAGCTTTGTAGAAATATGTTAATCACTCTTTGGGTGAAGAAGTACAACCTTTTATCTGCAGTGGCAAGCCCCCGCTGGCTGCCGCCTCCTCCTCCCCGCCCCCCCAGGGAGGAGGGTGACTTGTGCCCTAACTGGGCGATTTTCGGCGGTGGCGACAGCAGCGGGGAAATCCCGCTGGCCGCCTCCTCCTCCTCTCCCCCCCAGGGAAGAGGGGGGGGCAACTTGCATGGCCGGGTGCTTTTTGGTGGGGCGGCAGTGGGGAGACCCCGCTGGCCACCACCTCCTCCTCCCCCCCAGGGAGGAGGGGGAGGGCGACTTGCACGGCCGGGTGCTTTTCTGGTGGTGGTGGCAGCGGGAGACCCCGCTGGCCACCGCCACCTCCTCCCCCCCAGAGAGGAGAGGGAGGGCGACTTGCATGGCCGGGTGCTTTTCGGCAGTGGCGGCAGTGGGGAGACCCCACTGGCCACTGTCGCCTCCTCCCTCCCAGGGAGGAGGGGGAGGGCAACTTGCATGGCCAGGTGCTTTTCGGCGGGGGCAGTGGGGAGATCCCGCTGGCCACCACCACCGACCACCTCCTCCTCCTCCCCCTCCAGGGAGGAGGGGGAGGGCAACTTGCGCCATAACCGGGCGCTTTTCAGCTGGCGTCCAGAGGGTGCTGCCATGCCGCCCCTGCCATCTGGCCCAGAACAACGAGGCGATGTCCTGCGAGGGAGGGCCGGCCCAATCGCCTCTCGGCTCCTCACCATGGTCCCCCATTCCACACGCTCAGGAGGCACCCAGCAGCCACTGAGCACGGGTCTCTGGCTCTGCCATGCCGGGGGTGTGGCTAACGCCCAGCCGGCCAGAGCCTGGGAGCCATGACAGCAGGTCCCCCCGGCATGGGAGGAGGAGGAGGCAGTGGCCAGAGAGGGACCCCCCACTGTCATTCGGCCCTTCCAGGGCATGCCTGAGTTTCACTTCCAGGCTGCCTGGCAGGCCAACACACCGTGGGGCTCAGGGTGCCTGCGCCACATACGAATGCCCACCCGATCTGCACACAAGGCTCGCAGGGCTCTCCTCCCTTGGGCCACCAGATGACACTCCTCCCCCTGCCCGGGGATCGCTGGAGAGCGCAGGCACGGCCTCCTGGCCTGGCCGATCGACACGGCACCCAAGAGATGGTGCTCCTCCCTCCCTCCCTCACGCCTCCCCCGGCCACCCCAGCATCGCCTCCATTGCCTGCCCCTGCCAGCCCGCGCACACCACAGATGGATGACTGCCCAGGCCCAGGAAGAGGAAAGAGCCACACTCAAGGGGTAAAAGAGCAGCACGTGGCTCGCGAGATGCAGTTTGCTGACTGCGGCTCTAGGCTGATCCTGCGTTGAGCAGGGGGTGGGACTAGAAGGCCTGTAGGGCCCCTTCCGACTCTGTGATTCTATGTTAAGAGGCTACACTTTAAGAATAATGAGAAACTTGTGTCTTCTTTGCATGATAACATCAAAACCGAGAGCCTTGGACTGCCCACTAGATAATGGCTTGTTTGTTTTCTTCTGCTTATCTCACTTGCAGGGACTCGTGTCTGTCTGGGAGAGCAGCTGGCAAAGATTGAACTCTTTGTCTTTTTCACCAGTCTGATGCGGGCGTTCACCTTCAAGTTTCCAGAAGAAGTGAAAGACCACAGCCTGGAGCCTGTTGTAGGGTTCACAATTTATCCCCGTCATCAGAAACTTTGTGCTGTTCCCTGCATCAGTTCTCCATGACTAAGGATGTCATCTCTGGGCTGGGAAACGCCACATCTTAGATGTGTAGATTTTGCTGTCCTAGTAAGCAAATAATCTGTTCAAAGGACCTTTTTATTAAAATAATTCCTTGGCTCTATTGTTCGTTAGGATTGCAATAGCAATGGAACGTGCACTACAAAAGTGGAGAAGTATTTAAAGGGTTAGTTTACTTGCAAAGTTATTCAGTACATAAAGGTGGCTGATGCTGCATGGTATTATTATTGTTATTGTTATTTCAGTTTATAAATTGACTTTTTCCCTACGATGTAAGGCTCTAGGCGACATATAACCATTAAAAACAGCTTAAAAATAAAACCGAAAAAGGAAGACTACATTATATCAGATGGCGTCAGACAGTTTCTTCACTACTTTAACTCTGGACTGGGCCGAAATGAAGATGGAGGAAAAAGATGAAGGAGAAAAAGAAGACGGTACCAGCTATGATGGAACCATCACTGTCTTCAACCAAAGGCCTGGTGGAACATCTCCTCCTTACAGGCCCTGCAGAACTTCATTAAGTCCTGCAGGGCCCTGGTGGTACTTGGCAGAGAATTCCACCAGGTCAGAGCCAGGGCCAAAAAGAATCATAGAATCATAGAGTTGGAAGGGAATTCCAGGGTCGTCTAGTCCAACCCCCTGCTCAATGCAGGAAATTCACAAATCCCTCCCCCTCCACACCCGCAGTTCTTATGTTCTTATGCCTACTTCTGTCTCAGGGCTTTGATCCACCACTTCCTTGTCAGGGCTTCATGCAAGTTTGGTGTCTCTAGCATTCAGGGGGGCAGTCCTACAAAATTCCTGTACTGGTATACACATGGGGGGGTTGTCTATAATGGTCCATGTTTGGTCAGTGGGTGGACCGCAAACGACAAACCAAACTGCATTTTCCCCATTTGTGCCCATCCCTAATAAGGTATGGACCCAGTTGTAAGCCACATCCCAAAATTCTTTTCGCAGGAATTATGATTATTGTACTTTCTTGCTGACAGGTAATTCCTCCAGAGATTATGAAACTCTCTCACTTTCTGGCTTTATAAATTATTTAAAGTGTAAAACATATTTACTCTATAATCTTATTTCATGTACTACTCAGACAATATATTAAAACAGCTCACCTAAATAGCCATAATTCAAGAAAAGATGTAACAAATTGGCTAGAGAGAGTCCCTTTTTGCATTCATCTGTTTCTGCCACATCTTGAATCCATTTTATTATACACTCCTTCCTGTCTTCATTCTCACAATCACATTTTAATAACATTTCACACATTTTTTGATAAGAGTACTTTTAACAATTGTAATTATTTTTCAAAATGCATGATAACAAATAGCTATAAATGTAATTGGAGGTATTTTCTCCACCTTAAGGAATTTCAGTATTATATTTTGCCATCTTTTGAAGCAAAGAATAAAATAAAAATTTTGGTACAGAGAGGCAGTTTGGTGTAGAGAGCCAGTTTGGTGTAGAGAACCAGTCTGGTGTAGTGGTTAGGCGTGTGGACTCTAATCTGGGAGAACCAGGTTTGATTCCCCACTGCTCTGCATGCAACTGCTTGTAAGGATTCAGGTTATATACCTGCCTCATTTAGGTACTTGTGTTAACATGGATTCCAAATAGGCCTAGAAGCTGTTGCTTAAGGTTACTGGTTTAAAAGGAAGGCCTGAGATTGCAAAACTTTTCTGTTGGAATACCAAAAGGCACTGACGTGTGACACATGCTTTTGTGAAGGAGCAAGAGGCTTTAAATTGAAACCAGATGGTGGTGACTAAGCTTAATTGTGGAAGGGGGACTTGCATCAGATTTGTAGTTTGGAAATCCCCCCCCCCACCCAGAAAGATTTCACAATCAAGGGAGAGGTTTTACAAATCACCCTTAATCTCCCCCATTCCGTTTTAACACAAGTCTGACTGAAGGGCTTAACATGTTATAAGTTTATACCTAGGGAGGCTATGCATCACATACAAGGAGGGACATTACATACTTTACACTTAAATATATATCACACATATATAGGAACATAATGGGAGTTCATAGTATGTAGAGCTTATAGGGTGCCCATCATAATCAAGCACAGATAACTAGGGCACCCTAGAAATGGGATGTCATGGTTACCTTTTGTCACAGAATACCTTATGTAAGGATATTGGCTCAAGGGACCCAGACTATTACTCCACCCCCTTCTCTAAAATAAGAGGTCACAATGACCTTTGGTGAATAATGCCTTAGAAATACCCTTATGTGGGAAATTCCAAGTGGAAAGCCCCAAGAATAACAAGATAACAATAACAAATTTTATAATTGATTATGGAAATTATGTAAAGATCAGAACTTCTGATTGATTGAGGATGGTGGGTAGTTAAGTGAAAAAAGGTATAAAGAAAGAGAGCCAGTCTTATGGAGGTTGGGTCAAGAGAAAAGTGCATACACTTTCCTCTCTTGCCTCACCTTTTATCTTCACAGGTACCAGGAGGGCCGCTCTCGTCTCCTCTCTTTATTGCTTTCAAGATTGGTAAGATCATGTTGCTACTGCACTGCTCTGTAGCTCTTAAGCTTTCTGTTTATTTTGTCAGACTGAAATAAAGAATAAGAGAACCGTGCACAATGTATTCCCTTACCATATTTTATATTTGAAATTCAATTTATAAACTTGAGAATGTGTCTGGTCCTTCCTGTCCCTGGAAGTCAAGTCTGCATTATAGAGCAAAAGTAAAAGATCTCTCTCGCTAGCTAGGTGTTGGCCTGAGAAACCAGACTGGTGGAGAATGTGGGCAATTTTTGCTCTGAGACAATTTGACTGACATGGAATTGCATTCCGGTGATGCAATCTGCCATAAACAGTAGTTGAAAATGGGAAATACTTCAAGTGAGTTGACAGATAAGAAATTAGCGAAGCAATTTAAAATAACAAAATGTACAAAAATAGATGCAGAGGACGAAAAGAAATCTGATCCTTTGCAAAATTGGGTTGAGTCTAAGGGTACAGTGAGCATGTTGAAACCAGATGTGTTTCAGGGTGCAGATCCAATGCAAAATGCATGCTCCATGTTTCATCAAATAACAGAGCTCACACGGAACAAAGGCCAGATCGAAAAAGCTGGGCGCTGGACACTGTGGCTACTTGCCCAGAAACAGAAAACTATGTTACAGGAACGTATGAATAAAATAGAGGAACAGGAATTTCAAATTGATAAGTTAAAAGAAAGAATGCTTGAGGAAAATCCAATAATTGGACAGTGTCATGCAGAATTTGCAAAACTCATTTGTGCTTCAGCAATTAGAAAATGAGTGTAACTCATGGAAAGAGGCGGCACAAATCATACACGGGCAGGTAAGAGATTTAAGGGCAAAATTGGAAGTGGCTCAGGCCGCCGTGTGGATAGTCACAAACAGACAGGGCAGGATCAGGAGCAAGATCACAGGAAGTGTCAGAGAAAAATTCAGAAGCTTAAAGATGTGCTCACTGCCAAGAAGGGGGTGAAAGCAACAGTCACAAAGGGGATGAATAATGGGTTAGACAGTCTTCCCAGTTGTGATTCTGATCCAGATTTAGATGACTGTCAGGAGGATGTTTGGGAAATTGCCCAGAAAGTGTGTGCAGTGCACACTAACACTGTAATGAAAGAAATAGAAATGGGGGATGAAAGGAATGGGGAAGAAGTTTACCCCATTTACCCCGTAATTAGAAAATCTATCCAGACCGATAGAGGGAACAGAGGGCAGATCACAGTGGATACTATTGAGGAAGTCATCCCAATGAGGTTTACAGATCTACAGGCATTTGCCCAGAAAATAGGCCAGTTGACCTCAGACAACACCCTAAGCTGGATGTTTGAAGTCCCTAGACAGGCAGATTTCCATGAAGATGATTTGAAAAGATTGGCTAGACAATGCACCGATCCAGATACCTTGGCTACTATCCAGCAGTATTTGCTGGATGTCCCTGCAGGTTTGGGAGGATTTGGGGCTGGGTGTATGAAAGCCCTGCTGCCATTTAGGAGCTGTTCAAAGGCTTTCTATGAAGAAGAACAGAAATCAGATGAATCCCCAGAAATATATATGAGGAAAGAATAATTGGGGATTGCATCAGATATAATACATTTAATTCAAGGAAGGCCAGACTATGATACCATAGAGTTAAGTCGGAATTTGTTGATGGTTTGAATGTCCAAACTAAGATTATCTTATGCCCCATAACTGTAGGTCCAATGACCTACCCTCAACTCCAAGAGACAATTCATCAGGCAGGACAATTGTTTAGGGAAAGCAGGGAAAGCCAAGTGAAGAAAGGAAAGGAAAAAGAAGGGGCTGTATGCAATGTGACCTTTTCTACTAATGGACCTTGGAGCCAGAACAATGGTCCCCCAGATGTGAGACCATGTAATTCCAGGCCTATACAATCCTGGAACAGTGTCAGACCAGACCCACCACGAAATGGCTTTAATAGAGCAGGAGGTGGGAATGGACAAACCAGAAGGATTCAGAATCCTCCAATGGCAAATAGAGATCCCCCAGGCAGGCCAAACAGGAGAGAGTATTCAGAAGGAGTTAGGCAGGGAATCTGGGAAAAGTTAATGGATTTGGGGGGGCCAAAAGAGAGATGGGATAGAAAGCCCACCAGTGAACTAATAAAAGACTAGGCAGAAATACTGAAATGACAGGAGGAAAGTGCTCACCCAGTGGCACGTCTACGAATGTCTGAAACACAGGAAGGTGCAACTGGAGAGTCTAGGTAGGATGCACCTGGACTAGAGACCTCTGAGTAGGGAATCCCCTCCCAAGGATACCCCAGGAGAATTGCAGATTTAAGTTATGATACTTGAGGATGACCAGTAGTTGAGGCACACTTGGGAAAAGGGGATAAAAGACCTCTACTTTTAGTGGATTCTGGGGCATCCGTGAATATTTTAAGCCCAGAATGGGTGCCTAGAGGCTTTAAGCCAACAAAGGCAGCAGAACAGATACATTTGTTAGGATTTGCAGGGGACAGGTCCCCAGCCAAAATGATGAACCCCTGTCTTATTCAAGTGGGGTTTTGTCCAAGGGCTGCCTTGCCTGGGCTCCCCGCAGCTGTGGGAACCCCAGGCCAGCCAAGGGAAGGCAGTTTAAACTGCTTTCCCTTCCCTTCAAGGGAGGACTTGACCGGGCAAGCCAAGGGAAGGCATGGGGTGTGGCCTGATAAGCTAATGAGCTGTCCTGTCGGGGGTGTGGTCTAATATGCTAATGAGTTTCTGCTATTGGGTGTGGCCTATTATGCTAATAAATTCCTGCTGGGCTTTTTCTATGAATCTGCAATCTAGCTTAGCCATTCCCACAGGTGTAAATCATGACTACTAACTAGATGGAATGCAGTCAATTATGGTTATCAGTGTGCCATAATTCTATCCTTGGAAACAAAGAGGGAGGCAGAGATAAGCACTGTTCCACTCCCTGCACCTGGAATGTTATCTCCTATCATGAGGTCAGCTTGCTGAATCTTCACAGTCATTTCCCATTTGGACTCACGTTCAGGCCCAGAGATCAGAATGAAGGCTGAACAAATGTTTAGTGCAAAACAAGGAAGTGCACTGGGAACTCAGTTTCTTGACAGGGCTTGTTGGGCAAATTTATTGCTTTGCTATAAAATGATGAGTCAGGTCCTGGAGGCTGTGTTTGCTTCGATGCCTGAGCTCGTTTTCTATTATGTGGACAGCGACTGTTCAGTATGAGAGGAATTGCAAATCATGGAATTACCTTATGCCTAACATTCTTTCACTGAAGATAATTTGCGAAGGGTGATCCCGTTAGATTATAATAATGTGTCTGCATTTCAGAGGACAGCTTTATATCTGTCCTATATATCTATATAGTTTATAGAACTATATATATATAACTATATAACTATATATCTATATAGTTTGTGACATGATGGATTACAAAAACAACAGGGCTCTTCTGGTCTTGGCGATCGCCATGGCAGTCATCTTCTCCCAGGGCTCTGGGAGAAGTCTGCCAGGATCTATGGCTGGGTGGGGGCACAAATGACTGCACCACCCCAGGGAGGGACTCTCAGCCAAGGGTGCTAGAGGGCCCCTCCCCTGGCTCATCTAGCAGGAGAAGGGGGTCTCCTCCTTCCTCCAATGGGCCTGTTGTAGAGCATCCCGAATGGGAACAAGATCATCACACCAGAGCAAGTGGACGATGATCAAGCAAGCATGAATGTGGAGAGACAACCACTGAAAGTGTCAGTTGAGTTTGAGTAGCACCCGCGCATTTGCATCCCCCCTAGCAAAAACGAGGGGGGGAGGGAACTTCCGTGAGCTTACCAGTGGGATTAAGATCTTCCAGAGACTTTGATGAACTTTTGCTAATGGTAAACAATCCCCAAGCATGGTGCCACCGAAAGATGTGAGGGACAAGATACCGAAAGTTAAACCTTCTTCAGGAAGTTCCAGCCCTCTAAGTTTGGTGCCTAGACAGGACCAAACTGCGGAATTCCAAAGGTTGCTGGCAGAGGCAGTTCACCCTCTACTGGAGAAAATTACAGCTATAGATAATAAGCTTGATGCTCAACAAGCACAGACAGCAGTAAATGCAAAGAAAACCGAAAAAGCGGAACAGGAACAAGAGATTGGTTCCAACTCGAAAAAAACGGACAAAAAGCTGCAGACACTTGATAAAAAGTGCCAAATCGAAGAGTCTCATGTAGTACAGCTACAAATGGAAAAGACAAGCTACATCTTGAGACTTCAAGGGATTAAAGAGGCGAAAGGGGAGAATCTATACCAAATTGTAGGTGATTTGTTGGCCCCTTTGGCAGATATGACACCGGACCAACTTCAAGGTGAAATAGATACGGTCTTTTGATCATATTCGGAGTATATTTGAAAGAACAATCTTCCAGGGGAAATTACTATTAGATTCTCCCGAAGGAGAACAAAAGATCAACTCTTGAAAGCGACTAATGGGACTACTTTGAAGTGGAGAGACAAGGAAATTAAAGTTATGAAGGACATTCCATTTGAGATAAGAAGAAAGAGGAGGAAATACAGAGAAATTGTGACATTTTTCAAGGCCAGAAGGTCACGTACAGATGGCAGATTCCCAAGGGACTAATCTTTTGGTATGCAAACAGCAAAGAAAGGATTGATTCAATGGACTAGGCTTGTGAATGTTTGTGTCAACATGGTTGTCCACCAGGAGAGGGAGAAGGCACCCTGGATGGCACCAAGGAGAGCGAAGAAGAAGGAGAGACTGGATCTTCCTCAGAAGACTCAGACTCTAAATTCGGAGCGGTAGCCCCCAAATCAAGCTATCATTTAAGGGGGAAAAGAGGGAAAAAATAGATTGTTAAAGATCTCTGGAACATGCTAGCAAGAAATTTATTAGTAGAAGGCAGCTCTTTATGAAACTATATTTGTATTAGCGAGTGAAAAGAATAACATTTTAGTGAGATGATCATCTTTAGTGGAAGTCAATTCACATTTAAGAGATAGATTTGTATCTAAACTAATTGCATGATCGCCGACTCTTGGGTTTTTAGAGGTTATCTTTTCTTTCTCCTGTAGATTGTAGTCCCCCACCCTGGAATTTTCTGTTGTAGTTTGTAGTAAATAGAAAAAGGAATAAAAAATCCCCTTCGGAGGGCCAAAAAAAAAATCAACAGGGGAGGGAGTTGCTGCCTGCTCCCCACTTAGACTACTGCAAATTCAGAGTGTTGGTGGACCGGTAACTAATGTAAATAATCCTGTGATGAATTTAGAGTCTGAAATGCAGCCTACTAGTGCTGTTAATGTTGCTACAGGAGGCTGACAGATCCCGGCAACCACTTTGACTGGCCTTGATCAAATGCAGTAGTTTTGTACTTTAATGACTCAGTTGCTAGGACAAAAAGGGCAGCAAATGACTGTAATGCAAAATCAGTTTTCTCAGAACCAAAATCAGTTTTCTCAGAGAGTTAGAGCCAGGAGAGGATGTTGCTTCATTTCTTGCTTTTGCTGAAGCAACGACCAGGGATTATCATTTGCCAGCTGATAAATATATGGGAGCTTGCAAGCTGCTCTGAGACTCCGAGATGAATATATGGGAGCTTGTAAGCTGCTCTGAGATGCTGCTGCTGCTGCTGCTGCTGCTGCTGCTTCTTCTTCTTCTTCTTCTTCTTCTTCTTCTTCTTCTTCTTCTTCTTCTTCTTCTTCTTCTTCTTCTTCTCCTTTTCCTTCTCCTTCTCCTCCTCCTCCTCCTCCTCCTCCTCCTCCCCCCCAGTTAACTCTACAATAAACAAGAGACTACCCATACTTTAAAAATTTGGCTCTACAACAGTTTGGTCTTTCTACTGGACAACTCAGATGTCATTTTTGTTCATCTGCACCTAGACCCTATGATTCCTATATTTCCTTTGTCAGTAGAGTGCAAAGACTGTGTTCTAGATGGGTAGAAACTGCACAAGTGCATACTTTCCAGAATTTTTTGGAGTTGATTGCTAAAGAGCAGATTTTTTAAGTCATTCCACAAGACTATGCTGTGTTGGCTCACTCTCAATGGTCAAGCACCATTAATCAGCTAGCAGAAGTTCTTGATGAAATCTCTGTAGCTGCTCAACCCATTTTTAAACATACACAGTTTGTGAAATTTATGGGTGGGAGGTCAGTGAACTCCGGTCTCAAGCAGCACAAGGGGGAAGATCAGTATGAGAAATCTGTTCTCAGTCCCAGACAGTGTTCTCACACTTTGGCCGAGATGCTTGCTAGAGACCATAGGGGAAGCCCTCTTAATTCAACTCTCATAGTACTAACCTGTTTTTACTGTAAGCAACTGGGCCACATGAGTGCCAAATGTCCCCAACTTGTGCCAAAGAGTGAGATAAACCGACCCAAGGTGCAAGTGATTTCAAGTCACCCACAGAGTCAAGTAAGCCACCAGATCCATCCACCAGAAGAAGACTGGAATGATGAAACCTTGGATTCTGAATTGGCTGCTTCAACAGGGGAAGTTCTTCAATCACAGATGGTATGTAGACATGTGGCCCTGGGAGGCATTGGCCTGCAAAAGAGGTTCAGGTGAGAAAGGAACAGAGCCAACTCCAGGGACTTGAACAGCAGACAGGGGATCAGATTCTCATGTGGGAGGGCTTCTAGTGTCCTGGCCCCACTGGTGGACCTCCTGATGACACCTGGTATTTTTGGCCACTGTGTGACAGAGTGTTGGACTGGATGGGCCATTCGCCTGATCCAACATTGGCTTCTCTTACGTTCTTATGTTCTTATGAGCAGAATTCAACTGGCTGCCCTGCTTAAGAGACACATTCCCCACCAGTGTTCCCTGTAAGCTGTGTTAGTGTGAGCTAGCTCACAGTTTTTTAGCCTCCAGCTCACAGATTTTTGCCTTAGCTCAGGAAGGAGGGCTCCAAAGCAAACTAATTTGTACAGTAGCCAAATCACTTGCTCACAACTTTAAAACCAGTAGCTCACAAAGTAGATCCTTTGCTCACAAGACTTCACAGCTTAGAGGGAGCATTGTTCCCCACTATATCAGCCAAGAGGAAGCAGATGGGTGCACCTAGAAAAGGATCATGTATGTGAAACTTCAGGATCAGATGGTTCTCCTTGCAATGAAGGACAGTGGAACTGATTTTTCTAGTCTTTCTGAGGAAATATTTGGTATGTTGAGATTACAAGCTGATGGCAAGGTTGAAATTCAGTCTTAAAACAAACAATCCCAAGAACAACCAGTGACTGCTAAAGTTGCCATGGGAACCTGGTCAGAAACTGTGCCACTTCTAACCCATCAAGGAAGTGTTTCTGCATTTCCTTTAGGGATGGATATTCAGCAAAAGATGGCAAAATACAAAGTCCAGCAATGACAAGTCCTAAGTAGAAGCCAGGTAAAAACTGTGGAGGTGCTTCCGAATGACAGCTCTTCTGACGCATTCCCTCAAGACAGCCAGAAAGAGGGGAGGCATGAAAGGGGGGGGAGATGAGCCACTTGCATTTAGATCACTGGTTCCTGAAGTGGTCCATACTGCCCCCTGGGGGGTGCTGGAATGATCCAGGGGGGTGACAGGAGCCTTGGGTGAAATTGGGGGTGCTGGAACGATCCAGGTGGGCGGTAGGAGCCTTGGGTGCAATTGAGGTGCATTGACTAAAAATAAGGGGGTGGTGGAAGCATAAAGAAAGAAAAGTCCAGAACCTAGCTAAAGCAGCCTTTTCCTGCCTTCTCCTGGTCTTCCCTGGGATCAGGGGGAGAGGGGGAGGGGGAGGGGCACCCTTGCAAGGCTGTGGTGGCTGCTGCTGGCCTCTGGCTTCAGGCCTTCAGCTGCTGCTGCTCTGTCCCTGCCTTGGCCTGCCTGCCTGCATGAGTTGCGGTGGACTCTACCTGGACTGAAGGAGACATCTAAAAGGTAAGATTTGGGGAAAATACATATTATTTTTAAAGGTGGGTATTAGTAAAAGGACCTTTTGAACTAGTGTCCCTTAACTTAGGTTATGTGGCTTGCTTGTGGTGGCTTTGAGTTACAGTTCTGTTCGGTGTGGGGTGGCACTTGGCTAAGCCTTATTCTTTTACAGTTAGTAATTTTGAGGGAAAGTTTTAAAAGTTTGGTTTGCATTTAAAAGTATTTCTGCTGGATTGTTTTCTAAAAGTAATTGTGGTAATTGCTTGTTGGTGTGGTGGTGGCGGGTTGCTCAATGTTTTTAATTTTGTGATTCAACTTTGTTTAAATATTGCAATTTTCAGGTTGGTTTTAAAATATATTTCTTGAGTCTGTACTACTGTGTGCCTCAAAGAATGCCAAATTCTTCATACTCTGCAGAAGTTAGGCAAATAGAGCGCATTTAATGGGAAAAGCCAAGGATTGCAAATTCTGACTCCCTCGCACTTGGGCTTGTAAGATTCACTGAGACTTGGTTGCATGCTTTGAAGCAGGACTTTGCAGCTGGGAAGCCAGAAGTTAAAGTGGAAGTTCTTGAGAAGCTTCACTTTCTATTTGGGACAGCCATCTGGTCAGTGTGGTATAGTGTTTAAGTGTCAGACAAGTATCTGGGAGATCTGGGTTGAATTCCTGCTCTGCCACTGATAAGTAATGATTTCAGGATTAAAGAAATTGGGGTATTGGATTGCTCTTTTGGATTGCACTATGTAAAGTGCCTTGCACCTAGTGTGGGGGTGTAAGAGAGTAATGATTTCCAGATATTTCAAAGCTGGCTTTCCCCCAACAATTCATGTGTGTGTGTGTGGGGGGGGGAGTGTTATTCCCCAATAGTGAGAAGAACTGTAATTCATGCTCGCTGCCGGTAATATTAATTAATTGTTTTATAAATAAACACAGAAATTTTACTTTTTTACAGATAATATCATGACTGAACCTAAGAAAAAATGTATACAATATAGTATTCAATATCTGAACTATGACTTTATTCAGTCGCCTACAAACAGTACATTACCAATCTTCCTGATCTGCCAAAAACTTTTATCAAATGAAGCTATGAAGCCTTCAAGACTACAAGAACATTTGACAGTATCACTTTACTCTGCTCTGGTTAGACCTCACTTAGAGTATTGTGTTCAGTTTTGTGCCCCATAGTTTTAAAATGATATAGACGCTGGAATGTTTCCAAAGGAGGGCAACGAAGATGGTGAGGGGTCTGGAGACCAAGTCCTATGAGGAAAGGTTGAAGGAGCTGGGTATGTTTCTCCTAGAGAGGAGATGACTGAGAGGTGATATGATAACCATCTTCAAGTACTTGAAAGGCTATCATATAGAGGATGGTACAGAGTTGTTTTCTGTTGCCCCAGAAGGTCAGACCAGAATCAACAGGTTGAAATGAAATCAGAAGAGTTTTTGGCTAAACATTAGGAAGGAAATACTGATTGCCACTTTGGGGTCAGGAAGCAATTTTTCTCCAGGACAGTTTGGCTGGAGATCCTGGAGGTTTTTTGTCATCTTCTGGGCATGGAACGGTGGTCCTTAGGGGTGTGCGGGGGGAGGTATTAGTGAATTTCCTGTCTTCTGCAGGGGGTTGGACTAGATGATGTTGGAGGCCCCTTCCAACTCTATGATTCTATGGTTCTAAGTATCTTCTTAAATATACCAATTAACTAAATACATAAACATCATATAATAAAAACAATACCTCTGTGTCCATTTAATAAAATCATTTACACACTGCTAGTCTATTGTTTAACAAATCCTTTGGAAGCTCTAAATTCTTACAAATATATAGAAAAGCAACATTTCTAGGAAGATAAGATGGTTAAGGCTTTTTGCCAGGCATGAGGGAGTGAAGATGTCTTTGATTCTGGAAAGACTTCAAGGCAATTAAAGGGATAAGAGATTGAAGGCTTTTTTTGATTTGATTACTAACAAGCAGATCTGTCTTTGAGGAAGTTCTATGAAATGGGCTCTCCAGCTAACCCACCCCCCGCGCAAGACTGATGACTGCCTCTGTATGGAGAAGAAGCCTCTTGACATCATCTGAGACAAATTTTGTCTTTATGACTCATTTCTCAGAAAGCTTATATAGGAATATAAGTATTCAGGCAATGTCGAATTGTACAGCATTACAATGTTTAAAAAGGATACTTCTTGGCTTTATTGTGCTGTTTATTAGTATTTATTAGCTTTTCTGTATACTTGTAAGAATGTAAGAATTGTTAACCAAGAGACTAGCACTGTATAAATGGTTTTGTTAAATGGATATGGAGTCGTCGTTTCTATTATTTGATATTTATGTATTCAGTAAATTGGTATATTAAAAGAGAGATTTGTTTAAGAGTTAATTGGTTATCATTCTACAGTTATTGTTTTTTTTCCAATTTGGAATCATATCTGTAGTTCTCCTTTTTTGTACTGAGCTTCCTGATGTGGGCAGGGATCCCCTGCCCCCAGCCCAAGTGGCAGAGGAAGGTAAAAAAGGCAGTCAGGCAAATGGCATTACATCACTTCCAGAAAAACCCAGAAGTGAAGTCACATCTCTCTAGGAATCACTGGAAACTCTATGGTTTTACCACAGAATTTACAGTGATTCCTAGAGAGGCATGATGTCGCTTCCAGGCATTCTCTGGAAGTGACATCTTGCTATCACCAGTGGCCACCTCTCCATGTCCTTGCCTCCCCCTCCCCGGGCTCTTGCTGGTTGCCAGGCTGTGCTTTGCAATCCTAATTTTGAGACTGCCTTTCAATTACAATATGGTGATTGGGGGTCAACAGTGGGAGGGCTTCTATTGTCTTGGCCCCACTGCTAGACCTCCTGATGCCACCTGGTATTTTTTGGCCACTGTGTGACAGAGTGTTTAACTGGATGGGCCATTGGCCTGATCCAATATTGGCTTCTCTTATGTTCTTTTGCAAAAACAGAGAAACTTTAAAGAAGATTAAAGACTATGGAGGTTTAAATTTTAGAATCAGGTGGGTGGAAAGTGACCTTCTGTGCAAATAGCTTTCCTCTGGCTGGAGGGGAGGGGAGACAAAAGTTCTGATGCTTTAAGTCAAATTCTGAGATGTACGAAACCTACTCACTGCACCAACTCTGCAAATGAGGGCAAGAAACAGTACAACTGACCTCGAAAAGGGGCTTGCAGTACAAAGCCGATGAGCTACGTTTTGATTGTGTGGAAAGGGCCACAGCTTTTGTCTTTGAAATCCTGGCAGTTAGAAGGATGAATTCTCACTGGAAGTAGTTGGCAGCAGAAGGAATGCAAGTACTTGCTTACCATGGGTTTAAGCTGTGCACCTAACACAGGACCATAACTTCAGTCTCAGGTAATCCTGACAGGGGCAAAACTAGGATATTGTCTTAAAGTGGGAAGGATGGAATTTAGACAAGTAGAGCAACTTGTAGGCTCAGGGAAGGCAAATATAAACAAGGTAACAAATGTGAATATCATTTAATTAACTTTAATACTAACTACTGAGTTAACTCTCTGATCTAAATCAGCATAAGGCCAATTAAGGCTCTTGTACCTTAATTGGCTACAAAAGGAACAGGGGAGAAGCTAGACAGAGATGAAAAGGTAGTGCTAACTTGCTAGTGCCAAGGAACCAAAAAAGCGGGCCAACAAAATAAGTCCAAAATCAGTTGGAGATTCAAAATGACACAGAATGTTGGACTGGATGGGCCACTGGCCTGACCCACCATGGCTTCTCTTATTTATTTATTTATTTGATTTCTGCCCCACCCTCCCCGCCAAAGCAGGCTCAGGGTGACTAAATAGGTCAAGACATAATTCTAAGAAAGCTTTACTTGGCAATGTTCAATCAAGGCCAAGACAAGTTAGTTTTTATTGCTAGAATCTTATTTTTTTAATCCATCTTCCAGTGTCTTGCTGTGCTAATACACTTACACCATGTGTGTATGGTAAAATTGGTACCTGAAGCAGGGCCTCCAAAGATGAATGCAATGGACTGGAGTGCCTCAACAGTGAAGAGGACATTACTCCTTTACATGGAATTTGCAAGGTCAAATGGCTTTCATGTTGACATCTTCAGTGATGGTTTCATCACAGCTTCTTTCAAAGGACATGATAAGCCTCTTCCTGCAGAGTAACACAAGCAATACATGATTCCCAGTTGGCCTGAATCAATAAGGGCATGACTCAAGCCCTCATATTGTGGAGTGCAGCCCAGGTTGACACCCAGAGATCAGGGTTTTGATAGGATAGCTAAGCATGCCTGCCAAGAGCATTACGGATGTCCACAGAAGAAATCAGACATATTGGCTCCCAAGGATGGACCATCTGGATTGGTTCTCCACCCATGCGAAGGATGCCAGTCCCTTAAAATCTAACATTTCCCAACTAATAACAAAGTTGTTGTATAAAGTTTGAGTCCAGTGGCACCTTTAAGACCAACAAAGATTTATTCACAATAGAAACTTTCTCTTGCATGCACACTTGTTTAGATATCTCTGAAGAAGTGTGCATGCACAAGAAAGCTTATACCTGGAGTAAAACTTTGTCGGGCTTAAAGGTGCCACTAGACTCAAACTTTGTTCTGCTGCTTTAGAGCAACATGGCTACCCACCTGAAGGCTGTTATACGTCCACAGTTACCATCATACCATCCTTTATGAAGTCCAGATCTATGGTCTGATTTGGGTTATTATGTCCTTGTACTGTACAGGGCACATTATAAGGAGTTATTTGTGCTCTAGAGGTAAGCCATTTGTATCATCTCCCTATATCTAATTTAAAATTATTAAGTGCATAGTCACTGTGTTACGGAGATAAATGTACACTTCGTGCTTGTCAAAAGATATGGGTATTGTGAAGAGTGAGATTAGAGAGCAAGTGCTGATGAACTTGGCACGATTTTCTTTCTTTCCTTAAAGAAAAAGTCTTGATGCTAAGGAAACCTATACCACTATTTATTTACTTTGGTTTATACCCCACCCGAGCTGCGGTGGCTCAAGTGGTTAAGACGCTGAACTGCAGGCTGTGGAAGGTCAGTAGTTCAGCAGTTCGAGACCCGAGAGTGCCGCATGACAGAGTGAGCTCTCGTCTCTAGTTCCAGCTCCTACCAACCTAGCAGTTCAAAAGCAAGAAATTGCAAGTAGATAAATAGGTACCACTTCGGTGGGAAGGTAACAGCGTTCTGTGCGCCTTGGTGTTTAGTCATGCCGGCCACATGACCACGGAAACATCTTCGGACAGCGCTGGCTCTTTGGCTTTGAAACGGAGATGAGCACCACAACCCTAGAGTCGGATTCGACTAGCTTTCGAGCAGGGGAACCTTTACCTTTACCTTTACCTTTACCTTTACCTATACCCCACCCTCCCTGCCAAGGTGGGCTCAGGGTGGCTCACGTAGAATTCCATATAAAATGCAATTAAAACCTGCCATAGACATAGAAATATAAAATAAAATAACAGTTGTGGGAATGTACAAAACGTAAGAAATATTGGGCAGGGATGTATGAACCTCCTCTTCCAATATATTAGATTTTGATGCTAATATCTCCTGAGACCAGTCAAGGTGAGTAACTGTGTTAGTCTGTCTGTAGCAGTAGAAAAGAGCAAGGGTCCAGTAGCACCTTAAAGACTGACAAAACATGTGGCAGGGTATGAGTGTTCGTGAGTCACTGCTCACTTCTTCACAAAAGCTCAAATCCTGCCACATATTTCATTAGTCCTTAAGGTCCTACTGGGCTCTTTCCTGTGGTTAGTTATCTTTCATTAAAGACATTGTTTGGAGAAAGTATCAAGATGGTCCTGGTTCCAAGGAAGTCAAATTTAGAAATCCAGGGTTGGATCTTGTCTAAAATTTCCATATGTGCAAAGAAAGAATTATTTTTGACATTCCCCCCTCCTGCAGCAGACATCTGATACCCCCCCCCCAGCTATTCCTGATGGACCCATGTCTCTCACAACTAGCATTGGAAGGAGCATATTAGGTTTGCAGTGGGAGGGGAAATGGGGAAGTCACACTTTCATGAATGGAAATCCTTCTTGCCAAAGAAATTTCAGGCTGCATCCTAGCCAATGGGGTTTAAGGCTGTTGTAACGAATTCATCAACATGATTTTGTCACAATATTTTTCAGGATTTGAGACTTTAAATTTTTGTATTAACATTTTTATGTCTGTAGAAAGCTAAAGAGCATTTTTTGCAGAAAATATTTGTTTATATATTAATGATTTGTAAGTATTTTTATTTTGATTCCATTTTTAATGTGTCCGCCCCCAAATCTTTCTTTTGACATTTACATTAGTGTGCAGTATATTTGAGAAAATACTGGCAAAAAATAGGGAAGACTTGAAACAACTCCTGATGAAGGTTAAAGCAGAAAGTACCAAAGCAAGATTACAGCTGAGTATGAACAAGTCAAAAGTAATGACTATCAGGGAATTATACAACTTTAAGGTTAACAATGAAGAAACTGAACTGGTTCAAGATTTTCTGTTCCTTGGTTCCATCATCAGTTTCAGTTTAGTTTATTGTAATTAGCCAGTAGTCATTACAAGATTACAAAATACAAATTGTGAACATATATCATAATATACAAAAGTACCAGAAATCAATAACAAAATATGACTTATTTAATACAGTAGCCTGAGTAATGCCCCTTCCCATTGCCACCTTGGAACGTATATTCTTGCAGCAAAGGCAAATAATGAAACTTTATAAAAGACATACGCATCAATGTCAGATAACAAAAATGAAAGTTTATCCTCAACTGGGTAAGCACAAAAACCAATTAAAATACCTGCTAAAAATGTAGCCCTCGGACTAGAATATAGTGGGTGAAAGAAGATATAGTGATGTAAATCCTCAAGTTCATGGGTGCCACAAATACATAGACAATGAACCCATGGAGTTTGATTAAATCAGCCCTCCAAAATTGTCGTTGGCATTGATTGAAACTGTAGAGAGGTAAATGATGCTCTAAGAGAGATGCACGCATGTGTTGAATAAGCCGGCTGCAAGTCCAGACCTCTCCGAGGAACTAATATCTTTATAGCTCAAAAGAATGTAAATAGTCTTATCTTCGGGGGGGGGAAGGACAGGGTCAGTAAAGGATGAAAAGAAGGAGTAGAAGAACCAGTGCTCAAGCTTCAAGAACAGTAATATAGCAATTATTCATTATTTTCCTAAAGAGGAAATGCCCAGGAATGGCGAACAACCCTCATTATACTCTTTAAGAGCCAGTGGAAAAATGGCAAAAACTATTCGAGAGCTATCGGAGCAGCTGTCTGCCTTTGAAAATAAGGTGATAGCTTCTCAGGAAAAAATGGGAGAAGAGATTAAAGCAGTGAAGGACAAGGTTATCGAGATGGCAGGAAATTAGAACAATAAAACAGACAGCAACTTCTGCTAACGAGCAGGCTCAAAAAAATAAACAAAAGATAGACCAATTAACCAGCCAACTCACTGAACTCTCAGACTGGAATAGAAGAGCAAATTTAATTCTTGTATGGTTTACGGAAGAAATAGGCTTCAAGTCTTTGGAAGAGACTTTGAGGGTGTGGATGGAAGAAAATGGAGCAACAATAAAACAGGAAGAAATAGAAAGGGCACATAGATTACAGAGAAGAGGGGGAAGAGGAACTCCCAGGGATGCTACTGTGAAATTTAGCAGGGAAAAATTACAACAGGAAGTATTTAAAACATTAAAAAAGAAGAAAGACCTGACCTGTAGAGGGGGAAAGGTTTGGGTGAAGGAAGACTTTTGCCAAGACAGTATAAAGAAGAAAAATCAAATGAGACCCTTTGGTCAAAGGCTCTATGATAACAATGTGAAATTTTCGTGGGGCTACCCCTCCTTGATACTAGTGTTGAAAGAAGGAAAGAAGCCTATAGCACAAAACCCCACAGAGGCAATGGGACTCCTCAAGCAACTAGGAATAGATACAGAGGACCTGAGAGACCAGGAAACAGAGGAAGATTTAGGAGCAACAGAAGACCCTGGAGAAGGAGGCTCAGGAAGACCCGAGAAAAGGCTAAGGACAGACTGACATGAGGAAACTACATAAAAGGGAAGTATAGAAATGCTGAATGAGCTAAGTTACTAAGTTTAAAAGTTAAGGAGGGGGAAGGGGAGTGTGCACTCTAGAAGGTGGAGAGACAGGATGAAGTTTTCACCTCAAAATTTGTCTCAACCACAGGGAGGGGGAGGGAAGGGGATTTTCTAATGAATAATATTAAGTACCCCCAGCCAGGGTGGCCCAAGGTTCAAATCAATCTGGGAAATGGATAGGACAATAAGATTACTTTCACTGAATGTAAATGGTTTAACATCAAATCTTAAGAGGTATAGGATATCCAAAATGGCCAGAGAACAAAAGATAGATTTGATGTGCCTGCAGGAGACACATAAAAAAAAGAATGTCAGAAAACCATTACTAAATGACCCAAGGTGGCAGCTATTAGGAGAAGCTAGGAGTAACTCTAAGGTTAGAGGGGCAGCAGTTCTGATCCACAAGAAGTTTCAAGTTGAAGCAGTAGAGAATTCAATAGATAATGAAGGTAGATACCTAATAGTTAAATTTAAACTGGAAAGGAAATAGTATACAATAGTGAACATCTATGCATCAAACAAAAAGCAAAAGAAATTTTTAACTAAGATTTTTAAGAAGACTCAATGATGCTCAGAAGGAGAAATAATTATAACAGGAGACTTAAATATTGATATTACAAAAGATAAAAATATTAAGTTTGGGGAATGGGGATTGAAAGAAGCTCATGAGTTTATAGGTACACAACCAAGACCTACACACACATCAAGTAGACATAAAACGCCATAATTCATAGACTATATAATCTTAGAAAAAAAAATAATAAGGTCATAAAAATATTAAAACTCACCCAATTTGGATATCGGACCACGCACCTATAAGTATCGAATTTGAAATAAAACAATTTAATACAAAAAGACCGTGGAGATACAATAATTTAATAATGATTAAAGAAGAGGATAGGAAATATATGGAGAAACAGATAAGTTTATACTTTAAAGAAAACAGAGGGATGGTACCTACTAATATATTATGGGATGCTATGGCCCTCTGATGGTCCTCCTGAAAAAGACAAAAAACTAATCAGTATTCTCTCCACAGCTGCTAAAATTCTAATTGCAAAGCATTGGAAAGATACCAAGGTGCCTAGCATAACACAATGGTGGTATAAAGTATGGGACCTATTTATGGTAGACAACTTTTCAATTTATCACTCCAATACTCAAAACGAGAGTGACTTCTCTAACCCTCTAAGTATCTGGTACCCTATCCTAGAGAAAATAGACATTGACACCTTTGATTGGGAAACTATTTCTAAGGCCAAATACAAGTTACTGTTATTTAGATAGTCTATATTTGATATGCGAGGTTTTATAATTTTTTTTATGCTTTTATATATTATGTAATTGAGGTTAGAAAGTCACCATTCTGTATTGTAGTTATCTGCTGTGTGACTATGGTTTTATATTAAAATTTTATTTTAAAATAAAAAAAATATATTATGGGATGCTGCCGAGGTGGTAATAAGAGGATACTGTATAAAAAAAGAAAGGAATATAAAAAGAGAATGGTATAAAAAAAGACAACCCAAACTTCAGGAATTAGAGAAGCTACAAAGAAAAAAAATGGAAAAATATAACCCTAGGGTACAGAATAGAATTAAGGAGATTCAGAAACAGTTGGAAGAAGTAGACATAGTAGACTCAGACTTTGTGCCCATGGCTGGTGTTAAAAGACTAAGGACAACAGGAAGACAGGGAGGGGAGGAGGGAGGTAGGGGAAGGGAAGGAAAATTGTAAGAAGTTGAATAACATGTGTTGTAAAAGGGAAAAACTAATTAAAAATATACTTTAAAAAAAGGATGCTCTGGGGGGGCTTCCGGTCTGGGATCCATGGCGTCCTAACGTGTTCTGGCTTGCTCTCAGAGCTCCCAGAGCATACGGAGGGTCTTTACGACAGGGTGGGCTACAAACAGCCCACCGCAGATCTCCCCAGGCAGGGGAGTGACTAGCAACAAGCATCGGCCCGAGAGGGAGTTGAGATCGGCTGATAGCGGGGCTTTAAAGAGCGTCGCGACCAGCCTTGATCTCCTCCCCCCAAGAGGGCACTTCGGAATTTCTCTACAAGACCCCACTGAGTTGGATTCTCAACATAAGAACGCATGACCCAGACCTCCAAGACATTCTACGAAAATTGATAACAAGGAAACACTGCTATAACAAGACACGGACTTTGAAGGTAACTTTTTAAAATTGCTCACCGGAGACGCGTTGATCCCGAGAGTAAACAACATCCGATGAAGCGCATGATTGTGCTGTATTCTGTGTACTAACACCGACTCCGAAAAAACACGGCTAAACAGTAAAAAAAGGCCAAAAAGCCGGTTTGTTGATCATTCCTGCGGTTGGAATATTGACTTTAAAATAGAAACTAACATCAAGCCCCGCGAGAACTAGTGTGGAAAAGTACTCTAGCTGTGACAGAAAACACCAGAACAGGAAGTGACCTCAGACCAGTCAAGTAGCATTTCCTAGAGACGACCAAGGAGGCCGGAAGAAGGGACGAAACCAGAAGTCAAGGGGGACGATTAAGATTGCCGGACAGGAAGTAAACAACAGGAAGAACCATTTACCATAGAGAAATTGTGCCCGCCATTTTGAGAAGGTCAAAAAAGATTCGGATTTTAGCCAAAAGATTTAACAGAAAAAAGCAAAAATAGAGTGGTTTAACTGGGCACAAGAAGGACTTTAATTTGATGTGAGTTTTATGTGAATTGTAAACAACGGCTTATGATCTTCGGCAACGACAGAGGGCAAACTCTAGGTCCTCCCCGAAAATGGCTGCTAAAGAGGAAAAGAAATTACAGGGCATGATGGAAGCCATGGAGAAACGAGTCATGGACGCTATACAAAAAATGGAAAAAACTAGGCTTCCGGTCGGAGTAAAATGGCGAATTGACACACTTTGCGAGTTGTGCAGGGTGTACTGCGGTATCTGACGACAGTCTGGGCTTCATCTGGCCCAGCGCAGCACTCCCCAGACGGGGGGGTGGCAAGCAAGCAGCCAAGCCTGAGGGGGAGTTGAGATCGGTGTGGATAAGCTTCGGAGGAAGCTTGTTTACACTTTGATCTCCTTCCGTGAAGAGGGCAGTTGCAAATCAGCACTACAGATACCAGCGGGGCTGAGAATTCAGCTTAAATTCGTCATCTACCGATCTCTTTAACATCAAGTTCAACATCGATTATAGAAGAAGCACCGCGAAACCCCGGGATTACAAGTAAGGTAACAAACGAATAAGCGCTTACCGGTTTAAAGAAGAACGCGAAATTGAAACGTATGGATAAGCGTAGAAACCTTTAATGAACTATTCCGCTTGATTTAAAAGTAAAACGAAAGCTTTCCTTTAGAGAAAACGGCTGAAAAGTGACTTTGTTTTGCATTCCTGTGGTCAGCCAAGTCTAAACTTTACGTAGCAGAAACGAAACTAACTGTAATTCTATGATACAGGAAGTAGGCTAGAGTGGACGTTTCAGAGGTTGCTGTGCCGGAAATAGACGGTCGTTTGAGTGTGTGACACCACCTTTACCGGAAGTTGGATTACAAAGACGGACAGATAAACAGGAAGTCTGGAAGGAGCCTACTCTAGCCCGAAAATCATAGAGAAGTTGCGCCCGACATTTTGAGGAGGACTAAACTTAAAAAAGTTATTTTTAAGCCGAATAAGCGCTGAAACGAGTTATAAAGGTGGCGATTTGGCTTGGAGATTGCTAATATAAAGATTGATTAGCACTGAAGTCGCTTCCAAGACGGATTTGAGGTCAAGACCTAGAGCTGCCTCATCACCCAGTCCAAGAATGACTGCAAAGGGAAAAAAAGAGTGGCAAGCGGCTATGGAAGCGATGGAAAAATGGATGACCGAAGTGGTGCAGAATCTTGGAAAGCAAATAGAATCACAGCTGCAACAACAGTTGCAACAACAGCTGCAAATACAACTGGAGCAAATAGAACAAGTGCAAGTCCAAGTACAGAAAAAAAATATGGAAGAATTGAAAGAACTGGTACTAACAGAAGTGTCAGGGATTAAAAAAGATACAGAAGAAGTTAAAAAAGAGGTTAAAAGTCTGGTGACAAAATCTGAAGAAATGGAGCAGAAGGTTAAAAAAACCCTGTCAGAAAATACAAGACTGGAGTCCATGATGGAATATAGGGCTACTCAGAATCATTTGAGACTGAGAGGGATAGAAGAGGAGGAAGATCAGGATCTACGGGCTCTAGTAATTAACACATTGACAACTTATATAGGGGAAGATGTTGGAGATTTGGATCCAGACTTTGACTTGATTTACAGAGTAAACTCAGCTTATGCCAAGAGAAAGCAATTACCTAGAGATGTGATTGTTCAATTTGTGACAACAAAAATGAAGGAAGACGTTTTCAAGAAGCAATTTACACAACCATTGGAAATTAATGGAAAAAAAATAATAATTTTGAGAGAAATTCCGAGATCGATCCTACAAGACAGAAAGAAATTCAAGAAACTAACAGACAGATTAAAAGAAATGAATATCAGGTTCAGATGGGAGATTCCATATGGACTTTCATTTGTATACAATTCGGTGAGATCTACTCTCAAAACGGAAGGAGATCTGTACAGATTCAAAGAGAACAATTTCGATGATTTTAAAGATATTTAATTCAGCACAATTATGGATTACAAATTTTTATCTTGGAACGTAAATGGACTAAATTCACCAAGCAAAAGAAGATTAGTGAATCATTGGCTAGAGAAACAAAAATGCAATATAATTTGTTTACAAGAAACACATATCAGAAAACAAGACAACAAATACTTGATCAATAAAAAATTGGGAGAAGAATTTCATTCTTCAGCAATTAATAAGAAAAAAGGAACAGTGATTTATATTTCAAAAGAATTGGATCCTAAACAAATCCTCTCAGACAAAGAAGGAAGATATGTTGGCGTGGAAATACTGATGAACAGAAAAAAGACATTGCTTGTAAATATATATGCACCCAATGGTGCAAAAGAGACTTTCTTTAATGACTTGACTAAAGAGTTGGATTGTTTAAATTATGATCAAATAGTCCTTGCTGGAGATTTTAATGGTACAGTGAATAATATATTGGACAGAAAATCCAAAGCAAGTGGAGAGACGGTTGGAAAGCTGCCAAAAAATTTCTTTCAACTGATGAAGCAAGAGAAACTGGAAGACGTTTGGAGGAAGTGGAATCCCAAGACTAAGGATTATACGTTCTATTCTAATAGACATAATTCCTTTTCTCGAATTGACATGATTTGGATGTCAGAGGAGATGGCGCAAAAAACTTATAAAATACAAATTTTACCGAAAACTAACTCTGATCATAATCCCTTACTCTGGATATCTAAAGAAAAATCCAAACAATTATATTGGAGAATTAATGAGGACTTATTGGATCAAAAATTAATTAATGAAACCTTAAAAAAAGAAACGAAAAGTTTTTTTGAACTGAATTTAAATAAAGGTACGGATATACAAGTTGTATGGGATGCATACAAAGCGGTAATGAGAGGCATGCTCATCTCCCTGAACTCTAAGGATAAAAAGCAAAAGATGCAACAACAGAATGATCTCTATGAAAAAATTCGACAAAAAGAAAAGGAATTAAAGAAAAGACCAGGGAAGAAAAAGATTATTAAAGAGATCCACTTTCTGCAAGATCAATTGAATGTTTTATTAAACAGAGAACTATATTGGAATCTGAAGAAATTACAGCAAAAAGCATTTGAAGGTGCAAATAAGCCAGGAAAATTTCTAACGTGGCAACTGAAAAATAGAAAAGAAAGGAATTTCATATCTAAGATTATTGAAGATGGGAAGGATGTTATGAATTTGAATGGCATAAAAAGAGCCTTTTTCAAATATTACGCCAAATTATTTAAAAAGAAAGGAATTGATCAGCAGAGAATTAAGAAATATTTGGAGACTATCGAAGTTCCAGAACTGGGGAAAAAAAATTAAGGAATCATTAAATGGTTTAGTAACGAAAGAAGAAGTGACAATGGCGATAGAAGATGCAAAGTTGGGCAAAGCTCCAGGTCCAGACGGCTTTACAGCAAAGTTTTATAAGAAATTTAAAGAGGAGCTAACCCCCATTTTAGTACTTCTGTCGAATGAGATAAGAAAGACTAAACGGATCCCAGACTCATGGAAAGAAGCAAATATTTCATTGATACCTAAAGAAGGTTTGGATTTAACTCAAGTAAAGAATTATAGACCAATATCGCTATTAAATAATGATTACAAATTATTTGCAAAAATAATTTCGGAGAGACTGAAAAAATATTTGAAAGCTACTATAGCGGAAGAACAAGCTGGATTTTTACCAAATAGACAAATCAGAGACAATTTAAGAGTGGTGATTGACGCAATTGAATATTATGACAAACATCCAGAAAAAGAAGTTGGATTCCTCTTCCTAGATGTGGAAAAAGCTTTTGACAATTTAAATTGGGAGTTTATGCTGCAAGTTATTGAAAAAATGGATATTGGACAGTCTTTTCTAAACATGATTGTGGCAATATATTCAGAACAAAAAGCAGCTTTGAATATAAATAAAGAAAGGACAGATTTCTTCCAAGTCCAAAAGGGAACATGTCAAGGCTGCCCGCTATCCCCGTTGCTGTTTATTTGGATATTGGAAATATTATTGACAGCGATAAGAAAAGATAATAGTATTGAAGGACTTACAACGAAAGGATTTGAATATAAATACAGGGCATTTGCAGATGACGTAATGTTTATGATTCAGGATCCTATTGAGAAAATACCACATCTGATGGAGAAAATTGAAGAATTTGGTTCAGTTGCGGGTTTTTACGTTAATAAAAATAAAACTAAGGTGATGTGCAAAAATATGACGAAGCAAAGACAAACAGAACTTCAAGAGAAAATTCAATGTGAAGTAGTCACAAAGACTAAATATCTAGGAATTGAATTAACCATGAAAAATATTGACCTGTTTAAAAACAATTATGAAAAGGTGTGGCACAGGATTCAACAAGACATGAAGAAATGGGATACTTTGAATTTATCATTGATGGGAAGAATCGCAACTATAAAAATGAATATCTTACCGCGTTTGATGTTTTTATTTCAGACCATTCCAATACTAAAACAAAGGAAAGTACTGGATTCGTGGCAGAAAGAGTTATCCAAATTTGTATGGGCAGGAAGAAAGCCAAGGATTAAAATGAAAATTTTATGTGACGCAAGAGAGAGAGGAGGCCTACAACTACCAAATTTAAGACTGTATTATGATGCCGTCTGTTTAACATGGCTGGAACAGTGGATTAATCTTGAGAACAAGAAGTTATTGGCTTTAGAAGGGCATGATAACAAATTTGGATGGCATGCATATTTATGGTATGGAAAAGTAAAAATGGACAAATTTTTCAAACACCACTTTGTAAGACAATCACTGTTCGAGACATGGATGAGATATAGAAAATTCTTCTCAGAAGAAAGACCGCTTTGGATAGTACCAGCAGAAGTGATTAACCCATATTCAAGAAATCAAGGGTTAGATTGGCTACCTTACAAAAATCTTTTAAAATTAGAAGGGAAAAACTTTGTGTTAAAAGATAGATTTGATGTTGAATTTGAATATGACTGGTTGAAATATAGACAGATTTATGACTTATTTAAGACCGATAAAAGAGAACATGGTTTTAGGGAAATTAATATTGAAATTGAAACTGTATGGCTTGAGAAAGGGGGAAAAAAATGATTTCTAAATTGTACAAGGTTTTATTGAAATGGTATACGGAGGATGAAACTGTAAAAGAGCAAATGATAAAATGGGCTGTAAATGTTAATAATGAGATATTAATGACATCTTGGGAATATTTGTGGAAAAAGTCAATGAAAATTTCAACTTGTGTAAATGTTAAAGAGAATTGTTATAAAATGATGTATAGATGGTATATGACGCCTAAAAAAATTGCTATTATAAATGAAAGTATGTCTAACAAATGTTGGAAATGTAAGAAACATGAAGGGTCTTTTTACCATATGTGGTGGACATGTGATAAAGCAGTAAAGTATTGGACTGAGATCCACAATGAGATACAAAAAGTTTTGAAATGTACTTTTAAGAAAGACCCACAGATGTTATTGTTAGGTCTTAAAATGGAAGAAATAAATGTAGCCAAGAGAACTCTACTATGGTACTTGATTACAGCAGCTAGACTGACTTTTGCTCAATGCTGGAAACAAGATAAAGTACCTGAAACATGGGAATGGATTAAAAAGACGTTGTTTATGGCAGAAATGGACAAATTAACAAGAAAGCTAAACAACAAAGAAGATGAAACTTTTTTTGAAGACTGGAAAGACTTTCAAGAATACTTGTTGAAAAATTGGGATATTAAACGTGGTTTGATTTGTTTTGATAGTTATTAAGAAGAAAATGAAAGAGAATTAGACTTTTGAATTGTTACCGTTAGTAAGAGAAAATAAGTTTAGAAGTAACTGTAATAGAATAAGAGAGACATTAAGGGGGTTGGAGCAGTGCGGGAAGCCTTGTTGGGGGGGAGAGGGGAAAAAAGAAAAATGGATGTGTATTGGTATGTTTAAAGTGTATGAACATGTGATATATCCAATAATAAATCGTATTTACAAAAAAAAAAAAAATGGAAAAAACTCTAGTAACAGAAGTAACAGATTTGAAAAAAGACTTGTCTGGGATTACAAAAGAAATACAGGCGTTGAACAAAAGAGCAGATGAGGTGGAGGAAAGAGTGAAAGGAGTGGTGACTGATGTGTCTGAGGTCGCTAAAGAAGCAGCAAAAGCTAACATAATGGTGGAATACAATGGAATGCTTAATCATATGAGATTTAGGGGAATCCCTGAAGATAAAAATGAGAATATCTATTCAGTTATGGTGGATGCTGTTGCAGACTTTTTAAAACTGGAAGAGGAGAAGGTGGCGGCACAGATTGATTTGGTGTACAGAGTCAACTCTGCGATTGCACAAAGGAAAAAACTACCCAGAGATGTGATTGTCCAGTTCATATCCAAAAATTGAAGGAAGACTTGTTCAAGCAACAATTTCAGGAAGATTTTACAATCGATAACAAGAAAATTATGATATTAAAGGAACTACCCAGAACAATTCTTCAGGACAGATGACTTTTTAAAGACTTGATTGACAAACTGAAAACAGAGGGTATAAGATACAGATGGGAAATTCCAAAAGGTGTCAGTTTTACATTTAAGCAGAAGAGAATCACCATCAAGTCAGTAGAGCAAATGAACAGATTCATCAATGACAATTTTAAAGACTCTGATAAATAAATACAAAATCAACATGGAGAGTCAAATCATATCGTGGAATGTTAATGGACTTAATTCACCTCATAAAAGAAAAAACATTAGACTTTGGTTGGAAAAACAAAAATGTGATATTGTTTGTTTGCAAGAAACACATATTAGAAGGACTGATGCTAAATTTCTGATTCAAAAAAGATTAGGAGAGGAATTCTATTCCCTCTCCTCACAAAAGAAAAAAAGGAGTTGTCACATATATTAAAAAGGAATTGGAGCCGAAAGAAATTTTTAAAGATAATGAAGGGAAATTTTTGGCAGTGGAAGTTATACTTCAGAGTAAAAAAACTTTAATTGTTAATCTCTATGCTCCGAATGGTGCGAAGGAAATTTTTTTTCAGGATTTGTGGGAACAGTTACAACAGTTAACCTATGAGCAAATGATACTGATGGGTGACTTTAATGGTACTGTTAATAATGTCATTGACAGGAAATCAAAAAAAGGAAACGAAGGTATAGGTAAACTGCCGAAAGTTTTTTTTCAAATGGTAAAACATGAACATCTGGAAGATGCATGGAGAACTAAAAACCCTAAGGACAAAGATTACTCTTTTTACTCATCAAGACATGAATCTTTTTCAAGAATAGACATGATGTGGATGACCGAGAACCTGATCTTGCAAACACATCAAATTGAAATTTTACCTAGAATTCTTTCTGACCACAGCCCAGTGAAGTGGTCAACATATGCTAAAAGAAAGAAATTTCGATGGAGACTCAATGAGGATTTACTGGACAAACAAAATATTGTGGACAAAATAAGGACGGAAACCAAAATGTATTTTCAACTGAACTTAAACAAGGATGTACAGATGCAAACGGTATGGGAGGCATACAAAGCTGTGATGAGAGGACATCTAATTGCAATTAACAATAATGAAAGAAAACAACAATTGAAAATAGACAAATAGATTATGGAAAATATTCAAAAAAAGAAGCAGAGCTCAAGAAAAGACCTGGCAAAAAGAAAATTTTGAGAGAGCTGAGGATCCTAAGGGAACAATACGATGTGAGGTTAAATAAAGAAGTATATTGGAATTTGAAAAAATTGCAACAGAAGTCCTTTGAAGGAGCAAATAAACCAGGGAAATATTTGGCATGGCAACTGAAGAAAAGAAGAGAGAATAAAATAATAACTAAATTGAAAGATGGGAACAGAGAAATCATAGACCCAGGAGGGATCCGGAGGGAATTCTATAAATATTATGCAACTCTTTTTCAAGCAAAACAAGTGGACCAGCAAAAAATTCAAGACTATTTATCTAAAGCTAATTTGATGCAACCAAGCCCAGAAATAAAAGCAATATTAAATGCTGTGATAACTAAAGAAGAAATCAGTAAAGCAATAGGAGAGGCAAAGATCTCCAAAGTTCCAGGACCAGATGGTTTCTCAGCTAAATTTTATAAAAAATTTCAAGAAGACCTGGTTCCGGTTCTAGAGATTCTTCTAAATGAAATTAGAAAAAATGGGAAGATCCCAGATTCTTGGAATGAAGCTGCAATCACCTTAATACCGAAAGAAACCCAAGACTTAACAAATGTGAAAAATTATCGACCAATCTCACTTTTAAACAATGATTATAAAATTTTTGCAAAAAATTTAGCAGAGCGCCTTAAAGGGTTTTTGAAAGACACTATTGCTGAAGATCAAGCTGGGTTTTTGCCAAATAGACCATATGAGGGTTGTTTTAGACGCAATAGAGTACTAGGATAAACACCCGGAAAAAGAAGTTGGCTTTTTATTTTTGGACGCAGAAAAGGCATTTGATAATTTGAATTGGGAATTTATGTTTAAAGTGTTCGAGAAATCCCAGATGGATGCAGAATTTATAAGAATGATTAAATCAATATATAAAGAACAAAAAGCTACGGTGATTGTGAATGCAGAATCAACAGAAGTGTTCCGGGTCAGAAAAGGAACCAGACAGGGTTGTCCCCTATCACCATTGCTATTTATCTGGATTTTGGAGATATTGCTGCAAATGGTTAGAGATGACGATAATATAAAAGGTTTGAATATTAGAGGTTTTTCATATAAATTAAGAGCATTTGCTGATGATATTATGTTTATTGTTGAAGATCCTGTTAATAATATGCCTATGGTATTTGAAAAAGTAAAAGAGTTTGGCGATCTCGCAGGGTTCTATGTAAATAAGAATAAATCCAAAATATTGTGTAAAAACATGATAGCTACAAAGCAACAAATGTTACAAAACGTGACTGAATGTGAAGTGGTTAAAAAGGTTAAGTGGGAGTTGAAATTACAATGAAAAATATTGACTTGTTTAAGAATAATTATGAAAAACTGTGGGTCTCGATAAAGAGTGATTTAGAAAAATGGGAAAAACTTAGATTATCTCTTCTTGGAAGAATTGCCGTTGTCAAAATGAATGTACTGCCCAGGTTAATGTTTTTGTTTCAGACAATACCAATTGTGAAAGATGTGAAAGTGTTGGTGAAATGGCAAAGAGAAATTTTCAAGTTTATCTGGGCAGGAAAGAAGCCAAGAATTAAAATGAAAATAATGTATGATATTAAAGACAGAGGTGGCTTCCAAGTCCCGAATTTGCGTTTGTATCATGAAGCTGTATGTATGTCTTGGTTAACGGACTGGGTTAATTTGGAAAACAGAAAACTTTTGGCCCTTGAGGGTCACGATTGCAGATTTGGCTGGCATGCCTACCTTTGGTATGGGAAAAACAAAGTAGATTCAATGTTTAAGCATCATTACGTAAGGAGAACACTGTTTGATGCATGGACCAGATACAAGAACACAGTTTCTGATGAGAGGCCTTTGTGGATTGTTCCTGCTGCAGTTATTCATCCCTTTTCAGAATATAAAGGTAATGATTGGTTGAAATACCAAGAGTTGCTTCAAAAGGAAGGAAAAAAATATGTTTTAAAACCAAATAATGAATTAGAATTTGAGTATAGATGGTTACAATATTGTCAAATATGGGATATTTACAAAAAAGATTGTAAAGAGGTTGGTTTTAGAGCTAAAAATGATGAGTTTGAAGATATATGGTTGAAAAAAGAGCGAAAAATGATATCAAAGATGTATAAATCCTTGTTGACTGTATTTACTTTGGATGAAACTGTTAAAAAGCAAATGATAAAATGGGCCATAAATATGAACAAGGAAATTTCCATGGAAGCATGGGAATTTTTATGGAAAAAAGCTTTTAAAATATCAACCTGTGTTAATGTAAAAGAAAATTGTTATAAGATGATGTACAGGTGGTACATGACACCAAAAAAGATTGCTAATATTAGTATGGATAAGAACTTGAGTAATAAGTGTTGGAAATGTAAAAAAATAGAGGGTTCTTTTTACCATATGTGGTGATCTTGTGATAAAGCAAAGGTATACTGGTCAAATGTACATTGTGAGATGCAGAAAATATTAAAAATTCCTATTAGGAAAAGTCCGGAACTTCTTCTCTTAGGTTTGACAATGGAAAAAATTCCACAAGAAAAAAGGACACTATTATGGTATATGATTACATCGGCGAGAATGGCTTTTGCTCAACAATGGAAAGCGGAGAAGGTGCCAGATATACATGACTGGTTAAAAAAACTGCTGTTTTTAGCTGAAATGGACAAAATGACGAAAAAACTAAATGGACAAATGGCAGAACAATATCTAAAAGACTGGGAAGGCCTGAAATTCTACATGGAAACTGAATATAGAATGAAAGGGAAAATGTACAATCTTGATTTGTATTGATACTGAATGTGAAATGAAATGAATACCTGATTGTACTGTACCTTTATTGGAAATTATGTTGGAAAAAGTCAGGTTTTTATGTATCTGAATTTTGTTACCTGGTTTGTCGATTGTTATAAGTCTAAACTTGATTACCTTTTTACTTTTTCTTTTTTGTTATTAGCAGTGTTGGAAGCCTATTAGGGGTGGTGGGGGGATGGGATGAGAATCTTTTCAAATTGTATTGGTAACGATGTTTAACAATGTTGAATGCATCCCAATAAAAATTTTGTTTCAAAAAAAAAAAAAAAGGATGCTCTAAGTACATGTTTAGAGATATTGACTAAGTAAGGAGTTCTAGTATGGTCCAATTAAATTGGTTTGTACTATGGTGCCGCTTTGGTTTTTAATATCAAAGAGCAGTCTAGCCGAACGTCAAAGTCCTAAATCCAGTTTCTAAATTGGGATTTATCAATTGATGTTCCCAAAAGATCATCGGGAACAGAGTATCTCTAACGTATGTTGTTAAGAAAGTCAAGGCACTGCGAATCTTTAGCTAACAGCAGATTAAAAGACTGGTGACTGAGGGAATTAGATTGTGAATTTTCCATTCTTTTCCAGTATCTGATCATTATAAGGTGTGCCCGAGCCTTAAGAGAAGAAATACCAGTTTCGGCTTTCATTAGAGCAGCTGGGGACTCCTTGGGGAGTGCTAAAATGCGCCTTAAAAATAATTCTGGACTACTTATAAAACGGTATAACATACCCGGTCACTATAATAATAATAATAATAATAATAATAATAATAATAATAATAATAATAATAATAATAATAATAATAATAATAATAATAATAATAATAATAATAATAATTCTGGACTACTTCAAGACTGGCCAAGACAACATTCTATTCCCATACACAGACATGTTGCTGCACGTTGGATCTCCTTCTTTTGGGGGGTTAGATCCCCCCAATGGTCAGCTGATCTGTGGTGGGGAGGTGGGGTCTGACAGCAGAGGACCCCTGCCTCCACTGGGGGGTCCGGCAGCCCTAAATGGCTAGTCAGTAAAGTGTTTGCACCTAAAAGCATGGAAGAAAATCCAAACCACTCCTTAAAGCCATAACTAGCTTAAATTTACGTGCCTCCGTCAGGTTTCTGCTTTGTCTACCTGGGGATCTGTGCTGCTGATCTGTTCTTTGAAACCAACCTGCAAATACATAAATCTTCTGTATCGTTTTTATACAAATCCTACCTTGGTGATCTCTGTATTTTACTCGTGCACCAAAAAGCTCACTTCATGGCAGTTAGCCCCTTCCTATACCCTTGCTACCTTTAGAACACCTGGTAACTGAGGGGAAGGTTTATAGTTTAAAACAAACTTGGTATAATCCATACCTGGAGGACAACATTCCTAGACAAGGTAGCAATGGCGTAAGGAGGTTGTACATAATAATTGGGACCTAGAAAAGGGTGTTAGCAGAGTGAGAAAAACAAGAGAAGCTGCAACACCTCAGAAGAAAACAAAGAACCACAGGAGAAAAGGCATCCTGATTATCCTGGAAAGCTTCAAGAACAGAGAGGGGGAAAGACAGGGCAATGTGGATACCAGCAACTTTGACAGCAGGACTGCTGAGGATTCTGCGCTTTCTGGGACCACTCTGGTCAGACAAGAACTATCCTCCAGGGCCTCTTCGGCTTCCTCTCATCGGAAGCGTATGGCGGATACTCATAAACTTTTCTCAGGATACTTTCATTAAGGTATGTCTTTTCAAATTATTAATTTGCCGAGTAAGAGGCTAGAAGAAGAACATTTGGAATTTTGTTCCTCCTATGGTAGAAATGCATTTGAAACAGATGTCCTTCCTGCAGACGCACATTTGAGTTCTGTATTGCACCAAGCTGACATCGGGGAAGTTCGAGGGATTTCAGAAAAAATGAGGTACTTTGGCCCCTCCTTTCAAGAGGAGGCCCGGGCATATATCAAAAGGATGGAGAGCCTCTTCCTTCAATTTCTGCCTCATGTGTTAACGGCCTTGCTCTGGTTTTCCAAACTGAAGGTCATAGTTTCCTTTATTGAGTCAATCTATCTCTTGTTTTTTATATTTATATTGTTTTATATATTATATATTTCTCTATATGGTCAAAGCAATGGTATTCCCAGTAGTAATGTATGGCTGCGAGAGTTGGACTTTAAGGAAGACTGAGAGCCGAAGAATAGATTCTTTTGAATTATGGTGCTGGAGAAGACTCTTGAAAGTCCCTTGGACTGCAAGGAGATTGAATCAGTCAACCCTAAAAGAAATCAATCCTGACTGTTCCTTGGAAGGCCAGAGACTGAAGCTGAAGCTCAAATACTTTGGCCACCAAATGAGAAGGGAGCACTCATGGGAGAAGACCCTCATGCTGGGAAAGATTGAAGGTCAAAGAAGAAGGGGATGGCAAAAGATGAGATGGTTAGACAGTGTTATCAATGCAGCGAACATGAAATTAAGCAAACTCTGGAGCACAATGGAAGACAGGAGGGCCTGGCGTGATGTGGTCCATTGGGTTGCAAAGAGTCAGATTCGACTGTGCGACTGAACAAAAACAACATCTCCTCTTTTCCTACTACCTTCAACTTTTCCTAGCACAATTATCTTTTTCAGTGAGTCTTGTCCTCTCTTGTATCAATGCCCAAATCAACGAAAGTACACTTTCAGAAGACAGGGATGGGTAAGTTGTGGACAGATAACATCTAAAATAGTTTTTCAAGGTAAGTAACCAAGTTTCCTCCCATGTAATCTCTGCCATACATCAAATGGTTTCTCTGAGAGACACACCTAATGATGCATGCACATGTTCCAGATGTAGTATTAACATGAGCATGTTCATCAATTGCACAGTGCTTCATAAGGACAGATTAGGTCAACCAGGTAGTCGATTTGCATAGGTTGCACAGAAACATCCCCAGAGAAAGCAGAGGGAACAAGCCATTAGGGGTGTGCACAGTAACATTATTTGTATTTATTTTCAGTTCACTTTTTGTTAGTAATTCTGAACATATGCTTTACAATTGTTATGGTGTGTTTGGATTTATTGTTATGCATGAATGATGTTCCCATTGGTTTCAAATCGGAAGCCCATTTCCACCTATAACAGTTTTTGTCACAACCAAGTTTGGGGTGAAATTTCCAAGGACTGTATAATTTATGCAAAGTGATTCTCTTAAATTTCAGGCAGATTGGTGAAAGCGTCCTTATTTGGTTCAGCCAATTCAAAGCACAGCAAATGGTTGGCTCTAACTGCTAGCACTCCCTCCTCCAACTAATTGGGAAGGAATTCTGAAGGGCTCTATCAGGCTGATAGGGGGGAAAGAAGCTTTTCTGTTCTAGAGACAATTGTACTTCCCTTGCACAAAGGTATGGACTTTCTGTGAGTGGAAATGCTGTTTGTGTGGGGCTTTGTATGTATTATTTCTGGTTTTAATGTCAATAGACTTTATGTTTGTGGTTGCATTATTCTATAGTTTGTAACCTTGTGTGTCACCTGCTGCAAGTGTCCAGAGAGATAGTACATACAGTTTCTATATAAATAATAAAAACCATCCTGCTATATACTGGGTTCGAGATGCGTTTAGTGATCAGCTCATAGTTTATTAGCATTTAGCTCAAACTAAGGACAAGTTCAGCAGGGTAGAAGCCCTGCTTATATTCATGTAATACACACGCACACCCACACACCCACTCCTTGTGATTGGCTATTTACATTGCAACACTACTCAGTAGGCCCATTCCTGGATCCTGGTGGCCCATTGTTCTGGTAACTCAAGCTCGTGTCAGTTTCCCAGTTCTGTCTTGGTTCCATACATAACACATCCCATATTTTCCCCTTCAACATTTAATATTTTGCACAAAAATAGACAGACAGGAAAAGATAATAAAAGGATGTGTCCACCCTTCAGTCTGTGAAAGGCAAAACTCATCAGAAAATAAAGCTAGGCACCTCAGAATTGGCCACTGACTTCAGGATGTTTATGGGAGTTGCATGAAAGGTGATGCCACAATAGCCCTGTCCTTAAGGTTCTACAAGATTCTTTGTTGCTTTGACTTCATCACATTAAGGTACCCACTGTTCTGGAATTTGTCACCAGGGAGAGGCTGGTCCCTGAATCCCTTTATAAAAAGCTGCAGTTGGTGCCATCAGACATAAACACATCGGGGCTTGAGGGCTAGGTTGCACTTCAGCCAAAGTACATCTGCACCAAAAACCCAGTTGAGTCCTTTCAAGGGATAAGTAGACGAAGAAGAGAAGAGGTTGGATATATACCCCACCCTTCACTACCCAAGGGAGTCTCAGAGCAGCTTACAATCTCCTTTCCCTTTCCCTCCCCACAACAGACACCTTGTGAGGCAGGTGGGACTGAGAGAGCTCTTTCGAGGACTGCTCTTGAGAGAACTGCTCTGAGAGAACTGTGACTGACCCAAGGTCATGCCAGTAGCTGCATTTGGAGGAGAGGGGAATCAAACCCAGTTCTTTCAGACTAGAGTCCGTGCTCCTAACCATGACACCAAACCAGCTCTCCTGATAAGGAGAGGAGCCATGGAATGGAGAAGATAGAAGGTGGGAATGACCTAAGCCCCACCATGCCTGAGCTCCCAGGCAGAGAAACGTCAAAGCCACAGTCTTCACCAATGCCTGAGCAAGCCAAAGTTACCAGTGCTGGGACTCACTGGGGATGGGAGGAATGGAGCACTAGTCTCCAAGCCAATTAGATTCCTATGGCATGGAGGGTGACCTAAAAGATCTACTCTGGTGTCGTCTCAAGGTAGACTAGAACCAGGGAAGCCACCAGAAACAGGCGGAAGAGAGCTTGACTGCCACATAGTGGCATTCCACAGATCTCCAATATTTGTGGAGGTATTGAAGGAGGACTCCTGCTGCTGGGGAGCCAACCCCCCACTTTGGAGGTCATTCCTCACAGAATTACTTTTGTCACTTTCTAATCTTCTGGTAAAGACAATAACTTGAACGCCGCTGCACACTTTTGTGAAAGCAACAGTTTCACATTCAAGCCGCTTATGAGTTTTTAGATGTATGTTGGCTGCCCAGAAGAGAAACAACAAAAAAGGGGGTCATGGTGGAATGAGTACAAAACAGTAGAAGACACTGTGTATAAACATACAATATATGCAAATAATGTTTAATAAAAATATATATTGT
Organism: Gekko gecko; assembly: GCA_029375565.1. Lineage (NCBI taxonomy): Eukaryota > Metazoa > Chordata > Lepidosauria > Squamata > Gekkonidae > Gekko > Gekko gecko. Next base: position 143,061,149 of record JAPDNY010000008.1, on the reverse strand, counting down.
ATGTAATGTATTAAATAAGTATCATCCTGTTATAGGTATTTACATTCATATAAAGGCAATCAGATGAATAACCAAAGTAACAAGGAATATAAGGGGAACAGTCCAAATAGTCTCCTGTCTAAATAGCTAGTTTCTGTGCAATGTAATCCAAAAGTAGTATTTTATCTCAGAGTTTGCTGCTATAGAAGAGATGATTCAGCAGTCCCTAGACTGTAGGGCAAATAATCCTCACTGCCAGACAAACGATCCAACGACATCCCAGTTGACAAGCCATTTCCAGCCTTCTTTCTCAAGAATTGCTTAATATATTGTGTACATCATCTGTTGTTACCAATCTCCAGTCTCTTAACCAAACATTCTCACTTAATCTCATGGGATTAAGGTTCTTAGTTGCACAGAAACTAGCTATTTAGATCGGGGACTATTTGAACTGTTCCCTTATATTCCTTGTTACTAGAGAGCCAGTTTGGTGTAGTGGTTAACTGTGCGGACTCTAATCTGGGAGAACCGGGTTTGATTCCCCACTCCTCCACTTGCACCTGCTGGATGACCTTGGGTGAGCCATAGTTCTGGCACAGCTGTTCTTGAAAAAGAGCCATTTCTGTCAGAGCTCTCTCAGCCCCACCTACCTCCCAGGGTGTCTGCTGTGGGGAGGGGAAGGGAAAGGAGTTTGTAAGCTACTCTGAGACTCCCTTGGGTAGTGAAGGGCAGGGTATAAATCCAATCTCTTCTTGTCTTCTTCTACTTTGGTTATGCATCTGATTGCCTATATATGAATGTAAATACCTATAAAAGGATTATACGTATTTAATACATTACACACAACATATATTATTATTAAACACTATTTGCATATATTATATGTTTATACACAGTGTTGTCTATTGTTTTGCCAGGAAGAGAAGACAACTGGGAGGGAAAATGGCCAGAGAGGAGAGCTTCATGTGGTAGCTGAAGAGCAGTGGAAGGGAGTGGTCAATGTATCTTTGATGGACAGTAAACGGTTGATGCTGTAACCAAGTCTGAGAACCTTGAGTGACAGGGGATTCAAATGGAATTCTTCAGTTGAGAGTGACAGTTAGGAGGGACAGTTAAGAATGGACAGTTGACTGGGAAGGAAGGCTAAGAGACTGCGAGAGGATCAGGAAGGATCCTGAGGGAGGAAAGTGCAAAGTTTAGCCCCTCCCTAACAAGTCTGAGGGAAATAGATCCAAAAAGATGGGGTTGACCCCTGGCCTGTGGACAGAGACTGCCAGGAAATCTCTCTCCTCAAGCTTTACAGACCTGGAATAACAGAGAGAGATACTTATCTGTGACAAATTATCTGGAGTTTTTTTGTTTAAAAAAGTTACCTCATTCCTGTTTTCTGTTCCCCCTCAAAGTGAAATAGATCAGTTTTGTTCTTTTCAAACTAAAATTAGCGTCTCGTGTGCCATTATCAAACCAGGACAAAAAGAAGGATTTTAGTCTCCCCCCTCAGTTCCCCAGGCTGGCTCAACACCTGACAATATGCATTCAAACAACTGGGTGGGACAGCCAGATTAAAAGGGGGAGGGGAGGAAAAAGTGGCTGCTCAGCCAAAAAGAAGAAAAAGAGAAATCCCGTGAGGGAGGGTGAAATTCTCAGTATCCATTTGGAATCATCTTGTTTGCTCGAGAGCCAGTTTGGTGTAGTGGTTAAGTGCGGGGACTCTAATCTGGGAGAAATAGGTTTGATTCCCCACTCCTCCACATGCAGCTGCTGGTGTGACCTTGGGTCAGTCATAAATTCTCCCCGAGCTCCTCTCTTAAGCAGTTCTCTTAGAGCTCTCGCAGACCCACCTACCGCACAGGGTGTCTGTTGGGGGAAGGGGAAGGGAAAGGAGTTTGTAAGCCGCTCTGAGACTCTGAGTGAAGGGCAGGGTATAAATCCAATCTCTTCTTCTCTTCTTGAGGGTAACACTTCTCTCTTTTGGTCCCAATGACAGCTGGCAAAGGAATATGGAAACATTTACACTATATGGGCAGGGAGTTTGCCTGTGGTGGTGTTTTCTGGATTCGAAGCCGTGAAGGAAGCAGCAATCAACCATTCAGCAGATTTTGATGAGCGGCCAGTGACTCCTTTCTTTGAAACCATAGGAAAAAAAAGCGGTAAGTTCTGAGAAGAGGTAAAGGTTTTCATGGTTTTATCCCCAAAGAAATCCTAGAGGAGTGTCACACAAAACAAAAAACAAACCCCAATCTAGGAGCACAAAAGTAAAGGTTGGCAAGCGTCAGATATCCTTTTGGTGACTGCTGGAAAGAACACCAGCTCTGCATAAGGGCTGTGTCATTTTTATAGTTTTACTTGGTTTTTAGTTTCTTTTAATTGATGTCTTATAAGATCATGTTGCACACCACCCTGAGCCCAGTTCCACTGGGATGGGCAGTTGATAAATTCAATAAAGAAATAAAGAAATAATCCATCACATCATAATCATTCACATTAGCTTTCAGGTAAAGCCGAAAGACATGCCACCTGAGAAAGAAGGTGTGGATTTTGAAGAAGCATTAATGTACATACATGTGTGTTATTAAGGCACAACTGACTTATGGCTACCCCAACAAAGGGTTTTCAAGGCGAGTGAGAAGTAGAGGTAGTTTGCCATTCTCTTCTTCTACAGAGATAGATCAAGATGGGCAGCCATTTTAGTCTGTCTGTAATAGTAGAAAAGAGCAAGAGTCCAGTAGCACCTTAGAGACTAACACAATTTGTGGCAGGGGATGAGTTTTTGTGACTCACTGCTCCTACCCCGCCACAAAATTTGTTAGTTTTTAAGGTGCTACTGGACTCTTGTTCTTTTCCTCTACAGAGTTTTTCTCAGAGTACCAACCCTGTTAATCTTCTAAGCCATTTAAATCCTCCAGTTCTGTCCCTCCCCTCTCTTTCAGCCAGTTTGGTGCAGTGGTTAAGTGCGCGGACTCTAATCTGGGAGAACCAGGTTTGATTCCCCACTCCTCCACTTGCACCCCCTGATGTGACCTTGGGTCAGTCACAAGCTCTGGCACAGCTGTTCTCTCAAGGACAGTTTCTGTAAGAAGTTCTCTCAGCCCCACCTATCTCACAGGGTGTCTGTTGTGGGGAGGGGAAGGGAAAGGAGTTTGTAAGCCGCTCTGAGACGCCTTTGGGCAGTGAAGGGCGGGGTATAAATCCAATCTCCTCCTCCTCCTCCTCCTCCTCCTCCTTCTCCTCCTCCTCCTCCTCCTCTTCTTCTTCTTCTTCTTCTTCTTCTTCTTAGGGGGTATTTCCACTTACTCCCTGGGAGGCACTTCCCTGACTTCCCTGTACCCCTAGTGGCCACAGACAGAACTGCATTAAAATAAAAAGAGATTTGAATTCAGGGGTCCACCAGCTGACTTGGGACCCCAATTTTTTCCCTCCAGTCTCCCCATTGGCAGCCCTGACTGAAACATTTTACATGAATTGTTGTTATAATATTTCATTGATATCTTCAGGTATTATATTTTCAAATGGTCACATCTGGAAACAACAGAGGAAATTTGGGCTGATTACCTTGCGGAAGCTGGGACTGGGGAAGAAAGGCATAGAACACCAAATACATGAGGAGGCCCGTCACCTTGTTCAAACCTTTGCAGATGCAAAACGTATGTATTACTAGGAGATTGCTCCAAAATGTGTTGCTGCCTGCAGAACTCTGTGGGTTCTCTTTTCTTCTTTAACTCATGAATTCCTCTTGCAAAAGCACTCGCTTTCTCATCCTTTAAAGAACCTATCCTGCTGAACTATTTGGTCTTATAGGAAACTTCAACCAGCAAATCCTCTGTAGCCAGAATTAAAATATGAAGGGAATCCTATCATGTCCCACCTGATTGTGGAAGTCTTGTTCATACAGAAAGATTCTAAATCAGTATCATCACTTAATTCACTTCTCCTGAAAGGTGATTCGTCCAGAGTCCCAGAAGCAACTTCCTCCTCCCTTGAATCTCTTTGAAAAGAAGCTGATGGGGAAATGTTGGATTTAAACCACAGGTTCTAATGCCAGACATAAACTGATGTAATATCAAATTGACCACTGGAGGGAGCAAAATACTTGCAGAACAGGAACCCCCTCCTCTGGGGAAAAAAACCAGGAATTTGAGCACTCTGCTATTCTAATATTCTATGAGAACTATCTTAAAATTCCCCACGCTGAGAAAGCATTAAAAAGCCTTTCCTTTGGAAAGGGGAAAATCATAAACCCATTCTAAATAATTAGAGTCGATATTTTGGTTGAAAGTCAGGTATGAAGGCACCAGTTGCTGATGTGTTAAATTAAATAGTCTTCTTCTTTACTTGTGTTGTACTGTTCTGAGTCTAGTATTGGAGAACCACTAAGGCTTTATACTCTCTCAGTAAATCAAGATAAAACAACTTATTCAGGAATTAGTTGTGTGTCCCCCAATGTTTAACCCACTATAAACAATATATTGGCTGAGGACAGACTGGCAGTTTGCAGCAGGAGCCAGTCATGGCAAAAAAGCCCCAGAATAAACTGTTCTGGGTTTTCCCGGTCACACGGGGCTGATGGATGTGGGAGCATACCAGGAGGAGGCGCTTTGGAACGTTCAGACTGCTGGCCTCGAGGTGCGGCTGTCAATGGCTTTCCCCCATTAATTCAGCTGTATGTGTATGGGTGTGTGTGTGTATGTGCGCATGAGCGCTCATGCGTTCATATGCATCCAGCTGATTGGGGGAACACCCCACAGCACCAGCACCACATTGGGTGGTGGAGCGGAGCACACCCAATCATATCGCTGCTGCCTTATGCACAACACGGGTTACTCCTGGCTTTTCTGTGTAGTGTTCACACTGCTGGGAAGTGGACAAAGACGGGATAAAGGCACTCTTCAGGGATTTGCTACCACTTTTATGAGGTATCTATTCAACGCGGGAGTGGAGCGGAACAGCGCTTGTGGGGAACACCAGGAAAATGTGCCTGCGTGAATGCCCCCTTTAATCTGCTTTTAAAATGTCACTGAAACATGGCTATAGTGGGGCAAATTGCCAGTCTGAACTCAGCCATAGTGGAATGTATCCAGCAGAGAACATGCACCCAGGATAGCCATGTGCTCTGACTGGTTCCAACCGGTCCAACATGCGGCCAGGCAAAGGGCCTGAGCTTCGCTTCAAAAGACAATGGATTGTGGGCTCCTAGCTTCCTCCCTATCGGGGAGCTGGAGATAACTCAATCACTGTAAATAGCCCAATCATGGGGTGTGGTGTGTGTTGGGGTGTGGGTTCACTTGGGGATAAAAGCCGGCCTGCAAGCCGGCTTCTCTTGTCTTGTTCTTAATCTAATAAAGTTTGTGTTAGCCGAACTGCTTATCTGCACAGTAGTCGAACTAACTTATTTGAGTTGCTGGTCTATGTATACGGAGAAAGCTACTTCGTCCTGAAAACCCGTATCCCAAAGAGAACACTTGACAAGGTTTCTTAGTAAAATCAAAGATTCTCTTTACTGAATAATATCTTTTTAGTACACAGGCAAACAAAACTGATGCACTCACACATACATACAAGTTCCTTTAGATACAGTAGAAATGGAAACACAATATTGGGGTTTTAAACTAGAAGTATTTAGGAAGGGGAAAATTCACGTGATACTTATCTGTTCCTGTAGCTCGACCTTCCCACAGTGAAGAATGCAAGGATAAGGAATTCTTACTAAGGAAAACTCTCACTACACACTGTTGGAACCTGCCAACAAATGTGGGCCTCTTGGCTGCAGTCCAAGAAAGCACGAGGAAGTTATTTATAGTAGACTCTTAGGTTACTTAGCTAGCTAGTGAAGACAGATGGGCCAAGGCAACAAACAAAGGTTGCACCTTGTTTTATCAGCTAGTATTGGGGGCTGGCTTGGGGTCTCTCTGGTCCGTCCCATCCCTATACCATTGGCTATAGGATGTGGGGTACCCTCCTACTAAGGTGGGGCAATATTGAAAGTCTACACCTTACTACAGGGGAACCCTTTTGGTCCAAGGTGCCAAGATGGGTTGTCATGGAAACCTTAGATGTGCAGATGACTCTGGCTTGGTCCATGGCACAAACAGGAAACAGTCTTAAAACATGTAAATGCCAAGCATCCTGTGGGTTACGTGTGAGATTCAGATTCCCAATGGTGGACAGGTTGTCGTTTATACATCCTTCTAGAGAAGCATAATGGAGATGCTTTCTTGTTCCCAATGTCTGCTGGGTAGAGGTATGTGAGGTGTGTGTGTGTGTAACTTCATTTGCATGAAAGTACAGGCTGTGGTACCTTTCTAGTGCAGAGAGTCACATCAACAAAGCATACATTTCTCCCAATGCAAAGACACGTGTATGCACCATTCAGGTGGGTGTGCAGGTCAGAAAATAACAAATAAAAGCATTTTCAAAGTACACCTCCTAACATATGTGAGAGCTGAAATCACTCATCAGTCTCAGTACTTTTCACTGGCGATGAAAGTGGGATCCTAACTCCCTCCATGAACAACGACCACAAGGAAGAGCATTGCATCGAGCCCCGCTGCTCACCGCACTGCTCCAGAGCATCGCACCGCTGACCCCGAGAGCAGCACTGCCCCGCTCACTGCAACCGAAGCAGCTGATGCTCCCGAGCATCGCATCGAGCCCTGCCGCTCACCGCACCGCTCCCAAGCCTCACCCGCTGACCCTGAGAGCAGCGCTGCTCCCGCCTGGCTTCGATGCTTACGCCCGGCATCTTCAACTCTCGCCACCACCTGCCCACACATGGTAAGATGGCCACACCTCAAGGCAACATCCAGGCATTCGATATCTCCCGGCCCCAGCAATGGGACGCCTGGTTGGAGACCCTGGAAAACTACTTCAATTACCATGATGTGGTGGATGCTGGAAAAAAGAAGTCCCTATTCCTTAGCACCTGCGGCATAGACACCCTCTTGCTTCTGCGGGACCTCATAAACCCAAAGACCACCAAGGAGGAGCCTTATGCGGTACTGGTAAAGGCCTTCACGGACCACTTTTCACCCAAACCCACCAAGTTCGTGGAGCAGTTGGGGTTCTTTGCCAGGGTCCAAGGTCCAGATGAGTCAACCTCCAAATTTCTGGCAGGCCTTCGGCGGGCGGCCACGAGGTGTGCTTTTCCAAGCCTTATGGACATTTTGCTGAACCAGTTTCTCGTGGGCCTCCGCAAACCCAAGTTATGGTGGAAACTGGCCAGCAACAATGAACTCGGCCTTGAGAAGGCCATTCAGGAGTCAGCCGCCTACCAAAAGTCCCACCAAGACTGCCCCAGCAAGGCGGTCCACCGCACGCTAGCCACGCGGGGGTCCGACGCCTCGGAGGATGAGGAGGTGCTCCAGATCCACAGACGCCTGCCCCAGCAGCCTCAATGGACCCAAGAGACCAAAGCACAGCTGACCATAGCCTGTGCAAGCTGCAGCGATGCACACAAGTGATGGTCTTGCTGATTCCGCTCTGCCATCTGCTGGACATGGAACAAGGTGGGGCACATCGCGAGTCTGTTGCTCCCGGGGACAGCAGAGTAAAACCACAGTGCAGCTTGACATGGAGGACCTGCACACTGTTTCAGTCCACCACCAAACGGTATGTAACTTGCCCCCTGACGGCCCGGAGAAGGTGCACGTGACTGTCCAGATTGAGGGGTCCCCCTGCCAGATGGAAATTGACTCAGGCTCGTCTTTTTCCATCATCTCAGTTGAGACCCTCCACGCCGTATGCCCGAAGGGGGGACCCCGGTTGCACAAGCTGCAGGGACTACTGTTACAGGACTTTAATAAAAACCCTGTGGCAGTCCGTGGCTGGGGCAAGTTCACGGTCCAGTTTAAGGGATTCTTGGGTCTGCTGGACCTGTTGGTGGTGGAAGGGCGCCTCACCAGTTTATTGGGACTCTCTTGGTTCAAGCCCCTGGGACTCAAGATATCAGGGCTTAACCATATCTGGACAGTTGATTGGGAGGCTGTCTGCCAGGAATTCCCTATGGTGTTCGATGAGACTCTGGGGCGGTACACTGAAGACCCCATTTCCCTGGATCTGGACCTGGCCGTTCGCCCCATCCGCATCAAAGCCCGGGTCCTTCCCATTGCAATGCAGGCTAAAATTGTGGCTGAGCTCGATCGCCTTGTCGAGCAGGGGGTGTTAGAGCCAGTTGCATCCGCACACTGGGAGACCCCCATCGTCACGTCGGTTAAGCTGAACGGGGATGTGCGGATCTTTGCAGATTATAAGTGCACCCTGAACAAGGCCTTGCAGGATCACGCTTACCTGGTCCTGGTGGTGAGCCATGTCCTTGTTTCTCTGGCGGGGGCCAAGGTCTTTGGTAAGCTCGATTTAGCACAAGCTTACCAGCAGCTGCCCATTGATGCTGCCACCGCCGAGGCCCAGACCATCGCGACTCACAAAGGGGCTTTCTGGGTCACGTGGCTACAGTTTGGGGTTTGTGTGGCTCCCGGGATTTTTCAGCCTTTCATGGACTCTCTTCTTAAAGGCATCCCTAGAGTACAACCCTTTTTAGATGACGTGATCGTCGCAGCGCCGGACCCAGCTTCCTTCGCAGACTGTCTCTGCCAGGTCCTCCAATGGTTCAATGCCGCCGGGCTCAAGGTGAAGAAGGAGAAATGCCTCCTAGGATTGTCCCGCATCGAGTTCTTGAGGTTTGCAGTGGACACCCAGGGAATCCACCCCATGGACGACAAAGTGCGGGCTATCACACACGCGCCTCCACCCTCGTCTAAGGCAGAATTGCAGGCTTTTTTAGGCCTGCTCAATTTTTATCACACCTTTCTGCCCCTGAAGGAGGCTGTGGCGGAACCGCTCCCCTGTCTCCTGGACAAGTACGTGCCTTGGGCTTGGGGGCCAGTGTATGCGACTGCGTTCCAGGGCGTCAAGGACTTACTGGTCTCAAACGCGGTCTTGCACCATTTTACGGAATCATTCCCGGTGGTCCTCACCTGCGATGCCTCTCCCTATGGGGTCGGGGTGGTCTTGGGCCACTGGTTGCCAGATGGCCGGGAGGTCCCAGTCGCATACTACTCTCGGACACTGTCATCTGCGGAGCGAAATTACGTGCAGATCGACAAGAAGGCATTGGCAATCATGGCTGGGGTGAGCCCTTTGAGATCGTGACTGACCACAAGCCGCTCCTGGGCATCCTTGCCTCAGACAGACAGACTCCACAAATGGTCTCCCCCAGGGTCCTGAGGTGGTCCATTTTTTTGGCAGGGTACTCCTACTCCCTCACCCATTGCCTGGGTAAGGTGATGGGCCATGTGGACGCCCTCAGCCGGCTGCCTCTGCCTGTTGCTGACCCCGACCCTGCTCCCGCGCACACGATCGCCCTCTTGGAGTCGCTGCCCGACCAGCCGGTCCACGTGTGGGAAGTGGCCCACCTCCCGGCCCAGGACAAAATTCTCTGCTGTGGCCAAGGAGGGCCCCGAGTTCGCTCCCTTTGCAATGCGGAAACACGAACTGTCAACGTACAAAGGGTGCTTGATGTGGGGAGGCAGGGTGGTGATTCCGGCCCTGCTCCAGCAGCATGTAATAGCGGCCTTGCATAAGCACCACCAGGGAGTAGTGAGGATGAAGGCGTTAGGGCGGAGCTACGTCTGGTGGCCTGGCCTCTATCGGGACATTGAGGACAAGGTGAAGCGGTGTTAACCCTGCCAAGCCTCACACCCCAAACCGCCACGGGCCCCGGAGAGTGCCTGGGAGTCCTCCCACCGTCCATGGTCTCGCCTCCACCTAGATTTCGCAGGGCCGTTCCAAGGACAGCTTTTCTTCATACTGGTGGACACATACAGCAAGTGCCTAGAGGTCATCCCCGTGCCATCCACCTCCTCAAAATCTGCCATCAGGGCTATGTGGTGGATCTTCAGTGCCCAAGGACTGCCGGACATGCTGGTCATGGATAATGGCACAGCGTTCACCTCCCAGGAGTTCCAGGACTTCACAACATATTATGGAATAGGGCATGTGCGCTATGAGCAGTTCCACCCCACCACCAACAGCCAAGCGGAGAGGATGGTCCGGACCGCTAAGGACGCTCTACGTTGGCTCGACTCCCCGGACTGGGATTATAAACTGGCTTCTTTCCTCTTCAGACAGCGCATCACCCCACACTCCACTACAGGACGCAGTCCAGCAGAACTCCTCCTGGGTCGCCGCCTTACGTTGTGCCTGGACCAGTTACACCCGGACTGGGCCCCGGAGCGTGAGCCAGGAACCAAGGACCAGGAAGCAGCTTGGGGGTTCTTCCCAGAGGACCCCATGTATACCTGGAGCTACACCGCAGGCCCACCATGGGTCCTGGCACGGGTGGTACGGCTCCGAGGACCCCATTTGTACGAGGTCTCCTGTGAAGATGGCACCATGCTCCACCACCACATTGATCAACTCTGTCACCGGTTGGCACCACTAGAGCCAGACAACTCCAAGGAGCCCGAAACCCGAGAGGCCGAGGAGCAACTAGCTTCCCCGAGGTTGCCCAGCCCGTCAGAGACCACAGCCACGGCACCCATTTCCCTGACTACAGAAGGTCCGACAGCCTCGAACGACTCCTCGGCAGCAGTGCCAATTCCACTGGCACCGGTGGGCTCCCCACCCAGAACCCAGGCATTGGCGCCTACACCAGCCCCGGCTCCCCGCTGCTTGACAAGGGACAGGAAGCCTCTGGCTTATTTACAAGACTTTGTCTGCGGGTACCTTTCAGACCAAGGGGGGGAGGGGTATAATGTATCCAGCAGAGAACATGTGCCCAGGACAGCCATGTGCTCTGACTGGTTACAACCGGTCCAACATGCGGCCAGGCGAAGGGCCTGAGCTTCGCTCCAAAAGACAATGGACTGTGGGCCCTATCGGGGAGCAGGAGATAACTTAATCAAGTTAACTAGTGTGTGTTGGGGTGTGGGTTCACTTGGGAATAAAAGCCGGCCTGCGAGCCGGCTTCCCTTGTCTTGTTCTTAATCTAATAAAGTATGTGAGAGCTGAAATCACTCATCAGTACTTTTCACATAGATTCAAGGAACTCTCCGGTGCGCTGACTGTTTTTAAAAAAGAACGAATTGCTCTCTTAATAGACAACCAGTTTTCAACCAACACGATGCCTCAATAAAGCAAAAAGGGGCAGAGAAATTATCCTGGAATTTCAACTTGTGTTCTTAGTGCTAACCAGAAAGGCAGAATTAATATTAATATGAGCACCACTTATTTTATTTTTCAGGACAGCCGCTTGACCCTGCAATACCCATCACTAATTCGGTCACCAATGTGATCTGTGCTCTGATCTTTGGTCAGCGGTACTCTCTCGGAGATGAAGAATTTCTCAAGTTAAGAGATGCCTTAAATACTTTTATAAATGGTACAGCAACCGTATTCCATCTTGTAAGTTGCCTTTTCCCCTCCTACTGCATCAGACATGTCTCATCTCCCAAAGCCCTCCCAAACATTCACCCATCCAATATACTCCTTGACATTAAAATTTAACTAAATCCCTATTTCTTTATCTGAACACAACACGAGTTTATACCCCTTTTTGAAAATAGCCAGTCCTTGGAGGCACGTAGAGAAGAAGAGATTGGATTTATACCCCGCCCTTCACTTGGAGTTTCAGAGCAGCTTAGAAACTCCTTTCCTTTCCCCTCCCCATAGCAGAAACCCTATGAGCAGTGTTCCCTCTAAGATGAGTTAGTATGAGCTAGATCACCGTTTCTTAGCCTCCGGCTTACATATTTTTGTCTTAGCTCAGGAAGGATAGTTCCAGAACAAGCTAATTTATGCACTAGCCAAATCGCTCACTCACAACTTTAATGCCAGTAGCTCATAAAGTAGATTTTTTGCTCACAGGACTCCACACCTTAAAGGGAGCATTGCCTGTGAGGTAGGTGGTGCTGAGAGAACTCTAACACAAACTGTTATTTCAGGAACAGCTATGCCAGAGGTTATGACTGACCCAAGGTCACATCAGCAGGTGCATGTGGGGGAGTGGGGAATCAAACTCGGTTCTCCCAGATTAGAGTCCACACACTTAACCACTACACCAAACTGGTGTATTGGTGTGTGTGTGTGTGTAAGATATTCCCTGAATAGATACCACAATATCTCACCTGATATTGTCAACTCTGGGTTGGGAAATACCAGGTGATTTTGGGGGTGGAGTCTGGAAGGGGAGGGGTCTCAGCAGGGTCTAATACCATAGAGTCCATGGTCCAAAGCAGCCATTTTCCCTAGGAGAACTGATCTTGGTTGTCTGGAGATCAGCTGTAAAAGTGGGGGATGTCCCGTCCCTCCTCTAGGTGGCAACTCTAGGATTTATCAGTGCTTCCACCAATCCAGTTCTCTTGAGATACAAGAAGTTTTGAAACACATTATTTATTTATAATTTTATTTATTTACACAAGTTATATCCTGGCTTTCTATCCAGTCCGGGCTACCAAGGTAGCTAACATTTAGAAATGTATCATAAACAGAATTAAACCTTAAAACCAGGGCTCTTTTTGTAGTAGGATCTCCTTTGCATATTAGGTGACACACCCTTAATGTAGCCAATCCTCCAAGAGCTTGCTATAGCATCTGTAAGAAGAGCTTTCCACCGCTTAAAGGAATCCTTCTTACCTTTTACAGCTTCCATTACTTTATTTGTTAACCATGCAGGCTTTTTTCTATACCTATTTGTGCCTTTCCTAACCTGTGGTATATTTTTTTTCTGAGCTTCTAGGATTGTCTTTTTAAATAGTCTCCAAGCTTCCCCAATGGTCCCAAACCTCAAAGGAGTTTAAAGTTCAACACCAGCACCTCGAATTGGGCCCAGAAATGACCTGGGAGCTGGTGCGGATGAGTCAAGACTGGAGTGATAATAGTCTGTACAACCCACTCCACTCAGCATTCTGGATGCAGCAGTCTGTACCAACTGTAGCGCCTGGACACTCTTCAAGGGTAGCCCCACGTAGAGTGCATTGCAGTAATCTAATCTAGAGATTAGCAGCACATGCACTACATTGGCCAGATCTTTTCTGCCAATGAAAGTCTGCAGCTCACTAACCAGCTGAAGCTGGTACTCATGCACAGGACCTTTGCCCCGTAACCACACCACTTAATTTAATAGAACAAAGTTTGATTTTGGGTATAAGCTTTGGTGTGCATGCCCACTTCTTTAGATATCAGAAGAAGTGTGCCTGCACACAGAAGCTTATATCCAGAATAAAACTTCATTGGTCTTCAAGGTGCCACTGGACTCCAACTTTGTTCTGTTGTTTCAGACCAACATGGATACCCACCTGAATCCACATGACTTAATGTTATGGCAGGAACAAAGGGAAAAAAATAATAAAACGCATGTACCCTGCCCTTGATAGAGAGAAGTTAGGATGCACCCACCATTGTGGTGTATCTGCTCTTAATGTTTGTGCAGTGGGATGGCCTGAATCAAGGGACAGAAAACTTTCCACTGAAAATTTTCCTAGATGACTGTATTTCGCCACAGAATATTCCCCATGTCTAAAGATTAATTGTTCCATAAATTTAATAACAATGAATCACTGCCATTGCCAATACAATGTTAGGTAAACTGTTTTGAACTGACAGTCTCTCGACATGATGTGGAAGTGTACATGGGTGTTTTATTGATTTGTAATTCCCCCCCCCCCAAAATTAGTAATTTACCTGATTGCCTATGGGTCAGTAGATCTTGCTGTATCCGAGGGGAGGCAGATATTGCCTGGTGGCCAAATGATATTAGAGCTGGCGGCAGGCCTATTTCCTTGGGAAATCATTTCAGAGTTGAGGAGGGGGCATCAGAGGCCAGAAAACTATCTCTTCCCAGAAGGGGATGCATCAAGCTCAGCAGCTGAAACCGTTGAAATGTGTTTCTTGCAACGCATGGCACCTGATCAGTCATATGCAGATCTCAATTCAATAATATCCCTCTTTCCAAACATGCTGATTGGCCTTCCCTCCAGTGACCTCTGATCCAAATGACCATCAGGGGACCAACTGCTTCTTGCTGAGATCTGTTGAGGCATTAGGTTTTATGTTGGTGTTATTTTTAGTTAGATTTTTAAATAGATTTTAATTGTCAATTAGTTATATTGTTATATTGTGAATTTTATGATGGCACCCACCCTCAGCCCGTTTGCGAGGGGGTGGGGGGATACAGATCAAACCAAATAAATAAATAAATAAAAGGAAGAATGCATTTCCATGCAAAACTAATACGAACACCATCTATTTATTTAATTATTTATTATTATTTTACTTATAGCCCACCCATCCCATGCGCAGGCTCAGGGTGGGTAACATCATAAAACATACAATAAATACAATTCAAATTAAACAATTTTAAATTAATAAACATTAAAACACAGTCACACATCTAACAGATCAGCTGGCTGTGGGGGTTCCCTGGCATATTATTTGGGTTGATAAGTGGATGGGTTACAACTACCTTAGGGAGGCCATATAGAGACGTCCACTGCCTCAACCAAAGACCTGGCGAACAGCTCCATCTTACAGGCCCTGCAAAATTGAAGAAGATCTCACAGGGACCTAATCTCGACTAGGAACATGTTCCACCAGGCAAGGGCCAGTGCAGAAAAGACCCTGGCCCTGGTTGAGGCAAGATGGATGTCCTTTGGGTCGGGGACAACCAGGAAATGTTGATCCATAGAGTGTAGTACTCTTCGGGGCATATATGGGAAGAGGCGGTCCTTCAGATATGTGGGTCCCAGGCCATATAAGGCTTTAAAGGTGATTACCAGCACCTTGAAGTGAATCCGGAAGTCAACTGGCAACCAAAGCAGTTGGCAGAGCACCTGCTGGATATGAGCCCGCATAGGCAGCTTCCATTAGCTAGAGAAGGAGACTCACCCTCAGAGGCTGAAACTGGTTGAGGGAGAGTGATGTCGGGTGGTGGGATCTATCCTTTTTTCATGATGGGAAGAGAAGCTGTTTGGAGGAGGTGATATACTGAGCAGACAAATAACAGGAGAAGACACACTAGTGTGTATGTCTGAGCAGTCCATTCCCCACAATTCATTCTCCAAAGCATCCCAAAAATGCTTTTCAGGAAAACAAAAAACTGAGACGTTGTGAAGTGGGAACCAGAGGACTTTGATTTATGGATTCTATTGCAGAACTTCCTTGTGGTCGTTACAGGACTGTTCCTTTTTTTCTTGCCGCTAGCTGTATGACCTGTTCCCAATGATCATGAAACATATCCCAGGACCTCACACGAGGGCCATTGCTGCCCGCGATTTTGTAGCTGACTTTGCAATGAAGGAAATACAAAGGCATAGAGTGCATCAGGCGCTGCACGAGCCACATGATTTCATCGATTACTATCTACTTCAGAAGGAGAAAGTAAGTATTGGGGTATTTACTCTCTCCCAGCCTAACCAACCTCAGACAACTGGTCTGAGGGAAAATGGGTGGGAACCACGTACACTGTCCTGGGTTGCTAAAAATGTGATATTATTTTTTTTAAAATGTGGTTTAACATGTTGTTGGGACTCACACTCCTGAAGTATACTGGATGCCTAGGGTTGAGTGTGAAGGACTATTTGTTGGAAATATGTGTGTTGCAAGGTCTAGATTCAGTCATTATAGGGTTAATGTGTTTACCTTGTGTGCTATTGTTTAGACTGACCTGGAAGGGAATCTGGCAGAAAGCCAATGGAGAGAAAGCCTGGGAAACTGGAGCCTATTTACTAACAATCATTGGTTAATGCATTCAGGTGATTTCCTTCTAGGTCAGTTTGTCTGTTGTCGTACTTGTAACAGTAAGGATATAGTCTTAAGTATTTGTTGTTTTGTAGATTTCCCATGTATCCTTCCCTTTAGAAATAAAGATTTTTACATAGAAAGAATATGCCTTTTCTCCAGCGAACAAAGATCCATTGCCAGCTCTGAATATGTAACTATTTTTACCAAATTTTCAAACACTATTGAGGTTAATTGGTGTGGTTAGTCCTGTCACAATTAGTTAGCAGAGTGCTTAAATAAAGCTACAAATGCAGGAGCGTCACTTTACCAGGTTACTCAGTTTACAAAGCTACATAGAGCCACATTGCAAGTTTAGAAGAGAAACACTTCTCTCTTTATTTGAGAAGTACACCTTGGATAGGAAAGAGCAGAGATTGATAGAGTACTAACTTACTAGCTAAAGAAGGGAGGTGGATGGCGAGAGTTACCCTTGGCCCAAATTCGGAAGCTGCAGCTGGTACAGGATGCAGCAGCCAGAGTTTTCTGGATGACACTTCCATATTAGATCTCTTCCAGTCTGGCTTTCGTCCAGGCCATGGCACAGAGACAGTACTGGCCTCCCTCACAGACAATCTCTGAAGACATCTGGATCAAGGTGGGATAGCGCTGCTGTTGCTGTTAGACCTATTGGTGGTGTTGGACATGGTCAACCATCAGTTACTGGTCCACCACCTTGTTGATGCTGGAGTCCCAGGGCTTACCTTACAATGCCTTGCCTCCTTCCTCCAGGGCCAGAGACAAAGGGTGGCACTTGGGGAAGAATTATCCCAAAGATACCCACTGACTTGTGGAGTGCCTCAAGGGGCGGTTCTATCCCCAATGTTATTTAACATTTATATGTGCCCCCTTGCCCAGATTGCTCGGAGCTACGGTCTGGGTTGCCACCAGTACACGGATGACATCCAGCTGTATCTGTTGTTGGGTGGCCAGTCAGACTCTGGGCCGTAAGATCTGGACCTGGCATTACAAGCTGTGGCTGGATGGCTTAGGCTACGTCAGCTGAATCTGATGAAAACAGAGGTTCTGTGCCTGAGTTGTAGTGGCCCAGGGTTAGGGATCTCACTCCTGACCTTTGATGGGGCACCTTTGGTGCCAGCACTGGAGGTTAGGACCTTGGGAGTGCTCTTGGATGCCTCCTTAATGATGGAAGCCCAGGTAGCAGCCACGGCCAAGTCAGCCTTTTACCATCTTCGACTGATTAGGCAGTTGGTTCCCTTCCTCCAACGTAGCGACTTGGCAACAGTAATCCACGTAATGGTCACCTTGAGATTAGACTACTGTAATGCTCTCTACATGGGGCTGCCCTTGTCCCAAATTCAGAAGCTGCAGCTGGTGCAGAATGCTGGTGCTTACCTATAAAGCCCTATATGATCAGGGGCCATCATACCTGAGGGACCGCCTTTCCCCACATGTTCCTCAGAAAGCACTGCATTCAGAGACACACAACCTTCTTGTGCTCCCTGGCCCTAAGGAGGCCAGACTGGCTACTACCAGGGCTAGAGCCTTTTCTGTGGCAGCATCATGCTGGTGGAATGAGGTCCATAAAGACACCAGGACCCTGTGGAGTTACTTCAATTCCACAGGGCTTGCAAGATGGAGCTCTTCCACCAGGCATTCGACCACACTTAGCATCTGGATAACTTGGAGCCTCCCTGGGATTGTTTGGATCACCTAAGTCTGTACCAACTGACCCCTGGGATTAGGACTGCCATCTCATAGAAAATATAGATGTATTGCATTTTAGATTTTATGTGTTTTAAATTGTTTTAAGAAGAAGAAGAGATTAGATTTATACCCCGCCCTTCACTACCCAAAGGTGTCTCAGAGCGGCTCACAAACTCCCTTCCCTTCCCCTCCCCACAACAGACACCCTGTGGGGTAGGTGAGGCTGAGAGAGCCCTTGACAGAAACTGCTCTTTTTTCAAGAACAGCTCCTATCAGAACTATGGCTTGCCCAAGGTCATCCAGCCAGGCGCAAGTGGAGGAGTGGGGGAATCAAACCCAGTTCTTCCAGATTAGAGTCCACGCACTTAACCACTACACCAAACTGGCTTAATACTTTTATGTAAGCTGCCCTGAGCCTGCACCAGTGGGGAGGGTGGGGTATAAATCCAATAAATAAATAAATTAAATAGGTGTGCGCAGTTAGGAAGCAAGTCTTCATTCAGAGTCAGAAGCAGGAAAGGGAAATTGGTCCCTGATATCACAATCTGCATATCAAAGAGGACAGCGGCAGAAGAGTAGATACAGGAAGAATGGTCAGTGTGTCTGTCTAGCTATCTTGTCTCTCTTGCCACTCAGTCTGGAGGTCTGAGACAGGGGACATCGCATCTGGGACTTCCAACAAAAGACAGGTTAATTTGTAGGCACAGTACGCTCTCATTTCCTTGTCACGCATTATAGACTTTTCCGGAGTCTCATTTTCCTCACTTGTAAGTCCCCATTTCTTCGGGGGGAGCGTGATCTGTTGCACATGCGTTTTCCTCCTTCTAGTGGTCGATTCAATATTACACCTGTTTATGTCTGGCATAAAAAAACTGCACTTTAAATCTGCAGGGAGATATGTTGGGCATGCATCTACCTACATGATATCAGGTTGACCACTAGAGACAGCAAAACACATGTGGGACAGGAACAAACTGCCCCCCCCCCCGAAGAAATAGGAACTTACAAGTGAGGGAAATTAGAATGTGGAAAGGACCCATGTGTCTATTGCTATAGGTTCAATAGCTGAGCCTGGTGGGTGATCATGCCATTGATCTATAGCGTGTGGATCGCCAGACGAGAAATGCAAAGGGCACATCACTTTATCCTTTTACTGGTAATTATTCAGTCACAGGGTGATTAAATTTGAAAGCAAATTTATGCATTTTCTCGAGTATAGTTATGCAAGCATACGTCACCAGGTGGCCAAGCTAATTGGTAACTGGTCATTTAGCGGTTGGAGTCCTGGCGGTTGACATGCAGCTTCTGATCCTGCCCTGTTGATCTCCATTGAAGTGGGGACTTGCCATTACTCTTATGGCACGTTCTTGCATCCTTTCTGGTGGCTGCCTACAACAAGAAACCTTTACGCTTTCCCTTTTATAGTAGTCGGCCATTGTGCTTGCTAATTTTGCAAACTTCCAACTTCAGGAAGATTCACAGGTGCATAGTCAGCACTTCCTATTGATCAGAATGGCCCCTGGCCTTTGCTAGGGAAGATTACCCTGTTATTTAATGAAATTATTCAGGACACTGTTATCCCAGGACTGCAAACTCAGCACTTTAGTATCCAATTTTGAACTGTCGTTGTCATCCATATGAAGTCCTTTCTTCCTTCCTCACATTGTTGCTCCCCCTTAACCCTAACCCCTCCCCCAAGTAAAATTCATACACACACATGCACACAAATCATTTATAAACCCCACCCTCTTCAGGATCCACCCCCAAAATCTCCAGGAATTTCCCAAACCAGAGCTGGTAACCCTCTAAACTCTTTGAGGTTGGTATAGGCACCTGGAAAGGGGCCGGAAGGCTGAGGCAACCTTGTAAAAAGTGGCTTGCATGTGTGTATGTGTGGGTTTTTTTTAAGTGGAAAATTCCTATTGACTTTAATGGAGTTCTAGATATTCAGAAATTCTGAATCTCAAGTGTCCTGATTCAGACTCTGAATCTCTAATCTGATTTGGCTGGCTGAACAGCAATTCCCCGAATGGATGCCATATATTTGGCATCCGATTGGGGAATCCCTTTGTTGGGCGAGGAATCCCTTTTCTGGGGCTGGTGCCACCTCAGCGGAGTGATTTCCTGTCTGCAAAGGTAGCACGAGCCCCAGAAGCCGGTGGGCTGGAGAAAGCATGGGGAGGCATTTAAAATATCTCCCCACTCTTTCCAAGCCTTCACTGGCTTGTGGTGGGCTGAACAGGGAAGCGGGGGCTCACTCCAGGCCTTCCCAAGCTTGCAAGCTTTGGTGGGTGGGCCGGGGAAGGCACAGGGAGGTTCTAGAGACTTCTCTGCCTTGCCTGCCTCAGTGGGCAGTCCAGGGAAGGCTGGGGGTTGGCTCCAGGCCTTCCCCGGCTTGCCTGCTTTGGCGGGAGGGCTGGGAAGGATGGGGGGCTGGCTCCAGGCCTCCCTGCTTGCCTGCTTCATCTGGCAGGTTGGGGAAGGCATGGGGAGACATTTAAATGCCTCCCTGCTCCTTCTAGGGCCTTCCCTGGCTCATCTGCCTTGGTGGGCAGCCTGGGGAGGGGCTGACTCCAGGCCTTCCCCCACTTGCCTACTTCGATGGGCGGGCAGAGGAAGGCGGGGGGGCTAACTTGGGGGCAGCCGGCTCCCATCACTGAAGGGAAGGCAACATCTTCCCTTCAGTGATGGAAAATCCCCCCTTTAAGGGGGGATTATTATACCCCATGAGAACATTCCCCATGGGGTATAATTGAGCTGAATAAATTCAGCTAGTCTGATAATATTGGCAAATACTGAATTTTTTCACGTTTGGTAGATCCTAATCCAAAAAATTCTGATTTTTTTTTTTTGGTGCACACCCCTAGACCCAACCCAGAGCTGGCAACCCTTCTGTGTGCTCTCCCACTGCCTGGGGTAATAGCCTCCCCACACTGTCCGCTGACCTTTCCCTGGCCACAACGGCACTTTCCTGTACTCTGCAGTCAATCCCAGTCAGGTATCCTCTAGTGGCCCTTGGCCCTGGGGCTAGTAACACAATGCTTATGCTTGGTGGACTGGTTGGGAGGTAAGCAGACCCAGCTGCACTGCTGACAGGTGCTGGTGTTCCTGAGGCTGTGTTGTGCATTGGCCAGGATTCTGCAAGGAAGTCCTATTCTCAGCACTCTGTTCTAGACCTACAAGATGGTTGTGCGCAGCCAGTCTTGCACTTCACCACCTCTGTGCCACCTTGGCCTGGGTCCTGAGGGGCTACGGGCCTGGGTTCCAGACCAGCCTGGCAGAAGCCTAGCAGCTAACTCAGGGGCAGGTGGCAAGATTTTCCTTTCAGGTTCTAGCAGGATGGCCTCTGGCATTGCTGGTACATGTTCGGGGTAATATACAGAGTACATTAGAAGTGCAGTTTGCTGGTAGGCAAGATAAGTACTTGCTCTGTGTAAAGGTTATAGGGCATTTTCACACACACTAGGTAACGCTCTTTCAGTCCACGTCCAATGCACTTTGCAACTGGATTTCACTATGTGAAATGACAAAATCCACTTGCAAATGGTCACCGAAGAGGATTGAAATGGCTTCATTTAACTTGTGTGAAAGCGCCTTATGTTTCAAATGGCTGAATAAAGAAGTTTCCATGGCAGAGGAGGAAATCCAGCTTGGTTCTCCAGATTAGAGTCCACACAGCTCTTAACTACTGTGCCACGCTGCCTCTCCGATGTTCAGATTTTACTGTTCAGTCACTGTTGACCGAACAGTGCTTTGACAAGAACAACAAAAGGCTTAAAACTCACTGTAAACCCTGTTTTTACTTTTCCTACTGACAATAACAGAGCAAGAGGGACCCCACTTCTACCTACAATGAAGAGAACCTGGTACAGTGCATTGCAGACCTCTTTGCCGCAGGCACAGAAACAACCACCACCACTCTTTACTGGGCATTCCTCCTCATGGCAAATTATCCAGATATTCAAGGTAAGAAACTGTTGTGCGGTGGAACTCCAGATGAACTGATCTCTGTGGTCTGCTGTGATTCTAGGAAATCTCCAAGTCCCACCTGGAGGTCGGGAACCCTAACAGAACCCATTGATTCATGCAGGAAAAGCACTCTGTGTACAGTCAGAGGCCTTTCAGTTATTCTGAGCTGAGCCCTGGCACTGAAAAGGGATTCCGCATCTAGGCCCTGCTCTTAGCTGCTTGACCATAAAACTTTTGCTCTACTCATGCTCAGAGCCATTTAAACCAAACACCTGAGCAGTGGTCCTGCTGCTCAGCTCTTTGGAAAATCCTGCTTTCTGTTCCCTGTGAAAGACTGCAGGGAGTAGAAAGCAGGAGTTTAAACTTTAAATTGTTCATGATCCCATACAAACCAGGTCAGTTTGTGAACCAACCTCTCAGTTCTTATGGGTTCATGGTTCAGTTCGTGGTGGGTTCATGTGGGTTCATGGTTTGGTTCGTGGTTCAGGCACAGACCATGAGCTGAACTGCAAAAATGTGGTTTGTGCCCATCCCTAATTATTGCTTCACAAGATGCATAGCACAAATCTAGGTGCTGAATGGAAAAGAACTTCCAGCTCCTTTTGTGGCCTGACTCAAACTAAATCATCTCTTCTTAGCTACCACCTTATCCCAGCACAAATTATGCTCAAACATATTAGATAATTTTCCATAGCAGTCCTTAAATTTTCCCCTCAGAAAAACACACATTTTCATATTGTCCCTGAATATCAAGAAGGAGGATGAAATCATTCCAAATGTCTGTCAAAATAAAGTATCATCCAGGCACTGTATATTAAACCATCATCCCACAAAGGGTTAATCTCCCCTACTCCCCACCATTGCTGACCTGTCCCAAGCCAATTAGCCCCCTCCCGTGGCTGCTTTTAAGCTCTAAAAAAGGCACTGAGAGATCCCCTCATAGAACTGCTCTGCCATGCAACATCAAGGAAAGGCCTTGGCCTCTATGCCCTGCTTTTGGCCCTCCAGAGGAATTGGTTGGCTGCTGTATGAGAAGGATGCTGGGCTAGATGGACCACTAGTCTGATCCAGCAGGGATCTTCTGATGTTCTTAATGTTTTCAGTCCTGTGGCAAAGTGTGCTTAACTCAGTTATTTTTAATGCCCAGTAAAGGGGATTCTGTATGCCAGTGAGCACATGCTTGGAGGCTTTGCACTTTCTGTTCTTTTCTTCTGTAAATTGTTCATGACAATGGAAATGCAGACGTAGCAGCTAGGATCCTTCACTGCTCAGTTGCTCAGCTGACATTCAGCATTCTGGAAAGGAATGATGTGGAATAATCTTATTTGCAATCAATGGGATTTTCCTCATTCTCATTTTCCTTGCTTGTGAGTTTTTGTTGCTTTGGGTTTTTTTCCTGTTCTTCGTGTGTTTGGCTCTCTCTAGTGGTCAATTTGATACTGCACAGGTTTATGTTTGGCATAAAAACCTGCAGTTGAAATCTGCAGGAAGAGATGCCGGACATAAACAGGTATAATATCAAATCAACCACTAGATGGAGCCAAATTTGTGCAGAACAGGAAAAAAACAACCCAAAGCAACAAAAACTCATAAGCAAGGAAAATGAGCATGTGGAAAAGTCCATTGTCTTTCAAAATTTGCACAGTAAAGTGTCTCAAATAAAACTTTGATTTTGTTTCTCTTAGGAAAAGTCCAGAAGGAGATAGATGATGTTTTTGGTTCCTCCGAATTGTATTCCTACCAAGATCGGAAGAAAGTGCCTTACACCAACGCTGTGATTCATGAGATCCAACGTTCTAGATATATCTTATTGGTTGGAGTCCCCAGACAGTGCTCAAAGGATGTCAACATCTTTGGGTTTTTCATTCCAAAGGTAACAGAACAGTGTTATTTATTTATTTATTTACTTACTTATAAATTGCCTTTCTCGTTGAGACAGCATAGAACAACCAGTGGACAATGCAATGGGACTAGGAGTTACAGAATTAGAGAACACTGAGAACAATAAACCATCTAAGGCAAAGGTATACTATGAAGAATACAGATAGTAGATGACAATGTAGTAGTAAATGCAGTAAAAGCAGATGGTACCTAATTATTGGAGTGGACTACAATCTCATTCTATTATAAAGGTGCCCTCTTGGGCTGTTACATTCTGCTACAATAAGAACATGATTCCTATAATAAAACTAGTAACCACTAGAACAGGGATACCCAATGCCACCAAGTATTTTGGGCAAATGGGCATGGCCATTGCCCAGCAAGACTTTTGATTGGCTGTGTAGTTATTTTTAAATGTTGCATTGGCCACAGCTGCCCCCACAGCATGGGAATCTTCACTGTGTTACTTCTTTTTTTTTGGTATTTTGTGTGTGTGTATGCCTGGAAGTCATGGTTGACTTCGGGTGACCCCTAGTAGGGCTTGGAGGCAAGGGATGTTCAGAGATATGGCTTGCTATTACCTGCCTCTGTGTCATGGCCATGGAATTCCTTGGAGGTCTCCCATTCAAGTACTTGCCAAAGTTGGCCCTGACTAGCTTCCAAGACTGTATGACTTTTCTATTTCCATTCAATGCATCTGAGGAAGTGTGCACGCACACGAATGCTCATTCCTTGACTAAACCTTTGTTGGTCTTAAAGGTGCCACTGGACTCTAAATTTGTTCTACTGCTTCAGACCAATACAGCTTGACCACCTGGATCTCTCAGGAAGGATATTTGAAATCCATATGTGTGTGAACTGTTTGCCAAGGATGAGGAGAATTTGTGTCTCCTACAATTCATGCAAGTTCAGCTTTTTTCACAATCCTCCCAGCTCTCTCCAGACAGACTTAACAGCTTCAAAGTCAGGGCTGCCAACAACCAGGAGAAAAGCATTAAGCCACCTTAACAGAGGCTTAATATTGCTCAACTCCATGCTCTGAGAACCTCTGCTTGCCAATTTCTACACATTAAACCTCTATTAAATAGGCAGGACACATTTCCTCCAGGTTGTTGGCAAACCTAATCAAGGTGCTTTGCGGGGTTCATTGGTACAACTGTACACTTATTCCTTCATGAGCAAAGGAGATGGTCCAGATGCGTCTAAAGCAAACAGTTTCTTCTTTTCAGGGGGCCACGGTTATTACAGATCTCCGGTCTGTTCTTCTTGATCCTAAGAAATGGGAGACCCCTGAGAAGTTCAACCCAAATCACTTTCTGGACAAGGATGGACAATTTGTGGAGAACGAAGCATTCCTTCCATTTGGAGCAGGTAAATGTAGATGTCCAAACTAGTTTATGATTGATATATAAAGATTTGCCCTATTTAGTGTTGAGCTTTCAGGTCCCTTGGCTGTTACATTCTGCTACAATAAGAACATGATTCATAATAAAACTAGTAACCACTAGAACAGGGATAGAGATAAGATGAGATAAGAGTTTATTTTTGTTGCTATTGTTGTTCAGTTGCATAGTCGAGTCCAACTTTTTGCGACCCCATGGACCGCATCATGCCAGGCCATCTCATCCTTTGCCGTCCCCTTCTTCTGTTACCTTCAAACTTTCCCAGCATCAGGGTCTTCTCCAATGAGTGCTCCCTTCTCATTTGATGGCCAAAGTATTTGAGCTTCAGCTTCAGTGTCTGGCCTTCTAGGGAACAGTCAGGGTTAATTTCTATTAGGATTGACTGGTTTGATCTCCTTGCAGTCCAAGGGACTCTCAAGAGTCTTCTTCAGCATCATAATTCGAAAGCATCTATTCTTTGACACTCGGCCTTCCTTATGGTCCAACTCTCACAGCCATACATTACTATTGGGAATACCATTGCTTTGACCATACAGACTTTTGTTGGCAGGGTGATGTCTTTACTTTTTATTATGCTGTCTAGGTTTGCCATCGCTTTCCTCCCCAGGAGCAGGTGTCTTTTAATTTCTTGGCTGCAGTCACTGTCTGCAGTGATCTTGGATCCAACGAACGTGAAGTCTGTCACTGCTTCCACGATTTCCCCTTCTCTTTGTCAAGGAGTGATGGGGCTGGATGCCTTGATCTTAGTTTTTTTTTGATGTTGAGTTTCAAGCCAACTTTTGCACTCTCCTCTTTGACCGTCAGCAAGAGGCTCTTTAGGTCCTCTTCACTTTCTGCCATTAGAGTGGTATCGTCTGCATATCTGAGGTTGTTGATGTTTTTCCTGGCAATCTTAATTCCGGCTTGTGATTCATCCAGGCTAGTATTTCGCATGATAAGTTTCTTTCTTTCTTTCTTTCTTTCTTTCTTTCTTTCTTTCTTTCTTTCTTTCTTTCTTTCTTTCTTTCTTTCTTTCTTTCTTTCTTTCTTTCTTTCTTTCTTTCTTTCTTTCTTTCTTTCTCTCTTTCTTTCTTCCTTCCTTCTTCCTTCCTTCCTTCCTTCCTTCCTTCCTTCCTTCCTTCCTTCCTTTCTCTCTCTCTCTCTCTCTCTCTCTCTCTCTCTCTCTCTCTCTCTCTCTCCAGTGAATCGTAGTGGCTAGACTGTCAGAGTAAGATCTGGGAGACCCAGGTTTGAACCCCCACTCTCCCCTGAAAGCTTTCTGGGTGGCCTTGGGCCAGTCACCTACTTTCAGCCTACCCATCCTCATAGGGCTATTGTGAGGATAAAATGGAGGAGAGGAGTACTATCTAAGCTGCTTTAGGTCCCCATTGGAGGGTATAAATGAAGTATAGAAAAGAATACATTTTACATAACATCACAGTGGTATTATACAGAGTCAGGCCAAATGTATTAGTAATGCTTGTTTTGATGGAGCCCTGAACTTCGATGGCCCTGGGTAGCCCGATTTCATCAGATCTCAGAAGCTAAGCCCTGATAGGCAGAGGCAGGCAATGGCAAACCACCTCTGAATTGCCTTGAAAACCCTGTGGGATTGCCTTAAGTTGGCTCTGGCCACCACCTGCCCCCAGGCTAGTCTGATCTCTTCAGATCTCAGAGGCTAAGCAGAGTCAGCCCTGGTTAGTATGTGGATGGGAGACCACCAAGGAATTCCACAGTTGCTTTGCAGAAGCAGACAATGGCAAATCACCTCCATCTGTCTCTTGCCTTGAATACCTTAATAGGGTCACCATAAATTGGCTTTCACTTGACAGCCCTTTCCAGCACAGTCTTGCTGGGAACTCAGCAATGTTTTCAACAGAAATCTTCCTCAGCTGTTTGACCTCAGGTTCCAGGCCTGGAGATACCAAATGCAGAATGCATGGCCTTCTCCATGGAAAGCCTCTGCTTTACCATGGAGTGATAACTCTTTCCATGTAGCTCCCTGCTCAAGCAACATGGCATTACCCAGGGCTTTTTTGTAGAAAATACCCAGCAGGAACTTATTAGCATAGTAGGCCACACCCAACAGCAGAAACTCAGCATATTAGGCCACACCCCTGACAACACAGCTCATTAGCATATTAGGCCACACACACCATGTTACCAGAAGTGTTGTCATCCAGCCACACCCACCTTTTTCTTCTTATTCTATCTTGTTGTTGTCAAAACCCAGGGCTTTTTTTTGGAGCAGGAATTCCTTTGCATGTTAGGCCACACACCTCTAATGTAGCCAATCCTGATGAGCTTCTGCTGTTGGGTATGGCCTGTTATGCTAATGAGTTCCTGCTGGGCGTGGCCAACTCAGGACCCAGACGGAACTCCGTTCCTGTGTTTTCCTGTCCAAATATAGCCCAGTGTTTCACTGAACTGAGTTCTCTTCAGTGCTAGAGATCAGACCGACCCCATGCTTTCCCTAATGTTGAGTTGAAAGCTCTGCTTCCTTCCTTTGTATGGCTTTATAACGATTCACTCCCTGCCTCTTAGAAACTGTATACAGCACAACAGCAGGCTTAGGAGCAAAATCAATCAATTAAAAAAACCAGTTCTCTATATCCAAGTTATAGGTGGAAATCTTCCCCTAGCAGCTTTGCAAAAAACCCCAAACAATAATGCTCCAGCGTCTTCTCTTCATTTGCTGATCTTTTTCATTTTTTATTTAATGGTTTTTGTTATCTGCAGTATCACTAGACTATGGTCAAATCTGCATTTGCATTTTTAAATCAGTTTCATGCTGTTATGATGCTGTCTTTCTCTATGGCCCGATCTGCATCTAGCATTTGCTCTGCTGTCTTACCAAATCCTCATTGGAACAGAAATTCCCATCTACATTGCATCTGGATAACTTGGAGCCTCCCTGGTTTTGAACTGCATCTTTTTCTGTGCCAGTGTGGGTTTGGTAAAACAACTGAGCAAATGCTAAATGCAGATTGGCCCTATGTTTGTTTGAAAGTCATTTGGAGAAGATTAATTTAAAATGGTGCAGAGGCGCAATGACAGTGGAGCCGCCATGGGAGGGTGCTAAACATGCAGACATGTAAAAGTATGCTAGCACTGTTGAGGTGTGAAAATGAAACCAAATGTAGACAGCCAGGGCTCTTTTTGTAGCAGGAACTCCTTTGCATATTAGGTGACACACACCTAATGTAGCCAATCCTCCAAGAGTTTAGAGCAGCCCCTGTAAGAAGAACTCTGTAAGCTCTTGCAGGATTGTCTACATTAGGGTGTGTGTTGCCTAATATGCAAAGGAGTTCCTGCTACAAAAAGAGCCCTGAAGACAGAGTCAGAAGTCTGGGGCACTGGTGGGAAAGACAAATGCAGATTCGACCTATGTATTTCACACTATTGTTTACGTGTGAGGGTCGCTGTCAAGCTAGTTAGCACCAATTGACATTGCATAGGCAATGAAGCTGGGGTGGACTTCACTGTTCAGTATTCTCCATTCTAAGCCCAGATCTAGTTTTCCCAAAATACTATATTACATCATTATGTAGCTACTGAACAAATGGTCAGATGTATCGAGAGACAATGGTCTGTGCGCATTATATTCTCAACGTCAAGCAGTTGCCAAGTCTCGAAATACCCAACATGAGGCTGTAATCATCAGTTAATGGGGGACCCTGACCAAAATCGGTGCCTAGCATGGTGCCAATCCAGCAATCGAAAGGGGTTATGGTAGGGCTGCCGACCTCCAGGTGGTATGACAAACAAGCAAACACTGTGATATAACTGACAAAAAACATTTAATAAGTATCATATTGTATTATAAAACTTTGCAATATTACAGGTCCATAATCCAGATATGAACTCATTGCATACCAACCTTCCTCAGGAGTAATCCTATTGCATTAAAAGGTGTCAGCCTCTTGCTACAGTTCAATGTTCTATTAGGAGCAACCCAATGTTTAACTTTTTTCAAATAATCCTGGGAAATAACCCATGGTGTTTTAAATGAAAAGCAACGTGAAGCTGAATGGAATATTGTTTAAATTTTTCATTTTAAATTATAATGTAATTATTTAATTTTAATTTTTTTTAAAAGAACTTACTTCTGGTTCCATTTCAAGTGTTTGTAAAGGAGCAAGCCAATCTTGTCTTGTTTTAAATAGGTGCAAAAAGCCTTCTAAATGTTTTTGCCAATTGTATCACAGTGTTTGCTTGTTTGTTGTATTTCCGGTATGGTTACCTGTGATTCCCTTCTTGGTTTTGACAACCTCCAGGTGGTGACTGGAGATCTCCTGCGACTCCATCTGATCTCCAGGCGACAGAGATCAGTTCACCCAGAGAAAATGGCCACTTTGGACAGTGTACTCTATGGTATTATACACCATGGAAGTGCCTCCTCCCTCCTCAGCCTCCCCCCCCCCAATCTTTAGGTGTTTCCCAACTTAGAGCTGGCCACCCTGGGTTATAGAAAGAGCAGTTAGTTGTACTAATTCAGGGGTGTCAAACATCAGGCCCTGGGGGCAACTGGTGCAAGGGAGAAAACAGGAGACTGCTGGGGGGGGAGTGGGTGGAGCCACTCCGAATGTGGCTTCAGCCTGGTGGAACAACCTCGTCTGCTGCAGTCAAGCAGCGTGGGAGCGTCTGCCCAGTGCTGCACCATTTGCTCTCCAGTCCGCCCATACAGGTTTTCTTTTGCACTCCCCCTCCCAGCCGATGAGGCCTTGCAGTGAGGGTACACCAACCCGGAGCCTTACCAGCTGCTGTCCTTTATGCAGTTTCTATCTCTGGTACTTGGCACTATGTTTTATGGCACACATGGCCCAGCCCAACGAAGTGACATTTATGCCAGTTCAGGCCATCGTAAGAAATGAGTTTGACATCTCTGTACTAATGGAAATTGCTGTTGGGCCACTTGGAGAAGAGGGAACAGGCTTTCGTTTATAAGCCCCCATGCCCTTCTCCGAGTCTAAACTGGCTGTTGGTCGGGGAAATGGATGGTGCAGAGCAGGTACAGTAGAGACAACTCATTTGGTGCTTTTCTGTATCCCCTTTGAAGGGGCCCGTGTCTGTGTGGGGGAGCAGCTGGCAAGTATCGAAGTCTTCATCATCTTCACCAAGATGCTGAGGGCATTCACCTTGCAGCCACCAGAAGGAGTGAAAAGAATCGGTGAAGAACCCATAATACGATTGGTTACCCCTCCCCATCCCTATAAGGTCTGTGCTATTCCCCGAAACAATGGATCATAAGCCATAAATGTATCTATTTCGTTCCTATCCCTTTGATGCTCATTCATTGAAATGTGATCGAACATCATGCTAACTCCGGCTGAAACCTGTTCACTCTGTTTTTTGCTTTCTCCATTTGATTAGAGCTGTTTAGAGAAGGAATTCAGACAGATCTAAGAGAGCCAGTCTGGTGTAGTGGTTAGGAGCGCGGACTCTAATCTGGGAGAACCAGGTTTGGTTCCCCACTCCTCCACATGCAGCTGCTGGAATGACCTTGGGTCAGTCACAGGTTCTCTGAGAGCTGTTCTCTTATGAACAGTCCTTGAAAGAGCTCTCTCAGCCCCACCGCCTCACAGGGTGTCTGTTGTGGGAAGGGGAAGGGAAAGAAGATTGTAAGCCACTCCGAGACTCCTTTGGGTAGTGAAGGGCAGGGTATAAATCCAATCTCTTCTTCTTCTAAGACAGTGTTCATTGCACACTTATCATCACATTAAATATGCAGGTGTTCCTTATTTCCTGATTCTGCAGAAAAGCTTTCTACAGAATTCTTCCCATGTTCAGAACTAGAAGTTGGTCATTGTATCTGTGTGTCCTTCAAAGACAAAATGGGAGATTCTTCACTGAATAACATCAGCTTATCCTGCACTGTTCGTTCTCTTAGATCAGGGGTGGGCAAACTTGCTCAGCGTAAGAGCCACATAGAATAAATTTCAGATGGTTGAGAGCCGCAAGACATGAACAAATATTATGAGCACATTTTTATTTAGAAAATATGCAGATTTGCTTTTTATTACCATTAAATGAGACTGCCAAAAATAAAAACAAAAGGGGTAAAAATAGATATTGATAATGATATTTATTTGTCCAATGATATTTATTTGTCGAAGAGAGAGAGAAAGAGGGGAGGTGGAAAGAAAGAATGAAAGAGGTGGAAAGAAAGAGAGAGAAACAAAGAAAGCAAATAGATAGGAGGGATGGGGGAGGGAGGGAGGAAGGGATCAAATGCATGCCTCCCCTTCACTTCCCCAGCTGCCTTGCTGGGAGCCACACAATATGTGTGAAAGAGCCGCATGTGGCTCCTGAGCCACAGTTTGCCCACCCCTGTCTTAGATGGTATTAATCTGATGGTGAGAAATTATGGTCTATAATTTAATGCCTGAAGTTACAGAGTGTTGATGGTATTTTTGAAGTCTAGGAAGGTCAAAATGGACAAAGTATTTCAGATGACTCTGGTCAGGCCTGTATAGGCATGCCCTTCAAGAAGCCCTAGGCACCTAGGTAAGTTTCCTTATCTGATCCTTAATCTCCTGGCAAGAGTTATACCTCGGTAACTTTCATTTCGGGCACGATACACAGGTAAAAATATTACTAGAAAATAGAAACCTACAATTTCCAGAAATTTTGAAGCCACAGGAAAAAAAATGTCCCCCACCTTTTTTTCAGAAAAGCACAAACAATTTTGGGGAAAATGGAAATATATGCAATCCTCACTGTCCTATCAAACCTAAACTCATTTTACTCCTTTAACATAAAATGCATAATGTATAATTTACTTAGCATACAAAATTGTAATATTTTACATGTTTATGGAATTTTAAAGTTATAAATGCCTTTGTTTTACACAAGCAAATCTCCAAATATACCCAATACTTGAGAGAAAACTGCAAGCTGATGCACCCTATACTGTCCTAGCACATGTACCTTAATTTTTGCTACCTAATTTGAGAGACTTCAGTTCTCTATGAGTTTTCCTCTGAGGCTTTAGTACTGCTGCTATTCCACCTGATCTTTTCCTACTCCTGCTACTTACCTGATATATGGTATATGTGACTCAGCAGTGAAGAAGAGGTGAAAAGATCAACCACAAGTCAGGTCAGAAGGACAACAGAAGACATGCAACAGTTGAAAAGCAACAAAAGCCATGCATTTCCCCTCATGAAGATTAGATATCCCTCTAGTGCAGAAATACATCTGGATTTAAGAGCTGTATATGTCTACAGCATACCTAGTTTGTCTTTAAAAGCATTTCACTTATTCAAAAAGAGAAAATATTTCTTACACGTTCCCCCCCCCCCCGTATTGCCCCAAATTTCCAATTGGGAAAAAAAATAAAGGCCTTGAAAACAAACAAACACAATTTAATTGAAGGCTTTCACAGCCGGAGTTCATTAGTTGCTGTAGATTTTCTGGGTTGTATACCGCATGCCATACAGTTGTGGACAAGTTTACATTGGGACCACACAGCATAGCATTCAGACAAGAATAAAAGAACATGAAAGACACTGCAGACTTGGCCAACCTAAAAATCAGCAGTGGTTGAGCATAGCCTAACTCAAACAGGACACAATATTTTGTTCCAAGACACTGAAAGGCTGGACAATTACCATGTCAGAAGAAAGTAGATTTCTTTGAAGTGTGGTATAGGAGGAGAGGTTTTGGTTCTGCAGACTACCAGAAAGACAAATCAGTGGGTTCTAGATCGAATCAACTCTGAACTCTCCTTAGAAGCTAAAATGACTAAATGGAGGCTATTGTACTTTGGTCATATTAAAGACAAAACTCACCAGAATGGTGAGAGGGTTGGAATCTTATGAGGAAAGGCTGAAAGTGTTGGGTATGTTTAGCCTGGGAAAGAGAAGGCTTAGAGGGGACACAATTGCAGTCTTCAAGTATTTGAAGGGCTGTCATGTAGAAGATGGAGCAGAGCTATTCTCTCTTGCTCTGGATTGCAAGACTAGATCTAATGGGTGGAAATTACAAGGGAATCATTACCGGCTAAATATCAGGAGAAACTTCCTAACTGTAAGAGTGGTTGAGCAGTGGAACAGACTGCCTCGGGAGGTGGTGGATGCTCCTTCACTGGACGTTTTCAAGCGGAGATTGGACGACCATCTTTTGGGTATGTTGTAGGTATGTAGGTATGTTGGTCTATCTTTTGGCAATGCTCCTGCAGAGTGCAGGGTGTTGGACTAGATGACCTGCAAGGTCCCTTCCAGCTCTAACATTCTATGATTCTATGAGCCTGTCCGCGGGGAGGGCGGGATATAAATTTGATAGATAAATAAAAGACAATCATGCTAGGAAAAGTTGAAGGCAGCGGAAAGAGAGGAACACCCAACATGAGATGGATTGACTCCATCAAGGAAGTCATGGCCCTCAGTTTGCAAGACCCGAGAATGGCTGTTAACGATAGAATGTTTTGGAGAACATTAATTCATAGGGTCACGGCAAGTCAGAATTGATGGCACTTAACACACACACACACACACACCCATGACAAAAGGCAGCAATTTTACGACACCTTAGCTGATTTTTATTTGAAGTACGATGCACTTTCAGTGCACTTTGCAACTGGATCTTACTGGGTGAAACAGCAAGTCTATTTGCAACTGATAGCTAAAGTGCAATGGAATTGGACTGGAAGTGACTTATTCAGTGTTCAAGAGAGCACCTAAGTCAGTACAATAACTCCCTCTTCCCTCCAGCCATGTAGCTCGCATTCTGTCTATTAGTTTCTAAATGAAGTACTTGGCTTAATCAGGTCATGTGACTGATCCTGTGATGGAGGCTGGTGTACACAGGACTGGTAACCCTGAACTGTGGTGTGATCCCCAGTCTTGGGACCTTTCTTCTCAATGCATGCCAGCGCATTTTCAAATCTTCGAGGAAGGCTGAGGTTCAAGAAATGGTACCCCTGTATGTATACTGTAACACTTGCAACACTTGCAAACAGTTCTAGGTGTCCATGGAATTAGGAAAGGTAGTCCATATTCCTGCACTAATTGTTCATCTGTCTCCTATTCATGTATCCCATGCTAATTTCTGTAGTCACTTAGTTTTTCCTATTTCCTTTCCTTTTATCATTTGATTATGGATTACGCACTTGCTCATCATGCTTTTGTAGTATGTTCTGCCTAGTACCTCAATAAACTACTTAATTTGTAACAAATAAATTCTGGAGTTTGTGTCTTTCTACTAGCAACAGTCCTTACAAGGGTAACCAACCTCCAGGGAATCTGGGGTCCCAGTACCCTCAGGTCCAAAGGATCAGTGTGAAACTAACCCAGGGATGGAATTCACTCCATAGAAAAATAACTGTCTGATCAGCTTCATGCTAACATAGTATTGTATTGAAGTAGCCAAAGTAGAATATGAACAAGGAATAGAATCAGTAGTATATACCCCCCAAAAAAATATTAATAAAAGGAACGTTCCTTGTCTGCTCACCAACCCTACAGAAGGGGTAGTTGAAGAAGCAGCCCCAACATCCAGTTTCATATTATTTTATACTTTTCTGGTCACCTAAAGGATTCAGGGCAAAGATGCCAAGCAGAATGGGGTGGTCCCTGATGGAAACCAGACCCCACCCCTTATCAATGGTACGAACAGCAATGAACTTTTTCCTAGATACATACTTTTCGTCTATTCTCTTCAGGTAGTATTGTGCCCTCCATGCTAATCTCTAATGTTTAGAAGGAGAAACTCTGGTGGAGGACAGAGAAAAAGCAGACCGGCTTAATGACTTTTTTGCCTCTGTTTTCTCCCAGAAGAACTCGAGCCCATCTGGAGATGGTATAGGCCATAACAGGACACCTGAGTGTCCAGTTGACATTGACAGGGAGGTTGTGAAGAGACACTTGGCTGCACTGGATGAATGCAAATCCCCTAGGCCAGATGGTGTGCACCCAAGAGTGCTCAAAGAACTTTCTAATGAACTTGCAGAGCCTCTGTCCATCATCTTCAAGGCCTCCTGGAGGACTGGGGATGTGCCAGAAGATTGGAGAAGAGCGAATGTCAGGGGTCATTTCATAGAAAAAGAGGTGCAGGAGTTCATTTGCATAACTCATTTGCATATGCCACACCCCCTGACAAAAGACAGGCATGCAAGGTTTGATTCCCCACTCCTCCACTTGCACCTGCTGATGTGACCTTGGGTCAGTCACAAGCTCTGGCACAGCTGTTCTCTCAAGGACAGTTTCTGTCAGAAGTTCTCTCAGCCCCACCTACCTCACAGGGTGTCTGTTGTGGGGAGGGGAAGGGAAAGGAGTTTGTAAGCTGCTCTGAGATGCCTTTGGGCAGTGAAGGGCAGGGTATAAATCCAATCTCCTCCTCCTCCTTCTCCTTCTTCTTCTGACATGCCTGGGTTCCCTGCCCAATCGACTCCAAGTGCAGAAAATTTTGCCACAGCATAAGTCACTGAGCTCTGAACATCTAAGAGGAATTTACAAAGGACTTCTGCCCTAAAGTCACAATAAGACTGCAGAGGGCTAAATCTATACAGAAGGGGTAGTCTCATTCCTCCTGATAGAATCTGCAAAACAGGAGGACATGAGTAACTGATTCCACCATATTAGCCATGCATTGGCACTCGAGTGAATTTACCTTGCAGTACAGTGGAGGGGAGTGCCTCAAAACAGGCTCTGGAAAGGGCCCATCTATAGGGCTCATAGGTAATGTTAACTAAATAAGGGGCAGCAGTAAAATTAGACCAGGATTTTATGTTTCTGAAGTTCTTGGGTAGTGAAGCTTCTTCATTTTGTAATTCAATATCATGAAGCCCCTGTGCAACAGCTGTTCTTGCCCTGTTTAGGCTTCCATAGAAGAGATCTTCTGGGAACAGGCCAATCTGATTTAACTTATTAAGAATTTGTGTGGACCAGGCAGGATAAGGGTCCGAGGCTAAAAGGTAAGGTATTAAACCCTTCGGGTTGTAATGAATTTTTAGCCAGAGTGTTATAGCCTGCTCCCAGACCTTTGCTTCAACTCTGAGTAGCCCAGCCTCTTGCCTAAATGTTATATTAGAAGTGCTTCTAGGAACGCCGAACAGAGATCTAAGAAATTTAGACTGAACTCTTTCAAGGGTCTTTAGATTGGCAGAAAGTCCAATTTGTCAGCCATACAGGAGTTGAGCCAATGATTTTGCTTGAAAGGTTTTTAAGGCTATTGGGAGAAAACCTGCACATTTCCTTCTAAATAATCTAAGAATGGCATTTGCACTTCTCTCTGCCAAGTTAGCTGATGAGGACAGATGTGCTGAGAATTTGGAATTATAAGAAAAGGTAATGCCTAAGTACTGAAAGTTCTTAACTTGATCTATGGCATTTCCTTTAATATTTCAGTTAAACTTCCTGAATGACTTACCAAAATGGATGATTTTAGTTTTAGCAAAATTAAATTAATAGTTCATAACTCGGTGTCACATTGCACTTTAAATTTTATCAGGGCTCGCTTCAGGCCAATCCTTGTCTGGGATAAAAGAACAGCATTGTCAGCATACATTAAGGGTGGAACCTTTCTGCTACCTGAGAATGTAGGAGCATGAGTATCAATTGAATGAAGGCATGTGATTAAGGAGGTAACATAGATGTTAATAAGAAGGGAGCCAAAAGGCAACCTTGTCCGACTCCTTTTTGCACTGGAATTCTTTCCGATAGTTTCCCATCTTGTGTGAGTCTTATTTGGAAGTTATTATTTTCATGCAGTTTAACTAATAGAAGCAATAGCCTTCTATCGATACCCATGTCAGCCAATTTGGTCCAAAGCCTTCCCCTAGAAACAGAGTCAAAGGCCGCCTTGAGGTCCAGAAAGGCCGCGTACAAGGTATTTTTCCGATGTTTCACATATTTAAAAATAAAATAATCTAGAACCAAGCAATGATCAATAGTAGTGTGCCCAGGTGTGAAACCAGCTTGTTCAGTTTCAAGTAAGTTGCTATGATCTAGCCATTCAAACAGCTTCTGATATAGGTGTATAGTATATAACTTAAAATCACATTCAGAAGACTAATTGGTCTGTAGTTATTAATTGGTCTGTAGTTAGATGGGTCATAGGGGTTACCCTTTTTAAATAAAGGAACAATTATAGCCAAGCCCCAGTCTTTAGGAATTTGAGTTGAGGCATCTATATAGGAGAAAAGATTTGCTAAGACTGGAACCCACCAATCTATGTGTGATTTTAAAGTCACCTCTTGGGGCTTTTCCAGATTTCAATTGTGACATTAACAGGGTAGTTTCAGAGACTGGAGGCCATTGTGTGGAGTGATCTCAAAGAATATCAGGAGGAGCAATATACCGCTGATCCCTAAATAAGCTGTTATAATGCTCTTCCCATGCTTCTGCAGAAATAGGATTGGGAGCATTAGAAGTCTTGATTTGTGAATTGGAGATGATTTCCCATAAGCTGACATTAGCTTTTTCTCTATTGGCCTTAATAAGGGATTGCCATAAAAGGAAATCAGCAGCTCTTTTTTTGGCTTTTAACAGCTCCTTATATTCCTTTTTTTAAAGTTGTAATTCTAGTTTAGCAGTTAGATTTGGATTTTGTTGAAAGGCCCTAAAGTACTTCCTGAGAGTGAGGTTTGCTTGGGCGCACTCATGATCAAACCATTTCTTATTGGTGAAGATCCTATCATATTTAAGATCTCCAGGTCTCGAGAGCAGAGGTTGGAGATTGGGAATTAATTGGTAGTAATAATAAATTAGAGAGATCCCCCCATCATTATTAGCAGTTAGGACTTGCAGGAAGAACTGGCCATTAGCTGATTGTGTCCAGAGAGAGAAATCATCATTGATATGAGAGGACCATTTAAGTCTAATCCTTCCTGTCTGTTCTGAAAGCTTAGGCTCAGTCATTTCAGGACAGAGTTGACCTGTCAGAAGTCCTAGTGGACCAAACCTTTCGAGGGCTCTGGGTAAATGGTCACTTTCTGTTCTTATGTCAATCAGAAAATCAATATAATCATTATAGAGATCTTGTAAGATAAGAATGTAATCAATGGTCAAGTGCTTTAAGCCTGACTAATAGGTAAATTGGCCAGTAGGAATGTGCATTCAGTTTGTCTGAACCGAATACACCCCCGAAAATGGCCCATTCAGCCCCCTTTCAGGCTGCTCTGGGCCAATTCAGATTCAGCCCCACTATATCCTATGGGCCATTGAAGACAATGGTGAAAACATAAGGTATATTCTGGAGGCTGGAGGGGAGGCAGATTGAGGGAGAGGCTCCAAACTCTCAGAGTAGCTGCAGGAGCCTCTCCCCAAGATATGCACCAAATTTCAAGAACATTGGAATAGGGGTCCAATTCTATGGGCCCCCAAACAGGTTGACCCCATCCCCTCCATTGTTCTCTATGGTGTGGGGAAAGTTACTTTTCCCCACGGTGCTGTTAGTGGCTCTGGGGGGAAGGGGGTTTGAGGGAGAGGCTCCAAATTTTCAGGGTAGCTTCGGGAGTCTCTCCCCACATAAACCCCCATGTCCCAAAGCAACTGGATCAGTGGGCCCAATTCTATGAGCACCCAAACAGGTTACCTCCATTACCTCCATATTTTCCAATGGGGAAATCCAGCCAGCAGCACTTAAGGCAGGCAAGCAGGCAGCACCCAGCTGTCAGACTCTCCCAGAGAATCTCAGGGAAAGTGAACTGTCTTGGGAGGTGCTTGTTTGCCATGATAACAAGTGGCACACTCAAGAACAAGTGGCGCTGTAGCAGTGCAAGCATGCCATAATGCCACACAGAAATCCCAAAAGACCAACAGGAACAACGTTTATACAGGCCCTGCCCTGTATAAATTGATGGTGCAACCACATTGGACCACTCACACCACACACAGCTAAAAGAGAATATTTATAGCACTGGAAAAAATGCAGAAAACGGCAACTACAATGATAAGAGGAGGACACTTTTCCTATGAAAAAAGTTAATGGTATCTTGGCTTTGAGAAACAATGACTGAGGGGTGACATGATAAGAGGTTTAGTATTATAAAATGCAATAAAAATATATTTTTTAAATAGAATGGTAAAATGCAATGTATTTCTCTGGTGTGGTGACAGAAGAGATATAACACTGCACAATCAATCACCCCATCTCAAAGAAAAGGGTACTGTTAGTTAGTTACCTCCATGCATGAGAGGAGATGGATAGAAGCATAACAACAGGGTCTCAGTGGACTACTCTCAGCTTTCTACAATTAAGGACACATTCACACATCAGTCTCCAGTTCTGATAGGTTTATTTGTTTCACCATGTTTTCCCCTGAAATTAAATTCAAACAAATGGTGACCATATAAACGTAGCTTGTTATTCCTGTTTGATCCTTGGATTTGTTAAAACACTTTCATTATGTTGTATGCTAATTTGCTGCTTAGGGATGTGCATTCGGTTTGGCCAACCCGAATAATTGACCAATTACTGCTGATTCCGCCATATTCAGTCCAGCCGGCTGAATAGAAGCTGCCGAATACTTGCCAAAGTACTAGGCAGCTATTTGGCAGCCTTAAAAACAGCTGGGGGAAAACGGGAAGGGGGGGAGTAAAAGTTTACTTACTCTTTTGCTGCCTCTCCCACTGAAACTGGCCTTTCCCTGCCTCTTCCGTGGGTGCAGGGAGGAGGGGAGGGGGAGGAAGCCAGTCACAGCCAATCACTGTCATGCATTTGCAACTTCCAGCTGATGGGGGAACACACAGTATGCACAGTGACAGCTGTGTAGGTCCCAAATCAGCCATGGGAAGGACCTACGCCATCTCATGACTGATGGGATGTGGAACCACCTGAGGAAGCACCACCAGGAAGAGCTTCATCAGAGGGGAAAGACATGCTGCTGCTGGGGTGCCCAAGCGGCCACCAGCAGCCAGCTAGGAGATGAGTCATGCAGCAACCACTTCCAGAGCTCTCCCCCAGAGTTCCGTGGCAGGAGAGGGACACCAGGAATCTCTGACTGAGATGTTTGGTGAGGGTGACACTAGAGAGCCTGGCGGGGGGGGGAGCATGTAAGCAAGACGGTCACTCGCTACATTGCCAAACTGATCATCCTAGAAGGGTTCCACTTCACAGTGGTTGAGAGTCCTGTGTTGCGAAGGATGCTCAGATATCTCACACCGTGGTACATGGCTCCTTCTCATACCACAATGAGGAAAACGATAGTGCCCTCGCTTTACAGAGCTGCCAGGGACTTCGTGAAGGAACGGTTGTTTTGTGTTGCAGGGAGGGCTGTTCACTTCATGACAGATATCTAGACCTCCCAACAGGGGCATGAAGCATATTCCTGATGGGTGTATCCCTGATACTTTAGTTCACCAGAGCCTGCTCTTTCCCCCCCTTTTCAATGAGGAGGGGAGGAAAATAACTAGAGAAGGGGTGAAAATGACGAGAGAAGGGGGAGGGTGGGTGCAGTGGCTCCTACCAGAGCCCTGCCAGGCTTTGCATGTTAGTCAGTTTCATTCTGCAGCTACCAGTACCGGCTATGGCACGGAGAAATGATCTCCTTTGCAGGGCTGGCATTGGGCAAAAAATGGACAAAACGGTTCCTACTGGCCCCCAAGTTTCCAAAACTGCTCCCCCCACCTCTCAGAGAGGCCCCCAGGCCTCCCTGAGGAAACCTCCCTCCTTTTTCTCCTGAAGAGTGTGACTTTTATTTCCTTAAGATTTCATTTCCCTGCCTGGAAGACAATTTATTGTACTCTGTGTGTCCTCCTTTTGGGGACAAATGGAGAAATAATGGAGGAGAATCTGGCAGACCTGGCTCTCTTGCAAAAAACCCTAATTTTACCCAAATTGAATTGCCTTTTATTTAATACATGCAGACAGGGAATACTGAATTTTTTCACAGCCACAGAAACTGGTGTGTGTGTTTGTGTGTATGGGAAGAAGTCTTGTGGAGTATGAGGCTTGTGATAATAAACTTCAGCCTGTCACAGCTGGCTGCTGTGTGACACAGCAAAAAATAAAAGCCACACAGGAGCCTGTGGGGTGGGGGGAGGGAAATTGGTATGCTGTTTGACAGCAGGCCTCTGTGTGACACAGCAGAAATGTCAGGTTGCTTTGGGGGGGGGAATGGGTTTCCGACCTGCCACTCAGAAGTTCTACCGAAGAAACACTCTGCCCTCCCCCTCTTCCTTCCTCCCACCATCTTCAGAGACAGCTGTGGATTGGAAAAAGTTTACCCTGCCTGCCTGCCTGCCTCCCTCCCTCCCAGCAGTGGGCTGCTCTCTCTACTGGGAATTCAGAAGGTTGCTGACCTTCCCCCAATACACAGTGGGAGCCTAAAAGTTTTTTCCCCTGCTACCTTTTGTTTTTAAAAGGGAAGAAAAACCACTTTTTCTTATTTGCTAGCACACGCTGGATGTTTTTTCACACTCTTTATTTTTTTTATTAAAGAGGATGGAAATTGGGGTGGTATGTAAAAAGCATGATGAATGCTTAAAACTGTGCTGGTGTGTAAAAAGCAGATTGCTTTTGAATGCTTAAATTTCTCTCTTTGCTGCCAACCTAGCTCTGCTGGTGGGTTTTAAAGGGGTTGAAATTCACACGGAGGAAGGAAAAGGAGTCTCTTTTGGGAAGAGTTGGGCCTGTGTGCGCTCTCTCTCTCTTTCTCTCTCACCCTGTCCATTGTGAACATGCATTCTATGGCTGCTTCTGTTTAAAACTCTGCTGGGAAGACTGTCCACTTGAGGGGTAAATACTCTGCTGTGGCTTGGCTTTTTAAAAGGGACAGTTTTTTCCTTCTCTCCAGTAACAAACACAAGCCTTTTGGGGAAGGGGCACACTTGCAAGCCCTGGCTGCTTTGCACTGGGGGCTTGCAGGGGGGCTGTCTGGCTGGGGTGGAGGCTCAGGGAACCATCTGCCTCGGGAGAAGGGGGACATCTCACACAGTCATTTCTGCACTAAACATTGTTTGCACTATGTACAAAAATCCCACAGGATTGCCAATTCTCTGTTTCAAAAAAATACACGTTTGCAGTAAG
Source organism: Gekko gecko (assembly GCA_029375565.1). Lineage (NCBI taxonomy): Eukaryota > Metazoa > Chordata > Lepidosauria > Squamata > Gekkonidae > Gekko > Gekko gecko. The sequence goes on along the minus strand of JAPDNY010000008.1, from coordinate 143,019,531 downwards.
CATACACACAGCCATTTCTCTTTTAGGCTCACCCACCCTCTCACTGCATAAAACAATGGCAGCCATTCCCCCGCCCCCTTCTTCCCAACAGACCCTCCACACAACCCTAACTCCTCCTCATTCTTCATTTTCCATTGGACAGTTGCTCAGCCAATAGTGGAAAGCTGGAGGAGGGTGGGACTTCTGGGGGGAGGGAGGAGCGAGTGGAGGAGAAGGCAGGACTTCCAGCTGAGGAACGACCCATCAAAGATTGACTTGACAGAAGGGGCATGAATATTCCTCCTTACAGTTATTGTTTTTCCCCCCATCCCATCAGGAGGCTGGCAGCCCTGCTCAAAAGTTATCAGACTGCAACCACTGAGAATGTTGGGGAGTGCGTGTCTTAACAATTCAAGCCTCCAACCTTTACTAGGACTTCCCAGCCTCCAGTCTCTCACCTGCTTGCACTGTAGATCCAGCAGAGGAACCTCTTATAGTAACCACACAAAGGCAGTCCAGTGGTACACTATATACAAGAGTTTTATTCACAGTATTCACAAGCAAAGTGCTACGCCAGGAATCCAATATACAGGAGAAGAAAATATGGCAGTAGTACAAAGACTTATATACAAACCCCCACCATTCAGTGGACTGCTGAGTCACAGTGACTGCACACTGTTCAGTGCCAGGCAGAACAAGTTGGGACTTGTCCTCTGAGTACATCAGCTGACACCAGCTGACAGGTAGCTGTCAACTTAGATCCTAATGATCTAGCTACTGGAGATTAACATACAACAGAGAAAGAGCAAGATGTTTCTACACTGGTCATCAGGCAGGAGAGATCTAAGGCCTCTTCCATTAAAAAAAGAAAAAAAAATATTGAGGAGTAGTACTGAGTTACATATCTCTGTCCCCTGACTGTCAGGGTCTGATGCTTAGCAGGCTTAAAAATCCTAGCAGGGTAATAATCTTCCAGGTGTTTATATCAACCAGCTGTGTGCCCCAGAACTCATGATGAGTTCACCAGGTTGCCCTGAGAAGGCTGCATCACATGTCACAGTGAATGACTCATTTATTCTCTGGAAACACTCACACCCAGACTAAAATCAACAGTCAATGTCCTAAAATGAGGACAGTAATTCAGCATTCCATTCCACTCAAGAATATCATTCACAATTTAAACCTACCAGCAATTCAACTCTTGTCCTTCATCAGCAGGATATCCTGCACCCATCAGCAGTATGACAGGTTTCAGTTTGCATGACACAAGTGACTCTGGGGTTTAGTCTCCGACCACTGTTAGAAAAGGCACCGGATTTAGGTCTAAAAGGGACTTCCTTGTCCCCAGCATTGTGACTGGTATTTTTCATCAAACCATCTCCCGCCATCAGACGTAAACACATTGGGGTTTGAAGGCTAGGTTGCACCACAGCCAAAGTAAATCTGCACCCAAAACCCAGTTGAGACCTTTCAAGGGATAAGTAGATGAAGAAGAAGAGAAGAGATTGGATTTATACCCCGCCCTTCACTCAGAGTCTCAGAGCAGCTTACAATCTCCTTTCCCTTCCCTTCCCCACAACAGACACCCTGTGAGGCAGGTGGTACTGAGAGAGCTCTTTCGAGAACTGCTCTTGAGAGAACAGCTCTGAGAAAGCTGTGACTGACCCAAGGTCACGCCAGCAACTGCATGTGGAGGAGAGGGGAATCAAACCTGGTTCTCTCCAAATAGAGTCCGTGCTCCTAACCACGACACCAGACTGGCTCTCCTGATAAGGAGAGGGGCCATGGAATGGTGAAGATGGAAGCTGGGAATTGCACAAGTCCCACCATGCCTGAGCTCCCAGGCAGAGGAATGTCAAAGCCACAGTCTTCCCCAATGCCTGAGCAAACCAGACTTCCCAGCTCTGGGACTCACTGGGGATGGGAGGAACGGAGCACCCATCTCCAAGCCAATTAGATTCCCATTATATGGACGGTGACATACAAACAGTTACGCTGGTGTCATTTCAAGATAGACTAGAACCAGGGAAACTACTAGAAACAGGCGGAAGAGAGTTTGACTGCCATATAGTGGCATTCCACCGATCTTCAATATTTGTGGAGGTATTGAAGGAGGACTCCTGCTACTGGGGAGCGAACCCCCACTTTTGAGGTCTGTTGCAGAATAAAAAATTATTTACCTGGTCACCAGCCTTCTACCTGATGTACCAGCATCACTTAGGTTCACTGGCTGGATGGAATTCTGGCAGGACACCAAGTCTTGGTAGAAAAGAGAAGAGGACATAATCCTGCACTACAATCTGTTTATTTGATTCTGACCATGGTATACAAAAGCTTTGAGCATTCACCAAAAACAGCAGTGTACACAATTAAGAAAGAGAACTCTTGTCCATCACCTGAAGACCCCAAAAGGGCGTTCAGGAGGTGGTACTGAACACAGGAATCTGGACAATATTTATTCCCTTCTGCAAGATAATAAAAGACATACATCGAACATCCCATGGGAATGTCATGAGCACACCAGCAGCCAGAGCCTTCCCCTTGATGGCACCATTTATTTATGATTTAATTTATACCCCGCCCTCACCATGAAGGCAGGCTCAGGGCAGCTTATGCCATTTGAGACATAAATAACAATTAAAACCCACATAAAATCATCTAAAATCAGCTCAGTTATAAACAATTCAGTGTTGTAAAGTGCTAGCAATAATTAATTAATTGCTTGGCAATGGCATACTGTATGAGTGCCTACAAAGATGTAACTAAATGTTCTGCTCAATAATCATTCTCTCCATATGCACCTTAACTGGCTATACCCTACCTTTCGATCCATCGCAGATTCTTCTCCACCTTTGGCCAGCAGACAGTCCACCTGAAAGAAGAAAAGAGTTAATTAACATCTTAATAATAGCAGCAAAGACTTCACTAGCGAGCAAATGGAAAGCAAACACTCTTCCTTCCATGCAACAATGGTTGCACAAAGTCTGGGACCTTTTCCTGTTAGAAAAAAAATATCCCTCTGGAATAACCCTAAGGATGTTGAAAGCTGCTTGTTGAATCCTTTGGATAAATAGTATCCGATGCTTGAAAAAATGAATATAGGCAAATTTGAATGAGAAAACATAAAAGATCTCAAATATAAGTATCTAGCCTATGGCTAAACTTAGCAATCCATACAAAATTATCTATTTCCTTCTTTGACTACGGCTTTGGTATTTTGTACTGTAATGTTTTTGCAGTAAAAATTATTTAAAAAAGGGGGGGGGGAGTTCTGTTCCATGATCTTCCTGATATGAGCGGCGACACAGGCTGTAGATGTCAAAGCCAAGGGCCAGGGCTCTAGAGTTAGGATCATTGGTGGTAATAGTGGCAGCGGCTCCTTAGTTGAAGGCCTGGTGGAAGAGCGCCATCTTGCAGGCCCTGCAGAAACCATAAACTTTTTCTCCCTAAGGGATGTCAGTTAGATCAAAGCATCTGTTCAGAGCAGGTGAGGTAGAGACAAAAATCTCTTGAGATCCAGCCTTGGGGCTCAGTGCATTTTTGGCTAAAGGAATGTGAGGTATGTGTGGGAAACCGTTTGTTCACAGCCAGGCACCACTTTGCAACTAGGAAGCAGGCATTGGACATACTGCAGTGCTTCAAGGGAAGAAACCAAAGTCTGCTTTTGCTACGTCTATTCAGTACACCTTATACATAAATGGCCAAGTCTCCCTAAATGGTCAAGTTTCCAGTTTGGTTAAGTGTGTAGTGTAGTGGTTAAGTGTGCGGACTCTAACCTGGGAGAACCGGGTTTGATTCCCCACTCCTCCACTTGCACCTGCTGATGTGACCTTGGGTCAGTCACAAGCTCTGTCAGAGCCGTTCTTGAAAAAGAGCAGTTTCTGTCAGAGCTCTCTCAGCCCCACCTACCTCACAGGGTGTCTGTTGTGGGAAGGGAAAGGAGTTTGTAAGCCGCTCTGAGACTCTAAGTGAAGGGTGGGGTATAAATCCAATCTCTTCTCTCTCTCTTCTCTTCTTAATCCAAAATTCTGCCACAAGGTGATACCTCACAGAATTACTCGGTTCGCTTTCTAATCTTCTGGTAAAGACAATAACTGTAACGATGCCGCATACTTTTGTGAAAGCAACAGTTTCACGTTCAAGCTGCTTATGAGTTTTTAAATGTATGTTGGCTGCCAAGAGGAGAAAACAACCGGGAGGGAAAATGGGCCGAGAGGAGAGCTTCACGTGGCAGCTGAAGAGCTGAGGAAGGGAGAGGTTAACGCATCTGTGATGGACAGTAAACGGTTGATGCTGTAACCGGGTCTGAGGACCTTGAGTGACAGGGGATTCAAATGGAATTCTTCAGTTGAGAGAGCGACAGTTAGGAGGGACAGCTAAGAAGGGACAGCTGACTGGGAAGGAAGGCTAAGAGACTGCGAGAGGATCAGGAAGGATCCTGAGGGAGGGAAGTGCAAAGCTTAGCTAACCAGTCTGAGGGAAATAGCTCCAAAAAGATGGGGATGACCCCCTGGCCTGTGGACAGAGACTGCCAGGAAATCTCTCTCCTCAAGCTGTAAAGACCTGTCTGAATAACAGAGATACTTACCTGTGACAAATTATCTGGAGTGTATTTGTGCACAAAGTTACCTCATTCCTGTTGTCCGTCCTCAAAGTGAAATGAAACTGTTTTGTTCTTTTTGAACTAAAATCAGCCTCTCGTGTGCCATTATCAAACCAGGACAAAAAAGAAGGATTTTAGTCTCTCCCCTCAGTTCCCCAGGCTGGCTCGACACCTGACAATATGCATTCAAACAACTGGGTGGGACAGCCAGATTAAAAGGGGGGGGAGTGGCTGCTCAGCCAAAAAGAAGAGAAATGGAAATCTTGTGAGGGAGGGCGAAATTCTCAGTATCCATTTGGAATCATCTTGTTTGCTTGAGAGACAGTTTGATGAAGTGGTTAAGTGTGCAGACTCTAATATGGGAGAACTGGGTTTGATTCCCCACTCCTCCACTTGCAGCTGCTGGTGTGACCTTGGGTCAGTTACAAGTTCCTTCAGAGCTGTTCTCTCTCAAGCAGTTTTTGAAAAAGCTCTCTCAGTCCCACCTACTTCACAGGGTGTCTGTTGTGGGGAGGGGAAGGGAAAGGAGCCACTCTGAGAGTCCGAGTGAAGGGCGGGGTATAAATCCAATCTCTTCTTCTCTTCTTGACAGTAACATTTCTCTCCTTTGGTCCCAATGACAGATGGCAAAGGAAGATGGAAACATTTACACTGTATGGGCAGGGAATTTCCCTGTGGTGGTGGTGTCTGGATTTGAAGCCGTGAAAGAAGCAGCAATCAACCATTCAGCCGATTTTGATGAGCGACTAGTGACTCCTTTCTTTGAAACCACAGGAAAACAAAGCGGTAAGTTCTGAGAAGAGGTAAAGGTTTTCATGGTTTTCTCCCCAAAGAAATCCTAGAGGAGTGTCACAAGAAGCAAAAAACAAACCCCAATCTAGGAGCACAAAAGTAAAGGTTGGCAAGCGTCAGATATCCTTTCGGTGACTGATGGAAAAAACACCAGCTCTGCATAAAGGCCGTGTCATTTTTATAGTTTTACTTGGTTTTTAATTTGTTTTGCTTGATGTCCTCTATGACCATGTTGTGCACTGCCCTGAGTCCAGTTCCACCTGGAAGGGCGGTTGATAAATTCAATAAATAAATAAATAAATAATCATCATAATCATTCACATTAGCTCTCAGGTAAAGCTGAAAGAAATGCCATCTGAGAAAGAAGGTGCGGGTTTTGAAGAAGCATTAATGAACACGCGTGTGTGTCATCAAGGCACAACTGACTTATGGCTACCCCAGCAAAGGGTTTTCAAGGCGAGTGAGAAGTAGAGGTAGTTTGCCATCCTCTTCTTCTACAGAGATAGATCAAGATGGGTAGCTGTGTTAGTCTGTCCGCAGTAGTAGAAAAGAGCAAGAGTCCAGGAGCACCTTAGAGACTAACAAAATTTGTGGCAAGGGATGAGTTTTTGTGACTCACTGCTCCTACCCTGCCACAAATTTTGCTAGTCTTTAAGGTGCTACTCGACTCTTGTTCTTTTCCTCTACAGAGTTCTTTGCAGAGTACCGGATCTGTTTAGCTTCTAAGATTTGAGGAGATCGGGGTGTACTGTACCATTACACATGAGAAGGCTTTTTTACAGGAGCAATTTTTGATGGTGAAAGGCCATAAGGCTGTTTTGTGCATAAAGACCAACGGTGGCACAGGAGGGTGGGGCTGGGGAAAGAAAGGCACTGTCTCCGTATCTGTATTTACTCACTACTCATAGTGAAGAAATACTCATTTTTTTAATTTTCATCAAAGGAGTCACTTAGGGTGCATACAGTTGTCACATACTAAGATGGAGTGCTGGAGAACAGTTCCTGTCACTGATTGGCTGTGCACCTGTGACATTAGAAAATTATCCCTTTTTCATGCAGTGTTTTTCCAGCTTCAAAACAAACAAGGAAGCACTGATAAATCCTGGGGTTGCCACCTCCAGGACGGACCTGGAGTTCTCCCACTTTTACAGCTGATCTCCAGACGTCCCCTGGGAGGCACTTCCCTGACTTCCCTGCACCCCTAGTGGCCACAGCCAGAACTGCATTAAAATAAAAAGACATTTGGATGGATGTGGCCTGAGGCTGACTTCAGGGGCCCTTCAGCAGACTAGGACCCCCAAATTTTGCCCTCTCAGTCTCCCTTGTCAGCAGCCCTGACTGAAACATTTTACGTGAATTGTTGTTATATTTCATTGATATCTTCAGGTATTTTACTTTCAAATGGTCACACCTGGAAACAACAGAGGAAGTTCGGGCTGGTGACCCTGCGGAAGCTGGGATGGGGAAGAAAGGCATAGAACAGCAAATACACGAGGAGGCCCATCACCTTGTTCAAACCTTTGCGGATGCAAAACGTATGTATTACTAGGAGATTGCTCCATAATTTGTTCCTGTCTACAGAACTCTATCTGTGGGTTCTCTTTTCTGCTTTAACTCATGAATTCCTCTTGCAAAAGCACTCGCTTTCTCATCCTTTAACCAAGCTATCCTGCTGGACTGTTTTATCGTATAGGAAATTTTAGTGGGCAGATCCTCTGTAGCCAGAAGTAAAATATTAAGGGAATCTTATCATTTCTCACCTGGCCATGGAAGTCTTGTTAATATGGAAGGATTCTGAACTAGTATCATCACCTAATTCACTTCTCCTGAAAGGCAATTAGTCCAGAGTTCCAGAAGCTGTGGAGTATCCATATTGATGGATGGCTCCAGAGCAAACTTATTGATGCAGTAGCCAAATTGATCACTCACAACTTTAATGCCAGTAACTCATAAAGTAGAATTTTTGCTCACAAGACTCCACAGCTTAGAGGGATCACTGGGTATGACTCTGTGCATCCTTCTCCTGAAATGCGATTAATCCAGAGTCCCAGAAGCAACTTTCTCCTCCCTTGAATCTCTTTGAAAAGAAGCTGATGGGGAAATGTTAGATTTAAACCACAGGTTTTAATGCCAGACATAAACTGATGTAATATCAAATCGACCACAGGAGGGAGTAAAATACTTGCAGGACAGGAACCCCCTCCCCTGGAAAAAACAAAGAGAAGTATGAGCATTCTTCTATTCTAATATTCTATCAGACCTATCTCAAAATTCCTCATGTTGAGGTAGGCATTAAAAAGCCTTTCCTTTGGAAAGGGGAAAATCATAAACCCATTCTAAAGAATTAGTGAGATGCTTTGGCTGAAAGCCAGGTTTGAAGGCACCAGTTGCTGATGTGTTAAATTAAATACAGTTATGTTCTCATGTTGTACAGTTCTGAGCCTAATATCGGAGAACCACTAAAGGTTTTATCCTCTCTCAGTAAATCAAAATAAAACAACTTCTTCAGAAATAAGTTGTGTGTCCACCTATGTTTAACCCACTAAGAACATTATATATAAGTAGTTAAAGGGTATACATTTCTTCAATTCAGAGACCGGAAAAACGTTTGACAGCTGCCCCCCATCCCCCTGCGGAAGCCATGCTTCCGCTAAGGGAGGGCTATGCTTCAAAAACAGGGATGGGCAAGATGGCCGCCAGTGTCAGCCCCGAAGGGAATGGAGGAGGCTGTGCTATGGGGCTGTTAGCAGCAGGGGGTTTGCAGTGGGGAGAAGGAGTCTGGTACAATGGCAGCCATTTGTATTGTTGTGCTTGGTGCAAAAACTTCAGGCGGTATGGACAGTAAAGCAGAGAGAATTTCCAAGGGAAGCATGTGTGCAGTTTATTTATTTATTTATTTTTAACATGTGCTGAAATGTGTGTTTGGTGTAGGTTTCAAACTTTGCCGGGTCTCTCACGCTGGAGGCTCAGGCTGGCAAGAAAAGAAGAAAAAAAAGTTTTCCTCCTCTTCTTGAAAAAGGAGAGCTGAAATCACCATGCCCCCCCTTCACCACCCACCTCCCCCCTGAGAAAAGGAAAGACTATTGATTCTAACGTATATCTACTAACAAAAAAAGCACATTTTTGCAGACTGTGAAAATTGGGCACAACAACACCCCTTTTTTCCCTTTGGGTTGTGTGTATCTCTGTGTTTAGTGCAGACTCCTCAGTGTCTGAGAAGTCACACACACACACACACACACAGACACACACACACACACACAGACACACACACACACACACACACCCAGCCAGCTGATTTCCACTCTTTGCAAGCCCCCCAGAGAGCAAAGGCACCCAGTTTGCTGCAAAGGGGGAAAAGTGTCCTTTTTAAAAAGTGAAATGGCTGCTGCATATCACAGGAATAGGTAAAGAACAAATAAAGAGAGAGAGAATCTTTAAAGCCTGCTCTCTCTTTCTGCAAACGTCCCGTCCCCCCCCCCCAAGGTACACACACAAACACACACATCGCAAAAAAACAGCTTGATTGAAGCAAAGGGAAAGAACAAATAAAGAGCAGACCCCCCACACACCCCCTTTAACATCTCAGCAACAATTTTAACCCATAGAAAGTAGTGTTAATTTGAAAGCAAGCAGAGAGAGAGAGATTGCACTAGAGAATCTCAAGCCATGAAAAAAAAAAAAAGACAACCAGCTCACTTACCCAGAAAAACATAGGGAATGCCAGTCTCCAGTTCCCCCGTGCCCCCAACTCAAGTTAAAGCATGCAAGCAGGAAATTCCCCCCACACCCCGGTTTCAATCCTTTTTTAAAAGAAATACAGTGTGCAAAACCAGAGAAAATTCTTCTGGGCAAAAATGCCCTTAAAAGCAAAAAGTTTTTCCAGGCAGTTGTGTGTTGGAAGGAAGACAGCAAGCTTCTGTACTTCCGACAGAACATGCAGCTCCAAGGGGCGGAGCGAAGATTTCTAGCCCAATCCTAGGCTGTTTTCAGCCCCGGGAAGTTTTGAGCTGTGGCAGTCAGCCAATCCAAAAACTACTCAAGCACTTGTCAAAACTCTGAATGGGTGGAGGTTTTTTCCCAGGAGAGTTCCGTACACACCCCACCCCCAGCCAAAGTTGGGGTGTTTGGTTTATCTATGAAGATATCTGGCGTTAGAGCTAGCGGTCAACAGGAAGATGACATCATTGCTGCTCCAACCTAAAAACAGGATATGCCTAGTGCGAAAAACAGGAAAATTGTGTCATTTTAAAAAGATTGGAGGGGGGATTTTTATATCTCTCCACTGATTTCACTCAAAATGTGTGTCACAGTTTTAAAAACCTGTTTTATTTAAGATATGAGAATGTTTAAGCACACTGACCATTTATAGCAATATTCCGTGTCTCTGGTGAAAAAAGGTTAATCACATATGATTGTGGCATAATAGCACGAGGCATTTTAGGGTCCCTGTTGTCGATCCACAATGTGTGAAGGAGAGAATGACATCGATACTGCACACACACCTCAAATACCAGCACATGTATTTTGAGACAGGGACAATATAATGAGAAAATGTGGCCACTATTGTGTTCATGCCCACCCTCTTTCCCTTCTGTGTGAAGTGAAATAAATCATAGGGGAATTGCAATAAACAATACACCGGTCCCGCAGTGTGCGCCGTGGTATAGAGGACCCCGGCCTTCTAGGAGAGGTCAGGGGAGTGTCCCGAGGCGGCACGTGCGATTTGGGGGCTGTAGGAGCTGTTTTGTCGATTTTAGCCTACGCCGACCCTGCGAGGTAGAACACCCAAGCGGCACCTGGTTTCATTTCGGGGTATCGAGTGACCCCTCAGCGGTCTCATCTTGACAAGGGGGACCTCTGGGCAGTATTATTGGGGTGATTGGGGGTACCCCCAAAATTTCGATTTTGGGGCGCCCTCCTCCGTCACATGTCTGGCGACATTTAAACGTGCCAATGAGCACTGGAAGGGGTGTTTCCAGGGTAGCAGAGATAAAAGGGCATGCTGCGCAGCTGTGAAGATGGGGGAGGGGGACTGAGACTGTATATTTGTTGTCTAATAAAAAATACTTTTATTGTAGTAAAAGAGAGTGAAGCATCATGGTTCATCATCAGGATGTATTAAAAGGGATTTATTTTAACCCCAGCGAGATTGGAAGTTTTGGAGGGGTTGAATCTCTTTTTCAAGCAGCTTCTAAGAGGGGGCATCGGGTGAGCAGAAAAGAGGTGGAAGCGTGGCTCGATGATCAGGATGCCTATGCCTTGCATAAAACAGCCAGAGTGCATTTCAAAAGAAACAAGGTAATCGTGGGGGATATCGATGAGCAGTGGCAGGCAGATTTGGTGGATATGCAACAATATTCCAAGTACAACAGGGGCTACAAATACATTTTAACGGTAATAGACATCTTGTCTAAATACGCATGGGCCGTGCCTCTGAAAGATAAGGGAGGGAAAGAAGTGTCGGTCGCTTTTAAAAGCATTTTCACGGAGTCAGGGCGAACCCCTCAGAAGCTGCAAACAGATAGGGGCAAAGAGTTTCTCAATAAAAAAGTGGGTGCTCTGTTAAAACATCACGGAGTTCACCACTTTGTCACCAACAATGAAGTCAAGGCTGCAGTGGTGGAGAGGTTTAATAGAACTTTAAAGACCAAGATGTGGCGGTATTTTACAGCCAAGAACACTTTTAACTATAGGGATGTGCTACAGGACCTGGTCAAAAGCTATAACCACAGCTACCACAGAACTATTCAGAAGCGGCCTGTAGACGTGAAGCCTTCTAACGCGCTCGCCGTGTGGAGACACGTGTATGAAGCAGTCCCCACAAAAGAAGCCCCATTTCTGTTTAGAAAGGGAGAACGAGTGAGAGTCTCTAGAACAAAGGGAACTTTTGAAAAGGGGTATGAACAGTCTTTCACCGATGAAATCTTTATTATAGAAGAGGTGGTCAGAAGGGGGAGAGGCCCTTGTACCATCTGGTAGATTTTGACGGTGAGCCGATCCTAGGAGGTTTTTACCCGGAGGAGCTGCAAAAAGTGACCAATTGGAAAGACAGAACATACAGGATTGAGAAAATTATAAAAAGCCGAACAAACAAGAAAAAGAAGTTTTTCTTTGTCAAGTGGAGGGGGTGGCCACCTAAATTTAACAGCTGGGTCCCCGCTGAAGACATCACAGAGAAGGATGGAAGATGATGGGTTTTACATCACGCTCCCTAGCAACGCTTCTAAGGATCTATTTCCTGAAAATACCAGCGCTTCATTCACGGTGCGCATGTTTAAGCCTCTGGAGTTGCGTGGGGAATGGGAGGTGGGATTGGTGGAAATTCACTACCCTCACAATTGGTACACATTTACCAAGCCAGCTAGATTCCAGATTTCTAATGGGGCTGTTCACCAGGAATATCAGCTGCGCTCTGGATACTACTATGATATTCGCAGCATAGTTGAATTTATGAATAGCGCTGTCAAAAAACAGACGCGGCCTCCCCCCGATCTACAGTTCTATTTTGATCCAACGCAAGCGATACTCAGGTTTAACGGGTCTGATATTTACTCTGTCACGATGAGTGAAGAATTGGCCTACGTGATGGGAGCTCCTCCCAATGTTCCCATCAAAAAAATCCAGAACTGCGCAGATATTACAGGGGGGGTTAATACCCTGTACCTGTATACCGACATTGTAGAACACCAAAGAGTGGGGGACACGGCGGTGCCCCTTCTACGCTGTGTTCCTGTACAGGGGAAGCCTCACGACTTTATCACGGTCTTCTATAACGAGCCCCACTACATACCGGTCAATAAGCACCACATCGAAACCATCAGCATAGAGATAAAGACGGATCAGAACAGCCCAGTGCCATTTCGCTACGGGAAAGTCATTGTGAGGTTGCACATTCGTCCGCGGAAAAAATGGTGATTGTGAAAGATTACGGGGATCCCACGATGCTTAGGAAATATTACCAATCTCAAGTGGGTCATGCTCTCCCCGGATTTCACGGCGCGCCCGTTATGTACGGGGCGGGGGTGGGAGGTATTTTCCGACGGCTTTTTCGAATGGCCGTGCCACTTTTTAGAAAAGGGGTAGACATTGTCAAGCCGCACTTGAAATCAGCCGCTCGCAATATTGCTCAAGACGTCGTGAGCCGCGTGACCAACAGAGTTATGAATAAACTTGGACCACAGGAAGGGTCAGGCTTCCTGTATCTTAAAAGAAGGGGTGGTCTTAAAAGAAAATGGTCAACCATGCGCAAGGGCCCCCAAGTCCTGTTAAAAGGAGCCACGGGGGCACTACGAAGCAGAGAGCAGTGAGGAAGGGGAGAGGAAAGAACAACAAGAAGAAGCAACTCCGCCGAGGGCTAAAGGACGTACTATAAACAGCCATGGCTTTCATCCACTGTAGCTCGGAAGAGTGCGTAAAGTCTGAACTGGACCTTTTCCAGATAGCCCCGACCCAGACCAGCATCGAGAAGAGCTTGTATATCGAAGTCCCACCCCTTTCAGCCCTTGCAGGATCGGCACCTCTAGAGTTTTTCATAGCCGGGAATGGGGAAGATTACCTCGATTTAAATAATACCCTCTTGTATGTGAAATGTAAAATTACTCGAGAAGATGGCACAGACATTGGTGAGGACACAAGAGTGACGCTGGTGAACTATCCTATCGCCACCATCTTCAGCCAACTGGACGTGACCCTGGGAGACCGCCTGATCAGCCAGAGTAACAATTGCTATCCCTACAGGGCAATGATTGAAACAATGCTCAACTACAGCGGGGAAACCCTAGCAACCCAATTTTCCGCAGGGGGCTTTTATAAGGATACACCGGGGCAGCTGGACAACACCGTCAAACAGGATGCCCCCAACTCGGGGTTTGGCATGAGAGCGAAGATGACCGCAGGGAGCAGGACGGTAGACCTCTTAGGGCACCTCCACGCAGACCTATTTTTTCAAGAAAAACTGCTCTTAAATGGGGTAGATGTGAAAATCAAATTAACACGTAACAAAGACACTTTCTGCCTGATGAGCGGGGAGGCTGCGGGAGCACAGTTTAAGCTTCACCTGGATTCAGCCTCTCTCTTTGTGAAAAGGGTGAAAGTTGCCCCCAGCGTCCGACTGGCTCACGCCGAAGCTCTGCTGACATCAACAGCAAAATACCCCGTGGACCGTGTTGGCATGAAGGTGTTCAGTATTCCAGCCGGTGCACGTGTGAGCAATCAAGACAACCTGTTTTTGGGTCAGCTCCCCAAAATGGTGGTCATGGGTTTGGTGGACAATGATGCTTTCAGCGGCAGTTACACCAAAAACCCTTTTAACTTTAAGCATTACAACATTAACTTTGTAGCTCTGTACGTGGATGGAGAGCAGGTCCCCTCCAAGCCCTTCCAGCCTGACTTTGCAGCGAAAAACAACGTGAGAGAATACATGAGCCTTGTGCAAACTGCGGGAAAGCACCTACAGGATAGACCTATCCTAATAGACCGTGACGGCTACCGGGTAGGGTACACCCTGTTTGCTTTTGACCTCTCTCCTGACCAGGAGTGCGGAGACCATTACTCCCTGATCAAAACGGGGAACCTGAGAGCGGAGATACGTTTTGCAGCGGCTCTGCCCCATACTGTGAATTTGATCGTGTACGGAGTGTTTGACAACGTCATCGAGATCAACCACAACCGCAACGTGCTCTTTGACTACATGTAGCATGGACACAATCCAGTTATCACACGGCTTGCTTGACAGCCCTCACACCCGGAAAACCTTCCTGGGAGTCTTCCCCAGCGATTGGCTCCCCACCAAAGCAGTGACCCGGAGACCCATCTCTTTAGTGGTAAACACGCACCCCCACAACCTCCCCGGGGAACACTGGCTGGCGATCTACCTCCCGGACCATAGCACCTCAGAGTTTTTTGACTCTTACGGGAATGCGCCCTCTAGCTATCTCTTTCCCCCAACTATTATGGATTTTTTAAACAAAAATTCTGAGGAGATTCATTTTCATCGGAAGAGGCTCCAAGGACCGGCATCGACCACCTGTGGCCATCATTGCCTGTTTTTTCTCCATCACCGCTGCAGAGGCATCCCCTTTCACACGATCGTGAAGATGTATTCCCCCAACCCCGAGCAAAATGACAGAATGGTCATGAGTTTTGTGAAAAGCACCCGGAAGAATTCATGGACTTTACCAAATATGTACACACCTGCCCAAACCTGTGTTTCTTGTGCCCCTAATAAAAGGTTGTTGGAATCTTAATACGGGTAAATGTACCTTTTTTCAAAAATCACTCAGAGATAAAGGTTTGCATTTCAAAGAATTTATTTTTCGTTAGTCAACCACTTTGACACTCTATGTTTTTTTCTTTTAGAGGAAACAGGGAGGGGTGAAAGCTTTTGTTTTTTAGAAGAAATAACAGGTGTGCGCTTTAAAACGGGTGGTTGTGGGCTTTTCAAGTCTTCTAACATTTTTCTAGTAGTCAGGTTGCCAGCGACCGATGAGGGGACGTTGAGTTCAGCCAGAGCCATCATAAACACATCCATGCCTTTAGGCTGTGAGACAGAAGAGGGAGGATGCGTCTGAGTAATTGCCTTGATGAGGTCCTGCAGGTTGCTTCCGGCGACTGGGGCCCCTCTATAAAGAAAAGTTCCCCTTTCATCCCAAGAGGCAATTTCTCTGTTTTGATTCATTTTCTTTAGCAGCACACGAGCGTTGTTCCTGTATCGGCGTGGCAGATTCTCTAGCACCTCTTCAAATCCAGGTGCATTCTTTTCATCAGGGTCTGTCATTGATGACGGTTGCGGGAGATACAGATTCAACTTGGTTTTCTCTTCCTCCCCCATTCTGACATGCGTTAGATATTTCTGAAGGAGAGAGCCGTAGAGTTTAGCTTTCTCATATTCAGACAAGTCCCCTCTCTCTAGAACAGTTTTCATCTCCCTGTCTAGAGAGTGTACGGCCGTGTGCCTGATGGGTTCACCCTCTGGGGGACGTGGAATGGTTAGGCGTTCTAATTGCTGGCTAGGGACCAGATACATTTTCTCTGCATGCTCCATCAGGAAGGGATTAAAAAGCTGGTAATCAGGGGCAGAGCAAAGCCCAACAGGGAGCCGATAAAACCGCCCTGTTGCCTCACCAGCTTCTTCTTCTTTGTCAGAGGGATTTTGGAGCTGCTCAGAGATTTGATGACTGCACGTTTTTTCGCAGGACTGTCTTCTGGCGCTGTGACAGAGGGATGACGCCTTTTAGTGCGTTTAGAGCTATCTCCCCAATAGCCTTGATTAGATCATTTGGAGCGGCGCACAAAATAGCTTTCCTCAGGCGAGGGGAGATTTTGAGACGAGTTTCAGGAGAGTCCCGTTTCTTTTTAAGCAGGCCGACATGCTTCCGTTGTGGCAGGCACCCTCTTCTTAAAAGCTCTAAGGCGTTGTGTATCAGCGTCTTTTAATCCCCCCAGTTGTTTTTTTAATAACATAGCAAACTGGGAGGTCAGGGGGAACATGCCGGTGCGCAGCCTGTAGGACTCTGGTGTGGTCGCGTTTAAATCCACTACCAGGTACCCGTAGGGCTTCCCCGTGGCATCCTCATAAGCCTCCATAAAAAAGGCAGCTTTCCCTGGGTACATCTGCCTGGCCAGAGTCACTATTTGTAATTTATCTCGTGGGTTTTTAAATAACACCATGTACTTGGTATTCAGGTTGATAGTTCTGCTGCTCTTGCCTTGGCAGAATAGATTCTGCACGATGTAAATAATACTTAGATTTCTGTGGTGAACATATTTGGTGAAAGCATTTTCGATTTCACCGCTATCAGAAGCACACGCCATCAAATCATCCACCACAACGAGGTTTTTTTTATTACAAGGTAACAACCCATCATCATTCAAGTTTGAGGGCAAACCCTCTACAAACTTTATAAAGGAATAACGTCTGAGCAATTCTTCATACAACGGTTGCCAGCATGCATAAAACCACACAATATTATCAGGCATGACAGAAAGTGTAGAATTTGCATTCACAAGCAGGCTTTTTATAAAATAACTTTTCCCACAATTGCTGGGGCCCGCAAGGATGGCCGAGAAAGGGTGGCGCCACCTTGTATCCATTTCAGTAGCCGTAGGGCACGCTCTTAAAACCCTCTCTGAGCACACGCTTGTCGTAAACCACCTTCTGAGTTTTTTAAAGATTTTTTGTTTTAATTACAAAGTTCTGTTTGTCTCTAACGATGCCCCGGTGACTCACCGTGATCTCGCCAGGCTCAGAACCAGAAACGTGTGTGAAAACCAAATCCTTCAAACTGTCAAAATGGATCTTTTCCCTGTTAGCGGCATTCAGCGTAATGCCCTTTACTTTCAGACATGCCTCCCCTCCTGACAGCCTGTAGCCATAAGTTTTGGGGCCTGCAGAAACAAACTCCTTTATATGCTGCCCCGCAGGGACTTCACTCGTCAGCTCCCCTAAATAATCTCCCAGCGGGGGGTTCCAGTCACCAGGATGGCTCACAAATATCACAGAGTCGGTGTCATGATATAAACAACGCTGCCCTAACCGGTCGAGCAAATTGTAGAGCTCCAGCCTCGCATAAGCGGTGGTGAAAGCTGCTATGTACACATTCGTGTAGCCGGGAGATGTCACACGGTCCCTAGCGTGTTTCCAAGATACGCAGGCAGCATCCTCGCTGATGAAACTGCAACAGGCAACCTCGTAATTGTCTGAAAATAGCAGCTCAAAAAGCGATCTGTGTCTTTCACGATTTCGGTGGTTGGCAAGTTTGTTCTCTGTGCAAATTTACCCCACAGAGAATTGAGAAAGAGTTTAGCGATCTGGCGCTTTGCGGGGTTTGGAGTTATATGAGAGGGACGTGAAAGCTGGTAGCTTTTTAAAGATAGCGTGGATGGTGTATAGCGCAGCATGCCCCTTTTATCTCTGCTACCCTGGAAACACCCCTTCCAGTGCTCATTGGCACGTTTAAATGTCGCCAGACATGTGACGGAGGAGGGCGCCCCAAAATCGAAATTTTGGGGGTACCCCCAATCACCCCAATAATACTGCCCAGAGGTCCCCCTTGTCAAGATGAGACCGCTGAGGGGTCACTCGATACCCCGAAATGAAACCAGGTGCCGCTTGGGTGTTCTACCTCGCAGGGTCGGCGTAGGCTAAAATCGACAAAACAGCTCCTACAGCCCCCAAATCGCACGTGCCGCCTCGGGACACTCCCCTGACCTCTCCTAGAAGGCCGGGGTCCTCTATACCACGGCGCACACTGCGGGACCGGTGTATTGTTTATTGCAATTCCCCTATGATTTATTTCACTTCACACAGAAGGGAAAGAGGGTGGGCATGAACACAATAGTGGCCACATTTTCTCATTATATTGTCCCTGTCTCAAAATACATGTGCTGGTATTTGAGGTGTGTGTGCAGTATCGATGTCATTCTCTCCTTCACACATTGTGATCAAACAGGACCCTAAAATGCCTCGTGCTATTATGCCACAATCATATGTGATTAACCTTTTTTCACCAGAGACACGGAATATTGCTATAAATGGTCAGTGTGCTTAAACATTCTCATATCTTAAATAAAACAGGTTTTTAAAACTGTGACACACATTTTGAGTGAAATCAGTGGAGAGATATAAAAATCCCCCCTCCAATCTTTTTAAAATGACACAATTTTCCTGTTTTTCGCACTAGGCATATCCTGTTTTTAGGTTGGAGCAGCAATGATGTCATCTTCCTGTTGACCGCTAGCTCTAACGCCAGATATCTTCATAGATAAACCAAACACCCCAACTTTGGCTGGGGGTGGGGTGTGTACGGAACTCTCCTGGGAAAAAACCTCCACCCATTCAGAGTTTTGACAAGTGCTTGAGTAGTTTTTGGATTGGCTGACTGCCACAGCTCAAAACTTCCCGGGGCTGAAAACAGCCTAGGATTGGGCTAGAAATCTTCGCTCCGCCCCCCTTGGAGCTGCATGTTCTGTCGGAAGTACAGAAGCTTGCTGTCTTCCTTCCAACACACAACTGCCTGGAAAAACTTTTTGCTTTTAAGGGCATTTTTGCCCAGAAGAATTTTCTCTGGTTTTGCACACTGTATTTCTTTTAAAAAAGGATTGAAACCGGGGTGTGGGGGGAATTTCCTGCTTGCATGCTTTAACTTGAGTTGGGGGCACGGGGGAACTGGAGACTGGCATTCCCTATGTTTTTCTGGGTAAGTGAGCTGGTTGTCTTTTTTTTTTTTCATGGCTTGAGATTCTCTAGTGCAATCTCTCTCTCTCTGCTTGCTTTCAAATTAACACTACTTTCTATGGGTTAAAATTGTTGCTGAGATGTTAAAGGGGGTGTGTGGGGGGGTCTGCTCTTTATTTGTTCTTTCCCTTTGCTTCAATCAAGCTGTTTTTTGCGATGTGTGTGTTTGTGTGTGTACCTTGGGGGGGGGGGGACGGGACGTTTGCAGAAAGAGAGAGCAGGCTTTAAAGATTCTCTCTCTCTTTATTTGTTCTTTACCTATTCCTGTGATATGCAGCAGCCATTTCACTTTTTAAAAAGGACACTTTTCCCCCTTTGCAGCAAACTGGGTGCCTTTGCTCTCTGGGGGGCTTGCAAAGAGTGGAAATCAGCTGGCTGGGTGTGTGTGTGTGTGTGTGTGTGTGTGTGTGTGTGTGTGTCTGTGTGTGTGTGTGTGTGTGTGACTTCTCAGACACTGAGGAGTCTGCACTAAACACAGAGATACACACAACCCAAAGGGAAAAAAGGGGTGTTGTTGTGCCCAATTTTCACAGTCTGCAAAAATGTGCTTTTTTTGTTAGTAGATATACGTTAGAATCAATAGTCTTTCCTTTTCTCAGGGGGGGGGGAGGTGGGTGGTGAAGGGGGGGGGCATGGTGATTTCAGCTCTCCTTTTTCAAGAAGAGGAGGAAAACTTTTTTTTTCTTCTTTTCTTGCCAGCCTGAGCCTCCAGCGTGAGAGACCCGGCAAAGTTTGAAACCTACACCAAACACACATTTCAGCACATGTTAAAAATAAATAAATAAATAAACTGCACACATGCTTCCCTTGGAAATTCTCTCTGCTTTACTGTCCATACCGCCTGAAGTTTTTGCACCAAGCACAACAATACAAATGGCTGCCATTGTACCAGACTCCTTCTCCCCACTGCAAACCCCCTGCTGCTAACAGCCCCATAGCACAGCCTCCTCCATTCCCTTCGGGGCTGACACTGGCGGCCATCTTGCCCATCCCTGTTTTTGAAGCATAGCCCCCCTTAGCGGAAGCATGGCTTCCGCAGGGGGATGGGGGGCAGCTGTCAAACGTTTTTCCGGTCTCTGAATTGAAGAAATGTATACCCTTTAACTACTTATATATTCAAGGATCTCTCTGGTGTTTTTAAAAAATAACATTTTTTAAAAAAGAACAAACTGCTCCCTTAATAGACGACCAGTTTTCAATCAACACAGTGCCTCGACAAAGCAAAAAGGGGCAGAGAAGTTATCCTGGAACTTCAACTTGTGCTCTTAGTATTAGCCAGAAAGGTAGAACTGGTTTTATACTGCTGGCTATGTGCTGTAACAGTAAATTCATTCATTCATTCAGAAAGGCAGAATTAATATTAATATGAGTACCACTTATTTTATTTTTCAGGACAGCTGCTTGACCCTGCAATAGCCCTCATTAATTCTGTCACTGACATGATCTGTGCTCTGACCTTTGGTCAGTGGTTCTCTCTCGGAGATGAAGAATTCCTCAAGTTGAGAGATGCCTTAAAGACTTTTGTAAATTTAGAGCAACCTTATTCCATCTTGTAAGTTGCCTTTTTTCCCCTCACACTGAATCAGACATGTCTCCCAAAGCCCTCCCAAACATTCCTTGACATTAAAATTTAACTAAATCTCTATTTCTTTATCTGAACATGAATTTATACCCCTTTCTGAAAATAGCTAGTCCTTGGAGACACATAGAGAAGGGTATTGGTGTGTGTGTGTGTGTGTGGAAGATATTCACTGAGTAGATACCAGAATGTCTCACCTGATATTGCCAACTCTGGGTTGGGAAATGCCGGGTGATTTTGGGGGTGGAGCCTGGATAGGTAGGGGTTTGGGGAGGTGAGGGGCCTTAGCAGGGTACGATGCCATAGAGTTCACCCTCCAAAGCAGCCATTTTCCCTAGGAGAACTGATCTTGGTCATCTGGAGATCAGCTGTAAAAGTGGGAAATCTCCAGGTCCCTCCTGGAGGTGGCAACCCCAGGATTTATCAGTGCTTCCTCCTGTCCAGTTCTCTTGAGGACTCTTGGGAGGAGGTGATATGCTGAGCAGGCAAATAACAGGAGAAGACACACTAGTGTGTCTGTTTAAGCAGTCCATTCCCTGCAATTCATCCTCCAAAGCATCCCAAAGATGCTTTTCAGGAAGAAAAAAAATCGAGACATTGTGAAGTGGGAACCAAAGGACTTTGATTTATGGATTCGGTTGCAGAGCTTCCTTGCAGTAGTTACAGGACTGTTCCTTTTTTCCTTGCCTGTAGCTGTCTGACCTGTTCCCAGGGATCATGAAGCATCTCCCAGGACCTCACAAGACGGCCACTGCTGCCCTCGATTTTAGAGGTGACTTTGCAATGAAGGAGATACAAAGGCATAGAGTGCATCAGGCACTGCACGAGCCATATGATTTCACTGATTACTATCTACTTCAGATGGAGAAAGTAAGTATTGGGGTATTTACTCTTTTCCAGCCTAACCAACCTCACACATCTGCTCTGAGGAAAAATGAGTGGGACCTGTGTCCAGAAGAAGAAGAAGAAGAGATTGGATTTATACCCCGACCTTCACTACCCAAAGGAGTCTCAGAGCGGCTTACAAACTCCTTTCCCTTCCCCCTCCCCACAACAGACACCCTGTGAGGTAGGTGGGGCTGAGAGAGCTCTGACAGAAACTGCTCTTTTCCAAGAACAGCTCTGACAGAACTATGGCTTGCCCAAGGTCATCCAGCTGCTGCAAGTGGAGGAGTGGGGAATCAAACCTGGTTCTCCCAGATTAGAATCCGTGCACTTAACCACTACACCAAACTGGCTCTAGCCTGAGTTTCTAAAAATTAGTTGCTAAAAATGTAATACTATCTATTTTTTTAATGGGGTTTAAGATTCTGTTGGCGCCACGGTGGCTCAGAGGTTAAGACGCTGAGCTGCAGACCAGTTCTGTGCACCTCGGCATTTAGTAATGCTGACCACACGACCATGGAAACATTTTCAGACAGTGCTGGCTCTTTGGCTTGGAAATGGAAATGAGCACCACCCCCTAGAGGCGGATTCGACTGGCTTTTGAGCAAGGGAAACATTAACCTTTACTTAAGATGTTGTTGGGACTCACATTCTTGAAGTATATTGAGTGCATACGGCTCAGTGTGAAGGACAGGCTAATTTGTAGACATAGTACACTCTCATTTCTTTGTCATGCATTATGGACTTTTCCAGATTCTTATTTTCCTTGCTTGTAAGTTCCTGTTTCTTCGGGGGGGGGGTGTCCGTTGCACATGTGTTTCCCTCCCTATAGTGGTCAATTCAATATTACACTGATTTATGTCTGGCATAAAAGCCTGCACTTTAAATCTGCAGGGAAATATGCCAGGCATAAACCTACACAATATCAAATTGACCATTGGTCCAGTGGGCCTTGCCCAGTGGCTGGAACCACATAACTGGGATAGAGAACACCCGGAATTACAACTGATTTCCAAGTGACAGAGATCAGTTCCCCTGGAGAAAATAGTTGCTTTAGAGGGTGGACTCTATGGTAATGTACCATGCTGCAGTCCCTTCACTCCCCAAACCAGTTTGGTGTAGTGGTTAAATGCGCAGACTCTAATCTGGGAGAACTGGGTTTGATTCCCCACTCCTCCACTTGCAGAACCTGGATGACCTTGGGCAAGCCATAGTTCTGTCAGAGCTCTCTCAGCCCCGCCTACCTCACAGGGTGTCTGTTGTGGGGAGGGGAAGGAGTTTGTAAGCTGCTCTGAGGCACCGAGGGAAGGGTGGGATATAAATCCAATCTCCTCCTCCTCCTCCTCCTCCTCCTCTTCTTCAAGCTCCACTCTCTCCAGGCTCCAGCCCCCCCAAAATCTTCAGGTATCTCCCAAACCAGAGCTGGTAACTCTATAACTCTTTGGGGTTGCTATAGACCCTGGGAAAGGGGTCGGAGGGCTAAAGAAATCTTGTAAAAAGTGGCTTGCCAGGATGTGTGTAGTTTTTTTTAATTAAGTAGAAAATTCCTGTTGACTTTAATGGAGTTCTGGATGTTCAGAAATTCTGAGTCAGAAGGGTCTTGATTCAGAGTCCGAATCTGGATTTTGGCACTCGTACACATCCCTGGTAGAAACTAGCCTTTTGTGGGAGGCACCATTCCCACTTCTGTAATGATCTCTTGCCTCACATGGAGGAACTGCCAACTGGAGGAGTGTAACTTCTCTGCCCTCCACTAGCCCCATGATCTCCTTTCCCTCCCACTCACATGGGTCTCATCCGCCTGTGTGCTAGGGTTGCCAACCTCCAAGTGGCTCCTGGAGATTACCTGCTATTGCAACTGATCTCCAGCCAAGCAAGATCAGCTTCCCTAGAGAAAATGGCTGGTTTGGAGGGTGGACTCTATGGCATTAAATCCAGCTCCAGTCCCTCCCTGAACCCTGACTTCTCCAGGCTCCATTTTCCAGACTTCCACATATGTCCCAACCCAGAGCTGGCAATTCTGCTGTGTGTCCTCCCACTGCCCGGGCTCATAGCCTCCCTCCACTGTCTGCTGACCTTTCCCTGGCTACAACGGCAGTCTGTCCTGTACTCTACAGTCAGACCCAGTCAGGTATCCTCAAGTGGTATCAGACCCTTGGCCCTGGGGCTAGTCAGAGCTGGAGCTGGTAACACAATGCTTGGTGGACTGGTTGGGAGGTAAGCAGGCCCAACTGCACTGCAGTTTTTTACCACGTAAGGCTTTTATTAATTTTTAGCATATGTTTTAGCACAAATCAAAAACAATACATAAGATCACTGTAAATATTACAATAGCTCCAATCAGCTTATAACATTTAGCACTTGGCTTTGAAAAACACAAAAGAAGCCTTCCCAGTCAGACTTATTAGATTTAAAAAGTCCATAGACACTATGGTCTTCTTATCAGTTGCCACATTCCAGGTCTGTTAAGGAGGCTGTATCAAAGTGGCTGACTCCTCTTGTTGGCCACGAGAGTTTCGAATGTTTCTTCTTCAGAGCAGTTCTCATGGAACTAATAACAGAGCAAATAAACATCTAGTACGAGGGTGTCATGCTAGGCCCTATGGCAATGCATGCAACCGGGAGCTAGCAAGTTGGGAATGTGGGGGGTGATCATTAGTGAGCCTTGTCAGAAGCCCTGGCAGTTGTTCCAACTCAGAGTGTATGTGGACACTGGCCTTGTCAGAAACAGCAGACAGCTATTTTAGGAGGAGAAGAAGAGTTGGTTTTTATACCCCACTTTTCTCTTCCTTAAGGAGTTTCAGAGCAGCTTACCAACTCCTTTCCCTTCCCCTCCCCACAACAGGCACCTTGTGAGGTGGGTGGACTTGAGAGAATTCTGAGAGAACTGGAACTGGCCCAAGGTCCCCCAGCAGGCTTCATGTGGAGCAATGGGGGAATGAAACCTGGTTCTCCAGATCAGAGCGTGGCACTCTTAACCACTACACCACACCCTAAACCCCCCACAACAGTCACCTTGGGACGCAGGTGGGGCTGAGAGAGTTCTGAGAGAACTGTGACTAGCCGCAGGTCACCCAGGAAGCTTCCATGGCAGATTGGGAAATCCACCCTGGTTCTCCAGATTGAGTCCACACAGCTCTTAACCACTGTGCCATGCAGGCTCTCTGCTGTTCAGATTTTACTGTTCAGTCACAGTTGGCTGAACAGTGCTTTGACAAGAACAGCAAAAGGCTTAAAACTCACTGTAAACCCTGTTTTTAATTCTCCTACTGAGAATAACAGAGCAAGAGGGACCCGACTTCTACCTACAATGAAGAGAACCTGGTAATGTGCATTGGAGAACTGTTTATTGCAGGCTCACAAAAAACAGCCACCACACTTTACTGGGTGTTCCTCCTCATGGCAAATTATCCAGAGATTCAAGGAACTGTTATGTGGTGTTGCCAACCTCCAGGTGGCCCCTGGAGATCTTCTGTTATTACAGTTTATCACCAGAAGACCAAGATCAGTTTCCCCTAGAGAAAATGGCTGCTTTGGAGGGTGGACTCTACAGCATTATACCCTGCTGAGGCCCCTCCCCTCCCGTCCCCAAACCCCACCCTCCCCAGACTGCACCTCTATAATCTCGAGGTATTTCCCAACCCTTTAAGAGAGAAAGTTAACTAATGGATTACAGTTATTTGAAGATGGATCAAGATGGGTAGCCACATCAGTCTGTCTGTAGCAATAGAAAAGAGCAAGGGTCCAATAGCACCTTAAAGACTAACAAAACTTGTGGCAGGGTAGGAGCTTTCGTGAAGAAGTTAGCAGTGACTCGCAAAAGCTCATACCCTGCCGCAAATCTTGTTAGTCTTTCAGGTGCTGCTGGACGCTTGCTCTTTTCTACAATTATCTGAAGCTTTCATACCTCGATTGCAGATGCACACACCTCAAATGTAATCATACTACCATGAGAAAGTCCAGAGGTACCACAAATCCCAGCCAGTGTTCCCTCTCAGCTGCGTTAATGTGAGCTAGCTCACAGTTTTTTACCCTCTGGCTCACACATTTTTGTTTTCGCTCAGGAAGGAGGACTCCAGAGCAAACTGATTTATGCAGTCGCCAAATTGCTCACTCACAACTTTAATGCCAGTAGCTCACAAAGTAGAATTTTTGCACACAAGACTCCGCAGCTTAGAGGGAGCATTGCACTGGTCATACTTCGTTGGTCACATTCAACCAGTAATGCAGACTTTAAAGTGAATGAGCTTTAACTCTGTAAAGCTCAAGTTGTTTGATCACCACCAAATAAGAGAAAACGCAATTTCCATATACATTTCCCCCTGTATGCTTTATGGCACTAGCACTCACAAGGTATTGGCAACTTTGGTACAATGAAAACCCATCCGCGATTTATATGGGTAACTGGGCATAGGATTGTCAACAACCTGGTAGGAAAGAGATTTTTTAAAAAATTGAGCCAGACCTCAACAGGAGATGAAAATTCTTTCCACTCAATCCCTAGACTGTACTCTGTAACTTGCAAAGCATTTATAGGTAAAAATGTCTCAGAGCATGTGCAGAACAAAGGTTTTACTGTCAAGCAGCTAAGAGCAGGGCTGAGATGCGGAATCTCTTTTCAGTGCCAGGGCTCAGCTTTGATTGTACGCAGAGTGCTTTTCCTGCATGCATCAATGGGTTCTGTCAGGATTCCCAACCTCCAGGTGGGACCTGGAGATTTCCTAGACCCACAGCAGACCACAGAGATCAGTTCCCCTGGAGAAAATGGCTGCTTTGGAAGGTGGACTACATGGCATTGAGTTCCCTCCCCTTCCTCAAGCCCTGCCCTCCCCTGCCTTGGCTCCACCTCCAAATTTCCAAGTTTTTCTCAACCTAGTGTTGGCAACCCTAGGTGCTGTAGAGTGGCCTTATGGACAAGATGGAAAGAAGAGCGGCAACCTGTAGTAATACAGAGAGGAAAACAAAATTAAAAATGCAGTTCTCTTTTTCCCTGGTGTGACTATATTACATTTTAAACCTCTCACATGCAAATATTGAGTGGGATTAGAGAAACAACATGGGACTTGAGCGTTCACCAGTTTCTTTGCTTGCGCTACGACTTAGATGTAACAAGTTTCACCCACAGCAAATTTTGTTTTTGTACAATGGTGACCAGGGTTGCCAAGAACTGAAGAGAAAACCTGTCCTGCTCCTTTAAGAGAAGCTCAGTATAATGTTATTTACCAGGTGATGTTATTTATTCCATGAAAAGCTTCCCCTGCCTATTTCCAAACATTAAGCCTCTACAGGTTGTTCGTGAGACTTCAGTACAGCACCCATTCATTTGTGCAGGAAAAGCCCTCTATATATGTTCTGAGGCATTTCATTTGTTTTGACCTGCAACCTGGCACTGTTTTCAGATCTAGGCCTTACTCTTAGCTGCTGGAAAGTAAAACTTTGACTCTGCATATCGTCTGGAACATTTGTCTTTATTACTGCTGGGGATGGGCATGAACAGTCTGACAAACTAAACTTTGTCAAAAAATTTGTCCGGTTGGTGAAGCAATGTTTGCAATGTAAAGAACCACCATGAACTTCCACGAATTTCTCCCTCTGAGGTGAAGGACATCTTAGTGGGTGATTCCCATCCTCCTATTAGGGAGGCAGGAACAAAGTGTTTCCACTTCCTGTCTCCTTGGTGGGAGTCGCCCATCTCCCCAATTCTTTTCCTGCCTCGACAAGGGAGAACAGTTCAGAATAGGCTCTGCTTGCCTATTCTTTTCCTCTTTACTTCTTTTTGCTTCCTCTAACCCTAAATACTTTTTTTAAAAAAAATTTAAATACAATTTTTATTGGATATTTTCCACATGCTCATACAACTTAAACAAGTAAATGCATATCCCTTCCGTTTTTTCCCTCCCCTCCCCAAACAAGGCTTCCCGCAATGCTCCAACCCCGTTAATATCTCTTTCATTCAGTTACATTAACTACTAATTTTACTTTCTTTACTAATGGTAACAATTTAAGAGTCTAATCACTTTAAAGTTTCCCCTTAATAACTATCAAAACAGATCAAACCATGTTTAACATCCCAACTTTTCGACAAATATTCTTGAAAGTCTTTCCATTCTTCAAAAAAGTTTTCATCTTCCTCATTGTTTAATTTTCTTGTTAGCTTGTCCATTTCTGCCATAAACAGCATCTTCTTAATCCATTCCCATGTTTCCGGTATTTTTTCTTGCTTCCAGAATTGTGCAAAAGTCATTCTGGCTGTTGTCACCAAGTACCATAGCAATGTTCTCTTGGTTACATTTATTTCTTCCATTTTAAGACCTAACAGTAACATCTGTGGGTCTTTCTTAAAAGTACATTTCAGAATTTTTTGTATCCCATTGTGGATCTCAGTCCAATATCTTGCTGCCTTATCACAAGTCCACCACATATGATAAAATGACCCTTCTTTTTTCTTACACTTCCAACATTTGTTAGACATGCTATCATTTATAATAGCAATTTTTTGGGGGGTCATATACCATCTATACATCATTTTATAGCAGTTTTCTTTCACATTTATACAAGTTGAAATTTTCATTGACTTTTTCCACAAATATTCCCAAGATGACATAGTTATTTCATTATTTATATTTACAGCCCACTTTATCATTTGCTCTTTCACTGTTTCATCCTCAGTATACCATTTCAATAAGACCTTATACAATTTTGAAATCATTTTTTTACCCTTTTCAGCCCATACAATTTCAATTTCATTATTATTTTCTCTAAAACCATGTTCTCTTTTATTGGTCTTAAATAAGTCATAAATCTGTCTATACTTCAACCAATCATAATCATATTCAACATCATTTCTATCTTTTAAGACAAAGTTTTTCCCTTCTAATTTTAAAAGCCTTTTATAAGGTAACCAATCTAAACCTTGATTCCTTGAATATGGATTAATCACTTCTGCCGGCACTATCCAAAGTGGTCGTTCTTCCGAGAAGAATTTTTTGTATCTCGTCCACGTCTCGAACAGTGATCGTCTTATAAAATGATGTTTAAAAAAATTATCCATTTTTGACTTTCCATACCATAAATATGCATGCCATCCAAACTTATTGTCATGACCTTCCAAAGCCAACAACTTCATATTTTCAAGATTAATCCACTGCTCTAGCCATGTTAAGCAGATGGCATCATAATAAAGTCTAAAATTCGGTAATTGTAATCCTCCTCTTTCTTTTGCATCACATAAAATTTTCATTTTAATCCTTGGTTTTCTTCCTGCCCATACAAACTTCGATATTTCTTTCTGCCATGTATCCAATATTTTACTCTGTTTTAATATTGGAATAGTCTGAAATAGAAACATCAAACGAGGCAAAATGTTCATTTTTACAGTTGCAATTCTCCCCAATAATGATAAATTCAAGGTATCCCATTTTTTGATGTCTTGCTGAATCTTATACCAGACTTTTTCATAATTATTTTTAAACAAGTCAATATTTTTCATAGTCAATTCAATTCCTAAATATTTGGTCTTTGTTACTACTTCACATTGAATTTTCTCCTGGAGTTCAACTTGCCTCTGTTTCGTCATATTTTTACACATCACCTTTGTCTTATTTTTATTAACATAAAACCCAGCAATTGTTCCAAATTCTTCAATTTTTTTCATCAATTGTGGTATATTCTCAATTGGATCTTGAATCATAAACATTACATCATCTGCAAACGCTCTATATTTGTACGTAAAGCCTTTTACAGTAAGTCCTTTAATATCATTGTCCTTTCTTATTTCTGCTAGTAATATTTCCAGTATCCAGATGAACAATAATGGAGACAATGGGCAGCCTTGACGTGTTCCCTTTTGAACTTTAAAGAATTCTGTTTTCTCTTTATTTATATTCAAAGCTGCTTTTTGGTCTGAGTATATTGCCACAATCATATTCGAAAAAAACTGTCCTATATCCAATTTTTCAATTACTTGCAGCATAAAATCCCAATTCAAATTATCAAAAGCTTTTTCCACATCTAAGAAGAGGAACCCAATTTCTTTCTCTGGATGTTTGTCATAATACTCAATTGCATCAATCACCACTCTCGAATTGTCTCTTATTTGTCTATTTGGTAAAAAACCAGCTTGCTCTTCCGCTATGACAACTTTCAAGTGTTTTTTCAACCTTTCAGAAATTATTTTTGCAAATAATTTATAATCATTATTCAATAGCGATATTGGTCTGTAATTCTTCACATTAGTTAAATCCAAACCTTCTTTGGGTATAAGTGAGATATTTGCTTCTTTCCATGAGTCTGGGATTCGTTTGGCTGTTCTTATGTCATTTGACAGAAGTACCAGAATTGGGGTTAGCTCTTCCTTGAATTTCTTATAAAATTTTGCTGTAAAGCCATCTGGACCTGGAGCTTTGCCCAACTTTGCATCTTCTATCGCCATTATTATTTCTTCCTTTTTAATTGGACCATTAAGTAATTCTTTAGTTTGTTGTCCCAGCTCTGGTATATCAATTTTCTCCAAATAATTCTTAAGTCTCTGTTGGTCAATTCCTTTCTTTTTAAACAAATTTGCATAATATTTTAAAAAAGCTCTTTTTATACCTTTCAAATCCACAATGTCTTTTCCATCTTCTGTTATTCTATTTATAAAATTTCTTTCTTTTCTGTTTTTCAACTGCCATGCTAAAAATTTTCCTGGCTTATTTGCACCCTCAAAAGATTTTTGCTGTAACTTTTTCAAATTCCAATATAGTTCTCTGTTAGATAAGACATTCAGTTGATCCTGTAAAAGATGGATCTCTCTAATAATTTTTTTCTTCCCTGGTCTTTTCATTAATTCCTTTTCCTTTTGTCGAATTTTTTCTTGAAGATCATTTTGTTGTTGCATCCTTTGCTTTCTGTCTTTAGTATTCAATGAAATAAGCAAACCTCTCATTACCGCTTTGTATGCATCCCATACAATCTGTATGTCAGTACCTATATTTAGGTTCATTTCAAAAAAAATTTCGTTTCTTTTTTTAATGTCTCATTAACTAATTTTTTGTCCAATAAATCTTCATTAATTCTCCAATGTAATTGTTTTGGTTTTTCTTTTGACAACCAGAGTAAAGGGTTGTGGTCTGAATTATTTTTTGGCAAAATTTCAATTTTTTGAGTTTTTAAAGCCATCTCTTCTGACATCCAAATCATATCAATTCTAGAAAAGGAATTGTGTCTATTCGAATAAAAAGTATAATCCTTAGTTTTAGGATTCCATTTCCTCCAGACATCTTCTAGTTTCTCTTGTCTCATCAACTGAAAGAAGTTTTTTGGCAATTTTCCAGTCCCTTCTCCAATTACATTAGACTTTCTATCCAATGCATTATTCACCGTGCCGTTAAAGTCTCCTGCAAAAACTATTTGATCATAATTTAAACAGTCCAACTCTTTTGACAAGTCTTTAAAGAAAACCTCCTTTGTCCCATTGGGTGCATATAAGTTTACAAGCAATGTCTTTTTTCTGTACATCGTTATTTCCACCCCAACATATCTCCCTTCATTAGCTGAGAAAATTTGTTTGGGTTCCAATTCTTTTGAAATATATATCATTGTTCCTTTCTTCTTCTTGATTGCCGATGAAAAAAATTCTTCTCCCAATTTTTTATTAATCAGATATTTGTTATCTTGTTTTCTGATATGTGTTTCTTGCAAACAAATTATATTACATTTTTGTTTCTTTAGCCAATGATTCACTAATCTTCTTTTATTTGGTGAATTTAGTCCGTTAACATTCCAAGATAAAAATTTGTAATCCATAAGTATTTTGGGTTATATGTCTTTAAAAACATCAAAGTTGTTTTCTTTGAATCTACACAAATCTCCCTCTATTTTAATTGTGATTTTCACTGAGTTATATGAGAATGATAATCCCTGTGGTATCTCCCATCTGAACCTAATATCCATTTCTTTTAACTTATCCGTTAATTTCTTGAACTTCTTTCTGTCTTGTAGAATCACTCTCGGAATTCCCCTTAAAATTATTATTTTCTTCCCATTAATTTCCAACGGTTGTGTAAATTGCTTCTTGAAGATATCTTCTTTCATTTTTTTTGTCACAAATTGTACAATCACATCTCTAGGTAATTTCTTTCTCTTGGCATAAGCTGAGTTTACTCTGTAGATTAGGTCAAAGTCTGAATCCAGATCTCCTTGATCCTCTCCTATATATGTTGTCAGCGTGTTTATTACTAGCATACGTATATCCTGATCTTCCTCCTCTTCTATCCCTCTCAGTCTCAAATGATTTTGGGTAGCCCTATATTCCATCATGGATTCCAGCCTTGTATTCTCTTGAAGAGTTTTTTTCAATTTTTGTTCCATCTCTGTTGATTTTGTCGCCAGACTTTGAACTTCTTTCTTAACTTCTTCCGTATCTTTTTTAATCCCTGCCACTTCTGTTAGTACCAGTTCTTTCAATACTGCCATATTTCTTTCTTGTACTTGAACTTGCACTTGTTCTATTTGTTCCAATTGCATTTGCATCTGTTGTTGCAACTGTGATTCCATTTGTTTTCCTAAGTTCTGCACCACTTCTGTCATCCTTTTCTCCATCGCCTCCATGGCAGCCTGCCAGTCTTTTTTTTCCTTTGCAGTCATTCTTGGGCTTGGTGATGAGGCGGCCCTAGGTCTTGACCTCAAATCCATCTTGAAATCAATCAAATAACTAATCAGTCTTTTTATTATCCACCATAAAATCAAATCACCACCTTCATAAAAAAATTTCCGTTGATTTTCTGCAAAAAAATAGCTTTTTAAAATTTAGTCCTCCTCAAAATGGCGGGCGCAATTTTTCTATGATTTTCTGGCTAGAGTAGGCTCTTTTGGAACTTCCTGCTTAGTTGTCCGTCTCGATAATCCAACTTCCGGTGTCACAGTTTAACACGTCCATCTACTTCTGGTAAAACAACTTTTAAAATGACCTCTCTAGCCTCTTTCCTGTACCATGGAATCACATCAGTTTCATTTTAGCTAGGCATAGTTTAGTCTTAGTTAACCACAGGAATGCAAAACAAAGTTACTTTTCTGCCGTTTTTTCAATGAAAAAGCCTTCTTTTACTTTCAAACCAAGTGGATTACTTCTTTAAAGCTTTATACGCTTATCCGTGCGTTTTAAATTTGAATACTTCTTCAATCCGGTAAGCAAACGTTCATTGTTACCTTACTTGTAATCTCGGGGTTTCGCAGTGCTTCTTCTGCAATCACTTTTAATCTTGATGTTAAAGAGGTCGGTAGATGGCGAATTTATGCTGAATTCTCAGCCCGGCTGGTGACTGTAGTGCTGTCTCGCAACTGCCCTCTTCACGGAAGGAGATCAAAGTGTAAACAAGCTTCCTCCGAAGCTTATCCACACCAATCTCAACTCCCCCTCAGGCTTGGCTGTTTGCTCGTCACCCCCCAACTGGGGAGTGCTGCGTTGGGCCAGGTAGAGCCCAAACTGTCGTCAGATACCGCCGTTCACCTTGCACAGATCGCAAAGTGCGTTAACTCGCCATTTTAACTCCGACCGGAAGCCCCTCTAACCCTAAATACTGATCTCGCCCACCCTTTCTTATTTCCTCCTAACTCTTTTGCTATTTTTCTCTGTCTCTCATGCCTCCGTGAGGAGATCTGAGGGAAGGAGTCCGACTGTTGGGGAATGTGCCCCTCGGAGGCGGCCAGTTTGGCAGGCTATAAAGCAACTACATTTCCCATCTACCAAAGGGCTTCTAACGAACCCTCCGATGGATTTCTCTCTGAAGTAGAGACGGGAGCTCCGCTCACACCAGGTGCTGTTGAGCAGGATTTGCAGGGGGCTGGCATGCCTGGAAATTGGCTTGCTCGAGCTGCCTTTCCTGGAATGATGACGCCTCAGCACGAAAGTGCACCAAAAAGGAGGTGTCATTCCTCCCAGCAGCCAGATAATGCGGCGCCATGTCTGAGCCCGCTGCTTCTGATGACCTTGCCAACTGGTCAGGAGGAGGCTGCGGGGTGGTTTCCCACTTACATAAGCCATAAAAACACTGCAGGACACAGCAAGAATCATCAAAGCCTTCTTTGACCCAACAACCTGCAGTGTTAAACAGTTTTTGTTAGTGGCAGTGAGACTGGTCTACTCGTGAGTAATTCCGAGGGAGCGGGTTCTCTCTAGTGTTTTTCTTCAGAATTTTATTTATTTATTTATTTATTTATTTATTTATTTATTTCAATTTATAGTCCGCCCTCCCCATGACGGCTCATTAAAACATTAGTTGAACCAAGACTAATTGGTGTAGTGGTTAAGTTGCCTGGCTAGTATGTGGGAGATCCAGGTTCAAATCCCCACTTGTGCCATGGGAGCTCACTGGGCAAACTTGGGCCAGCCCTACTCTCTCAGACTAAGCTACCTCACAGGGTTGCTGTGAGGGTTAAATGTAGGAGAGGAGAAGGGAGGAGGCTGTTCACTTTCTCAGAGAATAGGACAGACACAGGTCCCAATCCAGTTCCTCCTCCTGCACTCTCCTCCCAGACAAGGAGATGCTGGAACTCCAGTTTCATCCAAAGAGAGCCCTAGTTGACCTATCAAGGTGGCTAAGAAAGAAACCTGTAGCGGAAAAAGAGGGAGGGACTTCCCTCACTGTGCCCCAGACATGGGTTGAACATTTCCTTTAGATGCAGAAGATCCCAAATTCAGTCCCCAGCATCTTCAGTTAAGGGGAAAGGGGAAGTTCTTCTCAGATTAGAAGGGGATGAGATGGACGAAAAGTACCGAGCCTGAAGCTGAGTGGAGTGATTTCAGCTCATATCTTTATTGTAAGTGAAGATCAAGACGAGGAACGTCCGGCTCGCAGGCTGGCTTATATTCCTGGTCAAAACACACCCAAGCACACACCCCACACCAGTGATAGGATTATTTACAGTGGACCAGAGTCCCATAGATCCTTCTTGGATCATAGCCCTCGGATAGGTGGGGGCTAGGATCCGCTCAGGCTATTGTCTCTTAGGACGAAGCTAGAACTCTTTGCCTGTCCGCGAGCAGACCTGACCTCGCACATGGTCGAACCTAGTACATAACAATGGAGTTCCCATAACAGTCCTAGGATTCTTAAATCAGAGGACTATCATTATCCATGACAACCTTAGAACTACAGGAGAGATAGCCAGGTCCTCCTACAACAGGATCTGGGGGCAGGTTCAAGGGAAGAAAGAATTCTTCCCTAAGCCTAGTGTCACAAAAGGTCATCCCCTTCCCAACATTCCTTTAGAAACTGAAAAGTACCGAGCCCAAAGCAGAGTAACGTGATTTCAGCTCATAAGTTTATTTGGTAGGGAAGAACAAGACAAGGTGCCCAGCTCGCAGACCGGCTTATATTCTAGATCAAACCAAACCCCAAACACCCCCCCCCACCTGGGATAGGGTTATTTACAGTGGGACAGAGTTCCATGGGTCTTTCTCGGATCCCAGCCCTCTGATCCGCTCTTGCTATTGTCTCTGGTCTGAAGCTTGAGCTCTTTGCCTGGCCGCGTGCGGGCTTTGCCTCACATGCGGTTGAACCCACTGCCGGCTCGCCCACTAGGCGAGCTAGGCGCTCGCCTAGGGCGCTGGGGCTCACAGGGGCGCCAAAGCGCCCCCGGCCCCACCCCCGGTGAAGCCGGCGCTCCACCCCTGTCTCCAGCCGGCGCTGGGACTGGGAGGGAAGGGGCGGCCGGCGCTCCACCCGCGGCTCCCCCCCCAAGCCCTTGGGGGGGGTGGAGAGGGGGGCGGCATGGCGGCGGCCGGCCAGCGGGGACAGACCCCGCTCGCTGGCTGCCGCCAGTCTGAGCGCCCGTCCGCTGGGAGGGAAGGGGCGGGCGTTCCAAGGCCGCCCCTTCCCCGGCTCTTCCCGGACCCCTCGCAGCTGTGAGGGGCCCGGGAGAACCGTGCCACCCGTTCCCGGCGCCCCGCAGCTGCAAGGGGCCTGGGAGAGCCGTGCCGCCCCTTCCCCGGTTCTCCAGGCCCCACCGGGAGGTTGGCATCTCCAGTGGGGTGGGCGCCCCAGGCTCTCCTGCCTAGGGCGCCCAGACACCTGGGGCCGGCCCTGGTTGAACCCAGTACATAACAGAAACAGTTAAAGATGGAATGGGAAGGAACTTATGACCAAGAGGCCATTTCCAAGCATTATTAAGAAACCATGTGCTTTAACATCTTTTGCAGATCAGTTTTTGCAGGTCCCACTCAATGACGGTCCTGTAGTAGAACTACAGCCATCTGCACCCCATCAGAAGGCAGCAAAGGCACAGTCAGACAACAGGGGGGGAAAGAGCTGATCTCACCTTCAGGAAAGCCCATGAAGCCACCGTAGCCTTCTGCAACAGCCCCAGTGGTTTCAAGAGCAGCAACTGTCTGCTCCAGGAGACTTAGGCCGCATCTGCATTTGTTTTTACCACCAGTGTCTCCCGCCTTTTGACTTCGTCTTCAAAAAAGCTGTCCACATTTGGTGTCGTTTTCACACCTCAACAGTGCTAGCCTACTTTCGCACATCCACATATGTTTACCACCCTTTTGGGGCAGCTCCACTGTCATTGCTACCTCCACACTGCTTTAAAAGAATCTTCTCCAAACAACATTCAAACAAGCATAGAGGAAGATGGTGTCACAGCAGCATGCAACTGATTTAAAAATGCAAATACAGATTCGACCTTATTCAACTTATCGCAGCCTGCAACTGTTGCATGGTGGCAAGAGTCAATAGAACACCCAAAGCCACCTCATTCACAGCATATGCAACACTGGATATCTTTAAAACAACAACAAGAACAACAACAATAATAATTTCATCCATGGCTATGGAATCTGGGACAACTGCCAGTAGTACTTGTGGCTCTGAACCTGGCAAGCTGACATCCATGCCAAGTCTACAGTCGTGGCTTACCTATGCCATGGAGACAAACTAGTTGGGGGATCCTCTGGAATTTGCCTTAATTAATTAATTTACTACAATAGTATTACGGCAGAAGGCAATGACTAACTGCAGGCCACTGATTAAATAGAGAGGCCTTTAGATCAAATGCACTAGCACATGGAATCAATGGGAAACATTTGGTAAACCTTAAGCATTGGAGAATGCTCCACAGCTTCCCCTGGCATACAGGTGGATTAAACTACTCTTTCAACAATATCCACAGTAACTAGACTCCTATGGGCTGTTGCTTCCTCAACAGAAAGCATGCGCACTATCCCAAGTCTCATTTTTGTGTTGTGCTGGTATCTCTTCTGTTGCCATCTCTCTCCATTTTCAGGATTTTATTTCAGACAACACTGATATATCTTCCCAAGACAAGGGCTCAGTTTTAGCTATATAGGATAGCCTGTGAGGTGGTATACCTTCAGGCAGGGGTCTTTTCGGGGGGAGCGCACTGCGCTCCGGGAGCTCAGGAGCCAAGCCCCGCCCCCAGCCGGCGTCCCGGAGAGACTTTCAGGCAGCCCAATGTCAACTTCAGCTCCATTATATCCTATGGGCCATTGAAGTCAATGGTGAAAACATAGGGTATATTCTAGGGGCTGGAGGGAGGGAGTTTGAGGGAGAGGCTCAAAACTCACAGGATAGCTGATGGAGCCTCTCCCCAAGATACCCACCAAGTTTCAAGAACATTGGACCAGGGGGTCCAATTCTATGGGCCCCTAAACAGGTTGCCCCTATTCCCTCCATTGTTCTCTATGGTGGGAAACAAACAACTTTTTTCCCACCATAGAGAACAATGGAGGAAATGGGGCAACCTGTTTGGGGGCCCATCGAATTGGACCCCTGGTCCAATGTTCTTGAAACTTGGTGGGTATCTTGGGGAGAGGCTCCATCAGCTATCCTGTGATCTTGGAGCCTCTCCTCAAACCCCTCCCTCCAGTCCCCAGAATATACCCTATGTTTTCACCATTGACTTCAATGGTCCATAGGGTATAATGGGGCTGAGTTGCCACTGAATTTCTTTCATTCCCTCCTTTCCTTCTTCCTTTTTCCTCTTTCCCTCATTCTTCTCTTCTTTCTTTCTTTCTTTCTTTCTTTCTTTCTTTCTTTCTTTCTTTCTTTCTTTCTTTCTTTCTTTCTTTCTTTCTTTCTTTCTTTCTTTCTTTCTTTCCCACCTTCTTCTCTTCTCTTTTTCCTCCTTTCCCTGTTTCCCTCCTTCTTCCCTCTCTTTCTTTCTCTCTTTCCTTCCTTCTTTCCTTCTCTCTACTCTCTCTCTTTCCTTCCCTCTTTCCTCCTTCTGTGGCCTAACTCTCATGAGAAGGAGTTTAAACTTTAAACCCCTTCTCAGCTCCCCCACCCAGACCAGCTGGGGAAGGGAAGGGGAGGCTTTTGAAGATGCTTCCCCCCTTTTGCTTCCCCTTCTGACATCACTTCTGGTGATGTCAGGGGCGTGGCATATGCTAATAGCCTAATAGCTCATATGCTAATAGCCTAATAGCATACCATATGCTAATGAGCTCCTGCAGCTGTTCTTCTACGAAAAGACCCCTGACTTCAGGTGCTCGGATTGAGGGTGTGGTCACATGGTCCTTTTGATCGGGGTTCACCGATATTCCCTCATGCATGTAAATTTCATGTTCACATGTGCCAATCCGCCTCCCACGCTGAAGCAGGCTCACTCCCGCAATGCTCCTGGGTTTTCCTGCCCCCTAGAAAATCAAGTATTTTCCTGGCACTTGTGCTTTGAATGCGCGATTTCGCCCATCTGGACAGCCATCTTTCACAATGATTGCGATTAGGGCCATCTGACCACTCTTTGTGCTTTTTCTTTTTTTAAAAAAATCTTCCGGATTTAATCAAAGCGGGAACAAAGCGCGATTACCTTGCCGGTGTGACTGCACCCTGAGTGTGCGAGAATCATAACCTTGCTTGGTCCTATTTCCTATTGAAACCCCAAGTCTGTTATTCTTTCCACCATTATGTCTTGATCTTGGTAATGAGTTGCCTTTAATTTCTGCAGGCTGCACCAGTTTAGTCTTGGAGCCTCATCAAAGTATACTGCACCACCTGTAACAACCTTGTCTGTTTATGGAATAGAATGTGGTACCCTTCAGGGTGATCACTGTAACCTACCACCTTCTTTTCTGTGGCTCAATTGTCCAGTCTCCACTATTGTTTTTCACTGGGAGTGAAGGCATAGACTTGCCATCTGAACACCCAAATGTGTTTGATGCTTAGTTTTGAGCCATACCATAATTTCCTATGGAGTACTGTCTATTATTTATTTTGCTGTGCACCGATTAACATCCAGACACATGCATCTGGCCATTTCTACTAGGTGCAGTTCTCCCTTTCTGTTGTTCTATTTGTTCAGACGTGTATAGCACAGTTGTCTAGTGTTGTATACCCTGTTCCCTTAGGTATGGTCCCACTTCCTTAGAAGAAGAAGAGAAGAGAAGAGATTGGATTTATACCCCACCCTTCACTGCCCAAAGGCGTCTCAGAGCGGCTTACAAACTCCTTTCCCTTCCCCTCCCCACAACAGACACCCTGTGAGGTAGGTGGGGCTGAGAGAACTTCTGACAGAAACTGCTCTTTTTCAAGAACAGCTGTGCCAGAGCTTGTGACTGACCCAAGGTCACATCAGCAGGTGCAAGTGGAGGGGTGGGGAATCAAACCCGGTTCTCCCAGATTAGAGTCCGCACACTTAACCACTACACCTTACTTGTATACTCCCACCTCCCATTGCCTGTGCAGAGTGGTTGTGATTTCCCTTTGGAACTTATTGCTGGCTGAGGCCACAAGCTCTTGGAGTTTCCCAAACTTTTCACTCTTGTTTCAGGAAATACGTAAGAGTGTACTTGGAATAGTCACCGTTGAAAGTCACCAGATATTGTTTCCTCCTGGTGTAAGAGTTATCCTGCCCGCCTCTCAGGCGTCGCTGCCCACAATTGGGTCCGCCCTTCCTTCGGCTCCTTCTGGGGCGGAACCTGGCTGCAGCTCCGACAGCATCCTCCCAGGGCATGGCTTGCTTCCAGGTTGGAGATGACAGCCTGGGAGGCACCCACACAGCAGCCCTGCCTACATAACACCATGTCATGGACTCAGATGGCTCAGGTTAGTCTGATCTCATCAGATTTTGGAAGCTAATCAGAGTCAGCTCTGGTCTGTAGTTGGATGGGAGACCATAAAGGAAGCCCAGAGTTGCTATGCAAGAGGCAGGCAATGGTAAACCGCCTTTGAATGTCTCTTGCCTTGAAAACCCTACAGGGTTACCATGTGTTGGCTATGGAGCTAGTTTTAAAATTGTGAGCAGACAGACTTTGTTTTTTTAAATTAATTATAGAAATTATTCAAATATAATCTCTCTTCCCTTAAGAAAGAAAGACCGACCAGACAAACTTAGAGAGGATAAATAGGCAGTTTAGTCTTCAGTAGGAATGATCAATTTCAGCAGAAAATGGGGACTGGGCAGTTCCAAACAATGCATAGAAAAGATGGACTTTAAGGAATCATCTGGAAGAGGTGACAGAAGTGGCATTGTGTGTATGAGCTGAAGGCATTTTGCACCAAAAGAAAAAAAAATGGACTGAGAAAGAAAGAGAGAGAGAGAGATAGAAAGCAAGCAAGACAGAAACACAGAAAGAGAGAGAAAGAGAAAAAAGGCAAAGTAAGAAAAAGAGAGGAAGACAGAAAAACAGAGAGAGAAAGAGAGAAAAAAAGAAAGGAAGGGAGAGGTAGAAAAAAGATGGGAAGAGAGGAGTGAAAGAGAGAAATAAAAATGAAAGGAAGAAAAGAAGGAAGATAGAAAGACAGGCAGGCAGAAAAATGATAGGAAGGAAGACAGAAAGGAGCCATTAGAAGCCTCCCTTTCACTCCTTCCTGCTTTTTGGGGCGGGGGTGGGGGGAACGGAGCTCTGAAATGACTGCCTGTGCTTTTAAAATGAGCAGCTGGCAGGTGGACCTGGACTGCCGGCTGTAAAGAGCAGGCAGCCACTGCAAGCCTCCCTTAGCTCCTTCCCACTTTTAGGCGGGGAGGGGGGACGGAGCTCTGAAATGACTGCCTGCGCTTTTAAAACGGAGGAAAAATGGAAGGAAAAACAAACAAGACCATGAGGCAGAGCCCTGTGCCAGCCCGAACCTTACTTTCCTGGACCCTCCACTCTTCTGGACTCTGAGAACTGCTCAGGCTGCTCCTGCTGCAAACAACAGGGGCGGGACTGGAGGGAGGAAAATCACTCAGCGATGCACACTAGAGGGAAGTGGAACTGACGCTCTAGCCCTCCTCTCTATGGCTTTCATTGCCATAGAGACTTGGAGGACTAAAATGCCAAAGCGTCCCTCTTCTGGCCGCCATTTTGTCCCCTGGTGCCAGGTTTCAAAAAAGCAGGTAAGGGGAGGTCAAAATCGGTGGGCTTGGCAAGCCTAGGCATCTTTGGCTGCTGGCATTTGTAGTATTCGCTCCATAAGACGCACACACTTTCCCCCCCACTTTTTTTTGGGGAAAAGTGCGTCTTATGGAGCAAAAAATACGGTATTATTCTTAGTTGCTTGTCATATGCCTTGTGACGCCTGTTTATTGGTACCATCCACTTGAGGTGTTGCTCCAGATAGTCTTTAGACACACATTCCATTCTTAATCTACAGATTCACTTGCAGCTTTCTTAGCCCCTCCTTTGGTCCTCAAACATTTCCAAGGTCTTAGTCTCTCCAAACACCCACACATTCATTGATTTCTCAAGGGCTCTATCCTATCCACCATCGTACTATTGTCATCACTGAATGTGGGGTGGCCCTGGCAGGAGAGGGGGTGATGAGCTACTGTTTGGCTGCTGTTTGGCTACTGGGGGTTAATGTCTGCCGGGGGCTACAATCTGCCCCATCTTGTTTTATTGCCAGGGCTATAATGTTTGGATGTTGTTTATATGTTTTCTGGTTTTATATTGTTGAACTTGTTTTAAAGTTGAGGGTTTCGGTTTTGGCGTCGCGAATGGCGGCCGCTTCTCGGGACGCTCCCGGAGGCGGTTAGCCCACGCGCAGTTAGGGGGGTCTTCGCATGTGCGAAAGACCCTAGTGAGCCTTAGGCAAAGGCTCCGAACCGGGGGCGCTTGGGGAGTAGCCTCTTTGCCGGCAGACAGCCGGGAAATTGAGGCTTTCTCCCCGCCCCAATCGGCCCCGCTGCGGCGTGCCCG
This sequence comes from Gekko gecko, assembly GCA_029375565.1. Classification (NCBI taxonomy): domain Eukaryota; kingdom Metazoa; phylum Chordata; class Lepidosauria; order Squamata; family Gekkonidae; genus Gekko; species Gekko gecko. The sequence continues at coordinate 142,978,337 of JAPDNY010000008.1, read as the reverse complement.
TAATGGGACTTAGCGGCGCCACCGATTTCCAGGAGTGAAGACAGCGCCATGGTTTAACATAAAAAGAAGAAGTAGCATCGAATCGTGAGTTGAAGATCTATTTTGAAGCGTAAATCGGAGCCCCCTGCATGCGTATAAGCGTTGGGAGGAGGGAGGAGTTCCCACCCCCTTTGAGAAGCAAGATCTACAAAGGGAGCGTGAAGGGGGGCAGAGAGAAAACAAAGTGTTGGTGAAAGTACCGTTGGGGTTGCATGGAAGACTGCGATCATCTTAGCTTCCTGGGGGATGCAGCACGAACTTTTTAAAAGTAAACAAAAAAACAAAATGTCGATAATGGAAAAAGTCCTGCAGATACCGGAAGAGAAGAGAGGAGGGACTTCCAGTCCAGACAGCCCCCCCAAGAGCTTGCTGTCAATCAACAGGAAAAGGAGATGCTGTGCCCCCTGCTGGAACAATTGCAGAAAATCAACGAAACTCTGTTCAAAATGGAAAGTGTTCTCATCAGTCGACAGAAACAGATATCGGAAACAACTAGAAAGATGATGGAGATCGAACAGAAATCGAATCTGATTCTAGGTTTCCAGGGCGTTAAAGAAGAAGAGAAAGAAGATCTCGGATTTACCTTGACAAATGTCTTGGCACCCCTAACTGGCAGTGAAGCGATAAACTTAAAAGAAGAGGTGGATAAGGCTCTCAAAGCCTATTCCGCTTTTATAAAAGAAAATACTCTGCCAGTAGAAGGGGATGTCGAGCATAGTAGGTGACAAACTGGAGATCTAATTTCATCTGAAGAGTTTATGGAGCCCTGGAAGCTTGAAGGCCAGAAGTTTAAGGAAAAAGAGAAAAGAAAGAAGACGGATTTCATCTTCAAAATACAGAAACTTCTGAAGAGACACGCCAGCAGGGAGGAGGATGCAGCATCCAAAATTGGGATAAGTGAAGAAGACAGCAGCCCAGGGGAAAGTGGTGATGGAACGGAAGACTTCAAAGTTACAATGGACTCAATCCATAACTGGAAGAAAATTAAAAAGAAGATACTTTGAGGACTGTTCGTGTAGCAATTGGAAGGAGCTGTTTAATTACTAACCCCAATGGACTTTACTAACTGCATTAACAGAGTGACTTTGGACTTTGCAATAGTTGAAAAGAAGATCTTCTAACCATGATGGATGCCAAAATTGGTATTGGTTATTAACCTATACTAACCCTCACTAACAGGAAAAAATTTCACTCCATCTTTCTCTTTCTCCATCTGTCTACCCTTCCCTTTTCTTATAAAAAGAATAAAATTCTCTCTTTTTTAAGAGAGTTTTACAAAAAAAAAAAAAAACTTGTTTTAAAGTTGGCATGCGTGCCTTGCTGTTAGCTGCCCTGAGCCTCCAGGGAGGGCTGGATACAAATCCAAATAAATAAATAAAATAAATAAATAAATTAAAGGTCCACCGCAATTACTTAGATTTCCATCACAGTAATTACACGCCATTGTAATTACACTGCCCTTACTAGGCACTCCTTTGAGCCTATTAAAGAGATTCTTCCTAGGTGGCTAAGAATGATAGTCATATTATACCAATTCACATCAACAAGGAGGGTGCCTTGTTGGTCTATCCTGAGCTATGTGTGTGCATATGGTCCAGCAGTATGGAGGATCGATCCCACATTTAAGCTGAAGGTGACTTCACCCTGTCACAGATTCCAGGAGATTGGCCTTCCATCTTCTTGTCTGAATCTTATTCATCCTAAGGGGACTTATTCATCCAAATTGTCTCCTAAGGAGCCCTGCTGTGTGGGAAAAGGCAGGCTATAAGCTTAAGCTAATAAATAAATAAAGGTAAGGCTATGACATCACAGATGTGATTAAAAGGAATTCATTAAAACGGTGCAAGAATATTTCAAAAAGAACATTAGCAGTGAGGAATCCAAATAAAGTTAAATCCAAGAGACGAGCTACACAGTAAGACATTGGTTCAAAATTACCAGTTGTTACCCTTCTTAGCTGAAAACATTCAGCATTAAAAATCTGCTCTTTCCAGAGTAAGCATTGGCTCACAGCTCTAAGCCGAGGAGTCCTGTGAGCAAAAATTCTACTTTGTGAGCTACTGGCATTAAACTTGTGAGTGAGAGATCAGTTCTGGTTCTGGTGGCATGGCAACGGGCAGTCCCTTGGGAGGCTCCCAAGCTGCCCAATCCTTTTTTCATTCTTTTTGAAATTTCCCCAGTCTTTTCAGTCCGGGGGAGCTTCTTCTGCTCTCTTGGAGGGAGAGCAGATAGCAAGAGGCTTGCTTTCGGCCACCCACATACATGGCAAGTGTGTGGGAGAGGCTGTTTTGGCCTTGAAGCAGGAGTGATCGACAGAGCAAAGACATGGTCACCACGTTTTTGCATAGTCAACCGTTTTAAAAGAACAATTATTTCTCTAACATGGCAAAAAATCCTAACAAGAACAAAGAATGGGATTGAGCAAGTTGAGAAAGAAGTACTTTTCTCCCTTTCTCACAATACAAGAACTCGTGGGCACTCCATGAAATTGCTGAGCAGTTGGGTTAGGACAGATAAAAGGAAATACTTCTTAACCCAAAGAGTGATTAACATATGGAATTCCCTGCCACAGGAGGTGGTGGCAGCTACAAGCATGAACAGTTTCAAGAGGGAATTAGATAAACATATGGAGCAGAAGTCCATCAGTGGCTATTAGCCACAGGGTATAGATGGGAACTCTCAGTCTGGGGCAGGTGATGCACTCTATTCTTGGTGCTGGGGGGTGCAGCAGTGGGGGGCTTCTAGTGTCCTGGCCCCACTGCTGGACCTCCTGATAGCACGTGGTATTTTTGGCCGCTGTGTGACAGAGTGTTGGACTAGATGGGCCATTGGCCTGATTCAACATTGGCTTCTTTTATGTTCTTATGTAAGAAGACGGGATTTATAGGAAGACCAAGTGTATTTCAACCATAACAAGGTGATTAACTGTCTTAAAATATCCCTTTTGAAGTCTTTTTCTCCTTCTCCTAAAACTTGGAAAGCGGCCTCAGTGAGAAAGGAGAATGAAGTCTGGGTGAGTGATTTATGGGGGTAAGAAGATAACTTTACTCATTTAAACTGAACTTATTAATGCCGTATGCATGATATATGAACTATTGCCAAGGCTTTCTTCTTTAAAATTGTCCGGAGTTACAGTGACTAATTTAAAAGATGTAAGGAAAATGAGTAATGAAATAAATGACGAGGATGTGGAGGAAGGACAGGACTTAGAAAATTTGGAGATTGGCCACCTTACTGTGGAGCAATTTAAGAAGCTATTGTTAGATGAATTTCAAAGCACATTTAAGGAGGCTTGTAAGAGGCTATGGGAGAAACCTCAGAACTTACTTGTGGATTGTGATGAGGAAAAAGAGGGGAATCAAACATAACCCCAGCAAGGTACTGTAGAAGATGAGACCAAAAGGCAAAGTACCATGGTGCAAGGAACATTGGTTCCACATGAGATAGGATTTGAGAAACTCAGTGTACAAACGTTATACTTAGAAGAACCTTTGGATGAATGTCAAAGTGCACCTAAAGAGGCCTGTAAGAGTTTTCTGGAGAAACCTCAGAACTCACTTTTGGTTTGTGATGGGGGAAAAAAGGGGAATGACTCTCAGCCCCAGCAGTGTATTGTGGAAAATCAGACCAGAAGGCAAGGTAACACTGTGCAGGAAATGCTGATTCTATGCAAGATGGGCCTTGAGAAAATTAGTGTCCAAAAGCTGTACTCAGAAGAACCTCTGGGGAACTCTGTGATGTTGGAGGTGAAGAAAAAAATGTTTGGGAGCGTCTATCCAAGAAAAAGACTAAACTTGTTAAAGCAAAATTAAAGCTTGGTACAAGGAAACTTGAGAAGTGTGGAAGAAATAATGAAAGGTTAAAGAATACTGGACAGAACTTTTTTTCTTTGTCTGAAATGTAGAAGGAAACTAATGGAAAGGCAAGCTCATGTATTTAAAGAGAGAAGGCATGTATGTATGGTTGTAAAAAAAAAGGATGCAGAAAACAAAGAAAAGATTAGCATATTACAAAATGGTTTAGTATAAGTTTCGGGTTAAAGGAAAGATGAAAGATGGATGTGTTTCAGACAAGAATTGTGATACTTTGTGCTTATGGTGGCTTCACTGTATGCTGTGCTATGTCCAAAATGAGTAATTAAGGTAACTAATAATTTACTTGTAAAGTTGCTAATATATGTGTAAGTTCAGTGAGTTAAAATGGCTTTTTCTTAGGACCATTGGAGAAAATTGGTATAGTATATGGTATTTTATAATAATATGAAGAGAATTTATTAAGAGGCATGTGGTATCAATATTTTAGTTATTATTTAGATTAATATTATAGTTTAGATTTCTGATGTTCCAGCTTAATTGATTCTTGCTCTGCCTTTAAGAGATGAGATATAAATATTATAGCTAAAAAAAAATGATTTTTTTTCTTTATGGTTTGTTGCAAGCTGGTGAAAAGCTATTAAGAAATAGGATAGATAAGTAGGTAATGGTTATAAAATACTACATACTAGCTAAAGGCTATGGTTATGAGTTGTTATACATTGGATAAAAGCCATAAAAGTACAAGTAAGAAATTATATAGTATCTTAGTGAGGTAATAGATTTTTTGTTAGAAGAAGAAGAAGAAGAAGAAGAAGAAGAAGAAGAAGAAGAAGAAGAAGAAGAGAGATTGGATTTATACCCCACCCTTCACTTGGAGTCTCACAGCAGCTTACAAACTCCTTTCCCTTCCCCTCCCCATAACAGATACCCTGTGAGGTAGGTGGGGCTGAGAGAACTTCTGACAGAAACTGCTCTTTTTCAAGAACAACTGTGCCAGAGCTTGTGACTGACCCAAGGTCACATCAGCAGGTGCAAGTGGAGGAGTGGGGAATCAAACCCGGTTCTCCCAGATTAGAGTCCACACACTTAACCACTACACCAAACTGGAAAATGGGAAAAAGGCAATGGTTTACAGGTGTAGAGATGGATTGAAAGCCGAATACAATGCAATGTTAAAGGGTGTGAAACCGGCTAAAGAAGTAGGAAAGAAAGGTAAAGTTAGAGATAAAATGAGTATTCTATGGTTTATAAAAAGATTGTTGGAAAGTTGATGAGGGTCAATTGAGAAAAGATGAGAAGTTAGGAGAACATTATTATTATTATTGTTATTGTTATTGTTATTATTGCTTTATTTTGCTGAAATGTTGTTATGAATTATAGACAGACAAATAAGAATTATTTGAATTTAATCTCCTATAGAGCTTGATTGTTGGATTAATTGTGACTAGGTTTAACGTAAGAATTATTTAGGATGTGGTTAGAAATACACTCAGAGATGCAAACTGAGATGATGTCAGGGAAAGTGGAAGTATTTAGCCATGTTAGTCATGTTAGAATTTTGTGTTAAGATATGATATGGTGGTCTTCCTCTTTGTGTATTTCTGTATTTGTTTGATGTTTATGTATTGTTGATATTTGTTTTTCTTTTTGTGTTGCAAAATCAATAAAAATATTGTAAAAAATAACACAAAAACTTGTGAGTGAGCGATTTGGCTGCTGCATAAATTAGTTTGCTCTGGAGGCCTCCTTCCTGAGCTGAGACAAAAATGTGTGAGCCAGAGGCTAAAAAACTGTGAGCTAGCGCACACTAACTCAGCTTAGAGGGGACACTGCATCACAGCAAGCAAGTGTTCAAGATGGTTCTGATGTCGCAATCAGGAACCAAGGCATGATAGCTTCCAAAAAAGAGAGCCACCGCACGCTAGGTTGCAATAGATAAATTTCATAGCAAAAGATCCAACATGTCTGGGGCCCAAGAGACTGATCAGATCTCTAGTAGATGATGCCAAATTGATGCAATCCTGTTACTAGGCATACAACCTAAAGTGTCAGAGTATAGAATCATAGAATCATAGAATGCTAGAGTTGGAAGGTATCTTGCAGGTCATCTAGTCCAACCCCCTGCACTCTGCAGGAGCTTAGCCGAAAGATAACCCTACATACCTACAACATACCCAAGAGATGGTCGTCCAGTCTCCGCTTGAAAACGTCCAGCAAAGGAGTATCCACCACCTCCCGAAGCAGACTGTTCCACTACTCAACCACTCTTACAGTTAGGAAATTTCTCCTGATATCTAGCCGGTAACGACTCCCTTGTAATTTCCACCCATTAGATCTAGACTTGCAATCTGGAGCAAGAGAGAAAAGATCTGCTCCATCTTTTACATGACAGCCCTTCAAATACTTGAAGACTGCAATCATGTCCCCTCTAAGTCTTCTCTTTCCTAGGCTAAATATACCCAACTCTTTCAGCCTTTCCTCATAAGACTTGGATTCAAACCCTCTCACCATCCTGGCTGCCCTCTTCTGGACTTGCTCGAGCTTCTCAACATCCTTCCTAAAGTGTGGTGCCCAAAACTGGACACAGTACTCAAGGTGAGGCCTGACCATAGCAGAATAGAGTGGAACTACTACCTCCCATGATCTGGACACAATATTTCTGTTAATGCATCCTAAGATTGCATTAGCTTTCTTCACAGCCACATCGCACTACAGGCTCATGTTGAGCTTGTGATCAACCAGAACACCTAGATCCCTTTCACATGTGCCGCTGCTGTCAAGCCAAGTCCCTCCCATTCTATATCTGTGCCTTTGATTTTTTGTGCCCAGGTGTAGGACTTTACACTTATCGCTATTGGATTTCATTTTATTTGCCTCAGCCCACTGTTCCAGCCTATCTAGATCTTTTTGAATCCTGACTGTCTTCTTCAGAATTAGCAATCCCACCCAGCTTTGTGTCATCTGCAAATTTGATAAACATCCCCTCTAGGTCGCGAAGAGTCGGACTCAACTGTGCAACTGAACAACAACAACAAAATGTCTTCCTCCAGGTCATTTATAAAAACATTGAACAACACCTGGCCCAGGACTGAGCCCTCTGGCACTCCACTTGAGACTTCCCTCCACGTAGACACAGAGTCATTTATGAGCAGTCGTTGGGTATGATTTTTCAACCAACCATGAACCCACCCAACGGTTGCTCCATCCAGCTTATCCTCAAGGATATCATAAGAAACTTTGTCAAATGCTTTACTGAAATCTAGATACACTATATCCACAGCATTGCCAGAGTCAACCATTTTAGTAACTCTGTCAAATAAGGAGATAAGGTTGGTCTGGCATGACTTATTCTTGATAAACCCATGCTGGCTACTACCAATTAACTCATTCCGTTCAAGGTGCTCACAGACAGAGTGTTTGATAATCTGCTCCAGAATTTTTCCAGGTATTGATGTCAAGCTGACAGGCCTGTAATTTCCCAGGTCCATTCTTTTCCCATCTTGAAGATTGGGACAACATTCGCTGTTCTCCAGTCTTCCAGCACAACACCAGTACTCCAGGATATCTCAAAGATTAGAGCCAGAGGCTCTGAAATAACATCTGCAATTAATTTAGGACCCTGGAATGCAAGTCATCCAGCCCTGGAGATTTGAAAGTATTTAAGGTGGTTAGATGTTCTCTAACCATTTCCTTACTTACTCTGGACTGGCAGTTCCTCCTTCCTTCATATGCCCTGCAGTCCTCAGTTTGTATACAGCTTGCCTTATGGTTAAAAACTGATGCAAAGTGAGAGTTGAGTAGTTCCGCTTTGTCTTCCTCCCTTGTTAAGACTTGACCATCTTCCCCTAGCAATGAGCCTACCCCATCCCTGTTCTTCTTTTTGCTCTGAACATAGGCATAGAAATTTTTCTTATTATTTTTAGCATCCCTCGCAAGCCTCAGCTCCATCTGTGCTTTAGCCTTTCTAACACCATCTCTACAGTTTTGAGCCTGCTTCTTGTACTCACCCTCAGTAATTTGGCTCTTCTTCTATTTCCTATACATTTCCCTTTTTAGTCTCAGCTCTTCAGAGAGTTCCTTGTTCAGCCACCTCGGCTACATTACCCGTCTCCCACCTTTCTTTCTTACCGGAACAGTTTGGTATTGTGCCTTAAGCACTTCATAAGAACATAAGAGAACATAAGAGAAGCCAATGTTGAATCAGGCCAATGGCCCATCTAGTCCAACACTCTGTCACACAGCAGCCAAAATATACCAGGTGCCATCAGGAGGTCCAGCAGTGGGGCCAGGGCACCAGAAGCCCTCCCACTGCTGCCCCCTCCAGCACCAAGAATAGAGTGCATCACCTGCCCCAGACTGAGAGTTCCCATCTATACCCTGTGGCTAATAGCCACTGGTGGACTTCTGCTCCATATGTTTATCTAATTTCCTCTTGAAACTGTCCATGCTTGCAGCTGCCACCACCTCCTGTGGCAGTGAATTCCATATGTTAATCACTCTTTGGGTGAAGAAGTATTTCCTTTTATCTGTTCTAACCCGACTGCTCAGCAATTTCATAGAGTGCCCACGAGTTCTTGTATTGTGAGAAAGGGAGAAAAGTACTTCTTTCTCAACCTGCTCAATCCCATTCATAATCTTATAAACCTCGATCATGTCACCCCTCAGCCGTCGTTTCTCCAAGCTAAAGAGCCCCAAGCATTTTAACCTTTCTTCATAGGGAAGGTGTTCCAACCCTTTTATCATTCTAGTTGCCCTTCTCTGCACTTTTTCCAATGCTATAATATCATTTTTGAGATGTGGTGACCAGAACTGTACACAGTATTCCAAATGAGGTCGCACCAATGATTTATACAGGGGCATGATGATACTGGCTGATTTGTTATCAATTCCCTTCCTAATAATCCCCAGCATAGCGTTGGCCTTCTTTATTGCAGCTACACATTGTGTAGACATTTTCAGCGAGTTATCCACTACGACTCCAAGATCTCTCTCATGGTCAGTCTCTGCCAGATCAGACCCCATCAACGTGTATTTATATTTAGGATTTTTGGCTCCAATGTGCATCACTTTGCACTTGGCCACATTGAACCCCATTTGCCACGTTGACGCCCACTCACCCATCCTCAACAGATCCCTTTGGAGTGCCTCACAATCCTCCCTGGTTTTCACCACCCTGAACAACTTCGTGTCATCTGCAAATTTAGCCACATCACTGCTTACTCCCAATTCCAAATCATTAATAAACAAGTTAAAAAGCATGGGACCGAGTACTGATCCCTGTGGTACCCCACTGCTTACCACCCTCCACTGAGAAAGTTTCCCATTTATACTCACTCTCTGTTTCCTATTTATAAGCCAGTTTTTGATCCACAAGAGGACCTGTCCTTTTATCCCATGACTATTGAGCTTACTTAGGAGCCTTTGATGTGGAACTGTATCAAAAGCCTTCCGGAAGTCAAGGTAAATAATATCTATTGGGTCCCCTTGTCCACATGTTTGTTCACTCCCTCAAAAAACACTAACAGGTTAGTGAGACAAGATCTTCCCTTACAGAACCCATGCTGAGTCTGCCTCAATAGTTTTTGTTCATCAATGTGCCTACTAATTCTTTCCTTAATAACAGTTTCCACCAACTTACCCGGTATCGATGTCAGACTGACTGGCCTGTAATTTCCTGGATCTCCCCTGGAGCCCTTTTTAAAGATGGGAGTGACATTAGCTACCTTCCAGTCCTCAGGAATGGAGGCAGATTTTAAAGAAAGATTACATATTTTTGTCAGGAGATCTACAAGTTCACATTTGAGTTCTTTCAGAACTCTCGGATGAATGCCATCCGGGCCTGGGGATTTATTAGTTTTTAAATTGTCCATCAGTCGGAGGACTTCCTCTCTTGTCACCGCAATCTGATTCAGGTCTTTCAAACCCCTCCCGAAATCGGTGCTTCTGGAGTGGGCAAACACTTCTCCTCTTCCACAATGAAGACAGAGGCAAAAAATGCATTCAGCTTCTCAGCCATTTCCCTATCATCCTTCACTACTCCTTTTACCCCTTGGTCATCCAAGGGCCCCACTGCCTCCCTGGCTGGCTTCCTAATTCTAATGTATTTGAAGAAAGTTTTATTGTTGGTCTTTATGTTTTTTGCGATATGCTCCTCATATTCCCTTTTTGCTTGCCTGATCACAGACTTGCATTTTATTTGCCATAGTCTGTGTTCCCTTTTATCAACCTCACTAAGACTAGCTTTCCACCACTTAAAGGAATCCTTCTTACCTTTTACAGCTTCCATTACTTTATTTGTTAACCATGCAGGCTTTTTTCTATACCTATTTGTACCTTTCCTAACCTGCGGTATATATTTTTTCTGAGCTTCTAGGATTGTCTTTTTAAATAGTCTCCAAGCTTCCCCAATGGTTTTGACCTTCTCCACTCTTCCTTTCAATTTCTTCCTCACATGTTCCCTCATACCAGAGAAGTTACCCCTTTTAAAGTTAAAAGTGGTTGCGTCAGTCTTTTTGGGCAACTCCCTATCTGTACAAATGTTAAACTCAATGACATTATGGTCACTGTTTCCAAGTGGTGCAATCACTTTTACATCTCTCACCAGGTCTTGGGTGTTACTTAGGACCAAATCCAGGATCGCCTCTCCCCTGGTAGGATCTGTGACCATCTGTTCCACAGCACAGTCATTGAGAGTGTCTAAGAACGCAATCTCTTTTTCCCGACTAGAACTCATATTGACCCAATCAATGTGTGGGTAGTTAAAGTCGCCTATTACAACACAGTTATTTCGTCTAGCCGCTATCTTTAATTCATTCATCATTTTATAATCCTCCTCTATCTTTTGATCTGGTGGGCGATAACAAACTCCCACTGTTAAGCCTCCTTTTGGACCCACTATTTCAACCCATAGCATTTCCAGAAGGGAATCCAATTCTCTTACCCTCTCAATCTTACTGGACGGTATACCCTCTCTGACATACAGAGCCACCCCACCTCCAACCCTTTCCCCCTATCCTTCCGATATAATTTATAACCAGGAATCACCGTATCCCACTGATTTTCCTCATCCCACCAAGTTTCTGAAATACCCACAATGTCTATTTCCCCCCCAACACCAAGCATTCCAACTCCCCGATTTTACCTCGGAGACTTCTAGCATTTGTGTATAAACACTTATAGTTTCCCATGTTTTTTAAGCCCACAGCCTTCCTCTTGCTGCCTTGAGACCTTGCCAGGCAGTTCCTATCATTAGCCACAGTCTCAATGGACAATTGTAATCCATTTCCTTGTACAAAAGTAATAGCTACCCCTTCATCTCTTTGAGATGAGCCATTCCGAACCAGAGACTTTTCATCTCCTGTCGGCTTTCCCCCATTATTCAGTTTAAAATACTTCATTTTTCAGCATCTCCCATCCTTCCTATGCAGACTTCCCCTTAGCATTTCCAGCCATGGGATCCTACCTAATAATTCTCTTTTGAAATCACCCTTCCTGAAGTCCAGGATACAAGTCCTACTATGTCCTGGTTTCACATCCCTCACTATGTCAGATTCCAAGCTGACATGGTCATTATTCCCCAAGGATCCTACAACATTTACCTCATCAACCAGTTCTTCCCTGTTAGTCAGAATTAAATCTAGGATAGCAGATCTTCTGGTTCCCACCTCCACCTTCTGAGAGATGAAGTTGTCTGCAAGACTATTCAGGTATCTGTGGGATGCCCCACGTCTAGCAGAGTTTTCCAGAAAATATCTGGATAGTTGAAATCTCCCATAACCACTACATCCTGTCTCTGTTGTACAATGGTAAAGCCAGGGCTATTTTGGGGCAGGAACGCACAGGAATGGAGTTCCGGTGGGCTTCAGAGTTGGCCACGCCCACTATAGCCAAACCTCTTTGTGCGTGGCTACAGAGGGAAGGCCTGGAGAGTGACCTCCCCAGTGACTCCAAGGCAGGGGGGTGGAGGGGCCCTGGAAGTATCGGGGAGGCATTTAAATGCCTCCCCATGCCTTCCCCAGCCTGACCAAGGGCTGGCCTGCCTGGGCTCTCCGCGGACGCAGGGCACCCAGGCAAGCCAAGGGAAGGCAGTTTAAACTGCCTTTCCCTTCCCTTCAAGGGGGTGGGCTTGCCCGGGGAAGCCAAGGGAAGGCATGGGGTGTGGCCTGATATGCTAATGAACTGTGCTATCGGGTGTGGCCTAATATGTTAATGAGTTTCTGCTGTTGGGTGTGGCCTACTACGCTAATGAGCTCACGCTGGGCTTTTTCTACAAAAAAACCCTGGGTAAAGCTATCTGTAATCTAGCTTGGCCATTCTCACAGGTATAAATCATGACTACTAACTAGATGAAATGTAGTTAATTATGGTTACCAGGGTGTCATAATTCTAGCCTTGGGAACAAAGAGGGAGGCAGAGGTAAGCACTGTTCCACTCCCTGCACCTGGAATGTTATCTCCTGTCATGAGGTCAGCTTGCTGAATCTTCACAGTCATTTCCCATTTGGACCTCACATTCAGGCCGAGAGATCAGAATGAAGGCTGAACCAAGGTTTAGCACAAAACAAGGAAGTGCACTGGAAACTCAGTTTCTTGACAGGGCTTGTTGGGCAAATTTATTGTTTTGCTATAAAATGATGAGTCGGGTCCCGGAGGCTGTGTTTGCTTCGATGCCTGAGCTCGTTGTCTATGATGTGGACAGTGACTGTTCAATATGAGAAGAATTGCAAATCATGGAATTGCCTTATGCCTCCCATTCTTTCACTGAAGATAATTTGCGAAGGGTGACCTCGTTGGATTATAATAATGTGTTTGCACTTCAGAGGACAGCTTTATATCTGTCCTATATATCTTTATAGTTAATAGAACTATATATATAACTATATATATAGTTCATGGCATGATGGATTACAAAATCAACAGGGGAGGGAGTTGCTGCAAATTCAGAGTGTTGGTGGACCAGCAACCAATGTAAATAATCCTGTGATGAATTTAGAGTCTGGAATGCAGCCTGCTACTGCTGTTAATGTTGCTACAGGAGGCTGACAGATCCCGGCAACCACTTTGACTGGCCCTGATCAAATGCAGTAGTTGTGTACTTTAATTACTCAGTTGTTAGGACAAAATGGGCAGCAAATGACTTTAATGCAAAATCAGTTTTCTCAGAACCAAAATCAGTTTTCTCAGAGAGTTAAAGTCAGGAGAAGATGTTGCTTCATTTTTTGCTCTTTCTGAAGCAACAACCAGGGATTATCATTTGCCAGCTGATAAATATATGGGAGCTTGCAAGCTGCTCTGAGACTCCGAGATGATGGGAGCTTGTAAGCTGCTCTGAGACTCTTCTTCTTCTTCTTCCTCTTCCTCTTCCTCCTGTTCTTCCTCCTCCTACTCCCCCCAGTTAACTCTACAACAAGCAAGAGATTACCCATACTTTAAAAATTTGGCTCTACAACAGTTTGGACTTTCTATTGGATAACTCAGATGTCATTTTCGTTCATCTGCACCAAGGTCCTATGATTCCTATAGTTCCTTTGTCCATGATAAGTTGTAATTAAAGATGATACCCAGGTAGGTAAAGGAGGGGACTCTCTCCAAGGCCCCGCCTAGTGCGCTTATCACCTTAGGTCCATAATGGAAAGTTCTAGAGAATCTAGGGACCTTTATTACAGTATCTAATGAATGCATTAATTACTGATTTTAGACCTAGTTCTGTTTTAGAGAGAAGAATGGCATCATCTGCATAAAGAAGGATTAAGATTGGTATGTTTGCAAGAAAAGGGGTTTGCAAGAAAATGGAATCATATTGTTAACAAATAAATTAAATAATGATGGAGCAAGCAAACAGCCTTGTTTCACACACTTATTGGTTTGGAAACTTGCAGTGAGTTGGCCCTGCCAGTTGTATCTGATTTGGGCGGAAGTATCGTTATATAGATTCATAATTAAAGCTAATAGCCTTCTATCTATTGTAGAATAAATGGCCAAACAACATGAATCAGCTAGCAGAAGTTCTTAATGAAATCTCTGTAGTTGCTCAACCCATTTTTAAACATACGCAGTTTGTGAAATTTATGGGTGGGAGGTCAGTGAACTCCGGTCTCAAGCAGCACAAGGGGGAAGAACAATATGAGAAACCTGTTCACAGTCCCAGACAGTGTTCTCAGACTTCGGCTGAGATGCTTGCTAGAAACCATAGGGGCAGCCCTCTTAATTCAACTCTCATAGTACTGACCTGTTTTTACTGTAAGCAACCGGGCCACGTGAGGTCCAAATGTCCCCAACTTGTGCCAGAGAGTGAGATAAACCGACCCAAGGTGCAAGTGATTTCAAGTCATCCACAGAGTCAAGTAAGCCACCAGATCCATCCACCAGAAGAAGACTGGAATGATGAAACTTTGGATTCTGATTGGCTGCTTCAACAGGGGAAGTTCTTCAATCACAGATGGTATATAGACATGTGGCTCGGGTGGGACATTGGTCTGCAAAAGAGACATCTTGTTGCACCGCCGGAGTATGGAAAAAGGTCACCGAGGAAAGGCTTCTAGTAGCCAGAACTGCGGGGTGCGCTGGCAGAAGTCTGATCGCACAAACACACGTCATTTTGGCCCGGGGCAAACAGCCTCGATTCCCACCTGCATTTCCTCGTTCATGTGACCGCAGCCTAGGTAATTCAAATGAAACCCCTCCTAATAGCCACGCACATGTCACATCCATCCCACCCAGCCACTGCATTCTCTATCCCCCCTCACCTGGGAAATATACGATCCCATTATCTAGAGCAAGTTGGCACAAAAAGGATATTCCTCTGGGAGAGGAAGGTTTCCTCAGGAAAGTTACAGCTTCTAAGATAGCATGGCTCACACACTCCACATTCACTCCTCCCCCTTAGGAATTCCCTCCTTCCTACATTCATGGCAAACTAAGCAGAGTGGGGTTTGACAAAGGAGAAAGTCAGTTTGTCCCACTGTTAGAATGTAGAGAGATGGCATAAGAAGTTGATCCTTCTTTGGAAAAGCCTGGGGACAGTAAAATTTATTGGGACAATGATTTGCTTTACTGGGAATATGTTCCTAAAAGAAAGAGCTCTGCTTTACCAATCGGAAGGCAGATGAGTGTCCTTAAGGCGTTTAGAAGGGAAGTTATGAAAACAGTTCATGATGTGCCTCTCTCTGGACATTTATGATTTAAAAGGACTCTTGTTCAGATCAGTTCAACTTTCTATTGGCCAGGAATCCCTAAAGATGTGAAAGAATATGTTACCAGTTGCACTATTTGTAGGAAAGTTGGATATTCTACTGACGATGCTAAGGTGCCACTAGAAAAATGTTCCTGTTATTCAAGTACAGTTTTCTGAGATTCAGAATGACATTCAAGGGCTTTTCCTTCCTACTAACTCTGGGAAGAAATTTGTTTTGGTGATCCTTGATTGTGCATTGTATTTTCCAGTTGCTATTCCTTTAAGAAGTGTCACATCAACAAATATTGCTAGAGCATAGTTGGAACATTTTGTGGAACACATTTCATGAGTAAACTAATGCAAAACTTTATGAAATAGCAGGGGTCACTCAACAAGTAAGTATGGCTTACCATCCTCAGTCTCATAGCTAGAAGTGTATGTGTGGGGGAGGACTTTGACTAGAATGCTAAAGGCTTTTTGTGAAGAGCATCCTAGAAAGCAGGACGAAGCTTTGCCGCTCTGAGGCTGCAGTCAAATGTGCCTTTAGATCCGACATAGCTGAGAATGTCCAGTGGATCTAAGGGGCATGATCAGACAGCAACATCTGGGAAAGGTCCCATGGTTGTCAGAACCCCATGCTGCCCTGCCACAGAAACGGAGTTAAAAGATCCTGGGGAAAGTCTGGTCCTAACACTTGTCAATGGGCCACGGACAGAGTTTCCCTAGTCTGATCACTCAAGCACACTCTCAAGCCATCAGGTTGGTCTGCTCATTCCATCCCAACTTGGTGCCTCCCCCCCCCTTCGCATAGTAGTATGTGCATAACCTCATACTCCACGGGGACCCCTCAGTGTGGAGGTGTGATTCCTCGTTTACGTGCATGGGAAACAAAAGGGGGAAAAAACCCACTCACCCAAGGTGGCAGCTGCTCGTGCAGTGACAGGTGAAGCCCACAGCACAAAGGGATGTGTGATTACATGTAAAGGTAAAGGTAAAGGTTCCCTTGCTCGAAAGCCAGTCGAATCCGACTCTAGGGTTGCGGTGCTCATCTCCGTTTCAAAGCCGAAGAGCCAGCGCTGTCCGAAGACGTTTCCGTGGTCATGTGGCCGGCATGACTAAACACCAAGTTTTTTTAAAAAAGTTTTTTAAAAAACTCTGAGTCAAATTCCATTGGAGGACATAGGGGCGCTTCCCCTCTGCAACAGATGGCACATCTGACCGCAGCCTTTGTGAGTGCTTATCAGGAGGCTGTGCGCCCTTCACTTGGAGGCCTGCCCTCTAATGAACTTGTATTTGGCAGGAAGCTACCTGGTCTCCTGCAGCTTTTAAAATCAGATGGGGAGGGTGTGTGTGCACCTGACACCCCTCAGGTGGTAACACAATATTTTGCCAACCTGCTACAGACTTTGCAGAGCATCCGTGAGACTGCTCATGAGAAAACAGAAGGCCTATTTTGATAGAGCTACAAAGCCAAGAACTTTAAAAAAGGGATAGTTAGTTTTGTTGCGGATCCTTGAAGATATTGGTAAATGAGATCTATTCTGGACTGGGCCTTTTGAAGTTGCAAAATGCTGTGAAAATAATAATTATGAAATCAGAGGTCCTGCAAGGGGCACTGTGTTAGTTCATATTAATCCTTTTGTTGTTACTCAAGATCAGGCAGCTCTTTCTTTAATCAGTGATCTCAGTTTATTAGAACAGAACACATAACAACATGGAACACACAGAACAACCCCATCTTATATACAGTTTGGAACTGGCTAAACCACACCTGTAGAACAGTAAGGTCCAATCATAAGTGAGTGCTTAGTACCAATATGGTTTGTTCCCGCCAAAAGTCATAGGCCGAGTTCAGACTAGCAGTTTGGCCCGATATAGGCATGTTTCGGAGATGTTTCACAAACTGATTAAAGGGCCGGTTCACACAGGCACATCTGTCAGGCGTTCCCCAGCTGTACTCAACCCGTCTTGTAATGTTTCCCTTCCGAGTTTAAAAGATACCAGGTGAAAGTGGTAGTAAGCCCTGGAGAGTGCATTCATCTTGAGTCCATCCTGCTTCCCAGAAGTGTGAACATGAACAAGCTGATCCGGTAGGGATGCTCTTATGCACATGAGCACTTATGTGCATGAGCGCCTATCATTAGATTACATTACAAAAAGCCATTTACAACCGCGCCTCTGCCAGGGGTGGACCAACAGGGGTGGACGAACGCCCCCTTGTGCCTCCTTCCTGGTATGCTCCCGCATCAGTCAGTGCAGTGTGACTGGGAATGCATGACTCCCCTGCGCTTCAAACTGCCAGTCTGAACTCAGCCATAGTCTTCCCTGATTGGTCCATTGCACAATGGAAGCTAATCAGGGTGTTGATTTCAGGATACTGAGAGTCCATGGAACTTGTGACTGAAGCTCAGGCTCACTCTACAATTTAGGCTATCCATATAACACAATGCATAACAGTTTAAAGAAATTTATTGTCAGAGAAGCACAACAAATGTCAACGTCGATGTGGCCAGAGGAAGATTTTGATGTTCCTGATTTATTAACCGATGCTGATGTAACCGCCTCCCTAGCTAGAAACGGAATGATCCAGGAAGGGGCGGAGTCTTTAGATGCAGAAGGGTGCAGACCTTGTGGAAAGCTGAAGAGGGAAGCTGGACAGCCCTGCTGGGGAGCTCGAACCTTAATCATAGGCTTTTAACATCTTGTTTAAAGTAACTATGATTTATGGACAGATGCTGGTAAGGGAAGGAGACTTTTGTTCTAAATCGTAAATTTAAGAATTCTGGTTTCATGGCTGTGTGATCTGGTGGGGGGTTCAACTGGGACCCTCATTTTGGAAGCTGGTGCACAGAGTGTTCCGCTGCAGGTTTCTTGACCCACCACCAAGAGGAAAAGGATGGACTTTGGGGGTGGCAGGCTGTGAAGAAGGCTGAAGTTAGTGGTTTGGACTTTAAAAGATCCGTGCTCTGTTGTGTTGTGTTACTAAGTGGTATGTTTTTGTTACATGATGTTAATTGATTTTTTTTTAAAAAAATGTTTTATTCTGTCTGAGTGATTGCAAGATTCTGCCCCACAGAATCCACAAGCTGAGGTTACACTGAGCAACCAGATGGTTTATCTCGGTTTCCTATTAATGAGAACTTGACTGAGCACCACTATGGGCAGTTAATGGATGCCCTGCAAGATTTTGTCCCAGTGTTCACCAGCAGGCCCGGAAAAACTAATTTAGTAGTTCATGACATTGATACAGGGGATGCTCATCCCAATAAATACAATTCGCATCCAATCAGAGGCCCAATGTGTGAAATAGTGAGACAAGAGACTAAGAAACTGTTGCAAATGGGAGTTATTGAGCCTTGTAGATCTAAATGGGGCAGTAATCTTGTAGTTGTCACCAGGGCTCTTTTTGTAGCAGGGACGCCTTTGCATATTAGGTGACACACCCCTAATGTAGCCAATCCTCCAAGAACTTACAGTAGCCCCTGTAAGAAAACTCTGTAAGCTCTTGGAGGATTGGCTACATTAGGGGGTGTCACCTAATATGCAAAGGAGTCTCTGCTGTAAAAAGAGCCCTGGTTGTCACTAAAAAGAAACTGTGTGAGGATGATCCCACACAGTACCATTTGTGTGTGGACTATAGCAGGCTGAATAAGTGTTACCATTTGTGTGTGGACTATAGCAGGCTGAATAAGCATTATAAAACCAACCAGTATCCTTTACCTAATGTGAAGGAAGTATTGGAAAGACTGGTGCATGCTAAATATATTATTACCTTTGATCTTACAAGTGGATATTGGCAGGTACCATTAACTGAGTGAGCTTGAGAGAGAACATCTTTTATATGCTTTATAGGACAGTTTCATTTTAATGTACTTCCAGCTGGCATTAATTCAGGCAGCAGCCAGGTACTCCAAATATCAATGGATCACATGCTCCAAGGTGTGGATTGTACTGCGGCCTATCAAGATTACATAGCTGTGATTAGTTATAGTTAGCAAGAACATCTGCAGCACTTAAGCACTTAAGTATTGTGTTCCTGAAGATCTGAGTTTCAAATACTGTTTTTAAAGTCCCGAATGTTTGCTTATCTGTTACTCAGTTCTTAAATCTCAACGTTTCTCCATCATAGTCCCTTCAAGCTCCATTCATCCAGTAGTAATTAATTCCATTGTCTGCAGGGGGGGTTCCGCGGTTACCTCACCCCCATGCTTGCAGGGATAAACTTTGCTTCCCTCTAATGCTTCATTTCACTTTTACTCACTCTTCTTACTTCTATTCATTGTTTTCACCAGTATGCTTAGTTAAAACTTGATCACCACTCACTTGGTCCGGTGTGTGTGGCTTAGTCCAATGCAGGAACACAGCAGGGAGACCATCGGGGCAAAATGTTGCCTCAACCCCCCGGCATCAAGCTGGGGGGGGGGTGAACCTCAGCACCCCTTGACTCAGGGCCCATCCCATGGGCCTTGGGGGTGTGTGCACCCCCTCTCTACCCGCTGGTTTGCGGTCCACATCCCCGGGAGCACCCGGAAGATGTGGCCACCATCGGCCCACCAAAACCGGAAGACCTAAATCTTTCTTTTGACATCTACATTAGTGTGCAGTATATTTGAGAAAATACTCGCAAAAAATAGGGAAGACTTGAAATGACTCCTAATGAAGGTTAAATCAGAAAATACCAAAGTGAGATTACAGCTGAGTATGAACAAGACAAAAGTAATGACTATTGAAGAATTACACAACTGTAAGGTTAACAATGAAGAAACTGAACTGGTTCAAGATTTTCTGTTCCTTGGTTCCATCATCAGTTTCAGTTTAGTTTATTGTAATTAGCCATTGGTCGTTACAAGATTACAAAATACAAATTGTGAACAAATATCATAATATACAAAAGTACCAGAAATCAATAACAAAATATGAATAATTTAATACAGTAGCCTGAGTAATGCCCCTTGGAATGTATATTCTTTGCAGTAAGGGCAAATAATGAAACTTCATAAAAGACATACGCATCAATGTCAGATAACAAAAATGAAATTTTATCCTCAACTGGGTAAGCACTAAGACCAAATAAAATACCTGCTAAAAATGTAGCCCTCGGACTAGAATACAGTGGGCAAAACAGGATATAGTGATGTAAATCCTCAAGTTCATGGGTGCCACAAATACATAGACAATGGACCCATGGAGTTTGATTAAATCAGCCCTCCAAAATTGCCGTTGGCATTGATTGAAACTGTAGAGAGGTAAAGGATGCTCTAAGTACATGTTTAGAGACATTGACTAAGTATGGCGTTTGTACCATGGTGCCGCTTTGGATTTTAATATCAAAGAGCGGTCTAGCCGAGCGTCAAACTCATAAATCCAATTTCTAAGTTGAGATTTATCAACTGATGTTCCCAAAAGATCGTATTCTGAATTTAT
The DNA here is from genome assembly GCA_029375565.1 of Gekko gecko. Classification (NCBI taxonomy): domain Eukaryota; kingdom Metazoa; phylum Chordata; class Lepidosauria; order Squamata; family Gekkonidae; genus Gekko; species Gekko gecko. The sequence goes on along the minus strand of JAPDNY010000008.1, from coordinate 142,957,887 downwards.
CAGATCTTTAGATCGTATTCTGAATTTATCAGAAAAAATAATCTGCCAGGGGAAGTTACAGATCTTCGTCGTGGTCTCTGTACAGTCCCACACATGGGGGGGTTGGGCGCCTGCGCACGACCTCGATCGGAGAAACTTCTAGAGCTTTACCTCAGAAGAGCTTTTGGTGGGCTCTCCTCCTGCCCTGGGGGAGGAGACATGCACTGCACGTTCACACCTCGTTGCTGTTGTTCCTCCATTTCATTACCTCAGCTGAGTATATTTCCTCTTCTTATATTTCGCTTTCTTTTCCTCTTCCTCATTCTTCTATCTTAAAAAAAAAAAATCTCTTTTCTATTTCCCCCCCTCCTTTCTTTGGAGGGTGGGTGGGGGCTTTGTATGGGAAAAACTAGGTTTTTCAAAGTGTGTCATCGTTGACCTGCCAAAATTCCCTCTAATGACGGGCACGACTTTTGTTTAGTTTGCTTAGGAGAGGCCCATAGAGTGGATACTTGCCCTTACTGTGCGAGTTTTACTCGGCAGGCTTGACGTAATCGGGAGGCTAGGCTTAGAGCTCTCCTTTTAGAATCGGCTTTACGCCCTACAATGTCCTCAGCAGCTTCGCATGCCTCTGTGGCAAAAAAATCAGACACCTCCTCGAAGGCACTGAAACAGAAACCTAAGCGGGCTAAAGATAAGACCCCTTCGAAATCGAAGGCCCTGCCGTCTGCTTCGGCTTCGAGGGTGGAGCCTGTCGTCGTTACCAGGTTATCGACGTCAATGCCTGTTTAGGCCTCTGCCTCTCAACGATCTGCGGTGCGACCGACAACCCCGCAGCATACGCATTTGTCGCCTTCGGGTTTCATTCCCTTGGGCCAGTCATCGAGGTCCCCTCCACTGTTGTCCCCTTGTCGACGTTCCCGATCTCCGTTGAGGCATTCTGGTACCCTGGTCCACACTTTGGACGAGGGGCCTGTTTTGGTGCACCGCCACTCGCGGTCCAGATCCCGATATGACCGGAGAAGGTTGATCCGTCGCCAATCACCATAGTCGTCCGGTTCTCCTTCTGATGACCAGTGTTGGTCTTTCGATAAACACCAAGAACGCCCGGATGTGGCCTACTATTACTCCAGGTCCCTGACACTGGAGCAGCATCATTACGATCCTGTCTGTCACTCTGAGCGTACGGATCAGGGCCGTGTCTCTGACCGCCCTCGACGCTCCACATCGGTGTTCTCGGCGCGTTCGATTCCTCGAGAACAGCCTTCCGAACCCTCGAAGGTTAGGGATGCCCCGAAGAGTTCCCCATTGGAACCTCGGTACCGTCCTTCTGTCGACCACCCAGTTATCAATCTGGCTCAACCACTATGGTCCTCCTCTCCAATGTCGATCTCGGACCGGTCAGATTCGGCGGAGCTTGATCCGGAGGTCACTCAGATCGAGGACGAGCCTCGGCGCTCTGGGTCCATATTGCCCACTGAAGGCCCTAAGGCGTATTTAGAGCTCGTCACTCGGATGGCAACTGCCCTTCAAGTCCAGGGCTCTACAGAATCCCCAGCTGTGACCAACGTGGTTCACAGGCTGGTCCAGGCTGACCTTCCTCCATCTACCATCCTACCTTTGCTTCCTGTCCATCTTTCGATCTTGAAAGAATCTTGGGAGCACCCGGCATCGATCCCCCCGGTCTCGAGGCACTATGACGGTCTGTATAAGATCCAGCAGAATCCAGGCAAGTTCCTCCTCTGTCAACCGCCGCCTAATTCCATAGTCGTCCATTCATCGTCGAGGTCTAAACAGCCCGTGCGCCAGTCTGCGCCTCCCGACCGCGAGGGTCGCAAGCTTGATCTTCTGGCCAAAAAAATGTATTCTCTGGCCTCTATGAATCTCCGCGTCGACACTTACCTCTCCTATTTGTCTGCGTACGTCTTCAACGTCGCAAATGCTGTTCGTCCTATCTTGGATTTTCTCCCAGAGGAACATCGTCCCACTCTCTCGGCTGCCTTGTCTGAGGTCTTTGCCATATCAAAACAGGAGATTAATTCAGTCTGTCATGCTGTCAATTGTTCATCCAAGCTTCTAGTCTCTTCCGTCGCTCTCCGGCGTCATGCTTGGCTGCGGGGCACTTCTTTACAACCTGATGTCAAATTCCGTATGAAGGATCTTCTGTTTGATGGGGATGGCCTCTTCCACTCTACCACCGACGAGGTTCTGAAAGCTGTCGATGACAGTCGGAAGCAGGCTTGAAATCTTGGAGTCTCTGCTGCTTCTTACCGACCTCGGAACCGCCCTTGGAAGCCTCTTGCCTCCAGACGATACCCGTCTCCGGCGTCCAATCCACAATGGAGAAGGAAGCCTTATGACTCCCGTCCTCCCTCCAAACACCGTTCCCAACCTACCAAAAAGCCGCCACAGCCTAAACAGTCTGTTTGACTGTCTCCACCACCTGCCCTCTCTGACGTCGTATACTCCTCCCGTCTGGACCCGTCTCTTCCCCTTCCTACCAGCCTGGGAAGAAATTTCCATCGACTCTTGGATCCTAACCATTCTACAGGTTGGGTACACCATAGAGTTCGTTTCTCCTCCAGTCCTTCCCCACTTTGTCGTCACGCCTCCAGACCCTCTTCTTGATCTCGAGGTGTCCACCCTCCTTGCCAAAGGAGCCATCGAGGTCGTCCCGGAGCGCAACGGACTCGCAGCTTCTACTCGAAATATTTCCTGGTTCCCAAGAGGGACGGCGGCTTCCGACCGATTATGGATCTTCAAGATCTCAACCGTTACATTCGGTATCAGAAGTTCCGGATGGTCACCTTGCAGTCGATCCTTCCTCTTATACCACGGGCGGCGTGGCTCGCGTCAGTTGACCTCCAGGATGCATACTTCCATGTCACGATCCGTCCCCAGCACCATCGGTTTCTCCGGTTCGCTGTTGGAGATGCACACTACCAGTACAGGGTGCTTCCCTTCGGTCTTTCTACCGCCCCGCGGGTGTTCACCAAGCTGATGCCTGTGGTGGTGGCCGACCTTCATCGACGGGGAGTCACTCTTTATCCTTACATCGACGACTGGCTTCTCATAGCACCTACGCCAAGTCAGTTGCTCCACGCCTTTCTCCACAAGTGGAACGGAACTCTGTTTTACTTTTTTCTTCCATTCCCTCTCATCTCCCGGGTCATTCAGAAGATCCGCACAGATGGCACCTCCTGCATACTAGTCACTCTGTGGTGGCCGTGCCAGGTTTGGTTCCCTCACCTGCTCCAACTCTCCCGTCATTCCTTCCACCCTCTTCCCATCGTCCCAGATCTCCTCTCTCAGGCCCGAGGGAGAATCCTTCATCCCAATCCGGGATTTTTCAGACTGATGGCCTGGAAGATCCAGCCCTAGACTTCCTGCCTCAAGTTTCTGAAATCCTCCTGAATGCTAAGAAGCCTTCTACTCGACGTTCCTATTGATTCAAGTGGAACAGATTCCAATCCTACACTTCTGATCACTCCTTCGATCCGGTTCGATCATCTCTCCATGAGATTTTCTCCTACATCATGCACTTAAAGGATACTGGCCTTGCATACCTGTCCTTGCGGGTTCATCTGGCGGCAATCTCCGCCAACCATCCCCTGATACAGGGATCCTCAGTGTTCTCCCATCGTCTCACCAAGACATTCCTCAAGGATCTCCTTCGAATGTGCCCTCTGAAGAAATTGTTGGTTGATGCAGGGGAGAATGAGCAGGAGGCGGTGGTGGGGAGACTTGCGCTTTCGACAGTGACGCCGAGGGTGGAGGAAGGCGTGGTGACCATGCTCTGCGTTGGTGGGATCCCCAAGGTTCCAGTCCCCGCGGATACTGCCATGGGACGGACGAAAACCAATATTGCATGTCCGGGCCCTGGTCACAACAGAATCTTGATGGGCCGTACGGATACCCCCCCTGGGGGTCATGCATAAAATGCGGGCGGTACCTCGGATCGTAGTCTTCCCATCCATATCGACGTGGAGGGTGAGGAGATCGAGACCGGTGCCTGGAGTGGTGACGAGAGTGTTCGGAATGGTCACTAGCCCAGGAGGCTGCCGATGGCAAGCGGGACCCTACGGCCTGAGTCTCAGAAATGAGATTGATATCAGTTGGAAGGGGCGGCAACGACTGAGGTGGTTTGGTATTGCTGCGGTCAACCAGCATCGGGGGGTCCAGCTGTCGAGGTGGGGAGTCCAGGATTTCGAGTGGAGGCCCCACCAAGACCTTCAGCAGCTCCGGTGTTGAGCGTTGCTGCTGAAGAGGTTGCTTCGATGCATCAGCATGCATAGCAGAGCCTCTTGGAGATAATGCACTGCTCACATCGTGAGGCTTACGTGTTTCTCCCGATGACTGGGCCACGTGCCCCTTGGATTTGTCTTTCTTGGGCTTTTTTATTGGAGTCGACACAGAGGACGTCGTCTTCGAGCCCGTTTTCTTTTTGGGAGCCAGGCCCGTATCGGAGGAAGACTTTCCTACTTTGGGAGGCTTTGGTGTCGAAGGTTCCTTCGGGATCGACGTCGAGGCTGACGTAGACTTCGATCCTGACTGCGCAGACTCCATGGCGGTAGAAGGGGGTGCAAGGGCTGACTCCCAGAGTGCCACTTTCAGCCTAGTGGCTCTGTTTTTTCTCATCTGGTTGGAAAAACAAGCACAAAGAGCACAGGCCTCAGGACGATGGCTCTCGCCCAAACAAAAAACACACAACGAGTGCTCGTCCTTAAGGGCTAGCTTGCTGCCACAAGAGGAGCACTGCTTAAAACACCCCCACTTTCAACTTTCCATAAAATGACGTGGGAGAGACAGTTTTAGGCAAAAGATTGGGGGGGGGGTCGTCGGGACAAGGTCCGAAGACCACGAGAAACCTCGCAAGAGGACTCCTCGAAAGTCCCGGAAACAAAAGCTGAAGAAAAAGTTGAAGAAAAAGTTGAGGAAAAAGCTGAAGAAAAAAGATTATCCCTGCTGTGAGGAAAAAAACCAGCACTCTCAGAGCAACCGACACAGGCTGTTACCAGCGAGGCGGTCAGAAGAGAAGTGGCGGGATATTCATGCCCCGCCTCTCTGGGCATGCGCGCTGAGGGGTCCTTGCGCAGGCCCGGAGCGAGGGCGCGAAAATCCTGTTGTGAGCTTTGTACAACACCGACCAGGTCAGTGCAGGCACACTGTTCCCATGGGTGTGAATGCACAGATGACCACTCGAAGATCATCAGTTAAAGGTAAGCAACCTGTTTTTCCTTCGTGGAGTCTGTCACTGGTCCTTTCTCAACTCATGTCTAAACCGTTCGAACCCATGGCTACCACCGATCTCAGGTTAGTTTCCTGGAAAACGGCCTTCCTAGTAGCCATTACCACTGCACGTAGAGTAGGGAAGCTAGCTGCCTTTAGGGCTGATCCCCCCTTTACTGTTTTTCATAGGGAGAAGTTGGTCCTTAGAACAGATCCTTCCTTTCTCCCTAAAGTCATCTCTGCCTTTCATCTCTCTCAGTCGTCTGTCCTGCCTACTTTCTTTCCAAACCCGACTGATGCCTCTCAGAGAGCCTTGCACTGTCTCGATGTGCGCAGAGCGCTCTCTTTCTACCTGCATAGGACACAGCCCATATGTAAATCTCCTCAGCTGTTCATAGCTTATGGTCCCCCGCGGCTGGGGGAACCAGTCTCTTCTCAACATCACTCTAAGTGGGTGACTTCCACCATAGCCCTTTGCTATGAGCTGGCGCGTCAACCTGTTCCTACCTGTCTCACTGCCCACCACTCTCCTGGTGGGTGTCCTGTTGGAAGACGTCTGTGCGGCTGCTACGTGGTCCTCGGCATTGACCTTCGTGACCCACTATGCCCTTGATGTCCGAGCCCGACAGGATGCTGCCTTCGGTCAGACGGTTCTGTGATCTCTCTTCGCTTGATCCTGCTGCACCCTCAGGTAGGACCATGGGTGACTTGTTTTGATGATGATGCTGTGTCTTAACCAGTATTTTTGTGTCTTTTGCAGCTGCCAGCTCCCTCCTCCAACTGGTTGAGCTCTTGTAATCACCCATGTGTGGGGCTGCACAGAGACCACAACAAAGATAAACAGGTTGCTTACCTGTAACTGATGATCTTCGAGTGGTCATCTGTGCAGTACCACAATCCCACCCGGCCTTCCCCGCTGCTGGCTTCTCCAGATTTCCTTCTTTAGATTGCTTGGCCTTGCCGGTGGCGATCGAAAGAACTGAGTGGGAGGCGGCTCTCTCTCCCGCTCTGGGCATGCGCAGTGCATGTCTCCTCCCCAGGGCGGGAAGAGAGCTCACCAAAAGCTCTTCTGAGGTAAAGCTCTAGAAGCTTCTCCAATCAAGGTCGTGCACAGGCGCCCAACCCATGTGTGGTACTGCACAAATGACCACTCGAAGATCATCAGTTACAGGTAAGCAACCTGTTTTTATTTTTCTCTGGAGAACTTAACTATGTTTATTGCAGGACACAGCTCTTTATAAAACTGGGATTGCTGGGGAAATATTGAAATGTTTTATTAGCTAGCTGATCATTTTTGGAGAAAGTCAATCTGCATTCAAGAGGCAGGGTATTATTTTAAAAGCTTTGTATGATCACTGATTCTTGGGTTTTTAGAGGTTTTTCTTTTCTTTCACCTGTAGAGTGTAGTTTCCCCATCCCTATTTTTCTGTGTATTGTAGTTTCTTTTTTTTCTCTGTATGTAGGTTTAGAAAAAGCAATAAAAAAATTCCCTTCAGGGGGCCAAAAAAAAAAGTGCACCTAAAAGCATGAAAGAAAATTCAAACCACTCCTTAAAGCCATAATTAGCTTAAATTTATGTGCCTCCGTCAGGTTTCTGCTTTGTCTACCTGGAGACCTGTGCTGCTGATTTGTTCTTGGAAACCAACCTGCAAATACAAAAATCTTCTGTATCGTTTTTATACAAATCCTACCTTGGTGATCTCTGTATTGTACTCGTGCACCAAAAAGCTCACCTTCGTATACCCTTGCTACTTTTAGAACACCTGGTAACTGAGGGGAAGGTTTATAGTTTAAAACAAACTTGGTATAATCAATACCTAGAGGACGACATTCCTGGACAATGTAGCGATGGCGTAAAGAGGTTGTACCTAATAATTGGGGCCTATAAAAGGGTGTTAGCAGAGTGAGAAAAACAAGAGAAGCTGCAACACCTCAGAAGAAAACAAAGAACCACAAGAGAAAAGGCATCCTGATTATCCTGGAAAGCTTCAAGAACAGAGAGGGGGAAGGCAGGACAATGTGGATACCGGTAACTTTGACAGCAGTACTGCTGACTGTTGTGATTCTGCACTTTCTGAAACAATTCTCGTCACACAGGAACTATCCTCCAGGGCCTCTTCGGCTTCCTCTCATTGGAAGCGTATGGCGGATACTCATAAACTTTTCTCAGGATACTTTCATTAAGGTATGTCTTTTCAAATTATTAATTTGCCGAGTAAGAGGCCAGAGGAAAAACATTTGGAATTCTGTTCCTCCTATGGTAGAAATGCATTTGAAACAGATGTCCTTCCAGCAGATGCACATTTGAGTTCTGTATTGCACCAAGCTGACATCGGGGAAGTTCGAGGGATTTCAGAAAAAATGAGGCACTTTGGCCCCTCCTTTCAAGAGGAGGCCTGGGCATATGCCAAAAGGATGGAGAGTGTCTTCCTTCAGTTTCTTCATCATGTGTTATATGCTGTCAAGTAGCTTCCGGCTTATGGTGACCCTGTTAATTAATGACCCCCCCCAGTCCCATCGTTAACAGCCTCGATCTGGTTTTCCAAACTGAAGGTCATGGTTACCTTTATTGAGTCAATCCATCTCTTGTTTTTTATATTTATATTGTTTTATATATTATATATTTCTTAAAGTCCGTATGGTCAAAGCAATGGTATTCCCAGTAGTAATGTATGACTGTGAGAGTTGGACCATAAGGAAGGCCAAGCATCAAAGAATAGATTCTTTTGAATTATGGTGCTGGAGAAGACTCTTGAAAGTCCCTTGGACTGCAAGGAGATTGAATTAGTCAACCCTGACTGTTCCCTGGAAGGCCAGAGACTGAAACTGAAGCTTCAAATACTTTGGCCACCAAATGAGAAGGGAGCACTCACGGGAGAAGATCCTGATGCTGGGAAAGACTGAAGGTTAAAGAAGAAGGGGATGGCAAAAGATGAGATGGTTAGACAGTGTCATCAATGCAACGAACATGAAATTAAGCAAACTCCGGAGCACGATGGAAGACAGGAGGGCCTGGCGTGATGTGGTCCATGGGGTCACGAAGAGTTAGACTCAACTGTGAGACTGAACAACAACATCTCTTGTTTGGTCTTCCTCTTTTCCTACTGCCTTCAACTTTTCCTAGCACTATTATCTTTTTCAGTGAGTCTTGTCCTCTCTTGTATCAATGCCCAAATCAAAGAAAGTACACCTTCAGAAGACAGGGATGGGTAGGTTGTGGACAGATAACATCTAAAATAGTTTTTCAAGGCAAGTAATCAAGTTTTCTCCCATACAATCTCTGCCATCCATTAAATGGTTTCTCTGAGAAACACACCTAATGATGCATGCACATGTTCCCAATGGAGTATTAACATGAGCATATCCATCAGTTGCACAGTACTTCATAAGGGCAGATTAGGTCAATCAGGTAGTCGATTTGCATAGGTTTGTAACAGAAACATCCCCAGAGAAAGCAGAGGGAGCAAGCCATCAGGGGTGTGCACAGTAACATTATTTGGATTTATTTTCAATTCACTTTTTGTTAGTAATTCTGAACATATGCTTTACAATTGTTATGGTGTATTTGGATTTATTATTATACATGAATGATGTCCCCATTGGTTTAAAATGGGAAACTCATTTCCACCTATAACTGTTTTTGCCGCAATCAGATTTGGGGTGCAATTTCCAAGGATTGTATAATTTATGCAAAGCGATTCTCCGAAATTTCAGGCAGACTGGTGAAAACTTCCTTATTTGGTTCAGGCAATTCAAAGCACAGCATATGGTTGGCTCTAACTGCTAGCACTTTCTCCTTCAACTAATTGGGAAGAAATTCTGAAGGGCTGTATCAGGTGGATAAGGGGGAGAGAAGCTTTTCTGTTCTAGAGACAATTGTACTTCCCTCACACAAAGGTATGAACTTTCTGTGTGTGGAAAAGCTGTTTGTGTGGGGCTTTGCATGTATTATTTCTGGTTTTAATGTCAATAATCTTTATGTTTGTGGTTGCATTATTGTATAGTTTTTAACTTTGTGTGTCACCTGCTGCAAGTGTGCAGAGAGATAGTATGTACAGTTTTTATATAAATAATAAAAACCATCCTGCTATATACTGGGTTCGAAATTTGTTTAGTGATCAGCTCATAGTTTATTAGTGACTAGGAATAGGGCCCGTTGTGCAAATAAATACAACAGGCTCTAGAAAGAGGCTCTGGGAGAGTGCCCTGGGTTTGGGCACACAGTGTGAATTTGCTGTGGCGACCTCAGCAGGGTATAATGACAGAGACCACCATTTTCTCCAGAGGAATTGATCTCTGCTACCTGAAGTGCAGTTGTAGTTTTGAGTGATCTGCAGCCCTCACCTGGAGATTGGCAACAATTGTTACCCAGGAGGAAATGGCTGATTTGGAAGGTGGAGTCTATGGCATTCTACCTGCCTGAGGTCCAACCCCTCCTCAAACCCCATCCTCTCCAGGTTCCACCCCTCAAATCCCCAGGAATTTGCCAACCTGGAGCTGGCAACCCCATCTCCTTCCCAGCTAACCATCAACCTACTGTTATCTGCCCCTCTGACTTCAGCTGACTTCTGCCCTCTCTCCTGCCTGAGACCCCACCCCTCCTCAAACCTCACCATCTCTAGGCTCTTCCCCTCAAATCTCCAGAAATTTCCCAACCTGGAGTTGGCAACCTATCTCCCTCCCAGCCAATTGTCAACCTACTATTATCTGCCCCCTGACTTCAGCTTTCCATCTCCTCCCCCTCCCTCCTGGAGAGCAGTTGTAATTCTGATTGATCTCCAGCCCCCACTTGGAGATTGGCAACAATGGTTCCCCAGGATGGAATGGCTAGTTTGATGGGTGGAGTCTATGGCATTGTACCTGTCTGAGGTCCCACCCCTCCTAAAACCTCACCCTCTTCAGGCTCCATCCCTCAAATCTCCAGGAATTTCCTATCTGGAGTTGGCAACCCTATCAGGACTGGCCCCAATGAGTTTTCTCTCAAAGGCCAAAACAGGTGACAGGACCAAGCTTGGTTGCCTACCAACAGGCACTGAGGGGAAAGTAGGGTTGCCAGCTCTAAGTAGGGAAATATCTGGAGATTTGGAGTGGATCGTGTGGAGGCCAGCATGGGGGGGGGGGCAGAAGGACTCAGCAGGGTATAATGCCATGGGGTCTACCCTCCAAAGCAGCCATTTTCTCCAGGGGAACTGATCTCTGTCATCTGGAGATCAGTTGTAACAGCAGAAGATCTCCAGGTCCCACCTGGAGATTGGCAACCCTAGGGGAAAGATAGTTGCACAGCAGGGGGTGGAAGAGAATGGTTTGATTGCCACTGGGCCAAGATTGTCAACAATAGTTCCCCAGGAGGAAATGGCTGGTTTGGAGGGTGGAGTCTATGGCATTGTACCTGTCTGAGGTCCCACCCCTCCTCAAACCTCACTCTCTCCTGGCTCCACTCCTCAAATCTCCAGGAATTTCCATACCTATAGTTGGCAACTTTATCTCCTCCCCTCTCAGCAGCCTCTTCCTAGGCAATATTTTGTCTTTCTCATTAGCGTGGAGCAAAGCGGTTTACTTCATTCTTTTCGGCTTTGTGATCTGTACAGCAACCCTGTGAGGCAGGTTAGGCAGAAAGTCTCCAGCTGGTCCAAAATCACCCAGGCAGTTTCCATAGGGATGCTCCTGCGGAACAGGAGCAAGCAGCCAGGCCTAGGGTTGCCATTGCCAACAAAGAAAAATTGATGCAAAGGAGGATGGAAAAGTCTCCATATCTCTATTTTGCCATCAATTGGTTTTAATGCCAGCAGAGTGAAAAAATGGCAGAGGCTCTGGGTGCCCCATGGTAAATGCACCAAACAATTCCTAAAGATTTTCCACTGTGTCGATTAATCATTTTCTACACTCACAGCATCCCCTGCCAGAATTAGTACCAGAGCTTTTTTTGCCTTGTGGTATTCTGCTTGTGGTGTGATCTGTCTTTTTTGTGGTGTGGCATGGTTGTGTTATTGGGTTTGTTTCTTTTGAAGGGGAAGTGTTATGAGTGAGGACATATTTCACCTCAGAATACAACAGGTTGCATAAACAACTGACAAGTCCAACTGTCTTGCATGGGGGGAGTTTGGGGTGCGAAATGGAGTGAAGTCCAATCAGCTTCCATATGCAAATGAGCTTGAAATGCTGGCCCAATCAGAGAAGAGTGGCCTAGGCTGCAGTGGGTGGGAGAGAACTCAGGCAATGCAGCTAGTGGATAGGGACAGATTCTGAGCGACATACCAGGGAGCGAACTGATTTTGCCAAGCATAGAATCTTGCCAGACCACTACCCTTTTATATAATAGGACAGGATTAGCTCAAAGTAAGGACAAGTTCAGCAGGGTAGAAGCTCTTCTTATATTCATGTAATACACACCCACACACACACTCCTCATGATTGGCTATTTACATTGCAATACCATTCAATAGGTCCATTCCTGGATCCCGGTGGCCCATTGTTCTGGTAACTCAAGCTCGTGTCAGTTTCTCAGTTCTGTCCTGGTTCAGTACATAGCACATCCCATATTTTCCCCTTCAACATTTAATATTTTGCACAGAAATAGACAGACAGGAATAGATAATAAAAGGATGTGTCCACCTTCAGTCTGTGATAGGCAAAACTCATCAGAAAATAAAGCTAGGCACCTCAGAATTGGCCACTGACTTCAGGATGATTATGGGAGTTGCATGAAAGTTGATGCCATGATAATCCTGGCCTTAAGGTTCTACAAGATTGTTTCCTGCTTTGACTTCATCAGATTAAGGTACCTACTGTTCTGGAGTTAGTCACCAGGGAGAGGCTGGCCCCTGAATCCCTTTATAAAAAGCTGCAGTTGGTGCCATCAGACATAAACACATCGGGGCTTGAGGGCTAGGTTGCACTTCAGCCAAAGTACATCTGCACCAAAAACCCAGTTGAGTCCTTTCAAGGGATAAGTAGACAAAGAAGAAGAGAAGAGGTTGGATTTATACCCCACCCAAGGGAGTCTCAGAGCAGCTTACAATCTCCTTTCTCTTTCCCTCCCCACAACAGACACCTTGTGAGGCAGGTGGGACTGAGAGAGCTCTTTCGAGGATTGCTCTTGAGAGAACTGCTCTGAGAGAACTGTGACTGACCCAAGGTTATGTCAGTAGCTGCATGTGGAGGAGTGGGGAATCAAACCCGGTTCTCTCAGACTAGAGTCCATGCTCCTAATCATGACACCAAACCAGCTCTCCTGATAAGGAGAGGGGCCATGGAATGGAGAAGATGGAAGGTGGGAATGACTAAGCGCCACCATGCCTGAGCTCCCAGGCAGAGAAACGTCAAAGCCACAGTCTTCACCAATGCCTGAGCAAGCCAAAGTTCCCAGTGCTGGGACTCACTGGGGATGGGAGGAATGGAGCAACCGTCTCCAAGCCAATTAGATTCCTATGGCATGGAGGGTGACCTACAAATAGCTACTCTGGTGTCGTCTCAAGATAGACTAGAACAAGGGAAGCCACCAGAAACAGGTGGAAGAGAGCTTGACTACCACATAGTGGCATTCCAGAGATCTTCAATATTTGTGGAGGTATTGAAGGAGGACTCCTGCTGCTGGGGAGCCAACCCCACACTTTGGAGGTCATTTCTCACAGAATTACTTTGGTAAAGACAATAACTTTAACGCTGCCGCATGCTTTTGTTAAGGCAACAGTTTCACATTCAAGCCGTTTATAAGTTTTTAGATGTATGTTGGCTGCCCCAAGAAGAGAAACGAAAAAGGGAGTCACGGTGGAATGAATACAAAACAATAGAAAACACTGTGTATAAAGAGACAATATATGCAAATAATGCTTAATAAAAAATATATATATTGTGTGTAATGTATTAAATAAGTATCATCCTATTACAGGTACTTACATTCATATATAGGCAATCAGATGCATAATCAAAGTAACAAGGAATATAAGGGGAACAGTCCAAATAGCTAGTTTCTGTGCAACGTAAACCAAAAGTAGTATTTTATGTCAGAGCTCGCTGCTATAGAAGAGATGATTCAACAGTTCATCCACTATAGGGCAAATAATCTTCACTGCCCAACAAGCAATCCAACGACATCCCAGTTGACAAGCCATTTCTGGCCTTCTTTCTCAAGAATTGCTCAATATATTGTGTACTTCATACGTTGGAACCAATCTCCAGTCTCTCAACCAAACATTCTCACTTAATCTCATGGAATTAAGGTTCTTAGTTGCACAGAAACTAGCTATTTAGATCGGCGACTATTTGAACTGTTCCCCTTATATTCCAGTTTGGTGTAGTGGTTAAGTGTGCGGACTCTAATCTGGGAGACTCTAATCTGGGAGAACCGGGTTTGATTCTCCACTCCTCCACTTGCACCTGCTGGATGACCTTGGGTTAGCCATAATTCTGTCAAAGGTGTTCTTGAAAAAGAGCAGTTTCTGTCAGAGCTCTCTCAGCCCCACCTACCTCCCAGGGTGTCTGTTGTGGGGATGGGAAGGGAGAGGAATTTGTAAGCTGCTCTGAGACTCCTTCGGGTAGTGAAGGGCGGGGTATAAATCCAATCTCTTCTCTTCTTCTACTTCTACTTTGGTTATGCATCTGATTGCCTATATATGAATGTAAATACCTATAATAGGATTATATTTATTTAATACATTACACACAACATATTTTTATTAAGCATTAGTTGCATATATTGTATGTTTATACACAGTATTTTGTATTGTTTTGCCAGGAAGAGCAGACAACCGGGAGGGAAAATGGGCCAAGAGGAGAGCTTCACAAGGCAGCTGAGGAGCTGAGGAAGGGAGAAGTTAACGCATCTGTGATGGACAGTAAACAGTTGATGCTGTAACCGGGTCTGAGGACCTTGAGTGACAGGGGATTCAAATGGAATTCTTCAGTTGAGAGAGCGACAGTTAGGAGGGACAGCTAAGAAGGGACAGTTGACTGGGAAGGAAGGCTAAGAGACTGCCAGAGGATCAGGAAGGATCCTGAGGGAGGAAAGTGCAAAGCTTAGCTAACCAGTCTGAGGGAAATAGCTCCAAAAAGATGGGGGTGACAGAAAAAGATGGGCCTGTGGACAGAAACTGTCAGGAAATCTCTCTCCTCAAGCTTTACAGACCTATCTGAATAACACAGAGAGATACTTACCTGTGACAAATTATCTGGAGTTTATTTCTGCACAAAGTTACCTCATTCCTGTTGTCCCTCCTCAAAGTGAAATGAAACTGTTTTGTTCTTTTTGAACTAAAATCAGCCTCTCGTGTGCCATTATCAAACCAGGACAAAAAGAAGGATTTTAGTCTCTCCCCTCAGTTCCCTAGACTGGCTCAACACCTAACAATATGCATTCAAACAACTGGGTGGGACCGCCAGATTTTCTCTTCTTGAGAGTAACACTTCTCTCTTTTGGTCCCAATGACAGCTGGCAAAGGAATATGGAAACATTTACACTATATGGGCAGGGAGTTTGCCTGTGGTGGTCTTTTCTGGATTCGAAGCCGTGAAAGAAGCGGCAATCAACCATTCAGCAAATTTTGATGAGCGGCCAGTGACTCCTTTCTTTGAAGCCATAGGAAAAAAAAGTGGTAAGTTCTTGAGAAGAGGTAAAGGTTTTCATAGTTTTCTCCCCTAAGAAATCCTAGAGAAGTGTCACACAAAACAAAAAACAAATCCCAATCTAGGAGCACAAAAGTAAAAGTTGGCAAGCTTCAGATATCCTTTCAGTGACTGCTGGAAAAAATACCAGCTGTGCATAAAGGCTGTGTCATTTTTATAGTTTTACTTCGTTTTTAGTTTCTTTTAATTGATGTCTTATAAGATCATGTTGTACATAACCCTGAGCCCAGTTCCACTGGGAAGTTCAATAAAGAAATAAAGAAATAATCCGTCACATCATAATCGTTCACATTAGCTTTCAGGTAAAGCTGAAAGAAATGCCACCTGAGAAAGAAGGTGTGGGTTTTGAAGAAGCATTAATGTACATACATGTGTGTCATTAAGGCACAACTGACTAATGGCTACCCCAACAAAGGGTTTTCAAGGCGAGTGAGAAGTAGAGGTAGTTTGCCATTCTCTTCTTCTACACAGATATATCAAGATGGGCAGCCATTTTAGTCTGTCTGTAATAGTAGAAAAGAGCAAGAGTCCAGTAGCACCTTAGAGACTAACACAATTTGTGGCAGGGGATGAGTTTTTGTGACTCACTGCTCCTACCCCACCACAAAATTTGTTAGTTTTTAAGGTGCTACTGGACTCTTGTTCTTTTCCTCTACAGAGTTTTTCTCAGAGTACCAACCCTGTTAATCTTCTAAGCCATTTAAATCCTCCAGTTCTGTCCCTCCCCTCTCTTTCAGCCAGTTTGGTGCAGTGGTTAAGTGCGTGGACTCTAATCTGGGAGAACCAGGTTTGATTCCCCACTCCTCCACTTGCACCTTTTCTCAGAGTACTGACCCTGTTGATCTTCTAAGCCATTTAAACCCTCCACTTCTGCTCCCCCCTCACTTTGAAGGGTGTATTTCCACTTACTCCCTGGGTGCATTTCACTCCCTCCTTTTGACGGGTGTAGAAACATCCAAAAATAGTAGAGACTCTGTTGAAGTATATACAGAGTATTTACAGTTTATTTACACTGGAATATATATACAGTCCTTTCTGAAGCCAACTCACAGTACATTCCGACAAGGTGCTTCGCAGACAACTGATCCCACACAAGGGGCAACCTGCACTGTACAGGTCTCAAGATATATGCACACAGACCAATCATATTGCAGCAATTTACATATAGCTGACTCATGGTGATACTAGCAGAGTCTGATGCAATCTGCCAGTCACCTGACTCCTGGCTGTCACTTCTAGATCAGACAGATCTAAGACTGCTGCTCATGGCAGACTGACAGCTTGCCAGTACTAATACAAATACTGACACCTTTATGGTGGCCCCTAGGAGGCACTTCACTCCCTCCAGCTGCAACCATCAGAAAGGAAGTGAAATGTCCCCCTGGGAGGCACTTCCCTGACTTCCCTGCACCCCTAGTGGCCACAGACAGAACTGCATTAACAATAAAAAGCCATTCGAATTCAGGGGCCCTCCAGCTGACTTGGGACCCCAATTATGTTCCCTCCAGTTTCCCGTTGGCAGCCCTGACTGAAACATTTTACATGAATTGTTGTTATACTATTTCATTGATATCTTCAGGTATTATATTTTCAAATGGTCACATCTGGAAACAACAGAGGAAATTTGGGCTGGTTACCTTGCGGAAGCTGGGACTGGGGAAGAAAGGCATAGAACACCAAATACATGAGGAGGCCTATCACCTTGTTCAGACCTTTGCGGATGCAAAACGTATGTATTACTAGGGGATTGCTCCAAAATGTGTTGCCGCCTGCAGAACTCTGTGGGTTCTCTTTTCTTCTTTAACTCATTAATTCCTCTTGCAAAAGCACTCGCTTTCTCATCCTTTAAAGAACCTATCCTGCTGGACTATTTGATCTTATAGGAAACTTCAACTAGCAAATCCTCTGTAGCCAGAATTAAAATATTAAGGGAATCCTATCATGTCCCACCTGATTGTGGAAGTCTTGTTCATACAGAAAGATTCTAAATCAGTATCATCACTTAATTTGCTTCTCCTGAAAGGCGATTCGTCCAGAGTCCCAGAAGCAACTTCCTCCTCCCTTGAATCTCTTTGAAAAGAAGCTGATGGGGAAATGTTAGATTTAAACCACAGGTTTTTATGCTGGACATAAACTGATGTAATATCAAATCGACCGCTGGAGGGAGCAAAATACTTGCAGAACAGGAACCCCCTCCCCTGGGGAAAAAATCCAGGAATTTGAGCACTCTGCTATTCTAATATTCTATGAGAACTATCTTAAAATTCCCCATGCTGAGGAAAGAATTAAAAAGCCTTTCCTTTGGAAAGGGGAAAATCATAAATCCATTCTAAATAATTAGAGCCGATACTTTGGCTGAAAGCCAGGTATGAAGGCACCAGTTTCTGATGTGTTAAATTAAATAGTTTTCTTCTTGACTTGTGATGTATTGTTCTGAGCCTAGTATTGGAGAACCACTAAAGGCTTTATCCTTTCTCAATAATAAATCAAGACAAAACAACTTATTCAGGAATTAGTTGTGTGTCCACCAATGTTTAACCCACTAAGAACAATATATATATTCAAGGAACTCTCCAATGTGCTGACTGTTTTTTAAAAAGAATGAATTGCTCTCGTAATAGACGTCCAATTTTCAATCAACACAGTGCCTCAATAAAGCAAAAAGGGGCAGAGAAATCATCCTGGAATTTCAACTTGTGCTCTTAGTATTAACCTGAAAGGCAAAATTAATATTAATATGATCACCACTTATTTTATTTTTCAGGACAGCCGGTTGACCCTACAATACCCATCACTAATTCGGTCACCAACGTGATCTGTGTTCTGACCTTTGGTCAGCGGTTCTCTCTCAGAGATGAAGAATTCCTCAAGTTGAGAGACTTCATGAATACTGTTGTAAATGGTACAGCAACCGTATCCCATCTTGTAAGTTGCCTTTTTTTCTCCTACTGCATCAGACATGTCTCATCTCCCAAAGCCTTCCGAAACATTCGCCCATCCAATATACCCCTTGACATTAAAATTTAACTAAATCCCTATTTCTTTATCTGAACACAACATGAGTTTATACCCCTTTCTGAAAATAGCCAGTCGTTGGAGGCATGTAGAGAAGAGTATTGGGGTGTGTGTGTGGAAGATATTCCCTGAGTAGATACCAGAATATCTCACCTGATATTGCCAGCTCTGGTTTGGGAACTACCGGCGATTTTGGGGGTGGAACCTGGAGAGGGAGGGGTTTGGGGAGGGGCCTCAGCATGGTCCAATACCATAGAGTCCACACTCCAAAGCAGCCATTTTCCCTAGGAGAACTGATCTTGGTTGTCTGGAGATCAACTGTAAAAGTGGGAGATGTCCAGGTCCCTCCTGGAGGTTGGCAGCTCTAGGATTTATCAGTGCTTCCTCCAGTCCAGTTCTCTTGCAATACAAGAAGTTTTGAAACACTTTATTTATAATTTTATTTATTTACACAACTTATATCCTGGCTTTCTGTCCAGTCAGGGCTACCAAGGTAGCTAACATAAAAAAATGTATCATAAACAGAATTAAACCTTAAAACCATGGTTCTTTTTGTAGCAGGAACTCCTTTGCATATTAGGTGACACACCCCTAATGTAGCCAATCCTCCAAGAGCTTGCTGTAGCCCCTGTAAGAAGAGCTCTCTAACCCCTTCTCTCTTCACTTCACTTCCCCCCCCCCCAGGCCTGCTAGGGAAGGGGAGGCTTTTGAAGATGCCTCCCCCCTTGCTTCCCCTTCTGACATCACTTCCTCTGATGTCAGGGGGTGTGGCATATGCTAATGAGCTATTATACTTTATGCTAATGAGCTCATGCAGCTCTTTTTCTATGAAATGACCCCTGCCAACATGGATACTCACCTGAATCCACATGATTTAATGTTATGGCAGGAACAAAGGGAAAAAAATAATATAATGCATGTACCCTGCCCTTGATAGAAGTTAGGATGCACCCACCATTGTGGTGTGTCATAGAATCTGTTATTAATGTTTGTGCAGTGGGATGGCCTGAATCAAGAGACAGAAAACTTTCCACTGAAAATTTTCCTAGACGGCTGTATTTCGCCACAGAATATTCCCGTGTCTAAAGATTAATTGTTCCATAAATTTAGTAACAATGAATCACTGCCATTGCCAATACAATGTTAGGTAAACTGTTTTGAAGTGATAATCTCTCGAAATGATGTGGATGTGTACATGGGTGTTTTATTGATTTGTAATCCCCCCCCCCAATTATGAATTTACCTGATTGGCTACAGGTCAGTAGATCAACTTGCTGTAATGTGAGCCGGGGTAGGCAGATATTGCCTGGTGGTCAAATGATGTTAGAGCCGACGGGAGGCATATATCTCCTTGGGAAGTCATTTCAGAGTTGAGGAGGGAGCACCAGGGACCAAAAAACTATCTCTTCCCAGAAGGGGACACATGAGGCTCACCAGCTGAAACCATTGAAATGTGTTTCTTGCAATGCATGGCACCTGATCAGTCATATGCAGATTTCAATGCAATGATATCCCAGTTTCCAAACATGCTGATTGGCCTACCCTCCAGTGACCTACAATCTGAATGGCCACCTGGGAACCAACTGCTTCTTGCTGAGGTCTATTGAGGCACTTGGTTTTAAGTTGGTGTTGTTTTTAGGTAGATTTTTAGATAGATTTTAATTGTCAGTTAGTTATATTGTTATACTGTGAATTTTATGATGGAACCAAACCTGGAACCAAATTGTGGGCACTCAATGAAATTGCTGAGCGGTTGGGTTAGAATGGATAAAAGGGAGTCCCTTCCTCACCCAAAGAGTGATTAACACATGGAATTCACTGCCACAGGAGGTGGTAGCGGCTACAAGCATGGATGGCTTCAAGAGGGGATTAGATAAGCATATGGAGCAGAGGAATAGATAGGAACTCTCAGTCTGGGGCAAGTGATGATCTGTATTCTTGGTGCTGGGGGGGTCAACAGTGGGAGGGCTTCTGGTGTCCTGGCCCCACTGGTGGACCTTCTGATGGCACCTGGTATTTTTGGCCACTGTGTGACACAGACTGTTGGACTGGATAGGCCATTGGCCTGATCCAACATTGGCTTCTCTTATGTTCTTATGTTCTTATAAGCCCACTTGCAGGGAGGGTGGGATACAAATCAAACCAAATAAATAAATAAACGTAAGAATGCTTTTCAGGAAAACAAAAAATTGAGACATTGTGAAGTGGGAACCAAAGGACTTTGATTTATGGATTCTATTGCAGAACTTCCTTGAGGTAGTTACAGGACTGTTCCTTTTTTTCTTGCCTCTAGCTGTATGACCTGTTCCCATGGATCATGAAACATCTCCCAGGACCTCACACGAGGGCCACTGCAGCCCGCGATTTTGTAGCTGACTTTGTAATGAAGGAGATACAAAGGCATAGAGTGCATCAGGCGATGCACGAGCCACATGATTTCATCGATTACTATCTACTTCAGATGGAGAGAGTAAGTATTGGGTTGTCTGAGGAAAAATGGGTGGGAACCATGTACACTGTCCTGGGTTGCTAAAAATGTGATACTAACTATTTTTTAAAAAAATGTGGCTTAACATGTTGTTGGGACTCATACTCCTGAAGTATACTGAATGCGTAGGGCTGAGTATGAAGGACTATTTGTTGGCAATATGAGTGTTGCAAGGTCTAAATTCAGTCCTTATAGGGTTAATGTGTTTACCTTGTGTGCTATTGTTTAGACTGACCTGAAAGGGAACCTCAAGTAACGAATAAATATACACTGCAAGAAACTGTGGTAAATTAATGTGTTCTAATTAATATTCTATAAGGTGCATTGTGTGTTCTTATAACATCCTAATCAGGTGTATATATTCAATACATTCAATATAACAAAATCATACAGTTCATACAATATAACAACTACCAGTCAATGTTGCATCAGTATTTTAAATGTCAAATCCTTACAGGAGTTTCCAGAATTATACACCCGCTTCTACTTGCATGAAGTCTTCCAGAAGGGGGAAAAGCTTTCATTTATAGTTGTGTTGATGCTTATTGCCGGTCCTACAAAAGGCACATCCATGAAGTGATGCACTATATTCTTGGTGCTTTGCAGCTGGATTTCACTGTGTGAAATGACAAAATCCACTTGGAAGCAGTTGCCGAAGTGGATTGAAATGGCATTATTTAGCAGGCGTGAAAGCGCCTTATGTTTCAAATGGCTGAATAAAGAAGCTTCCGTGGCAGAGGGGGAAATCCAGCCTGGTTCTCCAGATTAGAATCCACACACCTCTTAACCACTGTGCCACGCTGCCTCTCCGATGTTCAGATTTTACTGTTCAGTCACTGTTGACCGAACAGTGCTTTGACAAGAACAACGAAAGGCTTAAAACTCACTGTAAACCCTGTTTTTACTTTTCCTACTGACAATAACAGAGCAAGAGGGACCCCACTTCTACCTACAATGAAGAGAACCTGGTACAGTGCATTGGAGACCTCTTTGCTGCAGGCACAGAAACAACCACCACCACCCTTTACTGGGCATTCCTCCTCATGGCAAATTATCCAGATATTCAAGGTAAGAAACTGTTGTGTGGTGGAACTCCAGAGGAACTGATCTCTGTGGTCTGCTGTGATTCTAGGAAACCTCCAGGTCTCACCTGGAGGTTGAGAACCCTAATAGAACCAATTGATTCATTCAGGAAACACACTCTGTGTACAGTCAGAGGCCTGGCACTGAAAAGGGATTCCGCATCTAGGCCCTGCTCTTAGCTGCTTGACCGTAAAACTTTTGCTCTGCACAATGCTCAGAGCCATTTAAACCAAACACCTGAGCAGCTCTTTGGAAACCCCTGCTTTTTGTTCCCTGTGAAAGACTGCAGGGAGCAGAAAGCAGGAGTTTAAACTGGCTCATGAACCGATACAAACCGAGTCAGTTTGCGAACCAACCTCTCAGTTCGTATGGGTTCATGGTTCAGTTTGTGGTGGGTTCATGGTTTGGTTCGTGGTTCAGCCACAGACCATGAGCCGAACTGCAAAACTGTGGTTTGTGTCCATCCCTAATTATTGCTTCACAAGATGCACAGCACAAACCTAGGTGCTGAATGGAAAAGAACTTCCAGCTCCTTTTGTGGCCTGACTCAAACTAAATCATCTTAGCTACCACCTTATCCCAGCACAACTTATGCTCAAGCATATTAGATAATTTTCCATAGCAGTACTTAAATTGTCCCCTAAGAAAAACACACATTTTCATATTGTCCCTGAATAACAAGAAGGAGGATGAAATCATTCCAAATGTCTGTTAAAATAAAGTATCATTCATACACTATATTAAACCATCATCCCACAAACCACTGTATATTAAAACATCATCCCATCATCCCATCATCCCATCATCCCACTGTATATTAAACCATCATCCCTACTCCCCACCATTGCTGTCCTAAGCCAATTAGCCCCCTCCCATGGCTGCTTTTAAGCTCTAAAGAAGACACTGAGAGATCCCCTCATAGATCTGCTCTGTCATGTAGAATTTGACAGGAAGCAACATCAAGGAAAGGCCTTGGCCTCTATGCCCTGCTTTTGGCCCTCTAGAGGAATTGGTTGGCTGCTGTATGAGAAGGATGCTGGACTAGATGGACCACTAGTCTGATCCGGCAGGGCTCTTTTGATGTTCTTAATGTTCTCAGTCCTGTGCCAAAGTGTGCTTAACTCAGTTACTTTTAATGCCTAGTAAAGGAGATTCTGTATGCTAGTGAGCGTGTGCTTGGAGGCTTTGCACTTTCTGTTCTCTTCTTCTGTGAATTGTTCATGACAATAGAAATGCAGATGTAGCAGCACTATCCTCAGTAGTGGCACATCCTTGTAAGCCCATTGGCTGAGTACAGACTGGCAGTCTGCTCCGGTAGCCAGTCGTAGCAAAAAAGCCCTGGAATAAACTATACTGGGTTTTCCTGTTCACACAGCAGGGGCTGCTGCCGGAAGATACAGGACGGAGGCGCGCGGGAGCATTCAGACTGCCGCGCCGGAGGCATGCTATATTCGCCATTTCCCCATTAATTTGGCTGTGGGTGTATGTGCGCATGAGTACCCATGCGCTCATGCGCATAAGTGCATTTTGCCAATTGGGGGAGGAACCCGCAGCACCGGCACCACATTGGGCAGTGGAGCGGAGCACAGCCAATCACACCGCTGCTGCCTTCTGCCCAACGCGGGTTGCTCTCGGCTTTTCGGCTGCACGTTCAGACTCCCCGGAAGCAGAGAAACGCGCAACACACACGGGCTTTCGGATTTGCTACAGGTTTTATCAGGTATCTTTTTAATCTAGCGGTGAAGCGCAACAGCACGGGTTGGCTACGGGTGGGTGATGCCAGGCAGATGTGCCTGTGTAAATGCTCCATTTACTCCAGGATTGAGTCATCGCTGGCCCGGGTCCCTACTGGGGCAAATTGCCAGTCTGAACTCAGCCATTGTCTTCAATGTTATTCAAAGGGTGTAACTTTGTTTAGGATGCCACTGCTAGGATCCTTCACTGCTCAGCTGCTCAGCTGACATTCAGCATTCTGGAAAGGAATGATGTGGAATAATCTTATTTGCAATCAATGGGATTTTCCTCATTCCCATTTTCCTTGCTTGTGAGTTTTTGTTGCTTTGGGGTTTTTTTCTGTTCTGCATGTGTTTGGCTCCCTCTAGTGGTCAATTTGATACTACACAGGTGTATGTTTGGCATAAAAACCTGCAGTTGAAATCTGCAGGAAGAGATGGCAGACATAAACAGGTATAATATCGAATCAACCACTAGATGGAGCCAAATTTGTGCAGAACAGGAAAAAAACAACCCAAAGCAACAAAAACTCACAAGCAAGGAAAATGAGCATGTGGAAAAGTCCATTGTCTTTCAAAATTTGCCCAGTAGAGTGTCCCAAATAAAACTTTGGTTTTGTTACCCTTAGAAAAAGTCCAGAAGGAGACAGATGATGTTTTTGGTTCCTCTGAATTGTATTCCTACCAAGATTGGAAGAAAGTGCCCTACACCAACGCTGTGATTCATGAGATCCAACGTTCCAGATATATCTTATTGCTAGGATTCCCCAGACAGTGCTCAAAGGATGTGAACATCTTTGGGTTTTTCATTCCAAAGGTAACAGAACAGTGTTATTATTTATTTACTTACTTATAATTTGCCTTTCTCGCTGAGACAGCATAGAACAACCAGTGGACAATGCAATAGGACTAGGAGTTACAGAATTAGAGAACACTGAGAACAATAAACCATCTAAAGCAAGGTATACTATGAAGAATATAGATAGTAGATGACTATGTAGTAGTAAATGCAGTAAAAGCAAATGGTGCCTAATTACTGGAGTGGACTACAATCTCATTCCATTATAAAGGTTCCCTCTTGGGCTGTTACATTCTGCTACAATAAGAACATGATTCCTATAATAAAACTAGTAACCACTAGAACAGGGATACCCAATGCCCACCAAGTGTTTTGGGCAAATGGGCATGGCCATTGCCCAGCAAGACTTTTGATTGACTGTGTAGTTATTTTTAAATGTTGGTTTGGCCACAGCTGCCCCAACAGAATGGGGATCTTCACTGTGTTACTTTTTCTTTTCTTTTTTGGTGTTTTGTGTGTGTGTATGCCTGGAAGTCATAGTTGACTTGTGGTGACCTCTAGTAGGGCTTGGAGGCAAGGGATGTTCAGAGATATGGCTTGCTATTACCTGCCTCTGTGTCATTTGCATCTCCTACAATTTATGGGAGTTCAGCTTTTTTCACAATCCTCCCTGCTCTCTCCAGACAGAGTTAGCATAGGGCTGCCAACAACCTGGAGAAAAACATTAAGCCACTTAATATTGCCCAGCTCCATGCCCTGAGAACTCTACTCGCCAATTTCTACACATTAAACCTCTATTAAATGGGGAGGACACATTTCCTCCAGGTTGTTGGCAAACCTAATCAAGGTGAATTTTGGGGTTCACTGGTACAACTGTACACTTATTCCTTCATGAGCAAAGGAGATGATCTGGATGCATCTAAAGCAAACGCTTTCTTCTTTTCAGGGGGCCATGGTTATTGCAGATCTCCGGTCTGTTCTTCTTGATCCTAAGAAATGGGAGACCCCTGAGAAGTTCAACCCAAATCACTTTCTGGACAAGGATGGACAATTTGTGGAGAACGAAGCATTCCTTCCATTTGGAGCAGGTAAATGTAGATGTCCAAACTAGTTTATGATTGATATTTATATAAATATTTGCCCTGTTTAGTGTTGAGCTTTGCAGAAAGGTTCATGAGATAAGAGTTTATTTTTGTTGCTGTTGTTGTTCAGTTGCACAGTCAAGTGCAACTTTTTGCAACCCCATGGACCGCATCACGCCAGGCCCTCCTGTCTTCCGCCATCCTCCGGAGTTTGCTTAATTTTATATTCGTTGCATTGATAACATTGATAGCCATCTCATCCTTTGCTGTCCCCTTCTTCTGTTACCTTCAATCTTTCCCAGCATCAGGGTCTTCTCCAATGAGTGCTCCCTTCACATTTGGTGGCCAAAGTATTGGAGCTTCAGCTTCAGTGTCTGGCCTTCTAGGGAACAGTCAGGGTTAATTTCTTTTAGGATTGACTGGTTTGATCTCCTTGCAGTCCAAGGGACTCTCAAGAATCTTCTCCAGCACCATAGTTCAAAAGAATCTATTCTTCGACACTCAGCCTTCCTTATGGTTCAACTCTCACAGCCATACATTACTACTGGGAATACCATTGCTTTGACCATACGGACTTTTGTTGGCAGGGTGATATCTCTACTTTTTATTATGCTGTCTAAGTTTGTCATAACTTTCCTCCCCGTCTTTTAATTTCTTGGCTGCAGTCACCGTCTGCAGTGATCTTGGATCCAAGGAACATGAAGTCTGTCACTGCTTCCACGATTTCCCCTTCTCTTTGCCAAGGAGTGATGGGACCGGATGCCTTGATTTTAGTTTTTTTTTGATGTTGAGTTTCAAGCCAACTTTTGTTGTTTCCTCTTTGACCCTCAGCAAGAGGCTCTTTAGGTCCTCTTTACTTTCTGCCATTAGAGTGGTATCATCTGCATATCTGAGGTTGTTGATGTTTTTTCCGGCAATCTTAATTCCGTCTTGTGATTCATCCAGGCCAGTATTTTGCATGATAAGAGTTTTTCCTAAAATATGAAACCTCCCAATCAATACTGTTTTCTTTCTTCCTTTCTTCCTTCCTTCCTTCTTTTGCCAGTGAATCGTAGTGGCTAGAGAGAGTAAGATCTGGGAGACCCAGGTTTGAATCCCCACTCTCCCCTGAAAGCTTTCTGGGTGGCCTTGGGCCAGTCATCTACTTTCAGCCTACCCATCCTCATAGGGCTATTGTGAGGATGAAATGGAGGAGAGGAGAACTCTCTAAGCTGCTTTGGGTCCCCTTTGCAGGGGTATAAATGAAGTATACAAAATAATACATTTTATTAACATCATAGTAGTATTATACAGAGTCAGGCCAAATGTATTAGTAATGCTTGTTTTGATGGAGCCCTGAACCTTGATGGCCCAGGCTAGTCTGATCTCATCAGATCTCAGAAGCTAAGCAGGGTCGGCCCTCATTAGTACCTGATGGGAGACCACCAAGGAAGCCCAGGGTTGCTCTGCAGAGGCAGGCAGTAGCAAACCACCTCTGAGTGTCTCTGGCCTTGAATACCTTAATGGGGTCACCATAAATTGGCTTTCACTTGACAGCCCTTTCCACCACAATCTTGCTGGGAATCATAGAATCATAAAATGTTAGAACTGGAAGGGATCTTGCAGCTCATCTAGTCCAACCCCCTGCACTCTGCAGGAGCATAGCCAAAAGATAGCTGTACATACCTACAACATACCCGAAAGATGGTCGTCCAGCCTCCACTTGAAAACGTCCAGGGAAGGAGCATTCACCACCTCCCAAGGTAGACCATTCCACTCCTCAACCACTCTTACAGTTAGGTAGTTTTTCCTGATATTTAATCGGTAACGACTCCCTTGTAATTTCCACCCATTAGATCTAGTCCTGCAATCCAGAGCAAGATAGAATAGATTTGCTCCATCTTCTACATGACAGCCCTTCAAATATTGGAAGATTGCAATCATGTCCTCTCTAAGTCTTCTCTTTCCCTGGCTAAAGATACTCAACACTTTCAGCCTTTCCTCATAAGACTTGGATTCCAACCCTCTCACCATCCTGGTTACCCTCTTCTGGACACGATTGAGCTTGTCAACATCCTTCCTAAAGTGTGATGCCCAAAACTGGACACAGTACTCCAGGTGAGGCCTGACCGTAGCAGAATAGAACGGAACTACCACCTCCCGTGATCTGGACACAATGCTTCTGTTAATGCATCCTAAGATTGCATTCACTTTCTTCACAGCCACATCACACTGCAGGCTCATGTTTAGCTTGTGAACATAGCTTCAGCAATGTTTTCGGCAGAAATCTTCCTCAGCTGTTTGACCTCAGGTTCCAGGACTGGAGATACCAAATGTAGAATGCACGGCCTTCTCCATGGAAAGCCTCTGCTTTACCATGGAGTGATGACTTTTTCCATGTAGCTCTCTGCTCAAGCAACATGGCATTACCAGTGTTTTAATGAACTGAACTCTCTTCAGTGCTAGAAATCAGATCGCCCCTGAAAAGTACTGAGGTCAGAGACTCAGCATAGTGAATCAGCTCTTGTTTATTGGATCACATCAGGAATGAAGGATACATGAGCCAGGGAGTGCCTGGCTTATGTTTGTGCCCCGCACCACACCCACACACACACCCGTCACCCATGATTGGCCTTATTTATACATCTACAATTCAATAGGACTACTTTTGGATCTGGGGGAGCCCATAGGTGTGCCTACAGATCTGAAGTGGCTATTGTCTTTGGAGTGAAGCTCTGAGGTTTGTGGACCGCATGGTCAGGCCATGCGGTGCCGGTCATCTTATTCCAGTTAATACACAACACCCCTCCCCCCATAGTTCAGGCGTTCCTGCAAACATAGTCCTTCAAGTACTCGGGGCGCCACCACTCCCGAGTCCACCTCTGCAGTTCTGGAAGAGGATGGTCAGTTACAGGCTGGGCCAGCTCTGGAGCAACTGGTGGCTCGGGGGCTGCTGGAGGCAGAGCGTTGTTGGGGCATCCAGGCACGGGAGTTGCCCCGGTGGGGGGAACCTCTGCTGGCTCACTGCTTGGCATGCTGACTTCCAGTTCAGGCTCCCCATCTCCTGGTTCCTCTAGGGGCAGTAACCGGCAGCAGAGCTGGTTCACGTGTCTCCACAGTAGCTGTCCATGTTCAGTGGAGACCTCATAAGATAGGGGTCCTGTCACCCGCACCAGTTGTGCAGGGATCCAGGGCGGCCCACGTGCATAGTTACGTGTATACACGGGGTCCTCTGGGAAGAACTCCCATGGGGTCGTCTGTACTTCCACTCCCGGGGTGTGGTCCGGTGCCCAGTCCAGATGCAGGTGGTCCAGCCTGGCCATCAAATGCCTGCCCATGAGCATTTCTGCAGGAGAGCAGCTGGTGGCAGTGTGGGGGGTTGTCCTCTTTCCAAACAGGAAAGCAGCAAGCTGGTAGTCCCAGTCCCCCGGATGATCTGCTGCAGCACCTCTTTCATGGTTCTCACCATCTGCTCTGCCTGGCCATTCATGGCCAGGTGAAAGGAGGCAGAGCAGATGTGCTGGATCTTGTAATACCTTATGAAATCCCCGAACTCAGCCGACATGAAGGCCACCCCATTATCGGAGACCAGCATGTCCGGGATGCTGTGGGTACTAAACACCTTCCACAGTAACTTGATCGTGGCCCGGGATGATGTGGAGGTGACTGGGATGACCTCAAGCCACTTGGAGAAGGCATCCACTAAAATAAAGAAGATTTGCCCCTGGAAAGGACCAACGAAGTCCAAGTGCAAGCCAGCCCAGGGCTTGCTGGAGGACTCCCATGCGCGCATTGGGGCACCGGGGGGGGGCTGGCTGGGTCTCTTGGCAAGTCTGGCAGCATTGGACTAGGTCCTCTATCTCCCCATCCAAACCCAACCACCAGACATAGCTCTGTGTGAGAGCCTTCATTCGCACCATTCCTGGGTGGGTCTCGTGGAGCGCTGCGAGCGTGCAGTTGCATAGGGGAGCAGGGATCACTACCCTACTACCCCACAAGAGATACCCTTCGTGAGTGGACAACTTATCCCAGTGGGATGAGAATGCTACGAAGTCTGGGCCCACTTTCCCCGTGGGCCAGCCCCTCCCCACCCAGTCCAGCACCCGGGAGAGGATGCAGTCCTTACCGGTGTACTTGGCCACTTCAAGTACTGGATTGGCCAGTCTGACAGGTCCTCAAGCAGCAGGATCTGGTGAGCCAGTGCCGGGTCTGGGTCACAGCTGAGAAGAGGGAAGCAGTTCAGGGCATCTGCGTGGCCCATGGACTTTCCTGGCTGGTGCATCAGGCTGTATTGGGAGCCGGCCAGGAACATTGACCAGCGAAGCACCCATGGCGACATCATCTGGGGCGTCTGATGATCCGGGGACAGGAGACCCAAGAGTGGCTTGTGGTTGGTGAGTATAGTGAAAGAGCATTCATAGAGGTAATGATGGATTTTTTTTTATCCCTGCCACGATGGCCAACGCCTCCTTATCAATTTGCGTGTAGTTGCGCTCGGCCAACGATAGGGTCCAGGAATAATAAGCCACCGGCACCTCACACTCGTCTGGGAACCAGTGGCCCAGCACTGCCCCCACACCGTAAGGCGAGGCATCGCATGGGAGGCTCACAGGAAGGGACTAATTGAAGTGAGACAAGATGGAGTTGGAGATGAGGAGGTCCTTTATTGCTTGGAGAGCCGCGGCATGCCATGGGCTCTAGACCCATTGAGCCTTTTTATCCAACAGGCGGTGGAGAGGCTCGGCCACGGCTGCCTTGTGTGGGAGGAATGAATGGTAAAAATTAAGGCCTAAGAAGGCCTGCAGTTCCATCTTAGAGGTTGGAGTTGGGACATCCACAATAGCCTTTATTTTGTCCTGGGTCGGGTGGATGTCGCATGCGTCAACCTGGAACCCAAGAAAGTCCACGCAAGGCACCCCAAGGATGCATTTTTCATGCTTCGCCGTTAGTCCTGCTTCGCTGAAACGACGTTGCACTGCCCACAAGCAATCCGCGAAGACGTCTGCCGATGGTGCTGAGATCAGAACATCATCAAAGAAGGGCTGTACTCCGGGAATTCCTTTGAACGAAGTGTCCATTAGGTTTTGGAATATACCTGGAGCCACACTCACCCTGAATTGCAACCTCCACACCTTAAAAGCCCCCCCTGTGAGTTAAAGTTGTCTGTGCTTTGGCTGTGGCGTCATCCACCAGAAACTGCTGGTAGGCCTGTGCTAGATCCAGCTTACCAAAAATTTTGGCCCCAGCCAGGGACACAAGCACATGGCTGACCGCCGGCATGGGATACGCATGGTCTTGCAGCGCCTTGTTAATTGTGCATTTATAATCTGCATAGATTCTGATGTCCCCGTTTGGCTTGATTGGGGTGACAATCGGTGTTTCCCACCTCGCATGTGGGACTGGTTCCAGGACCCCCTGGCTGACCAGGTGATCTATCTCTGCTTCGATTTTTGGATGGAGAGTCAATGGGGGGGTGTCGACTTTTTAGGCGGATGGGACGCACCACTGGGTCAAGCTCCAGGGTGACCGGTGTCCCAGAGTACTTTCTGAGTGCACCGTCAAATACTGTGGGAAATTCTTGGCACACATGACTATAGTATATGAGACTCTCTATATATGACTATATGACTATATATATATATATATATATATATATATATAAGGCCCCATGCCTTCCCTACTGTTGAGTTGAAAGCTCTGCTTCCTTCCTTTGCATGGCTTCATAACGGTTCACTTCCTGCCTCTTTGAAACTGTATACAACACAACAGCAGGCTTAGGAGCACAATCAATCAATCAAAAAAACCAGTTCTCTATATCCAAGTAATAGGTGGAAATCTTCCTCTAGCAGCTTTGCAAAAAACCCCAAACAATAATGCTCCAGCATCTTCTCTTCATTTGCCAATCTTTCTTCATTTCTTACTTAATGGTTTTTGTTATCTGCAGTATCACTAGACTATGGTCAAATCTGCATTTGCATTTTTAAATCAGTTTCGTGCTGCTGTGACGCCATCTTTCTCTATGCTTGTTGGAAAGTTGTTTGGAGAAGATTGATTTAAAATGGTGCAGAGGCACAATGACAGTGGAGCTGCCACGAGAGGGCGCTGTACATATGCAGACATGCAAAATTATGCTAGCACTGGTGAGGTGTGAAAACGAAACTGAATGTAAACAGCTTTTTTTGAAGACGGAGTCAGTAGGCTGGGAGACCAGTGGGAAAGACAAATGCAGATTCGACCTATGTATTTCACGTTATCATTCACGTGTGAGGGTTGCTGTCAAGCTAGTTAGCACCGATTGACGTTGCACAGGCAATGAAGCTGGGGTGGACTTCACCATTCAGTATTCTCCATTTTAAGCCCAGATCTACTTTTCCCAAAATACCAAATTACATCATTACGGAGCTACTGAACAAATGGTCAGATGTATATAGAGAAAATGGTCTGTGCGCATTATATTCTCGACCTCAAGCAGCTGCCAAGTCTCGAAATACCCAACATGGGGCTGTAATCATCAATTAATGGGGGACCCTGACCGAAATCCGTGCCTAGCAAGGTTCCAATCCAGCAATCAAAAGGGGTTATGGTAGGGCTGCCAACCTCCAGGTGGTACAACAAACAAGCAAACACTGTGACATAATTGACAAAAACATTTAGTAAGAATCATATTGTATTATAAAACTTTGCAATATTACAGGTCCATCATTCTCTTTTTTTTTTTTTGTAATAAACCCTCCTAAAAAGGAGAGAATTTTATTGCTTTTTATAATAAGAAAAAGGTAGGGTATATAGATGGGCTAAGAAAAGGGGGGAGTGAATTTTTCTGTTAAGAGGTTAGTTTTAGTTAGTAAAAATACAGTTTTTGGCAACCACCGTGCTTGGGAGATCTTCTTTTCACCTTTCAAGAGTCCAAAATAACTGTTAGTAAAGTTAGTAAAGTCCCTTGGGGTTAGTCGTTAATCAGCTCCTTTCAGACGTTTCACGAACAGTTATTTCTTAGGTTGTCTTCTTTTTGTGTCTCTCAAATTGTAAGATGGGCCCTCTTTAGCCTTCACGTCTCCCGCTCCAGCGCCTCCCTCCTCTGGGCCACTGTCCTCTTCGCTGCTTGATTCTGTCCAAATCGCGAGTGCTGCATCTTTCTCTGTACTGGCGTGTCTCTTCAGAAATTCTTGTGCTTTGAAGACGGAGTCAATCTTCTCTCTTTTATCCTTATATTTAAACACCAGTCCTTCAGGGAAACTCCATCTATAAATAGTCTGATGTCTTTGTAAGAATGTTGTCAATCCTTTATATGCTTTCCTTTTCATGCGGATTTCATAAGGAACATCTTTCAAGGTTCTGATAGTCTGCTCCCCAATCTTCAAGGGCACCGCTGAGACTGCACATAAAATTTGATCTCTGGTACGCTGCTTAGTAAACTTGACAACCACTTCTGCTGGCAGATTATTTTTCTTTGTAAAGGCGAAGTAGGCTCTATAGGCCATATCCATCTCTTCTTTTAATTCTTGCGCTTCTCTGCCAGTTAAGGGTGCCAAGGCATTCACCAGTATCGATCTGAGATCCTCTTTCTTCTTCTTTAATGCCCTGAAAGCGGAGAGTCAGGTTGGATTTCTCCATCTGCAACATTAAAATTCTTTTTTCTTGCATATCCTGATGCTTTTCTAATTTGTTGACCCTTTTCTTTATTTTCCTGGTGTCTTCCGTCGAGACCAGACACTTCTGTGTGATCTCCTCCATCTTCTTTGCTGTTTCTGTTAGTTGTTTTTGTTGACTGTTGAGAACACCTTCCATGTTAGTCAAAGTTTCGCTGATTTTCTGCATTTGATCCAGCAGAGGGCACAGTGGCTCGCTTTTCTGTTGATTAACAGCAGGCTCTGGGGGGTTGCCCGGACTGGAAGTCCCTCCTCCCTTCTTTTCCAGCTTCTGTGGGACCTTTTTCAACGCCGACATTTTCTTTGTTTGTTTACTTTATCAAAGTTCGTGCCGCGTCCCTCAGGAGACCAGCTAGCTCTTAATCTTCAATGAGACCCCAAAGGTACTTTCACCAACACTTTTTTCCCTTTGCCCCCCTTCGCTTTTCCTTTATAAGTCCCGTTTCTCAAAGGGGTGGGGATTCCTCCCTCCTCCCATTCGCTTATGCGCTTACGGGGGGTTCGCGTTTTAGCTTCAAAATAGACCTCCAACTCACGATTCGATGCCAGTTCTTCTTTTTATTTTAATTCATATCGCTTATCTTCACTCCTGGAAGTCGGTGGCGTTGCTAAGTCCCATACAGGGCACAACGCAGCGGGGCCGATTGGGGTGGGGAGAAAGCCTCAATTTCCCGGCTGTCTGCCGGCAAAGAGGCTACTCCCCAAGCGCCCCCGGTTCAGAGCCTTTGCCTAAGGCTCACTAGGGTCTTTCGCATGTGCGAAGACCCCCCAACTGCGCGTGGGCTAACCATCTCTGGGAGCGTCCCGAGAGGTGGCCGCCATTCGCTCTGCCGAAACCGAAAGTCCACAGGTCCATCATTCTCAATGAACATCTGGATATAAACTCATTTTGTCCCAACCTTCCTCAAGAGTAATCCTATTGCATTAAAAGGTGTCAGCCTCTTCCTACAGTTCAATGTTCTATTAGGAGCAACCCAATGCTTAACTTCTTTATGTCTTTTCAAATAATCCTGGAAAATAACCCATGGGCTGACTTCAGACTGGCAATTTGCCCCGCTATAGCCACTTTTCAGCCTCGTTTCCCAAGCGGATTAAAGGAGGCATTCACACAGACACACCTGCCTGGTGTTCCCCACCTGTAGGCAACCCGTGCTGTTCCGCTTTGCTCCCACAGTAAAAAGATACCTGTTACAAGTGGTAGTAAATCCCAGAGAGTGCCTTTATCCCACTTCAGTCCGCTTCCCGGAAGTGTGAATGCTGAGCCAAAAAGCCGGGAGCAACCCACGTTGCTCCCGGTGCATATGATTGGCACATATGATTCGCCGCACTCCACTCTACTGCATAAGACACATATGATTGGCTGTGCTTCGCTCTACCACCCAATGCGCAATGGGATCCTCCCTAAATTGGCTAGATGCCTATGTGTGTATGGGTGCATGAGCACATGAGTGCTCATGCGCCCATACACACATAGGCATCCAGCCGATTTACCAGGGAAAAGCTGTTTACAGCTGCATCTCCGGGCCAGCAGTCTGAACGCTCCCGCACTCCTCCTCCCAGTATGCTCCTGCATCTGTCGGCCCCATGTGATCGGGAAAACCCGGAACAGTTTATTCCGGGGCTTTTTTGCCACATCTGGCTCCCACTGCAAACTGCCAGTCTGAACTCAGCCATGGTGTTTTAAATGAAAAGCAACATGAAGCTGAATGGAATATTGTTTAAATCTTTTGTGGTAATTATAATGTAATTATTTAATTTTTATTTTTTTTAAAGAACTTACTTCTGGATCTTCGTCGTGGTCTCTGTGCAGTCCCACACATGGGTTGGGCGCCTGCGCACGACCTCGATTGGAGAATCTTCTAGAGTTTTACCTCAGAAGAGCTTTTGGTGGGCTCTCTTCCCGCCCTGGGGTGGAGACATGCACTGTGCATGCCCAGAGCGGGAGGGAGAGCCGCCTCCCACTCAGTTCTTCTTCGACCGCCTTCACGTTCACACCTCGTTCCTGTTGTTCCTCCATATTACCTCAGCTGAGTATATCTTTCCTTCGCTTTCACTTCTGTTTCCTTTCCTCTCTTTTGCCTTCTGTCTTAAAACAAAACAAAACAAAATCTTTGTCTATCTCTCTCCCCCCCCCCTTTCTTTGGAGGGTGCGTGGGGATTTTTGTATGGGAAAAACTCAATTTTTCAAGGTCTGTCGTCATTGCCCTGCTAAGATTCCATCTAATGACGGGCACGACCTTTGTTTAACTTGTTTGGGTGAGGCCCATAGAGTGGATACTTGTCCTCATTGCGCGAGTTTCACTCATCAGGCTCACCGTAATCGAGAGGCTAGACTTCAGGCTCTTCTTTTGGAATCTGCCCTACGCCCTACAATGTCCTCAGGGGCTTCCCAGGCCTCGGTAGCCAAAGAATCGGACATCTCTTCGAAGGCACCGAAACAGAAACCTAAGTGGGCTGAAGATAAGACCCCTTCGAAGTCGAAGGCCCCACCGTCTGCTTCGGTTTCGAGGGTGGACCCCATCGTTGTGACTGGGCTGTCGACGTCGATGCCGGCTCTGGCCTCGACATCTCAGAAGTCTGCAGCTCGACAACAGACTCCGCAGCATTCCCACTCGTCGCCTTCGGGACTGATTCCTTTGGGCCAGTCGACGAGATCGCCTCTGCAGCTGTCTCCGCGAAGAGGTTCCCGGTCTCCAGCGAGGCATTCTACTACCCCGGTCCACACTTTGGACAAGGGCCCTGTTGTTGTGCACCGACATTCGCGGTCCCGATCCCGGTATGATCGCCAACGCCTGATCCGTAGGCAATCTCCATCGTCGTCCGGTTCCCCCTCTGATGACCAATGTTGGTCTTGTGAGGACCGTCGGGAACGTCCTGATGCAGCGTATTATTACTCCAGGTCCCCGACACCGGAGAGACACCATTATGATCGGATCTGGCATTTGGAATGCGTGGATCGGACCCATACCCCTGAC
Organism: Gekko gecko; assembly: GCA_029375565.1. Taxonomy (NCBI): domain Eukaryota; kingdom Metazoa; phylum Chordata; class Lepidosauria; order Squamata; family Gekkonidae; genus Gekko; species Gekko gecko. The sequence goes on along the minus strand of JAPDNY010000008.1, from coordinate 142,922,255 downwards.
CGCCCTCAGCGCTCAGTGTCTGTTGTCTCAGCCCGTTCCCCTCCTAGGAAACAGCCTTCTGATCTTCCCAGAAATCAGGATGCCCCTAAGAGTTCCCCAATGGAACCTCAACACCGTCCTTCCGTCAATCACCCAGTCATCGATCTCGTCCAACCACGATCCTCCTCTCCCATGTCGATCTCGGACAGGTCGGATTCAGCAGAGTTCGATCCCGAGGTCTCTCGGATCGAGGACGAGCCTCGACGCTCGGGGTCGATTTCACCTACTGAGGGCCCTAAAGCATTTTTAGAGCTCGTTACCAGGATGGCGACTGCCCTTCAAGTCCAGGGCTTTACAGAATCCCCAGCTGTGACCGACGTCGTTCACCGCTTGGTCCAGGCTGACCTTCCTCCGTCTCCTGTCTTGCCTTTGCTTCCTGTCCACCTTTCTATCCTGAAAGAGTCATGGGAGCACCCGGCTTCGATCCCTCCGGTTTCGAGGTGCTATGATGGGTTGTACAGGATCCAGGACGCTCCTGGCAAATTCCTCATTTGTCAGCCACCGCCGAACTCGATGGTTGTTCATTCTTCCTCGAGATCAAAGCAGCCTGTTCGCCAGTCCATGCCTCCTAACCGTGAGAGTCGTAAACTGGATCTTCTGGCCAAGAAGATGTACTCTCTGGCCTCCATGAATCTTCGTGTCGATACTTACTTGTCCTATTTGTCGGCGTACGCCTTCAACTTCACCAATGCAGTCTGTCCTGTCCTGGAATTTGTTCCAGAGGGGCACTGCCCCACCCTCTCGGCTGCCTTTTCTGAGGTTTGTGCTATATCGAAGCAGCAGATGAATTCGGTTCGTCATGCCGTTAATTGTTCATCTAAACTCCTGGTTTCTTCTGTCACTCTCCGGCGTCATGCCTGGCTGCGGGGCACCTCTCTACAACCAGATGTCAAGTTCTGTGTTGAAGACCTTCCCTTTGACGGCGACGGCCTCTTCCACTCCACCACCGACGAAGTGTTGAAGGCTGTCGATGATAGTCGTAAACAGGCCCGAAACCTTGGAGTCTCGGCTGCACCTTACCATCCCAGAAACCGTTCCTGGAAGCCTTCCAGCTCCAGGCGATACCTGTCTCCGGCACCTCACTCCCAATGGAGGAGAAAGCCATATGATTCCACCTCCTTTCTGGGATGCCCTTTCGACCTTCTCCTCCTGACTTGCTGTTGACCACAGACGCTTCCCTCTGGGGTTGGGGAGCCCAGTGCGGAATGCTCACTGTTCAAGGGGCTTGGTCTGCTCGAGATGCAACTCGCCACATAAATTACCTGGAGTTGCGAGTGATTTTTCTAGCCCTTCGGTCCTTTCTTCCGACCCTTTGAGACCGTGTCGTTCAAGTGACTTCCGACAGCACCACGGCCGTCTATTATGTCAACAAACAGGGCGGCACTGCCTCTGTTCGTCTCTGCAACTTAGCGATAGACCTCTGGTCCTGGTGCCTCGACCACTCCATCACGCTCTCGGCGATCCATATTCCTGGGGATCAGAATGTCGACGCAGACCGGTTGAGTCGTTCTGCCTTATTGTACAACGAATGGTCCATTCCCCTCTGGTATCTTCGACCTCTGTTTCGAGAGTTCGGTCACCCATCTGTTGACGGCTTCGCATCCGTCGACAATGCTCGATGTCGCCTGTTTTTCAGCAGGGGTCCCCCGTCTTCTCGGTCGCTCGGGGATGCCTTTCTCCACAAGTGGACCGGAGCCCTGTTTTACCTATTTCCTTTGTTCCCTCTCATCTCTCGGGTCGTGCAGAAGATTCGTGCAGACGGCACCTCCTGCATTCTAATCATTCCGTGGTGGCCACGCCAGGTCTGGTTCCTGCACCGGCTTCAACTCTCCTGTCGTTCCTTCCGTCCCCTCCCTGTCATCCCAGATCTCCTCTCTCGGGCCCGAGGGAGAATCCTCCATCCCAATCTGGGATTTTTCAGATTGATGGCCTGGAAGATCCAGCCCTAGGCTTCCCGCCTCAGATCTCTGAAATCCTCCTGAATGCTAGGAATTCTACTCGACGTTCCTATCAGTTCAAGTGGAACAGATTCCAATCCTATGCTGCTGATCACTCCTTCGATCCAATTCGATCATCTCTCCGTGAGATCTTTGCCTACATTGTGCACTTGAAGGATACTGGCCTGGCATACTCGTCCTTGCAGGTTCATTTGGCGGCAATCTCCGCCAACCACCCCCTCATACAAGGATCTTCAGTGTTCTCCCACCATCTCACCAAGACGTTCCTCAAGGGTCTTCTTCGGCTGTGCCCGCCTAGGAAACTGTTGGTGCCTTCCTGGAGCTTGTCTCTAGTCCTTTCTCAACTCATGGCTAAACCATTTGAGCCTATGGCTACCGCTGACCTCCGGTTAGTTTCCTGGAAAACGGCTTTTCTCGTAGCCATTACCACTGCACGCATTTCTGCCTTTCATCTCTCTCAGTCGTCTGTTCTGCCTACTTTCTTTCCGAACGCGACTGATGCCTCTCAGGGAGCCCTGCACTCTCTAGATGTACGCAGAGCGCTCTCTTTCTGTCTGCATAGGACGCAGCCCATACGTAAATCTCCTCGGCTGTTCCTAGCTTATGGCCCCCCTCATGCGGGGGAACCAATTTCTTCTCAACGTCTCTCTAAGTGGGTGACTTCCACCATAGCCCTCTGCTATGAGCTGGCACATCAACCCGTTCCTACCTGTGTCACTGCCCATTCCACACGGGCGGTGTCGACGTCCACCGCTTTCCTGGCCGGTGTCCCGTTGGAAGACGTCTGTGCGGCTGCTACATGGTCCTCGGCATCTACCTTCATGACCCACTACGCACTCGACGTCCGAGCTCGATGGGATGCTGCCTTTGGTCAGACAGTACTGCGATCTCTCTTCGCTTGACCCTGATGCACCCTCAGGTAGAACCCGTGCGTGATTGTTTTGATGATGATGCTGTGTCTTAACCAGTATTTTTGTGTGCAGCTGCCAGCTCCCTCTTCCAACTGGTTCAGCTCTGGTAATCACCCATGTGTGGGACTGCACAGAGACCACGACGAAGATAAACAGGTTGCTTACCTGTAACTGATGATCTTCGAGTGGTCATCTGTGCAGTACCACAATCCCACCCAGCCTTCCCCGCTGCTGGCATCTCCAGATTTCCTTTTTTTTTTTTTTTTGGATTGTTTGGCCTTGACAATGGCGGTCGAAGGAACTGAGTGGGAGGCGGCTCTCTCTCCCACTCTGGGCATGCACAGTGCATGTCTCCGCCCCAGGGCGGGAAGAGAGCCCGCCAAAAGCTCTTCTGAGGTAAAGCTCTAGAAGATTCTCTGATCGAGGTCGTGCTCAGGCACCCAACCCATGTGTGGTACTGCACAGATGACCACTCGAAGATCATCAGTTACAGGTAAGCAACCTGTTTTTCCATTTCAAGTGTTTGTAAAGGAGCAAGCCAGTCTTGCCTTCTTTTAAATACCCCAAAGAGCACTTCTTTTATATACCCCAAAGAGCACTACGGTCTGGAGCACAACATTGCTTAGTGGTCCCTGGTCCCAGGGAGGCCTCGCTTGCGACAACCAGGGCCAGAGCCTACTCAGTGGCGGCTCCTACCTGGTGGAATGAGCTCCCAGAGGAGATCAGGACCCTGTGGGACCTTGTACTGTTCTGCAGGGCCTGTAAGACGGAGCTCTTCTGCCGGGCTTTTGACTAGGAGCCGCCACTACCACGTCCACCAATGGAGTGGCCTTGTGACGATCACACTCCAGTGGCGCGGCGGATTGGTACCATGACACAGGGATGAGGTAACAGCTAATTGACCCCATCGTGGTTAATTTGAGAGTAACAACACTGAGCACTGTATGTAATTTTTGAGTAATTTATTCTGTTTTATCCTGTTTTTATCTGGTTTTATGCATTGGCACTTGGTGCCCTTGTTTGTTAGCCACTCTGAGCCCACTTGTGGGGAGGGTGGGGTATAAATCTAAAGAAATAAATAGGTGCAAAAGCCTTCTAAATGTTTTTGTCAATTATATCACAGTGTTTGCTTGTTTGTTGTACTTCCTGTATGGTGACTGGTGATTCCCTTCTTGGCTTTTACAACCTCCGGGTGGTGACTGGAGATCTCCTGGGATTGCATCTGATCTCCAGGCGACAGAAACCCATTCACCCGGAGAAAATGGCCACTTTGGACGGTGGACTCTATGGTATTATACACCATGGAAGTGCCTCCCCCCTCCTCAGTCTTCCCCCACAAATCTTTAGGTGTTTCCCAACTTAGAGCTGGCCACCCTGGGTTATAGAAAGAGCTATTAGTTGTACTAATTCAGGGGTGTCAAACAGAAGCCCCAGGGGCAACTGGTGCAAGGGAGAGGAGACTGCTGGGGGGGGGGAGTGGATGGAGCCACTCCGATTGTGGCTTCAGCCTGGTGGAACAACCTCGTCTGCTGCAGTCAAGCAGCGTGGGAAAATCTGCCCAGTGCTGCACCATTTGCTCTCCAGTCCGCCCATATGGGTTTTCCTTTGCATCCCCCCCTCCCAGCCGATGAGACCTTGCAGTGAGGATACACCAACCCGGAGCCTTACCAGCTGCTGTCCTTTATGCAGTTTCTATCTGCGGTACTTGGCACTTTGTTTTATGGCACACATGGCCCGTCCCAACGAAGTGACATTTATGCCAATTCAGGCCCTCATATGAAATGAGTTTGACACCTCTGTACTAATGGAAATTGCTGTCAGGCCACTTGGAGAAGAGGGAACAGGCTTTCGTTTATAAGCCCCCATGCCCTTCTCAGAGTCTAAACTGGCTGTTGGTCAGGGAAATAGATGGTTCAGAGCAGGTAGAGTAGAGACAACTCATTTGGTGCTTTTCTGTATTCCCTTTGAAGGGGCCCGTGTCTGTGTGGGGGAGCAGCTGGCAAGTATCGAACTCTTCATCATCTTCACCAAGATGCTGAGGGCATTCACCTTGCAGCCACCAGAAGGAGTGAAAAGAATCAGTGAAGAACCCATAGTACGATTGGTTACCCTTCCCCATCCTTATAAGGTCTGTGCTATTCCCCGAAACAATGGATCATAAGCCATAAATGTATTTATTTTGTTCCTATCCCTTTGATCTAATTCATTGTAATGTGATCAATCATGCTAACTCTGGCTGAAGCTTGTTCATCCTTTTTTTTGCTTTCTCCATTTGATTACAGCTGTTTAGAGAAGGAATTCAGACAGCTCTAAGAGTGTAGTGGTGTAGTGGTTAGGAGCGTGGAGCGTGGACTCTAATCTGGGAGAACCAGGGTTGATTTCCCACTCCTCCACAAGCAGCTGCTGGTGTGACCTTGGGTCAGTCACAAGTTCTCTGAGAGCTGTTCTCTTATGAACAGTCCTCGAAAGAGCTCTCTCAGCCCCACCCACCTCACAGGGTGTCTGTTGTGGGGAGGGGAAGGGAAAGAAGATTGTAGGCCACTCTGAGACTCCTTCGGGTAGTGAAGGGCAGGGTATAAATCCAATCTCTTCTTCTTCTTCTTCTAAGACGGTGTTCATTGCACACTTATCATCACCTTAAATATGCAAATGTTCCTTATTTCCTGATTCTGCAGAAAAGCTTTCTACAGAATTCTTCCCATGTTCAGAACTAGAAGTTCGTCATTGTATCTATGTGTCCTTCAAAGACAAAATGGGAGATTTTTCACTGAATAGCATCAGCTTATCCTGCACTGTTCATTCTCTTAGATGGTATTAATTTGATGGTGAGAAATTACGGTCTATAATTTGACGCTTGAAGTTTTGGAGTGTTGATGGCATTTTTGAAGTCTAAGAATATCAAAATGGACAAAGTGTTCCAGATGACTCTGGTCAGGCCTGTATAGGCATGCCCTTCAAGAAGCCCTGGGCATCTAGGTAAGTTTCCTTACCTGATCCTTAGTCTCTTGCAACTTTCATTTTGGGTGCAGTACACAAGTAAACATATTAGTAGAGAATAGAAACCTAAAATTTCCAGAAATTTTGAAGCCACAGGAAAAAAATTGCCTGCCTCATTCCCCACAGAAAATATATGATCCTCACTGTCCTAAACTAATTTTATTGCTTTAACCACATAAAATGCATCATTTATAATTTACTTAGCATACAAAATGGTAATGTTTTACATATTTATGGAATTAAAAAGTTATAAATGCCTTCATTTGGTGCCGTGGTTAAGTGCATGGACTCTAATCTGGGAGAACTGGGTTTGATTCCCCACTCCTCCACTGGCAGCTCCTGGATGACTTTGGGCAAGCCATAGTTCTATGAGAGCTACCATTGAAAAAGAGCAGTTTCTGTCAGAGCTCTCTCAGTCCTACCTCACAGGGTGTCTGTTGGGGGAAGGGGAGGGAAAGGAGTTTGTAAGCTGCTTTGAGACTCTGAGTGAAGGGCGGGATATAAATCCAATATCCTCCTCCTCCTCTTCTTCTTCTTCATTTTACACAAGCAAATCTGCAAATATACTTGAAAGAAAAGTGCAAGCTGATGTTCCCTATGCTGTTTTAGCTGATGTGCCTTAATTTTTGCTACCTAATTAGAGAGACCTCACTTCTCAATAAACCTTTCAGAGTTTTTCTCTGAGGCTTTGGTACAGCTTCTGCTCCACCTCCTTCTGATCTTTTCCCCTCCTGCTACTTACCTGATATATGGTGTATGTGACTCAGTGGTGAAGAAGAGGTGAAAATGTCACCCACAAGTCAGGTCAGAAGGACAACAGAAGGCATGCAACAGTTGAAAAACAACAAAAGCCATGCATTCCCCTTCATGAAGACTATTGTCAGAAATGCTTCTTTGATGTTTCTCACTGAATCCATTGTTATGTGTTCCCTACCCTGCTTTGCGCTTGCGTAGCTATGCAGGCAGAAATGTGGGAGCTTCTTCCCTGCCGCTTTTCCTTATCACGGTGGCCTTGAATGTAGGCTTTGGGCTATTCTTGTGTTACTGAGAATTTTCCAGTCCTGGGAAGGCAAAGGGAGGGGGGAGTAGTCTCCCGTTCATGAAGTATATCTCCCGCCGGGAGTTTCCCGCGCGCGCGCTCATATTTCATTTGCTAGGCGCTTTTTGCATCACACTATAAGTTAGCTTGCATTGCTTCGCCCCCCATTCCTGACAATGACCTCCTACTGTGGGTTTTAGCAAGATAATCCAATAAAACCTTTCTTTGTACAAGAATGACTGGATCCACTTGTTATTGACCTGACAGAAATTGTCAGGAATCATCATCATTTCCCCACCTTCAGTTTCTGCCGTCTACCACGATGAGCGGAGCTGGAGGGGGAACCTCAGGCGCAGTCCCAGTGACTACCACTTCGGGAGCCACGGCTCCGGTCACCACCGTGGCAACTCCAGTGATCACCACTCCGACTACTACCGTCGTTCCAGTGACTACAACTTCAGTATTGGCAGCGCCGACCCCGCAATCCGTGGCAGGATTGGTCACCCCCCCTTGATCAGCACGGTGGGAGCTTCGTACACTCTCCCAATCTATAGCCCGGCCAGGCCAACGCAGAGTCAGGGGGAGTTATTCCACGATCCTATGTGCCGGGGGCCCCAACACCGTGGGACAAAGGGGTGACCTACCGCAGGTCGCGCGATTGGACTAAGAACCTGTTGGACACTACCCAGACGACCTGGTCCATGCCGGGGAGCCAGAGCCGGGACAGCCTGTTGGATCCCAGAGGGAGCTTCGGACTTCCCCAGGGACGGATGTCTCGGGGATCTCCCAGAACAGGATCCGGTTCCGATCCAGAGGCTCGCATGGACTCTATTCAAGAAGATACCCGACGTTTGGTACGGGACATGGGCAAACTAATGCAATCCCTACCACAGATGATGGATCAAGCAATTCGAGCCCATCCGCTGACGCAACCAAGACCAGCGCCAGCGCCTGCACCACCGGTGGCACCGGGACAGCCACCTTCTGCTCCACCGGCCCCAGGGCCGGGCCAGCCGGCACCGGCCCAACCTCCACCGGCCGGCCCAGTACCGGGACCCGGGCCAGGGCAACCAGGACCTATCCAGCCACCAGCTTTGCCTCCGCCTCAACCCCCTGCTCCAGCACCCCTCCCGCAACCAGCTCCTGTACCGATCATGCCCCTGTTCCTCCAGTAATCCGCCCCAAGGACATGTTGGAGATCACTTTTGACGGGGATCCCGAAACTGTGTCCTTTTTCATATTGCAAGTAGGGAAGTTTGTGCAGAGATGGGGCTATGTGTTCCCGGATGAGGAACAACAGGTGGAGTTTATCACTTCAAGGTTCCGGGGAAGTGCTACCAGCTGGTACGTAGCCCTTCATGATCTGGAGGCAGCTGAACTGGGGAATGTCGATGACTTCATGTGGGCCTTGAGGAACCATTTCGAGGATCCGGGGGCGGCCCAGAAGGCAGAAGCCTTCCTTCGCACTTTCAGACAAGGCAAACTCACCGTGCGGGAGTATTCAAGGGAATTTCAAAGGTATGCAGTGAAAATTCGAGACTGGACTGATGCTGTGCTGGCTCAACAATATCGAATGGGACTAGCAGTAGATGTCCGCAACAATGTTCTCAGCTCTCAGCAGCCTCGCACTCTCCAAGGCTGGATGGAGGAGGCCGAAAAGCTGAAAGCTGCTTGCGTGTCATGAAACTGGACCTATCTCTGGGTAACAACCGTCCGAGTCTCTCGGCAGGCCAGACCAGACCCAGACTAACTTCCACCCAGAGCGGGGTGAGAGATCAGCGCATGCGACAGGGCCTTTGCCTGCGGTGCAGAGAAAGGGGGCACTTCGCCGCATCCTGTCCCAAAGGGGATCCTAACAGAGCCCTACCACAAGAGGAGCCCAGACGATGGCCAACCCCTACTCCAAGAAAGGGAACAGCGAAACCACGCAGCACACGAGCCCTTTTTGCCAGCCCCGACCAAGCGGATACCATGATGCTAGAGGAGGAGAGTGAGATGCAGGGAAACGAATTGGTCCTGTATGTGAATGGCGCTACACAACAGGACCCCGTCACTGAGGCACCTAAACTGGTGAGCAATTACCCCTCTCTCTTCTTTGTGACTGTACTCGTGATGAACCCAGCGATGATGACCCATATCAGGGTTCAAGCCCTCATTGACTCGGGGTGCGGGAGGGATCTAATAAACCCATCTATGGTTATGGGACTGGAGGCGACCGTTGTCAATCTAAAAGACCCGATAACTTTTACTCAAATGGATGGGTCACCGATGAAAGAACCATGTCGATTTGAGACTATTCCTTTGAGAGTAGGCATTGGTGAGCACTGGGAGCTACGCTCGTTTGTAATAGCCCCTCAAGCCCAGTTCCCATTAGTGTTGGGTAGCCCATGGTTACATGGTCACGATCCTTATATACTTTGGGAAGAGGGGAGCGTACGATTTATCTCCCCGAAATGTGCAGAACATAAATGGGACCCAGGGTGGGGAAAACCCCCATGCAATGAACCTCCACGGGCTTGCCTAGCCACAGAGGACCTTAATCGCATCCCCAAAGAATACCGGTACTTAACCAGGGTGTTTGAGGAGGAGGAAGCGGACGAACTACCTCCCCACCGTAACTCCGACTGTGCGATTGAAATCCTTCCTGGCCACAAGTTGCCAAAAGGAAAGATTTATGCCATGAGTCCCATAGAAAAGGAAGAACTACGCCGATTTATCGATAAGAATCTGGCCCGTGGATTTATTAGGCCAGCATCGTCCCCTTTTGCCACACCCGTGTTGTTCTGTAAAAAAAAGGATGGGGGGCTCAGACTGTGCACGGACTATAGGGGTCTTAATGCGGTTTCTGCAACCAATGCCTACCCAATGCCCCTCATCAAGGACTTGTTGGCAGAGGTGGCAAAGGGGAAAGTGTTTTCTAAACTGGATTTACGTGATGCTTATTTTCGGGTCCGTATTAGGCAGGGTGATGAACATAAGACTGCATTTAATACCCCGTTGGGGCAATTCGAATATCGGGTTATGCCCTTCGGATTACAGGGGGCACCCGGGGTCTTTATGAACTTAATCAATGAGGTGTTACACCCCTACTTATTCAAGGGGTAGTTGTTTACTTGGATGATATCTTGGTCTACACCCCAGATCAAGAATCTCACACCATGCTTATGCAGGAAGTATTGGAAACATTATTAGAACACAAACTGTTTGTTAAGCTGTCAAAATGTGAATTCCACCAGGAGTGCATTGACTTTCTCAGGTACCGCATATCCTCCGCTGGATTAGAAATGGAGCCAAAAAAGGTCCAAGATGTGTTGGATTGGGAACCCCCAAAACCAGGCGGCAGCTCCAAAGTTTTCTCGGTTTCGCCAATTTTTACCATCAATTCCTGCCTCATTTCACCCAGGTGGCCCTTCCCCTCACAGACCTTCTGAAGACTAAAGGGAGAGGGGCTAAGGCTTCAATGCCCGGGGCCCCTTTGAACTGGACTCCCCAGTGTCAGGGAGCATTTGAACAACTAAAACAGTTATTCACGTCTGAACCTGTACTAGCACACCCTGATGAGACAAAAAAAATTGTGGTCCAAGTAGACGCATCGGATACTGCTATGGGGGGGGTGATTTTGCAAGAAAATGCTCAGGGGCAACTACAACCCCTTGCCTATGTGTCCAAAAAATTTAATGATACGGAAAGATTTTGGCCCATTTGGGATAAAGAAGCAGCCTCTATACGTTTAGCGTTAATCACGTGGAGGCACTGGTTGGAGGGATCCCGAGTACCTTTTGAAATCTGGACTGACCACAAGAATCTTGAGGTGCTACGGAAGCCTCGGAATCTAAATGCAAAACAATTTCGGTGGGCTGAGTTTTTCTCCAAATTTCAATTCACCCACCACCATGTTCCAGGGAAATCTAACCATCTGGCAGATGCTCTCTCCCGCCTTCCCCAACACCTTTGTAAGAGGACAGAAATAAGAGAGTCTATGTTCACCCCAGAACAACTAGTTGGGGCAGTAGTAACCCGGAAAACCCGGCAAGCACAATCATTAACCCCAAGCCAGGGCACGACCTGGGAAAAGCAATTTGCCACTGACATTACTAAACAAGAAGCAATTGAATTAAAAGCTCGGGAAGATGTGGAATGTAACGCAAATGGCTGCTGGTATAAGGGCAATAAAATCTTTGTTCCAGAAGCTACCCGAGCCCAGGTGTTGCAATCAGCACATGACTCAAAATCTGCTGGGCACTTCGGGTATGTAAAGTCCCTACACCTACTGCAACGCAGCTTCTGGTGGCCCCGGATGAAACGGGATTTATCCCTCTATATACAATCCTGCCCAACATGCAATCGTTGCAAGACTAGACCAGGAAAACCTCCAGGTCTTTTACAGCCTTTGCCCACCCCAAGCCGACCCTGGGAAGTGATCTCCATGGACTTTATCACTGATCTTCCCCCCAGCAAACATATGACAGTCATTTGGGTGGTAGTGGACTTATTTTCTAAACAGGCTCACTTTATACCATTTGCTAGCCTGCTGACGGCCAAAATCCTGGCCAAAGCCTTCCTTCAGCACATTGCCAGGCTACATACATTACCGCTCAAAATAATCTCCGACAGGGGGTTCAATTTGTTTCAAAACTGTGGTCGGAGTTGATGACTCTTATGGGTATTGAACGCGCTCTCAGTAGTGCCTATCACCCAGAAACCGATGGGCAAACAGAAAGAGTAAACCAAACCCTAGAGCAATACTTAAGATGTTTCACTAACTATCAACAAGACAATTGGGTAGATTTATTACCACTAGCAGAATTTGCGTATAACAACTCATGGCATGCTTCCACGAATATGTCTCCCTTCAAAGCTGCCATGGGTTATGACAGCCCCCTCTTCCGTTTTTGAAGCCCGGCGAGGCTGGTGGGAAAGCCACAGCATGGTGTAAAACTTTCCAGGACTCCTGGCCCCTAATCATTGAGACTTTAAACGAGGCCAAGGCACAATACAAAAAACAGGCAGACAAAAAGAGGGCGGGTGGCTGGAATCTGCAACCGGGAGACTCTGTCTCCCTTTCCACCAAAAACTTGAGGCTGGCACAACAATCCTGGAAACTTGCTTGGAAATATATTGGTCCATTCAAAGTAGTGCGATGTATAAATCAAGTGACTGTGCAACTGGATTTACCTAAATCTCTTAAAGCAATACATCCAATTTTCCATTACAGCCTCCTCAAACCAGCATTACCCCCGACTAAGTGGCATCCTGAGCTTCCAGCACCCCCCCACCACTGATGGTCGATGACGAGGAGCACTATGAAATTGCTGACATTTTGGATTCTAAGATCCTTCGTGGACAACTGCTGTACCTTATTGAATGGGTACACTTTGGGCCTCAACACAGGGAGTGGGTGAAAGTGTCTGATATCAATGCACCTGATCACCTGAAGGAGTTTCACACCCGCTACCCAAATAAACCTGGGGGCCCTTCATTCTCTCCTTCCTGAGCGGTGGGTGGGTGGTATTTTGGGAAGGGCAGAATGTCAGAAATGCTTCTTTGATGTTTCTCACTGAATCCATTGTTATGTGTTCCCTACCCTGCTTTGCGCTTGCGTAGCTATGCAGGCAGAAACGTGGGAGCTTCTTCCCTGCCGCTTTTCCTTATCACGGTGGCCTTGAATGTAGGCTTTGGGCTATTCTTGTGTTACTGAGAATTTTCCAGTCCTGGGAAGGCAAAGGGAGGGGGAGTAGTCTCCCGTTCATGAAGTATATCTCCCGCCGGGAGTTTCCCGCGCGCGCGCTCATATTTCATTTGCTAGGCGCTTTTTGCATCACACTATAAGTTAGCTTGCATTGCTTCGCCCCCCATTCCTGACAATGACCTCCTACTGTGGGTTTTAGCAAGATAATCCAATAAAACCTTTCTTTGTACAAGAATGACTGGATCCACTTGTTATTGACCTGACAACTATATATCCTTCTAGTGCAGAAATACATCCTGGATTTAAGAGCTGTATATGTCTACAGCATGTCCAGTTTGTTTTTAAAAGCATTTCACTTATTCAAAAAGAGAAAATATTTCATAGAAGTCCCCCTCCTTCCAGTATTGCCCCAAATTTCCAATTGGAAATTTTTTTAAAGTCCTTGGAAACAAACAAACAAGCAAACAAACACAATTTCCCTGAATTTTTCTGAGCTTTCGCATCTCTACTAGGGAATCTCATCTCCATTTAATCTCCTTAAGAAAACATAATTATTCATGTTTTTACTATTGACTTACTTAAAAGATAATAATAATACCATCCACTATTTTTACATATGTAATGAAAGGTGAGCAATTACTTGAGCTTTTGTTATTTCTTGCCAAAAGTAAGCAGGTTACAGACAAGGAGCATTCTCAAAAAAGACACTATGGATCAATTTAGTTCCCCCATATCTACAGGTTTTCCAAAACAATCTAGCCAGCTGTCCCACTTTATAAGGCTAATTAGTTTATTTATTTGTTTTATTTATCTATCTGTTTTATTAATTTTTATCCCACCCATTCCGAACTAGGCTGGCTTATAACTTCAGACCCCCCTCAAAATGATCTATACACAAATATCTTCCTAAGATCTATAAAAGCTGTATTAGCTTATCCTTGCTACTTTCCCCCATAAAAATAATACAAAAAAATAAGGATTACAAAGCTCCTCATGCATATATCCTGCTTTTCCTTTCCTTTTCATTTTTTTTTTGGCCCCCTGAAGGGAATTTTTTTATTTGCATTTTCTAGACACTACAAACTACAACAAAAAGGGGGAGGGAAATAACTACAACTAGGGAAAAAGCAAAGATAACCACACCTAACTAAAACCCCAAGAAATGGAGATCTTCAAATATGCTAATATCCGTATTAGTCCAATAAAAAACCTTAAAAAGCATTGAGCATAATCTAATAGTCCTAATTCTGCATCAGTTTAACTGTTTACCCATTTTAAGAGCCCTCCCCAGATCATCTCATAAAATAAAAACTTAAATGAACTTTCAGAGTCTCAGTTCTTTTTTTTCCCCTTCTCCTTACGCTCTCTCAGTTGGTAGCTTTGTTTGGGAGCAGCTGCCCCCTTTTCTGCATCAGAGTCCTCGTCGGAAGACACAGAGTCCAATTCGCCAGTAGACTTGCTATTCTCTTCTTCTTTCATATCCTCTTCTGGATCTCCCAGTTGCAGACGCGGGAACTCCAATGCTTTGAAAACAGAGTCAATTTTTTCTCTCTTTTCCTTTATTTTGAAGGTGACGCCTTCGGGAATTAGCCACCTATATGCAATGATATTTGTTTGTAAGAAAAGGATTAAATCCTTATACTTCTGTCTCTTTCTTCTTATCTCAAATGGAATATCTTTTAGTATCCTTATATTGTTGCCTCCAATTTTCAGGGGTGTATTTGTAGTTGCTAGTTAATATCAAATCTCTTAAGTGTCTCCTTGAGAATCTCACAACAATTTCCCCTGGAAGATTATTCTTTTTAATGTACGTAGAATAGGCTCTATAGGCCACATCCATTTCTCTGAGAATGTCTTCTGCTTTTAAATCTGTCATTGGGGCCAGTGCATTGCTCAGTAGTTGCTTAAGATTCTCATTGGGAGCTTCAGTTACCCCTTGGAGCCGGAGTACCATATTTGCTCTCTCCATTTGTAGCTGTAACAGTTTCCTTCAAATTTTGCTTCTTTTCTAGCATTTGCATCTTTTTCCCTGCTTTTTTTTAAATGGCATCAAGTTCCATCACTTTTGCAGCCACCTGCTCTGTTTTCTTTGTAGTTTCTGCAAGCTGCAGTTGTTATGCTGCAAAATTCTGGTTTAGAGTTGTCAATTGCTGATTGATGTTAGTCATCTGGTCCAGCAGAGGGTGTAAAGAGTCTGTTAGAAGCTTAGGAAACTCTATGATCTCTTCCGGCCTCAGACTCATGCCACCTGGTGGTTTCGATTTCGGTCATTTGTTGGGTCGCTTCCCCGTCATCTTTCTGGATTGTTTACTTTAACTGAAAGTTTATAAAGTCTCTGAAAGTCTCCAAAACGCTTTAGCTTTACTGGTAAGGTTCTCAAAATTGGTTTCTTTGCTTGTTCTTCCGCTCCCCCTTGCTATTCCGCTTTTAAGTCTCTGTGTATGGGAGGGGCCCCTCCCCGCTCGCTTCCCACAATACTGCCAAGGGGTGCTTTCTTTTAAAGCACCAATTTTAAGCTTTTATATAAATTATTGCTCATTGTTTGTCTTACGACTTTGCTTGAATTCGTTTGGTCGCTCAATCTCCGCCACTTGTTCTGGCCAGCAACTCTGGGGTGGAGGAGTGCCTTGATTCTCCAGCATCATGCTGGAGAAGAGGCAGCCCCTCAGAAGCCCCTTGGCTGGGAGCCTTTTCCCCAAGGCTCCCGGGGAGTAGCAATTGCTCTCCCCCCCTCCAGAACTGCTAGCGTGCAGATCATGTCCCGGGAGCACCCCAGAGGCACATCTGCTTGCAAGACACCATTAACCAGACCCCCTGCATCTTCGTCGTGGCCTCTGTGCAGTCCCACACATGGGGTTGGGCGCCTGCTAGTGCTTTGCCTCAGAAGAGCTTTGGTGGGCTTTCTTCCCGCCCTGGGGAGGAGGCATGCACTGCGCATGCCCAGAGCGGGGGAGAGAGCCACCTCCCACTCATTTCTTCTTCAACCGCCTTTGCGTTCAAACCTTGTCACTGTTGCTCCATACATTGCCTCAGTTGAGTATTTCTCTCTACTTTTCTTTTTCTTTCTCTCATTGTCTTTCTCCTTTTTCTTCTTTTTACATAAAATATCAAAAAAATCTTTTTCTTTTCTATTGCCCCCCCTCTCTCTTTTGGTGGGTGGGGTACAATTTGTATGGGCAAAACAAAATTCTTTAAAGTGTGCCATCATTGCCCAGCTAAAATCCCCTCAAACAACGGGCACAACTTTCGTTTAATTTGTTTGAGGGAGGCCCATAGGGTCGATACCTGCCCGCATTGTGCGAGTTTTACTTGACAGGTTAGGTGTAACAGGGAGGCCAGACTTAGGGCTGTACTTTTAGAATCAGCTTTACGCCCTACCATGTCTTCAGTGGCTTCCCATGCATCCTTAGCAAAAAAATTGGATGCCTCCTCAAAGGCATTGAAACCAAAACCTAAGAGGGCTGAGGAAAAGACCCCTTCAAAATTGAAGGTTAAGCCATCGACATCTACTTCGGTTGTTGAACCTGTCGTCATTACTGGCCTTACAACTTCGACGCCTGCATTGGCGTCTACATCTCAAAGGTCTTCATTGCCACCTCTGACACCGCAGCACACTTTGTCATTGGCTTCTGGCTTAATTCCTCTTGGCCAGCCAACGAGGTCACCACCACCGTTGTCTCCTCACAGGGATTCCTGATCTCCTTCAAGGTACTCTGATCTCCCACTTCACCATTTGGAGGAGAGGCATGTTTTAGTGGAATGATGATCTCGGTCTTGCTCCCGATATGACCAGAGGAGACTGATACATCAACAATCTCCATCTTCGTCGGCCTTGCCTTCGGACAATCAATGTTGGTCTCCTGATGAAAGTAGGTGACCTCCGTACTGTGCCTACTATTATTCCAGATCTCCGATGCCTCAGCGTCATCATTATGATTGGATCCGACACTCCGAATGTACTGACTGTGGTCGTGTCTCTGACTGCCCCGCCGCTCCACATCAGGGGCTTCGGCACGTTCCGTTACTCATGACCAACTTTCTGAGCCCTCGAGACCTAGGGATGCCCCGAAGAGTTCTCCTTTAGAACCTCGGTATCATCCTCCTGCTGATGACCAAACAGCTACTGTTCTTGTTCAGCCATTAAGGTCCTCCTCTCTGATGTCGATTTCTGACTGTTCTGACTCTGCGGAGCTTGATCCCGATGCCACTCGAGTTGATGATGAGCCTCGACACTCGGGTTCTATTTCACCCACTGAGGGTCCCAAAGCTTATTTGGAGCTGGTTACTTCAATGGCCACTGCCCTTCAAGTTCAAGGTTCCACAGAATCTCCTGCAGTGACCGACGTGGTTCATAAGCTGGTCCAAGCTGACCTTCCTCCTTCTACCATCCTCCCTTTGCTCCCAGTCCACCTCTCAGTTCTTAAAGAATCTTGGGAGCACCTGGCGTCGATCCCCCTGTCTCTAGATGGTATGATGGTCTTTACAAAATTCAGCAGAATTCCAACAAGTTTCTTATCTCTCAGCCGCCGCCGAATTCGATTGTCGTACATTCTTCGTCGAAGTCAAAGCAGCCTGTACGACAGTCTACAACCCCTGACTGTCAGGGTCATAAACTTGACATTCTCACAAAAAAGATGTATTCCTTTGCCTCCATGGGTCTCCGTATCGACACCTACCTGTCTTACCTCTCAGCGTATGCCTTCACTGTCGCAAATGCTGTTCATCCTGTCTTGGACTTTGTCCCAAACGAACATCGTGCCACCCTGTTGGGTGCTTTGTTGGAAATCTGCTCCATATTGAAACAGCAGATTAATTCAGTCCATCATGTGGTCAGTTGCTCTTCGAAGATTTTGGTCTCTTCGGCCGCTCTTAGGCACCATGCTTGGCTGAGAGGCACCTCTCTGCAACCTGATGTCAAGTTCCGTATAGAGGATCTTCCATTTGATGGCAACAGCCTCTTTCACTCTACTACGGATGAGGCCTTGAAAGCTGTCGATGACAGTAGGAAGCAGGCTCGGAACCTCGGGGTCTTCATCTCTTCTTATCGGCCTTGGAACCGTCCTTGGAAGCCCTCCAACTCTAGATGCTATCCATCACCGGCATCCAATCCCCAGTGGAGATGGTAGCCTTACGACTCCTGTCCTTCCTCCAAGCACCGGCCTCAGCCTTCAAAGAAACCACAACAATCCAAACAGTCTGTTTGACTGTTTCCACCGCCTGTCCTCTCCAATGTTGTACATCCCTCCCATCTGGACCCATCTCTTCCCCTTTCTACCAGCCTGGGAAGAAATTTCCACCGACTCCTGGGTCCTCACCATTCTAAGGGTCGGGTATGCCATAGAGTTAATTTCACCTCCAGTCCTACCACACTTTGTCATCACGACCCCGGACCCTCTCCTCCATCTTGAGATTTCCACCCTTCTTGCCAAGGGCGCTATCGAGGTGATAATGCGGCCTCTTCAACTTTGGCTTCTCCGCGCCTTGGATCCTCTACACAGTCCTTGGCACACAATTCTGTCAATCCCACAGAGGGTAATCGACTCTCTTGAATGGTGGTCTCACCCTCTTCACCTCCCCTCCAGCATGCCTTTTTGACATCCTCCTCCAGAGATGTTGTTGACCACAGATGCTTCCCTCTGGGGTTGGGGATCCCAGTGCGGAATGCTTTCTGTGCAGGGGGTTTGGTCTGCTCACGACACAACTCTTCACATAAATCTCCTGGAGCTGCGAGCAGTTCATCTGGCCCTTCGTTCTTTCCTTCCTATCGTTCGGGGTCATGTTGTACAAGTGGCTTCCAACAATACCACCGTTGTTTACTACATCAACAAGCAGGGCAGTACTGCCACTGTTCATCTTTGCAGTTCGGCCATCGACCTCTGGTCTTGGTGCCTCAATCACTCCATTACGCTTTCAGAGAGACACATTCCTGGAGCTCAAAATGTCAATCCCTCCTTCTTCCCTTCTCTCTCTTTCTTTCCCTCCTTCTTTCCTTCTCCTTCTTTCCTTCTTCTTTCCTTCTCCTTCTTTCCTTCTCTTTCCTTCCCTCTTTCCTCCTTCTGTGGCCCAAATCTAGTGACAAGGGGTTTAAACTTTAAACCCCTTCTCTCTTCACTCCCCTACCCAGGCCAGCTGGGGAAGGGAAGGGGAGGCTTTCGAAGATGCCTCCCCCTTTTTGCTTCCCCTTCTGACATCACTTCTAGTGATGTCAGGGGGCATGGCATATGCTAACAACCTAATAGCTCATTAGCATACCATATGCTAATGAGCTCCTGCAGCTCTTTTTCTATGAAAAGATCCCTGGTAACACCTTTAAGATCAATAAAGTTTAATTCAGGGTATCAGGTTTCATGTGCATGCACACAAAAGTTTATACTTTGAATAAAACTTCTGTTGGTCTTAACGGTGCCACTGGGCTCAAAATTTGTTCTATTGCTTCAGGCCAACACAGCTGCCCACCTGAATCTATATCTATTGATACTGTAATGTACCCAGAGCAGAACATGGGTCCAGGCCAGCCATGTGCTCGAACCAGTTCCAGCCGGTCCGACATGTGGCTGGATGAAGGGCCTGAGCTTCACTCCTGAAGACAATAGACAGTAGGATCCAAACTCCCTGCCAATTGGGGAACTAGGATCCAGGAGGTTAATGCAATCAATGTGCGTAATCCAATCACGAGTGTGTGTGTGTGTGTGTGTGTGTGTGTGTGTGTTGGGGTGTGGGTTTCTTGGGGGATATAAGCTGGCCTGAGAGCCGGCTTAGGTTGTCTCATTCTAAACCTTTAAATAAAAGTATCCTATTACACCCTCTTCCTTGTCCCTCTCCAAGGCTGGGCTGTTCTCTGTTTCTGGACTCCTTATTTGGATTGTTTAGCTGAAAGACCAGCTAGTCTTGTTTCTGGCCTGCAGAAGCATCTTCTGTGATCTTTTAAGTCAAGATTAGCAGCCATTTCCCTATATTCCTGGTGTAAGCAAAGCCCAAGGAAGGGGCTCTTTGACTAGTGTGGCTTGAGCCAATGAGTCACATCAAAGGCTGGGACGCAGGTAGCAAAAGGAAAAAGAAACTTTATTGAATAAAGGGAACACCTTTGGCTCAGTGTCAAGCTGAAGAGTTCACCTGAGCCACTATTCAACATATCTTTTATAAACTTTGATGATCCTCCTATTATGACATGTCAAGACTTCCCCTTATGACATTGACCAGGCATGTACAAAAGAAGAAGAAGAGAAGAAGAGATTGGATTTATACCCCGCCCTTCACTCCGATTCTCAGAGCGGTTTACAAACTCCTTTCCCTCCCCCTCCCCACAACGGACACCCTGGGAAGTGCGTGGGACTGAGAGAGCTCTGACAGAAAACTGCTCTTTTTCAAGAACAGCTCTTATCAGAACTATGGCTTGCCCAAGGTCATCCAGCAGGTGCAAGTGGAGGAGTGTGGAATCAAACCCGGTTCTCCAAGATTAGAGTCCGCGCACTTAACCACTACACCAACTGGCTCCAAACTGGCACCATAAGAACATAAGAGAAGCCAATGTTGAATCAGGCCAATGGCCCATCTAGTCCAACACTCTGTCACACAGTGGTCAAAAATACCAGGTGCCATCAAGAGGTCCAGCAGTGGGGCCAGGACACTAGAAGCCCCCACCAAAACCAAGTTGTTAGCACCATGCTAAATTCAGCTTCTGATAAAATGTTATAAACCAATGTTTCAAAGTCTTGTTCCCAGACATTCAGCTTTGCCATAAGTTTTACATTGTTGCTAACACTGAGATCACACACATTAAATAATCCACTTTCAATGCACTTTCAAATTGGATTTTGCCAGATCGCACAGTAAAATCCAGTTGGAAAGTGCATTGAAAGTTGATTGAAAGTGGATTATTTAGTGTGTGATTGCAGCCAAAGAGCTTCTTAAGGCACAAACCAACATTATCCTTCTACTACACTCTTTGAAGACCCCATCCCTTAGGAATGTACTTTACCATCTATATTTTAAGGCAAGAAGGTTACTTCATGAGACAAAAGCCTTCTTACTAGAATAAGAGGCTCTGTCTAACATAAGAGATACAACTTATGAACTTCCAAAGATAACAATATGATTTCTCATGTAAGTTATTATGCTCACCCTTTCTACAGGAATGCAGGCTAAAGAAATCTCCTCAAAAACGTATCAGTGGCTGCAGCTGTAAACTTTCTCACAAACAAACCAAGTGCAATTAATATCTTTACTATAATCAGTTCCAGCATATTAGGGCCTCTAGAGACATTTTATGACACATGGGGTGATTTCCCACTAAAGCTGCCGCGGGGTTGCGCCGCCGTTTGCCCCGAGATTTTTAGTCAATTTCACACCCGAAGCCGCGGGGCTGCATTTTGACCCGCGGCTTCGCCCCATTTCCCCCGCAGTTTTGTAATCCTGTTTTTTGAGGATTACGAAACTGCGGGGAAATCGGGCGAAGCCGCGGGTCAAAATGCAGCCCCGCGCTTCGGTGTGAAATTGACTAAAATCTCGGGGCAAAGGGCTGTGCAACCCTGCGGCAGCTTTAGTGGGAAATCACCCATGATTTATTAGGTTTCCCTTGCTCGAAAGCCAGTCAAATCCGACTCTAGGGGGTAGTGCTCATCTCCGTTTCCAAGCCAAAGAGCCAGCACGATCTGAAGATGTTTTCGTGGTCTTGTGGCCGGCATGACTAAATGCTGAGGTGAACAGAATGCTGTTACCTTCCTACTGAAGTGGTACCTATTTTGATGTAGTTTGGTTTAGTGTAGTTTGGTGTAGTGGTTAAGTGCGCGGACTCTAATCGGGGAGAACCGGGTTTGATCTCCCAATCCTCCACTTGCACCTGCTGGTGTGACCTTGGGTCAGTCATAAGGTCTGACAGGCTGTTCTTGAAAAAGAGCAGTTTCTGTCAGAGTTCTCTCAGCCCCATCTACCTCACAGGGTGTCTGTTGTGGGGAGGGGAAGGGAAAGGAGTTTGTAAACTGCTCTGTGACTCTGAGTGAAAGATGGGGTATAAATCCAATCTCTTCTTCTCCTTCATCTACTTGCAATTTCTTTCTCTCAAACTGCTAGGTTGGCAGGAGCTGGGACCAGGGAGCTCACTCCATCACACGGCACTAGGGTCTCCAACTGCCAAACTGGTGCCTTCCAGTCTGCAGTTCAGCATCTTAACCTCTGAGCCACGGTGGCCCACATGATTTATTAGGAGCTGTCCTTCGGAGTTCCAAGCGTCCGGTCTTTGCGATGCCCAGCAATAGCAAGACATGCAATGCAGCTCCCTGGCTTTGTCTCTCTGACCCTGTGCCTGGTGATTAGGCCTTGTCTTGCCCCCTTGCTTTATACTAAGCTTGCTGTCATTCAATTATTGCATCAACGGGGTGAGCACATGGCTGGGGCAGATCACCTTCTGTCATAGATCTTGTTACACCCTCCTAACTATCTGACAGCTCTCAGGTGTACGTGATGTTTCTAGCCACTGAATGGTGTCAGGTGCACCTGTTATGAGTGCTGGCTAGCTGCATCCTGCAGAACTTAAAGGATTTAAGGGGCCAGTATCTTGACACGTGGCAAGTCAGAATCAACTTGACAGCACTTCACACACACACACACACACACACACACACACACACGCACGCACACAAACACACACAGCCATTTTATGACCCCTTAGCTGATTTTTATTTGAAGTACAATGCACTTTCAGTGCACTTTTCAACTGCATCTTACTGGGTGAAACAGCAAGTCTGCTTGCAACTGATAGCTAAAGTGCACTGGAATTGGAATTTGAAGAGACTTATTCAGAGTGTGTGAGAGCATCTCAGTCAGTACAATATCTCAGCTTTGTATAACTCCCTCTTCCCTCCAGCCATGTAGCTCACATTCTGTCTGTTAGTTTCTAAATAAAGTACTTGGCTTAATCAGGTCATGTGACTGATCCTATGACTGATGCTGGTGTACACAGGACTGGTAACCCTGAATTGTGGTGTGATCCCCAGTCTCGGGGCCTTTCTTCTTGGTGCATGCCAGCACATTTTCAAATCTTTAAGTGGGCTGAGGTTCAAGAAATGGTACCCCTATATGTATGTTGTAACACTTGCAAACAGTTCTAGGTGTCCATGGAATTAGGAAAGGCTGCCCATATTCCTGCATTAATTGTTCATCTGTCTCCTATTCATGTCTCCTATGCCAATTTCTGCATTCACATATTGCTCTTAGGTTTTCCTATTTCCTTTCTTTTTATCATTTGTTCATGTATTGCGCACTTGTTCATCATGCTTTTGTAGTATGTTCTGCCTAGTCCCTCAATAAACTACTTAATTTGTACCAAATAAATTCTGGAGTTTGTGTCTTTCTATTAGCAACTGTCCCTCCATAATTATAACTGATCTCCTGCTTTACCTGAGTCGAAATGGAGTGGGGATGGGGTTCCCTCTCCTGACCTTCGATGGGGTGCCATTAGTGCCAGTGTCAGAGGTTAGGAGCCTGGAAGTGCGCCGGATCCCTTCCTAACTATGGAGGCCAGGTGGCAGCCACTTCCAGATCAGCATTTTATCATTTTAGGCTGGTTTGGCAGTTGGTCCCCTTCCTCGACTGTGATGACCTGGCCACAGTGTTAGCCGAACTGCTTATCTACGCAGTGGCTGACTAACTTTGAGGTCTTTTTGCCAATGTATACAGAGAAACCGTTATCCGTCGGCTGAGAAGCCTATTTCTTCAAGGAATGATGCTTGACAAAGGTTTCTTAATTTGAATCAAGATTCTCTTTACTGAAGGTTCTTATCATTACAGTCATACAAAAACAGATACACACACACATACATTCAAGTTCCTTTTAGATACAGTAGAAATGGAAAACAATATTGGAATTTAAGCTAAAGGTATGTCTTCAGGAGGGGGAAAAGCAATTATACTTATCTGCTCCAGGAGATGTTGGTTCTTCCAGTGCTCAGGAACAAGGATTGTTTCTAACTAAGGATGTCCTTACTTTTGCTACACACAGATAGGCCAGCTATATGTGTGAGGGTTCCTTGGTCGCGACTCCAAGTTACCACAATAAGTTACCTTGTTGGTAAGGGGAGCAATCTTGTCCTGTTCTGCTTCTTCCTCTTCCTCTCCTGAATCTGAATGCTTGAACTAACTTGAACTAACCTGAACGCTTGAACTAACTTGAACGCACTAACAAAAGGTTGCACCCCGTTTTATCAGTTAGTCTGGGGGCTGGCTTGGGGTGTTTCTGGGTCCATCCCATCCCTATACCATTGGCTAAAGGATGTGGGGTTCCCTCCTCCTAAGGTGTGGCAATGCTGAAAATCTACACCTTACTACAAGGGAGGTTTGGTCAAAGTGTTAAGATGGGTTGGCATGGAAACCTTTAGGTATGTAGATGGATCTGGCCATACACAAATGATGGAGTTCACACCTGTGGCGTCAAACTTCCTGCGGGTTACGTGGAGGTAGAGATTCTCCCAATGGTGGAAAGTTGTTGTTTTTACATTCTGTGGAAAGGACCGTAATGGAGATGCTAATGCTTCTTGCTCCCAAAGGCTGCTGGGTAAATGTGTAAGATGCGTCTGTGACCTCATTTGCATGGAGATACAGGCTGTGTGGTACCTCATTTTACAGAGAGAGTCACATTAACTCATGCATACATTCTCCCAAAGCAAAGACTCTTGCTGGCACCATTCCTGGTGTGCATGCAGGTCAGAAAATAACAAATAAAAGCATTTTCAAAGTTCACCTCCTAACAACAGTGATCCATGCGAAGGTCACCTCAAGGCTAGACTACTGTAACACTCTCTACATGGGGCTGCCTTTGGTGCAGATTCGGAGGCTACAGCTGGTGCAGGATGTGGCAGCCAGGTTGATGATGAGTCTCCCCTAGTGGGAGCACATCTGGCCTAGGCTGGAAGCGCTGCACTGGCTGCCAATAGCATACTGAATCCATTTCAAAGTGCTGGTACTTGCCTTTAAAGCCCTACATGGCCAGGGGCCAACCTACCTGAGGGACTGCCTTTCCCCATATATACCCCCAAGAGCACTTCGGTCAGGGACACAACATCGCCTGGTGTTTCGGTGGTGGCCTCTACCTAGCAATGTCACTGACCCTTTCCTACTCCCATTATTTCTATCGTTTCCCAAAGTTTTACAACTTTAAATTGGAGGAGAGGAGAACTCTCTAAGCTGCTTTAAGTCCCCATCAGGGAGAAGGGAGACGTATAAATGAAGTATACAAAATAATAAATTTTGTGTAACATCACAGAGGTATTATACAGAGTCAGGCCAAATGTATTAGTAATGCTTGGGTGCGGTCCTTTAATCAGTTCCCTATCTGCCGAACTATCCTACAGTCCAGTCCACAGTCTTCCAGTTTGCCCATCAGAAGGTCATGGGAAACCTTATCAAAAGCTTTACTGAAATCCAGGTAAATCACATCAACAGAGTTCCCATGATCCAGTAAGCTCATCACACTATCAAAGAAGGAAACCAGGTTGGTCTGAAAAGATCTGTTGGGGACAAAACCACACTGACTTTCCCAGATCACTAAGTGGTCCTTCAGATGCTTACAGATCGATCCCTTTAAAATCTGCTCTAATATCTTCCCAGCAACAAAAGTCAGACTGACTGGCCTGTAGTTTCCTGGGTCATCCTTCTTTCCTTTCTTAAAGATTGGAATAACATTTGCTCTTCTCCAATCTTGTGGTACATCCTCAGTCCTCCAGGAGGCCTTGAAGATGATGTTACATAAGAACTTAAGAGAAGCCAAAAGTGGATCAAGCCAATGGCCCATCCAGTACAAAACTGTCACACAGTGGCCAAAAATACTAGGTGCCATCAGGAGGTCCACCAGCAGGGCCAGGACACTAGAAGCCTTCCCACTGCAGCCCCCACAGGCACCAGAGCATCACTTTCCCCAGAGACCAAGACTTCCTATCTATACCTTGTGACTAATAGCCAATGATGGACCTCTGCTCCAAACTCCATATGTTTAACCAATTCTCTCTTGAAGCTGTTCATGCTTGTAGCCACCACCATCTCCTGTGGCAGTGAATTCCATGTGTTAATCACTCTTTGGGTGAAGAAGTACTTCCGTTTATCTGTTCTAACCTGACTGCAAATTCATTGAGTGTCCACGAGTTCTTGTATTGTGAGAAAGGGAGGAAAGTAGTTCTTTCTATTCCTGCTCCATCCATGCATAATCTTGCAAACCTCAATAATGTAGGCATTGTTTCTCCAAGCTAAAGACCCCCAAGCACCTTAGCCTTTCTTCATAGAGAAAGTTGCCCTTTTCTGGACTTTTTCCAATGCTATAATATCCTTTCTGAGGTGTGGTGACCAGAATTGCACACAGTATTCCAAATGAGGTAGGACCTGTATAAATATTGGCCCTGTTGATCTTGTTGGTTTTCTGTGTGGCACTGTGGCACACTTGCACTGCCACTGTGCCACTTGTTCTAGTGTGCCACTTGTTCTCCAGGGGAACAAGCAACCTCCCAACAGTTCACTTTCCCTGAGATTCTCTGGGAGAGTCTGACTGCTGGGTGCCTGCTTGCCTGCCTTGCTGAGTGTCTGCTGGCTGAGATAGTTTCATCCCCATTGGAAACAATGGAAGGAATGGGGGCAACCAGTTTGGGTGACCATAGAATTAGACCGCCTGGTCCAATTTCTTTGGGACTTGGTGGTCTATGTGGGGAGAAAATCCAGAAGCTACCCTGCAAATTTGGAGCCTCTCTCTCAACCCTGTCCCTACCAGCCCACTAAGAGGACCGTGGGAAAATTTGAAAACCTTTTCCCATCATAGAGTACAATGGGGGGATGGGGGCAACATATTTGGGGTCCCGTAGAATCAGACCCCCTGGTCCAAACTTTTCAGGACTTGGTAGATCTTTTGGGGAGAGGAGAGGCTCCAGCACTTACCCTGTGAGTTTCAAGCCTCTCCCAAAAACCCTCTCCCCAGCCCCCATATTATACCCTATGAGTTTTTGCCATTGACTTCAATGGCCCATAAGGTTCAATGGGGCAAAATATTTGGCGCTCCCGAAAATCATCTGAATTGGCTTGCATTGCTGAAAATGCTATTTGGGAGGTATAGGGACCCCCAAATATGATGCCCCCAAATTCGGCCAAATCCAAATCGGGCTGAATTTTTTTCCAGTGCACATCCCTCACTCCCTGAACATACTGAACAAGGTTTGAGTCCAGTGACACCTTTAAGACTAACAAAATTTAATTCTGCGTATAAACTTTCATGGGCATGCGCACTTCTTCAGATACATTGAAACAGACCGCCAACCATTACATATAGGTAGAGAGAGGATGGGTGGATGGAGTTAGATGCCAGGAATGGCTAATTGGAGCCATGATGCATAAGTAACTGAGTGATAAGTATAGCTAAAATTGGATTAAAGCAGTTGGGAAAACATGTGAATACCAGCAAATTAGCATACAGATAAGAAAAGAGTTAACAGATGGAAGAACTGAATGACATCAGCATGTGTATCAAGAAGATAAGAACCTGATATCTCTGTTAAGCTCTGGGGGTTCCATTGTCCTGTGTGGTGTAATAACTTGTAATTCAGCAATCTCCCATTCTAGTCGGTTTCTGAAATTCCTTTGCAATAAAATAGTTACTTTGAGGTCCCCTATTGAGTGTCCTGGGAGGTTGAAATGTTCTCCTACAGCTTTCTCAGTTTTCTATCCCTAGTTGCCCTGATTTACTTTACAATACCTAAATGTGCGCCATCCACAGCTAGTCCTGGAGAAGCCCACTGAAGAAGGGAGATACTTGAATATGCACCTCTGAAGGAGACAATAAAGGAAAGGAGGGGTTAGGTGAGAGACAAAGAGAATGAAAGGGGTTTTGGAGGGGGGAACAGGTATAATTTTAGTGTAATGAGGAGGTGTGGAAATTTGTGAAGCAGTAGGTTATACAATACACTAAACCTGTGCAGATTAATGTATGGAATCTCCTGTCGGTGGTGGGAGATGGTGTGACTAAAAATACCAGTCACAATGCTGGGGACAAGGAAATCCCTTTTATACCTAAATCTGGTGCCTTTTCGAACAGTGGTGGGAAACTAAACCCCAGGGTCACTTGTGTCATACAAACTGAAACTTGTCATACTGCTAACAGATGCTGGAAATCCTGTTGATTGAAGGACAAGATTTGGATTTCAGGCAAGTTTATATTGTGAATGATATTCTTGAGTAGAATGGAATGCTGAATTACTGTCCTCATTTTAGGACATTGGCTGTTCATTTTAGCCTGGGCGTGAGCATTTCCAGAGCATTTCTAGAGTCATTCATTGTGGCACTGAGGGGTGACATGATCGAGGTTTATAAGATTATGAATGGGAGCAGGTTGAGAAAAAGTACTTTTCTCCCTTTCTCACAATACAAGAACTCGTGGGCACTCCATGAAATTGCTGAGCAGTCGGGTTAGAACAGATAAAAGGAAATACTTCTTCACCCAAAGAGTGATTAACATATGGAATTCACTGCCACAGGAGGTGGTGGCAGCTACAAACATGGACAGTTTCAAGAGGGAATTAGATAAACATATGGAGCAGAAGTCCATCAGTGGCTATTAGCCACAGGGTATAGATGGGAATTCTCAGTCTGGGGCAGGTGATGCACTCTATTCTTGGTGCTGGAGGGTGCAGCAGTGGGGGGCTTCTAGTGTCCTGGCCCCACTGCTGGACCTCCTGATGGCACCTGGTATATTTTGGCCGCTGTATGACAGAGTGTTGGACTAGATGGGCCACTGGCCTGATTCAACATTGGCTTCTCTTATGTTCTTATGTTCTTATGTTCTTATGAATCTGAGCATGGAAATCCAGTTGAGAGTCTCTGGGTAAAAATAAATGGAGTAAGAAATAGTAGTGCCCCAGTCATCTGAGTCCTGTCCCCCTTTTACTACATGTTTCTTTGATATCTGTGAAAGTCTGGTCCTGTTGGTCTGAGCTGCTTCCAAAACAGATTTCCTGTTGTCTGATCATTCTGTTGCACACTCAAGCCATCAGGCAGGTCTGACTGATCTCTTGTTTTCCAGCTGCCATTTTTTTTTACTAGTTAACAATGTGCACATAACTGCATATTCACACCATTCTCTCTCTCTCTTCCCCTCTCCCACAGGGGCTGCTCAAAACTTTGTTTTCTTTAGAAAGGCTTTCAAAAGATTTCTGTACTTCAGCTTTTTTCTATGCTTTTGGGAAGGGGTTAACTGAAAAGTTTAGAGAGGGAGGATGGCATTGAACTACATATCCCAGCAGGCTCATCAGTGCTTGTGTGCATGCTCAAGGACAAACTTTTTTAAAAATGACAGACAGACCCATGAACTACATATCCCAGCAGGCTCATCAGTGCTTCTGTGCATGCTCAGAGGACAAACTTTTTTAAAAAATGTCCAACAGCCCCATGAACTATATATCCTAGCAGGATCATCAGTGCTTGTGGGCATGCTCAAAGCACAAAGAAAAAAATGGCTGACAGCCTCACTAACTGGCTCACTAACTGATCGCTCAAGGATGGAGTAAAAGCTTTGATGAATGCTAAAAGAGTTGAGTCTGATCATGATTCTCTGTTACAAAATAACCTGGATCAGTTAGAAGTGGGGCAACAATGGCTCGAACTGCATGTCTGACCACAGCCTTACAGCATTTCCTTACAGTATCTCCGTGATGTCTACCCTCCCACTTCCACCACCCGTTATGCATTAGCACTGGGACAATATACAGATAATGCACAGCATAATGCACTGTCAAAAAAAGGTAATAATGACCAGATGCTCACATTTTAGCACTGAGACCTCTCCTGCAGAAGAGCAGTTTGTAGAGGATGCCCCTCTTTCAAATGTCACCTTCAAAATCATACATGATATGTACGATAGAACTTGGCCAGGAATGGAACCAAGATGGAGACAAAATGGATGCTGGTAAGAGAAAACCTGAGAAACTATATTGGGAAGGTGACTCTGGGTCCTGGACTTGCTCACAGAGCTCTCCCCACCTTAAACAGAGCTATTTAATCTCATCAATGGGCTCCTCAGGAAATAGGCTTCTCAGGAAACAATACCCTGCCCTGGCATGATCTCATCATACCTGGTTGTGCTTCTTCCTGCCTATTCACCCTAATTAATAGGCAATTCAGATAGTCTGATAGCCTCTTGCATCCAGTGTTAGAAGGGTCATCAATCCAATCAGAAAGACAATAACACCTTTAGTTTGAAGAACAAAGACTTGGGGGAACTTGTGATACCTTGCATTAGTGTTTATCTATGCTGCTGGGTGAGTTTGTCTGGTAAAACTAAACTTCCACATTCAGAGGCACTCAGCCTCTGAGTCCTAAAGCCAGGAGGCAGCATCCCTGTTGTTGGTCCTCCAGAGGAACTGGTTGGCCACTGTGTGAGACAGGATGTTGGCACAGCTGGACTACAGGTTGGATCCAGCAGGGCTCATCTGATGTTCTTAACCCTTCACTATGTTTTCCCATCAAATCCTTATTTTGACCTGGATATGTACACCCTTTTCAGGCCCGCCCTGTGTTCTGTGTAGGCTGGTGCTGGTTGCTTGTTGGGGCTGGGTAGGAATTCTTATTCTGGTCCCATTCAGACTGTTAATTAATAGTTTAAATCCAGTTTGGGCTAAAGGGAAAAACAACCTCTCAGGTATTTTTGTGTGTTTGTTTTTAGTTGAAATGCGGGGCTGGTAACTGAGCAACTCTGTAAACAGTCAGCCAATCCATTTGCACGTGGTTCTCTCCAAGGGAGGGGCTGAGAGAGAAGAATTTTGAAACTGGTTGTTGTGCGAAGAGCTCAACTGGATCAGACTAGTGGTTCATGAGATCTAGCATCCCATTTCAATTTTTTTGACAATAGGGTTTTTACGAGGAGGGAAATGGGGCTCGTGCACTCACGGCAATGCTGCTGGAGCGCATGGACTGCTTTGCCACACAGAGAAAGGTTGAGATTGACAGCTGCACTGCAACACTGACTCTTGCAGAGCTGGGTGGGCGGGGCCGGCCTTTATAGGCTCGGCCCCATTCCCGCCCGCGGCAGTTGTCACTTTGGTTTGGGACCAGGGGGTCATCAGGAACGGCCCCAGGGCTGTAGGGCTTAGGGCTGGGAATGGTGACCACCTCAGGGAGCCTATCAGGTAAGCTCCTCCCTAAGACTGTAGGGCTCTGGGGGTAGGCACTCCTGTGCACTGGGCTGCCAGTCGCGGCCCTAAACCAGGGCTAGTGAGTTGCCCATACCTGTAGGCAAGGAGGTTGGCTGGATTGACACCCGCCTGGCCTGTTCTGCTCCCATTTAGTTCTCTTGCTGTTGATTTATTCTGCAATTGAATAGTTAATAAAGTGGCCCTTGTTTGAATTGAATCAGTTGTCTGTCTCATTATTTCGGCTGAGGCGGCGATTTCTTCTTTCCAAAATTCAGAGGGTTTGTTACATATAACCACTGATTCCTATTATTCTTTTTCTTTTTTGCTTTTAGAAGTGGGATTTCTCTTTAAAACATCTCCCAATTGGGGTTGGTGGTGGAAACTGTCAAGTTGCAGCCAGGGCACCACCTCCAACATGCCTACATTGTTTCCGGGTAACATAGGCACATTGCATTAATTTCTGGCATTCCAGTGGCAGAGAGATGGGAGCTGAAAGCGGGAGACCCCTGCTTCCAATGGGGGGGGGTTGGCATCTCTAATTGGGGGCTATGCCAAATGAATCAAAGATGTCTTTACCTGTTAGAAGAAGACAACAATAGAGGTACCCAAGATGAATACCTGTGGGGAGGGCATTCCAAAGTTTTGGTACCATGACTGAGAAGGCCCTTTCTTGGATTGCCACCTATCTAGCTTTATTTGGCAGGGGTACCTGAAGCAGGGCATCCAAAGAAGACTGCAATGGACTGGAGCTCTTCAACAGTGAAGAGAACATTACACTTTTACACAGAATTTGCACAGTCAAATGGCTTTCATGTTGACAACTTTAGTAATGGTTTCATCACAGCTTTTTTCAAAGGACACGGTAAGCCTATTCTTGCAGAGTAACAAAAGCAGTACATGATTCCCAGCTGGCCTTAATCATAAGGGCATGACTCAAGCCTTCATATTGTGGAGCACAGTTTTCTTGTTAAACATGTTACCAGACAAGTATAAAAAAAATAGATCAATATGTAATAACATACGTGTTAACATCAGCTCGTATTATGTTTGCTAAATACTGGAAACTATAAATAACACCTTCTAAGGAAGAGTTAATTCATAGGCTATTGGACATAGCAGAGATGGACAAATTATCATTAATGTTACAAGGAAAAGATGCTGATTTGTTTAGAGAAAAATGGCATAAATTTTATATTTGGTTAGAAAACAAACATTGTAATAGACTCACAGTATTGGTATTAAGTTAATGTAACCAATCATCTATTAGTGAAGATGTGAAAACTATAAATAAAACTTTTTTTAAAAGAGAGAAAATACTGGCAAGAAACAGGGAAGACTTGAAATGACTCCTGTTGAAGGTTAAAGCAGAAAGTACCAAAGGGAGATTACATCTGAGTATGAACAAGAGAAAAGTAATGATTATTGGGGAATTACACAACTTTAAGGAGAACAATGAAGAAACTGAAATGGTTCAAGATTTTCTGTTCCTTGGCTCCATCATCACTCAAAAGTGAGACTGCAGCCAAGGAATCAGAAGCAGACCTCAACTGGTACTTGCCTCTCATTCCCGGTGCATCGAAGAGCGTTGATTCTGAATCATTGATTCCACAGTCGGAGGAATTCCTGTTGTGAGGGGTGACATTTGTGGCTTGGCAGGAGTGGTAGACGTGGAAAAAAGGGAGCAGTTGTGGTGCAGATTATGCTAATATAGAGTTTAGGCATGATGTGAAGAATTCCCCACATGATACCGCAAGTTCAGGAGCATGGCAATGAAAACTTCTGGCAAATTCAGGATTCAAAAGATGCAGGGGGAAAGGAAGGAAGCCACATATGAAACTAGCTGCAAATAATCACTAGCTGCGAATAACTGTGGGGGTTGACGGTGGGGCAAGCTCTTTGCGGAAACAGTCTGGCAAGAGAAGCCATGAAGGAGCTAGGAAAGATTCTTAAATGTAAGGATGTGTCACTGGTGACCAAGATCAATGTAACTGGTGCCACAGTATTCCCCGTTACTATGTAGAATTTCACATTACCCTTTTTAAACCGTTATTGTACTATCATGGAATAAATCGGTACAGGGACGGCTGTTTCACACAGCCTTTCCCTTCTGGGAAGGAGCCGTCTCTGAAGTGGTGTGTCATTTTGAACTGTGTTGCTTTCATTTGCCATCATTTCCCTCTGTGTGCACAATCCTCCTGACAGGGTGTTTTTGTTTTTTTAAAAAAAACATTTTATTGCGAGCGCTATGGCGCTGAAGCAGGACTACAAATCAGCGCCATAGCGACCCCATTGAGATTCCTGGACTCCATTTAGATACGCTGACATTCGCTACTGCTGTCACCTGGAAACAAGGAGCTCACCCGATACAGAGTTCAAGCACGGGGAAGGGGGGAACTGGACGGTTTTGAAACCCAGGAAGCTTTCCTTCCTTCCTTTACTCTTACAAACCATGGAGTGATTGTGCTTGTGTGTGTGTGCCTGAGTCTACACTTCCTCTAAAGCAAACTTTTCAAAAATCTACCAAACATCTGTCTCATCATTCATGGCCCTGATTTCCTGCTTAAACGTGCTGTCCAATCAGGTACTTGTTCCAAGTGACAGCAGTAGCGAATGTCAGTGTATCTAAATGGAATCCAGGAATCTCAATGGGGTCACTATGGCACTGATTTTTAGTCCTGCTTCAGCGCCATAGCGCTCCCAATAGAATATATATCTATATATCTATATATCTATATATATCTATATATATATATTAAAAAGGACGATTGCATGTGGGGAGAAAAATGGCACGAAAGGAACTGTCATTGCAGGAAGTGCTATGGGGCATTTTACACAGCACCCCATACCGCTTCAGAAGTGGTAGGAAGGATTGAAGACCGGAGGAAAGGAGTTTGAGTCAACAACGCTTCAGGCATGCTTCCCGAACAGGACAGAAGTGCGTTTCTCTGATCAGGTAAATATATTCTGTCAGGGACCAGTTACTAAAACGGGTCTGTCTGAAATGACAGAAAAAACCCATTAGTGACCTGTTCCTGAAACAGAATACATAGGCTATCTGAAATGGGTGTGAAAGCTGCACAACGAAGAATGGAATGCTAGGACATTGGCCTCATTTTAGGACATTGGCCATTCATTTGAGCCTGGGTGTGAGGGTTTCCAGAGAATAAATGAGTCATTGATTGAGGCATGCGATACAGCCTTCTCAGGGCAACGTGGTGAACTCATCGTGAGTTCTGGGTCACACAGCTGGTTGGTATAAACAACTGGAGGGTTATTACACTGCTAGGATTTTTAGGCCTGCTAAGCATCAGACCCTGACAGTCAGGGGACAGAGACATGTAGTTCCGTACTACTGCTCAATATTGAGGGAACTTTGGTTGCCAGGTCCCTCCCGGAAGTGACCTGGAAGTGACATCATCATGTCTGGGATGTTGGGGCTGTTAGCCAAACTGCTTATCTACGCAGGGCTGACTAACTTATATGAGGTCTTAGCCAATGTATACAGAGAAATCAAGCTTTGCACCAGAGAACCCTTTCCCCCAAAGAGAACACTTGACAAGGTTTCTTAAGTTGAATCAAGATTCTCTTTACTGAGTATTCCTTTTATTTACAGGCACACAAAAACAGATTCACACACACATACACTCAGGTTCCTTTAGTTGCAGTAGAAATGGAAAAGCAACATTTGGGGTTTAAACTAAAGGTATGTTTAGGAGGGGAAAAGCATATACTTATCTGATCCAGTAGATTCAACCTTCCAGTGAAAATAAGGATTGTTTCTAACTAAGGATATTCTTACTTTTACTGCACACAGTTAGAACCAGCTAACATATGTGAGGGCTCCTTGGCTGCAGTCCAAGAAAGCACAGCAAGTTACCTTAGCTATCTTGTTGGTAAGATGATGAGAAGATAGGAGGTGAAGTGGCATGGAAGCAGGATGCTGGTGCTGCTGAAGAGAGATCTGCTTCGAAAAGCTTAGAACAAAAGGTTGCACCCTGTTTTATCAGCTAGTATGGGGGCTGGCTTGGGGTGTCTCTGGATCCATCCCATCCTTGTACCTATTGGCTAAAGGATGTGGGGGTTCCCTCCTACTAAGGTGGGGCAATACTGAAAGTCTACACCTCACTACAAGAGGGGTTTGGTCAAGGTGCCAAGATGGGTTGGCATGGGAACCTTCGAGTATGCAGATGGCTCTGGCCAGATCCAGGTGGCAAACTTCACACGTGTAAGTGTCAAGCATCCTGTGGGTTACGTGCGAGGTAGAGATCCCTCAATGGTGGAAAGGCTGTTGTTTCTACATTCTGCTGGAGGACCATAATGGAGATGCTAATGGAGAGGCTTCTTGTTCCCAAGGCCTCATGGGTAGGTATATGCAAGGCATGTCTGTGACTTCATTTGCATGGAAGTACAGGCTGTGTGGTACCTCCCTTACACAGAGAGTCACATTAACTCAGGCATACATTCTCCCAAAGCAAAGGCACTTGCTGTCACCATTCCTGGTGTGTATGCAGGTCAGATAATAACAAATAAAAGCATTTTCAAAGTTCATCTCCTAACAGGGCAATGCTCTGGTATTTGGGCAAAAGCTCCATGGCAAATTTGGCTCCTATCAAAGAATTTTTGCCCAAATACCAGAGCATCACCCTGATGTCCTGGATGTGATGATGTCACTTCTGGGTCACATGAGTGATGACATAACCTTGATGCTGCACATCAGATGGATCTCCCTCTTTTGGGGGATTAGGTCTCCCCACTGGCCAGCTGATTGGCAGTGGGGAGGTGGGACCCGGCAGCAGAGGACCCCCTGCTTCCACTGGGGGTGGGGAATCTGTCAACCAATACTTCCTCAAAGCTGTGGAGTCTTGTGAGCAAAAATTCTACTTTGTGAGCTACTGGCATTAAAGTTGTGATCGAACGATTAGGCTGCTGCATCAATTAGTTTGCTCTGGATCCATCCTTTCTGAGCGAACACAAAAATCTGTGAGCTGGAGGCTAAAAAACTGTGAGCTAGATCATGCTAACTCAGCTTAGAGGGAACACTGTTGGCAACCTTAAGTGGCTAGGCAGTAAAGGCCTGTTTGCCCCTAAAAGCATGAAAGAAAATTCAAACCACTCTTTAAATCCATAACTAGCAAATTTATGTGCCTCTGT
Organism: Gekko gecko; assembly: GCA_029375565.1. Taxonomy (NCBI): domain Eukaryota; kingdom Metazoa; phylum Chordata; class Lepidosauria; order Squamata; family Gekkonidae; genus Gekko; species Gekko gecko. The sequence continues at coordinate 142,886,319 of JAPDNY010000008.1, read as the reverse complement.
CAGGTTTCTGCTTTGTCTACCTGGGGAACTGTGCTGCTGATCTGTTCTTTGAAACCAGCCTGCAAATGCATAAATCTTCTGTGTTGTTTTTATCCAAATCTTACCTCAGTGATTACTGTATTGTAGCTGCATGCCAAAAAACCCTCACCTCACGGCACCTAGCCCCTTCCTATATCCTTGCTACTTTTAAAACACCTGGTCACTGAAGGGAAGGTTTATAGTTTAAAACAAACCTGGTTCCCCCAAATCATAGGAGGCTGTGTGGGATCCCTCAGTTGGTAGAAAAGGCCTGTTACAACCATGTACTGGTTGTGGCACCATAATCATGCCTCCACGTGACACCATAATCCCAGGGCCAGCTCCAGGTGTCTGGGTGCCCTAGGCAGGCCAGCCTGTGGTGCCCACCCCACCGGGGATGCCAACCTCCCGGTGGGGCCTGGAGACCGGGGGGGGGTGGCGGCCTGAGTGGCAAGACAGCGCCCAATTACCCCTGCCCCTTCCTTCCCAGCGCCAGCTTGCCTGGGCACTCCACAGCTGTGGGGCTCCCAGGCAAGCCAGGGAAGAGGCGGGGGTTACCCCCACTCCTTCCCTCGGAGCGCTGGCTTTCCTGGGCTCTGGCTTGCCTTTGAGTGCCCACCAGGGTACTCTTCGCTGGCGGTGCCACCCCCACCTTCTCTCCCCCTCGGGGGGGGAGGGAGGGCAAGCTCTGCCACTGCCTCCTGAGCACCGCTGGGGCGCTCTTTGCTGGCGGCGGTGGCAGGGAGGTGGCGGTGGCGGGGTGCTTTTCACGGGGGGGGGGGCAGTTTGGCACCCCTTCAGGCCCGGTGCCCTAGGCGAGTGCCTAGCTCGCCTAGTGGGCGAGGCGGCCCTGCATAATTCATACATAGAGAAACACATTCCTAGACAATGTAGCAAAGGCGTAAGGACGTTCTACATAACTGTTAATTATTGGGACCTATAAAAGGGTGTTAGCAGAGTGAGAAAAATAAGAGAAGCTGCAACACCTCTGAAGAAAACAAAGAACCACAGGAGAAAAGGCATCCTGATTATCCTGGAAAGCTTCAGAAACAGAGAGGGGGAAAGACAGGGCAATGTGGATACCAGTAACTTTGACAGCAGGACTGCTGACTGTTGTGATTCTGCACTTTCTGAAACAACTCTGGTCACACAGGAACTATCCTCCAGGGCCTCTTCGGCTTCCTCTCATCGGAAGCATATGGCGGATACTCATAAACTTTTCTCAGGATACTTTCATTAAGGTACGTCTTTTAAAATTATTCATTTGTCAAGCAAGAGGCTAGAGGAAGAACATTTTGCATTCTGTTCCTCCTTGGTGGAAATGCATTTGAAACAGATGTCCTTCCAGCAGTCATCTTGGGCAGATGCATGTTTGAGTTCTGAATTGCACCAATCTGACCTCGGGGAAATTCAAGGGATTTTAGAAAGAATGAGGCACTTTGGCCCCTCCTGGGTGGATGGAAAGCGTCTTCCTTCAGTTCCTTCATCATGTGTAATATGCCGTCAAGTAGCTTCCAACTTATGGTGATACTGTGAATTAATGACACACACACACCCGGCCCAATCATTTAATAGCCTTGCTCCAGTTTTGCAAACTGAAGGTCATGGTTTCCTTTATTGAGTCAATCCGTCTCTTGTTTGGTCTTCCTCTTTTCCTACTGCCCTCAACTTTTTCTAGCATTATTATCTTTTTCAGTGAATTTTGTCTTTTCAATTTCTTCATTACCTTTGTATCAATGCCCAAATCAAAGAAAGTACACCTTCAGAAGACAGGGATGGGCATGTTGTGGACAGATAATGTCTAAAATAGTTTTTTCAAGGCAAGTAACCAAGTTTCCTCCCATGTAATCTCTGCCATTCATCATATGGGTTCTGTGAGTGACGCACCTACTAATGCATGCAGATATTCCAGATGTAGCATTAACATGAGCACGTTCATGCACTGCACAGTGTTTCATAAAGGCAGATTACATCAATCAAGTAGTCGATTTGCATAGGTCTGTAACAGAAACATCCCCAGAGAAAGCAGGGGGAGCAGCCGTTAGGGGTGTGCCCAGTAATATTATTTGGACTTATTTTCAATACACTTTTTATAAAGTACTGAGACTGATGCATAGCAGAGTGAATTCAGCTCATACTTTATTGTAGATAGTAGAACAAGAGACGCCTTTGCTGGCTCGCAGGCTGGGTTATATTCCTAACTCACACCACACCCAAACACACACCCACACCCATGACAGGATATTCACCGTGCACCCCTAGACCCATAGGCCCCTCCCAGGATCCTAGCCTCCCAGTAGGTGTGCACTAGGATCCATTCAGGCTATTGTCTCTAGAGCCGAAGGATGGGTCCTTTTCCCGACTGTGTGTTTGCCCGAACATGTGTACGGACTTCCCCGGGTACACAATACTTCTTGTTAATAATTCTGAACATATGCTTTAAAATTATTATGGTATGTTTGGATTTATTGTTATGCATGAATGACATCCCTATTGGTTTAAAATGGGAAACCCATTTCCACCTATAACTGTTTTTGTTGCAACCAGATTTGGGGTGAAATTTTCAAGGATTTATGCAAAGTGATTCTCCCAGATTTCAGGCAGATTGCTGAAGGCTTCCTTATTTGGTTCAGGCGATTTAAAGTACAGCATATGGTTGGCTCTAACTGCTCGCACTCTGTCCTCCAACTAATTGGGAAGGAATTCTGAAGGGTTGTACCAGCCTGATGGGGGGGGAAGCTTTTCTGTTCTAGAGACAATTGTACTCCCCTTGCACAAAGGCATGAACTTTCTGTGAGTGGATCCCCCCTGCTTGGATCCTTAACAGGATGTATGCATCCAAGACCACATCCTACATCAGATCTAATCTGGGAAGTTTTATTACCACCTTAAGGAGAAAAGAAACATGTTGCTTAAAAACTGTTTGACCCTTTTGCATCCTTAAGGAATGCTGCGTCAGACCTAAAAGCGCTTTGGTCATGAATACATGCATTTGTCATAGCTTGAAGGCAAGCTACTTGAAACGAAACCTTTCCCTATCCCCTAGGAGCAGCGTTTCAGAGGATATTTTGGGATGCAGAAGAAGGAGGGGAAGTAGGCAAATGGTGCCCCATGACCATAAATCCTTTCATTAGTGGAAACATCATGCAGGATCCAAGTCATAGGTTACAAGAGAAGAAGAGAGATTGGGTTTATACCCCACCCTTCACTACCCGAAGGAGTCTTAGAGTGGCTTACAAACTCCCTTCCCTTCCCCTCCCCACAACAGACACCCTGTGAGGTATTTGGGGCTGAGAGATCTTTTGAGAACTGCTTGTGAGAGAACAGCTCTGAAAGAACTTGTGACTGATCCAAGGTCAAATGGTGACCATCTGAACTAAGCTTGTTATTCCTGTTTGGTCCTTGCATCTGGCAAAGAACTTTATTAAGCTGTATGCTAATCTGACCCTCTACCCTCTATCTATATGTATGGACTGGTAACTTCCATTTCATTGTATCTAAAGAAGTGTGCGGGTGCACAAAAATTTATACCTTCAATAAAATTTTGTTGGTCTTAGACATGCCACTGGACACAAACTTTTTTCTATTGGACCAAGGGTTTGATTAAGTATAAGGCAATCTCATGAGCTTTTATTGGATGAAAGGAAAGGAATACTACAAATGTTGGTGAGAGTCCAAAATACAGTTCCACGTTTTAGCAGTTGTTTTTAATGAGAGCTTCTAGCCTGAGCACCAATTCATGAATACAGTTTCATGATGCTAAATACTGTCTGTGTGGGGCTCTGCATGTATTATTTGTGGTTTTAATAGCAATAATCTTTATGTTTATGGTTTTATGGTTGCATTATTGTAGTTTTTAACCTTGTGTGTCACCTGTGGCAAGTGTCCGGAGAGGTAGCACGTACAGTTTCTATATAAATAATTTTAAAAATCCCATATCTTCCCCTTTAACATTTAATATTTTGCACAGAAATAGACAGACAGGAACAGGTAATAAAAGGATTTGTCCACCCTTCAGTCTGTGATAGGCAAAACTCACCAGAAAATAAAGCTAGGCACCTCAGAACTGGCCACCGATGATGGAAGTTTCATGAAAGTTGGCACCACAATAACCCTGTCCTTAAGGTTCTACAAGATTCATTGTTGATTTGACTTCATCAGATTAAGGTACCTACCATTCTGTTATTTGTCGCCAGGGACAAGTTGGTCCCTGAATTCCTTTACAAAAAGCTGCAATTGGTGCCATCAGATGTAAACACATTGGGGTTTGAAGGCTAGGTTACACCACAGCCAAAGTACATCTGCACCAAAAACCCAGTTGAGACCTTTCAAGAGATAAGTAGATGACAAAGAGAAGAGATTGGATTTATACCCTGCCCTTCACTCAGAGTCCCAGAGTGGCTTACGGTCTCCTTTCCCTTCCCCTCCCCACAACACACACCTTGTGTGGTAGGTGGGACTGAGAGAGCTCTATCGAGAACTGCTCTTGAGAGATCAGCTCTGAGAGAACTGTGACTGACCCAAGGTCATGCCAGCAACTGCATGTGGAGGAGTGGGGAATCAAACCCTGGGTCCATGCTCCTAACCACAACACCGAACTGGCTCTCCTGATAAGGAGAGGGGCCACGGAATGGAGAAGATGGAAGGTGGGAATGATGTAAGCCCCTTCATGCCTGAGCTCCCAGGCAGAGGACCATCAAAGCCACAGTCTTCCCCAATGCCTGAGCAAGCTGAACTTCCCAGTGCTGGGACTCACTGGGGATGGGAGGAACAGAGCACCCATCTCCAAGCCAATTAGATTCCCATGGGATGGAGGGTGACCTACAAATAGCTATGCTGGTGTAATCTCAAGACAGAGTAGAACCAAGGAAGCCACCGGAAGCAAGCGGAAGAGTGCTTGGCTACCACATAGTGGCATTCCACAGATCTCCAATATTTGTGGAGGTATTGAAAGAGGACTCCTTCTACTGGGGAGCCAACCCTCACTATTGAGGTCTGTTGCAGAAAAAAAATAATTTACCTGATCACCAGGCTTCCACCTGGTGTACCAGCATCACTTAGGTTCACTGGCTGGATGGAATTCTGGCAGGACACCAAGTCTTGGTAGAAAAGAGAAGAGGACACAATCCTGCACTACAATCTGTTTCTTTGAGAGCCAGTTTGGTGTAGTGGTTAAGTGTGCGGACTCTAATATGGGAGGACTGGGTTTGATTCCCCACTCCTCCACTTGCAGCTGCTGGTGTGACCTTGGGTCAGTTACAAGTTCCAATCCAATCCAATTACCTTTATTGGCATGTATAGTTACAAGTTCCTTCAGAGCTGTTTTCTCATGAGCAGTTCTCAAAAAGCTCTCTCAGCCCCACCTACCTCACAGAGTGTCTGTTGTGGGGAGGGGAAGGGAAAGGAGATTGTAAACTGCTCTGAGACTCCTTCAGGTAGTGAAGGGTGGAACATAAATCCACTCTCTTCTTCTTCTCTTCTTGAAGTAACACTTCTCTCTTTTGGTCCCAACGATAGATGGCAAAGGAATATGGAAATATTTACACTGTATGGGCAGGGAGTTTGCCTGTGGTGGTGTTTTCTGGATTTGAAGCCGTGAAAGAAGCAGCAATCAACCATTCAGCAGATTTTGATGAGCGGCCAGTGACTCCTTTCTTTGAAACCGTAGGAAAACGAAGGGGTAAGTCCTTGAGAAGAGGTAAAGGTTTTCATTGTTTTCTGCCCAAAGAAATCCTAGAGGAGTGTCACAAAAAAAAAAAAAAACCAGTCTAGGAGCACAACAGTAAAGGTTGGCAAGCTTCAGATATCCTTTCAGTGACTGCTGGAAAGAACACCAGCTCTGCATAAAGGCTGTGTCATTTTTATAGTTTTACTTGTGGTTTTAATTTCTTTTGCTTGATGTTTTATATGATCACGTTGTACGCCACCCTGAGCCCGTTTCCACCGGGAAGGGCGGTTGATAAATTCAATAAATAAATAATCAGACACATCATAATCATTCACATTTGCTTTCAGGTAAAGCTGGACAAAAAATGTCATCTGAGAGAGAAGGTGTGGGTTTTGAAGAAGCATTAATGCACACACGTGTGTGTCATCAAGGCACAACTGACTTATGGCTACCCCAACAAAGGGTTTTCAAGGCGAGTGAGAAGTAGAGGTAGTTTGCCATTCTCTTCTTCTATAGAGATAGATCAAGATGGGGTAGCCGTGTTAAGTCTTTCTGCAGTAGCAGAAAAGAGCAAGAGTCCAGTAGCACCTTAGAGACTAACAAAATCTGTGGCAGGGGATGAGTTTTTGTGACTCACTGCTCCTACCCCACCACAAAATTTACTTGTCTTTAAGGTGCTACTGAGGAGCTGCGGTGGCTCAAGTGGTCAAGATGCTGAACTGCAGGCTGTGGAAGGTCAGTAGTTCAGCAGTTCGAGACCCGGGTGCCGCAAGATGGAGAGAAAGCAAGAAATTGCAAGTAGATAAATAAGTACCACTTCGGTGGAAAGGTAACAGCGTTCTGTGCACCTTGGTGTTTAGTCATGCCAGCCACATGACCACGGAAACGTCTTTGGACAGCGCTGGCTCTTCGGCTTTGAAATGGAGATGAGCACCGCAACCCTAGAGTTGGATTCGACTGGCTTTCGAGCAAGGGAACCTTTACCCTTTAAGGTGCTACTGGAGTCTTGCTCTTTTCCTCTACGGAGTTTTTTCTCAGAGTACCAACTTTGTTTAGCTTCTAAGATTTGAGGAGATCAGGCTGTTCCATACCATTACACATGAGAAGGCTTTTTTATAGGAGCAATTTTCGATGGTGAAAGGCCGTAAGGATGTTTTGTGAAGACCGAGGGTGGCAGAAGGGTGGGGCTGGGGAAAGACAGGCACTGTCTCTGTATCTGTATTTACTCACCACTTATGGTGAAGAAATATTCATTTCGTAATTTTCATCAAAGGAGTCACTTAGGGTGCATCCAGGTCTCACATATTAAGATGGAGTTCTGGAGAACAGTCCCTGTCACTGATTGGCTGTGCACCTGTGACATCAGAAAATTATCCCTTTTTCATGCAGTGTTTTTCCAGCTTCAAAACAAAACGTTTTTTTAAAAAAAATAAAATAAGTAATTCAGCCCCATATAACTATTTAAATGCGTAATAGTACCAGAATACTCGCAACAAACAAGCAAGCAAAAGCCAGCCACCAAAGGCATAGCAGAAGAGGCTAAAAGTACAGTTTTGTTGTGGGAGCACCGTTTCATGTTTTATTTGAAAAGCAAAGTGGAAGGAACTTGAGTTTACTATTTTCTTTCTTTCTTTTTTTTGGCCATCTAGTCAGAGCTGAGCTATGGTGACCTCACAGGGTTTCCGAGGCAAGAGATGTTCAGGGGTGGTTTGTCATTGCCTGCCTCCACCTCATGATACTGGTATTCCTTACAGGTCTCCCATCCAAATACTAGCCAGGGGTGACCCTGCTTAGCTTCTGTCCCAGCCCCAGCCGGGAACACCTGGGTGGGGAAAAATGCAACAAGGCAGCACCCACCCTGAAGCCACCCCCGACAGCACCCAGCAATGTACTCACCCAGCAATAAGCCACAGACATTGGCAGGGACGACACAGCAGTGGAGGAACGAAGGGCAGCTGCGGCAGCAGCACGGGACTGTGGTAGAGGCCAGGAGGGGGTCCTGGGAGTGGAGCATGAAATGCAGCCATGCCACACAGCCACCGGGTGAGCCAGACCCCATCCACAGCAAGAAGGACGGGGATGGCAGGGAGGTTAGCCAGAGGGGAGGGAAGAGGTGTGGCCCAGTGTGGTGAGGCCTCAGAGCAGGCTGGGAGGGTGAGGCCAGGAGCAGCAGTGTCTCAGCCTTTAGGGAGGGGAGAGGCCAAGATGGGGGAGGACCAGGAGAACGAGGGGGTAATAAAGGAAGGTGCGGAGATGGTCGAGGATGCTGCTGCTGGGCTTGCTACAGTGAAAGGGAAGAGATCCAGAAAGAGGAAGGTTGAGCTGGATCGTGGATACGATCAGAAGCCAGATCTCCAGGGCAGGAAGAGTGGTGACGTAACCCTCTGAGGATCCCGTCATCTGAGGCAGTCCACCCTTCCTTGGACTCCATCCCTCAGCTCCTGGTCTGCCCCCCCCTTTGGAGGCCATCAGCGTGGACCAGGCGAAGTCTAGGTAGCTGGTCCCGTGTGCAGGCAGGACAGCAACAGGTGGTCAGCTGTCAGAGGGACTCATGCGACAACTTCCAAGATCTGACAAGTTCAAGCTTGCCTTGGCTATCCAGATGAGGGATGAACCTACTCTGCAAGGCCCCCCCAGAGTCACTGTCCTGGTGCATTTTTTTTTTAAGAACACACCTCAAATCTTACTTTTGGGTAAAAATAATGAAAATTTTTACTTATTCATGTATGCACTGATCAGATACACCGCCCTGAGTCCTGTCTCACGGGGAAGGGTGGTTCAGAAACTGAATTAAACAAATAAATAAATAAGGCAATGTGGAGAATGCAGTGAACAGAAATTACAGTAGGGTTGCCAGCCTCCAGGTGGGGCCTGGGGATATCCCGCTTTTACAACTGATCTCCAGCTGACAGAGATCAGCTCCTCTGGAGGAAATGGCTACTTCGAAGAGTGGATTCTATGGCATTGTACCATGCTGAGGCCCCTCCCCTCCCCAAACCCCACCCTCTCCTGGATCCACCCCCAAAGTCTTCAGGTATTTTCCAACCCAGACCTGGCAACCCTAAATTACAGTATTACTAACATCCCTCAAGTAGGATCAAAAGAGGGTGTTTCCACAGGTATTTCCATGAATGGATTTCTGTTTGCAGAGTGTGACTTTCTTACCTACACGTGCCTTCTGCTGCAGGTCAAAATGCATTCTAAAATGCTGCTCCCCGGCACTTCCTTCTTCCTGTGGAAAGTATGCAAGGCTAAGGGTTGAATCCAGAGGTTGTTTTTGGGAACCAGTTTGGTGTAATAGTTAAGAGTGTGGACTCTAATCTGGGAGAACTGGGTTTGATTCCCCACTCCTTCATTTGCAGCTGCTGCATATCCTTGGGCAAGCCATAGTTCTGTCAGAGCTTTTATCTCAAGGACAGTTCTGGAAAGAACTCTCAGCCCCACGTACTTCACAGGGTGTCTGTTTTGGGGAGGAGAAGGGAAAGGAGATTGTAAGCCACTCTGACACTCCTTCAGGTAGTGATAGGTGGGGTATAAATTCAATCTCTTCTTCTTTTTCTTCGACTATTGGGCTTGGGCTTTTTTGGGGGAAAAGAGGTGCTGGAACTCTCAAGGGGGAAATGAAGTTTTCAATCTGTATACTGAAAATTCATGAACTTTTAAACATTTCTTAAAGAAATTCGTCAAAGAGGTTCCGGAACGCCATTCCGGCATGTTCCCACAGGAAAAAACCCTGCTGTTGGGATAGCAGAAAAGTACTGCCTTTTCCCTCTCTCTGCAGCCCAGTGAGGTCTCCCAAGTGCTGCTCCAGAAGGACAGAGGACCCATGAAACTTGGACAACCACCCTGGGGCCGTGTCGGGAAAGTTGTTATGACTGGCTTGTGCATAAACTTAGTGTCAAGACATGGGTGGGAGCTGTCTTCTGAGAGACAGGGGAGCCCAGGGGTATCATAGACACTCGGCTGGACCTGCTTGAATGTGGGCAGGATCGACTCTTTCAAATGGTTGAAGAATCATTCTGCAACCTGCCAGGGATTGTGATGGAGGTGGTGCATCACGAGCTTGAACTTCAGCTCCCAGCACAGCTGGCTGTACCACCCCTCCAGCAGCCAGCACAGCCACCCCTCCAGCAGCAAGCGCAGCCACCCCTCCAGCACCTGGCTCAACCACCCCGGGTCAGCAGGTACCCCCCATCGGTTGCCAGCCTGCCAGCCCAGCTCTGAGGGGCCAGTTCCCAGGACAACCACCCCGTGAGGCACCCCAGCTGGCAGAACTACTGGATGCTACATTCAATGGATGCTACATTCACTGCCACAGGAGGTGGTGACAGCTGCAAGCATGGACAGTTTCAAGAGGGAATTAGATAAACATCTGGAGCAGAAGTCCATCAGTGGCTATTAGCCACAGGGTATAGATGGGAACTCTCAGTCTGGGGCAGGTGATGCACTCTATTCTTGGTGCTGGAGGGGACAGCAGTGGGAGGGCTTCTGGTGCCCTGGCCCCACTGCTGGACCTCCTGATGGCACCTGGTATATTTTGGCCACTGTGTGACAGAGTGTTGGCCTAGATGGGCCATTGGCCTGATTCAACATTGGCTTCTCTTATGTTCTTATGTTCTTAATGGGGCACCTGAGAAACTGGCATTTTTTGTGGTATGGGCTGAGAAGTTTGTCCTGAATTGGGGCCACCTGTTCCTGGATGAGGAGCACATTGTGGACCACATCACCTCCCAATTGCAAGATGGGGCGGTTGAGTGGTACATCAGTCTTCATAATGATGATGGCCCAGAACTCTGGGGAGTGGATGCTTTCATGTGGGCTCTCAGGGCCCAATACGAAGACCCAAATGCCAGTGAAATCACCCAAGCTTCCCTGCACACCTTCTGAAAGGTGAAGAAATCTGTGCAGGAGTATTCTGAGGAGTTCAGATGGCAAGTGGCAAAGATCCAAGGGTGGCCTGATGGTGTCCTGGCAGAGCAGTACTGACTTGGTCTCCAACCGGAGGTACAGGAGACGGTCCTCCGCAGCGTGCAACCCATTTCCCTGAATGCATGGATACAAGAGGCCGTGGATGCCGAAAGCTGCCTGAGAACCATTAGCATCAACAATGTGGCTACCCTGGGTAAAGGTGTGTTGGCAACGCCAAAATCCAAGACACTACCAAAGCAGAAGGAAGGGATGTGGGAGCAATGGATGAAACAAGGGCTTTGCTTAAGATGTGGTGAAGCCAGCCACTTCACGGCAGCATGCCCAGGATCAAGACCATCGAGCATCCCAAAGAAGGGTCCAGAGAAAAAGCACACCAACATATCAGTGAAAAAACTGACCGCTCGTCCCAAGACTCAATGAGCTTTGCAAGCCAACCTTCCTGAGGGGGAGACAGAATCGTCCAGCGATGATGAACCCCAGCTGGTGGGAAACGGGCAGGACCTGCTGTAAGTGGTGCTGAACAGCAGGTCCCCATTCCAGAGGCACAGAAAATGGTGAGCAGCTTGCCCCCCCTCTTTTTTGTGACTATAACTATCATGAATCCCGAATTAGGCACCCATGTCTGGATGCAGGGTCTGATTGACTTGGGGTGTGGACAGGTTGTGATCAACCCTTCACTTGTGACAGCACTTGGGGCCAAGGTTGTTAAATTCCCAGAACCTCTGGTGCTTACCCAAATGGATGAGTCTGCCATGAAAGACCCTTGCAAATATAAGACTGTTCCACTGTGAATGGGGGTGGGAGCGCACTGGGAGCACCGGCCTTTTGTAATCACCATGGCGGCTCATTTCCCATTGGTACTAGGCAGCCTGTGGCTCCATGACTATGACCCCTATATATGGTGGGATGAGGGCATAGTCCGATTCATATCACCCCGATGTCACACACATGGATGGGATGGGGCATGGGGGACTCCCTCTCCCAATGAGCTGGTGCGGGCATGCCTGGCTAGTGAGGAGATGGACGCGATTGCCGCTGAATACCTAGACTTAGTACAGGTGTTTGAGGAAGAGGAGGCAGATGAGTTATCTCCTCATAGACACTCAGACTGTGCCATTGAATTATTGCCCAGGCATCAATTACCAGAGGGAAAGTTGTATGCCATGAGCCCGGCTGAAAAGGAGGAACTGCGTGCATTCATTGACAAAAACCTTGCCAGAGGGTTCATTCGGCCAGCTTTCTCCCCGTTTGCCGCCCCTGTGTTGTTCCGAAAAAAGAAGGACGGGGGGTTGAGGCTGTGCATGGACTATAGGGGATTAAATGCAGTGTCTACTACGAACGAATACCCCTTCCCTTGAATAAAGACCTCTTGGCTGAGGTTAGAAAGGGGAAGATTTATTCCAAGCTCAACCTCCATGATGCTTATATCCAGGTCCAGATTAAGGAGGAGGATGAATACAAAATGGTGTTCAACACCCGTTGGGCCAGTTTGAGTACCAGGTGATGCCCTTCAGGCTTCAGGGGGCTCTGGGGGTCTTCATGAACCTGATAAATGAAGTATTGCACAAGCACTTGTTCAAGGGCATTGTCGTTTATTTAGATGATATCTTGTTGTACTCCCCTGATAAAGAGTCCCACGTAGCTTTGGTCCGTGAGGTATTGGAAACATTGCACAAACACAAACTGTTTGCCAAGTTGTTGAAATGTGAATTCCATTGCACAGAGATTGACTTTTTGGGCTACCATATTTCCCCCCGGGGTTTAGAGACGGACCCAGCCAAAGTCCAGGATGTGGTGGGGTAGGAACCCCCTCGAACCCAGAGGCAACTCCAGGTGTTCCTCAGTTTCACCAATTTCTACAGAGCCTTTCTTGCTAATTTTGCCCCGGTGAGCTTACCGCTCACAGATCTCTTAAAGACGAAGGGGAAAGGCCCTGAGAGTACCCAGCGGGTGCTAAAATAACATGGACAAACGAATGCCAAGTGGCATTCGACCACCGTAAAGCCCTGTTCATGTTCGAACCCGTGCTTGCCCACCCAAATTATTTATCATTCAAGTGGACACATCTGACGTTGCTATGGGTGGCGCCACCTTGCAGGAGAGGGAGGATAATTACACCCCCTTGCCTATGTCTCCCGGAAGTTTAACAATACAGAATGCAATAGGTCGGTTAGGGATAAGGAGATGGGAGCTATTAAATTGGCGCTCTCTACGTGGCAACACTGGCTGGGGGGCCCCCAGGGTACCGTTTGAAGTGTGGACTGACCATAAAAACTTAGAAGTGCTTAGGATGCCCCGAAATCTTAATACGAAACAACTCAGTTGGGCTGATTTCTTTTCTAAGTTCAATTTCACACTCCACCATTTCCTGGGTAAAGCTAATTCCCTGGCAGATTCGTTGTCACGCCTCCCGCAGCATGATAGTCACCAGGAGGAGGTTCTTGACTCAATGTTTACACCCTCCCAGTTGGGAGGAGCTGTTGTGACGCGCAGCCAGTCTACAGCCCAACCCCTTATGGACAAGGAATTCTGGGAACTGAAGTTCGCCTCCGCCCTCTCTGACAGTGACTGGCTTGAACTCCAGAAAGAGGGGGAGGTGGAAGAGTGGGCTAACGGCTGTTGGTACCATGGTCATAAACTGTTTGTGCCTTTGGCTTTGCAGGGTGACATCATGTTGGCGGTGCACAGCAACAAACTAGCAGGGCACTTGGGGTTTGTAAAATCCCTGCACTTGCTGCAACATCAGTTCTGGTGGCTGGAGTGAGGAAGGACCTCTCCATGTTTGTTCAGTCTTGCCAAACTTGCATTATGGGCAAGCCGAGACCCAGGAAGCTGCCGGGACTCCTACAATTCCTACCCATGCCCGGAAGGCCATGGGAAGTTATTTCTATGGACTTTATCACTGATTTGCCCCCCAGTCGTGGCAAGACTATCTGGATGGTGGTTGACCTATTCTCAAAACAGGCTCACTTTGTTCCATTTAAGTCCCTGCCTAATGCATGAGTGCTGGCCAAGGCTTTCCTCCAACAGGTGTTTAGGTTGCATACACTTCCCAGGAAGATTATCTCTGACTGGGGCTCATAATTTGTTTCCAAGTTTTGGGGTGAACTGCTGCATCTCATGGGGGTTGATCGCGGTTTAAGCAGTGCTTACCACCCCGAGATGGATGGCCAGATGGAGTGGGTGAACCAAACCCTTGAACAGTACTTCCGCTGCTTCACTAACTTCCAACAGGATGATTGGGAGGGGCTCCTTCCCCTGATGGAGTTTTGTTACAACAATGCGTGCCATTCTTCCATGGGGGTCTCCCCGTTTATGGCAGTTTATGGCTATGAGACACCACCTCTCCTGTTCTTGTCTGATGCCGCTCTGCCAGAAGGGGAGGTGGGAGACTGGTGTAAGAAGCTACAGGCAGCCTGGAGGGGCAGGAACCATGAACAGATATGTTGGTTCACAAACTGAACTAGTTGAAAAAGTTATTATTATTAAAAAACTGAACTGGTTTATATAGGTTCATGAGCCACTCAAAGTCTTAAACCCCGTGCTCTCTGCTTCCCGCAAAAACAGTAGGAAGCAGAAGGCAAGGCTTTTAATGGCTGGGAGCCATGTAAACCAGACATCTGAGTGGTGCCACTCAGCTGCTAGGTTTAAATGCCTCTGAGCCATTTAAACCCTCCCGCTCTGCTCCCCCCCACTTTGAAGGTGGCATTTCCATCCCCTCCCAGGGTGCATTTCACTCCCTCCTTTATGATGGCCTCTAGGAGGCACTTCACTCCCTCCTTTCTGGTGGCTGGGGAAAGCTGCGACCACCAGAAAGGAGGTGAAATGTCCCCTGGGAGGCACTTCCCTGACTTTCCTGCACTCCTAGTGGCCGCAGCCAGAATTTCATTAAAAATAAAAAGATATTTGGATGGATGTGGCCTGAGGCTGGCTTCAGGGGCTTTTCAGCTGACTAGGCACCCCCCCAATTTTGTCCCCTCAGTCTTCCCTGTCAGCAGCCCTGACTGAAACATTTTACGTGAATTGTTTTATTATTTCATTGATATCTTCAGGTATTGTACTTTCAAATGGTCACACCTGGAAACAACAGAGGAAATTTGGGCTAGTGACCATGCGGAAGCTGGGACTGGGGAAGAAAGGCATAGAACAGCAAATACACGAGGAGGCCCATTACCTTCTTCAGACCTTTGCGGATGCAAAACGTATGTATTACTAGGAGATTGCTCCATAATTTGTTCCTGTCTGCAGAACTCTGTCTGCAGAACTACTTTAACTCATGAATTCCTCTTGCAAAAGCACTCGCTTTCTCATCCTTTAACCAACCTATCCTACTGGACTGTTTTATCTTATAAGAAATTTCAGTGGGCAGATCCTCTGTAGCCAGAAGTAAAATATTAAGGGAATCTTATCATTTCTCACCTGATCATGGAAGTCTTGTTAATACAGAAGCTTTCTAAACTAGTATCATCATCTAATTCACTTCTCCTGAAAGGCATTTAGTCCAAAGTCCCAGAAGCTGTGGAGTATCCATATTGATGGATGGCTCCAGAGCAAACTTATTGATGCAGTAGCCAAAATGATCACTCACTACTTTAATGCCAGTAGCTCACAAAGTAGAAATTTTGCTCACAAGACTCCACAGCTTAGAGGGATCACTGGGCATGACTCTGTGCATCCTTCTCAGGAAATCTTCCTTCCTTCTGGCAGACACCTTCTTTTAATCTCTCTGTTCTCACCTTGCCTCCATGCTCCCTGCATCTCCATCCATCCTAGTTAGTTAGACTAGATTAGAATCCTATGTCTCCTCTATCCTATCTAGAAAATAATTCCTTACAATATAGAGCTCATATTAGTTTGCTAAGGGTTTTTCCTAATTCTTCTTATCCTTGCTCGTAAATTCCTGTTTCTCTGGTTTCTTTCCCCCTGTTCCACATATGTTTTGCTCCTTCTAGTGGTTGATTTAATAGTACATCATATTTTGTCTGGCATATCTCCCTGCAGATTTAAACCACTGGTTTTTATGCCAGACATAAACTGATGTAATATCAAATAGACCACTGGAGGGAGGAAGATACTTGCAGAACAGGAACCCCCTCCACTGGGAAAAAAAAATAACAGGAAGTTGAGCACTCTGCTAATCTAATATTCTATCAGACCTATCTTAAAAATCTCCATGCTGAGGAAGGCATTAAAAAGCCTTTCCTTTGGAAAGGGGAAAATCATAAACCCATTCTAAAGAATTAGTGAGATGCTTTGGATGAAAGCCAGGTTTGAAGACACCAGTTATTGATGTGTTAAATTAAATACAATTATGTTCTCATGTTGTACAGTTCTGAGTCTAGTATTGGAGAACCACTAAAGGTTTTGTCCTCTCAGTAAATCAAAATAAAACAACTTCTTCAGGAATAAGTTTTGTGTCCACCTATGTTTAACCCACTAAGAATAATATATATATATATTCAAGGAGCCCTCTGGTGTGCTGAATGTTTTTGTTTTTGTTTATAGAAACTGTTCTCTTAATAGACGATCACTTTTCAACCAACACAGTGCCTCAATAAAAGAAAAAAGGGCAGAGAAATCATCCTGGAATTTCAACTTGTGCTCTTAGTATTAACCTGAAAGGCAGAATTAATATTAATATGAGCACCACTTATTTTATTTTTCAGGACAGCCGCTTGACCCTGCAATACCCATCACTAATTCTGTCACCAATGTGATCTGTGTTCTGATCTTCGGTCAGCGGTTCTCTCTCGGAGATGAAGAATTCCTCAAGTTGAGAGATGCCTTATCTACTTTAATCTATTTTACAGCAACCTTATTCCATCTTGTAAGTTGCTTTTTTCCTACTGCATCAGACACGTCTCATCTCCCGAGATAAGCGGAAAAGGGGGGGGGGGAGGGAAAAACCAAACGATTGACTTGTGTAGAGAGACTTACCAGAGCGGATTTAGATCGGAAGTGGTTTTCAGAGGTTGTGAAATAGCGGTTGGCTTATGTAAACAATTTGCAAAGATGGCAGGTGCAGGGAAGAAAAGAGTGAAACCAAAACTTACGGGTGGCCAAAGTCCGAGGCCAGAAGAGGGAGCAGACGTCATGAGACTCCTAGTGGATACGCTCAAGCCCATGATGGAGCAACTTACTGGTATTAACCAGCAGTTAGCTGCACTTAACCAAAACTTTTCAGCACAGCAACTCCAGCTGGTGGAAACGGTTAAAAAGACGGCACAAACGGTGGAAGTAGTGAAAGAGATGTACGCCGAGAGCAAGATTATGAAGAAAAAGGTGGGTGAACTAATGAATAAGCAGAATCATCTGGAAAATAGACTATTGTTTCTACAAATGGAAAAAGCAAATATGCTCCTCAGATTCCAGGGAGTTCCTGAATCACCGAATGAGGATCTGAAGAAGCTACTCAGTGAGCTTATCACACCAGTAACCGGCTTGAAAGCAGAAGAAATTATGCACGATATTGAAGCAGCGTATAGGGTGTATTCCAATTACACACACAAAAAAAATAGTCTGCCTGGAGAGATATCAGTCAGATTCTCAAGAAGATAAACTAGGGATGTAATTTTAAAAGCAACATCAGCAACTCCACTGAAATTGGAGAATACAATTATCAAAACTCTAAAAGACATCCCATTTGAAATTCGCCAAAAAAGAAAGAGCTATAAGGACTTAATCCTTTTTCTTCAAACTAATCAAATTGCATATAAATGGGCAGTGCCAGAACGGGTCATCTTTAAATTTAACGAAAAAAGAGAGAAGATTGACTCTGTTTATAAAGCTAAAGAGTTCCTGAAACGCCACCTGGGAGCTAAAGAAGATGGTGAAACTGGTTCAAGTGGCTCCACCCCCTCAGAGACGGACGAAGACCTGGCCGTGGAAGAAGGCGCTGCTGCCTGCAAACCAACCTATGTTTTTAGAGATAGAAAGCCTAGGTAAAGGCAGAAGGACTCTGAAAATTGCCTTTATGAAGCAAGCTATTGGGGATGCTCTGGAATCCTCCCATAACAAGTAACTAAATAATGTTTTAGCAGAGACAGATAGAAACTTACAGCATACATTAGTGCACTAACATAGAGTTTAACTGGGATATGATCTCCTACTCTTGGGTTTTTAGTTTAGTGTGAGTATTCTTTTCTTTATCCTTAGATGTTGTTCTCCTTCCCCCTTTTCTTTGTAGTTTTAGTTGTATACTTAAAAAAGCAATAAAAAATCCCCTTCGGGGGGTCACAAAAAAAAGGTCTCATCTCCCAAAGCCCTCCCAAACATTCACCAATCCAATATACTCCTTGACATTAAAATGTAACTAAATCTCTATTTCTTTTTTTTGTTTGCTAACCCCATTTGACCGGGGAATTTTATTTTTTCAGAAAGAAAGAAAAGAAAGACTACAAGAAACATAACAACAACAACGCAATGACAACACATAACACATACCAAACATGACTACGATAGTGGAGCT
The DNA here is from genome assembly GCA_029375565.1 of Gekko gecko. Taxonomy (NCBI): domain Eukaryota; kingdom Metazoa; phylum Chordata; class Lepidosauria; order Squamata; family Gekkonidae; genus Gekko; species Gekko gecko. Next base: position 142,868,236 of record JAPDNY010000008.1, on the reverse strand, counting down.
CATACTTAGTTTCAGCTTAACAAGTTGAATCTTAACATGTTTTATACACTTATTTTTAATTTTACCATAAATAGCTTTCATATTCAGATCATTTTTAAAATCATTGTATATTTCATTCAGTCCCTCTGCAAAAACTTGCCCAAGTTTCTTCAAACAGTTCATTATTTTTTCCTTGCAGTTACAAAGTTAATTTGTCCATTTCTGCTGCTTCAAACAGTGCAGCTCTTAGTACATGTTGATTGAAGTATTTATGGGCCATACTCTTCTTATACCATACAAAAGCAGGCCATCCTAGCTGTAGGTCATGACCTTCAAGTCTCAGTAATCTTAAATTTTCTAATGTAATCCATTCTTTCATTTTTCATCCAATTTATGGAGGCAGCCTTGTAGTATAATTTCCAATCCTGAAGCACAAAGCCTCCTCTTTCTTTTGCATCTTGTCAAACTTTCAACTTAATTCTTGGTCTTTTCCCTTGCCAAATATATTGTCTCACCAACTTATCTAATTCTTTAAAATACTGTTGGTTTCTCAGAATTGGTATTGTTTGAAATAAAAAATTTAATTTTGGTAATATATTCTTCTTAATCTTTGCTATCCTTCCCATAAAGGATATTTGTAGGTGTTTCCAAGTTTGTAGGTCTTTCTTTATCTCTTCCATAAGTTTTATGTAATTCTCCTTAAACAAAGAGGTGCATCTGTTTAAGAACATATATAAGAACATAAGAGAAGCCAATGCTGAATCAGGCCAATGGCTCATCTAGTCCAACACTCGGTCACACAGTGGCCAAAAATACCAGGTGCCATCAGGGGGTCCAGCAGTGGGGCCAGGACACTAGAAGTCCTCCCACTGCTGCCCCCCCAGCACCAAGAATAGAGTGCATCACCTGCCCACCTTATCTATACCTTATGGCTAATAGCCACTGATGGACTTCTGCTCCATATGTTTATCTCTTAGACAATTCTGGTCTAGATTGTTTTGTTTGTACAAATGTTGATAGAAGTTCTCAATGATCTCTTTCACATATTTATGAGCGTTTTTTTCTTCCCCTTTTTCATTTTTTAAAATATTTATATGCTTTTTTTCTGATTCTTTCCTTAATTTATAGGCAAGCCACCTTGTAGGCTTATTTGCATTTTTTTTTTTAAATTGCTTAGCGTACATTATCTTTTTTGCAATCTCCTGTGTGAGTAAACAATTAAGTTGATGTTGCAGTTTTTTAATCTTAATTCTTAGGTGTTCTTCTAGAGGTTTCGTCTTTAATATTTGTTCTTTTTGGCCAATTTGTCTTTCAATTTGAATAAAGTTCCCATGTATCTTGGTTAATACACCAACCTCTTGCAAATGCCTTGAAAGAATCCCATGCAATATTCATATCCATAGCAGGATGGATATTGACTTTGAAAAATTCCTGAAATTCAGTCTTTCTTTCTTTCTTTCTTTCTTTCTTTCTTTCTTTCTTTCTTTCTTTCTTTCTTTCTTTCTTTCTTTCTTTCTTTCTTTCTTTCTTTCTTTCTTTCTTTCTTTCTTTCTTTCTTTCTTTCTTTCTTTCTTTCCATAATGTCATTAATCTTATTTCTTGAAATCCAAGCCATATCTAATCTTGACCAGGATTTATGTCTCGATAAAATAAGTATAATCTTGTTTTTTTTTAATGTTTCTTATTCTCCATGCATCTGCCAAGTTTAATTCTTCTACCAAATTTAAAAACACCATAGGCAATTCATTTCCTTTCTTCTGTCTTCTTTTTTGGCTTTGTCTTTCAATAGTTCTGTCAAACACTGCATTATAGTCTCCAATTATACAAAGTTCATCATATACTAAGTTGGTTAAAATATCACGTAGATCTTTATAAATTTTTCCTGATGTTGATTTGGTGCGTAGATGTTTACTATAAGAACCGTCTTGGCTTGTCTTTGAATATTTAGAATCAGTAATCTTCCATCTTCTGATTCATACAGTAGTTCAGGATGTAGATGAGTTTTCACATAAGATGCCACCCCTTTTTTTCTTTTTTTTTTGCTTATCTGATGAGGCAAAAAATCTTCCAAGCTTTTTATTTTCCAGAATTTTTAAATCAGTTTCTTTAATATGTGTTTCTTGCAAACAAACCACATCAGTCAGCAATTTTTTTATTTGATGAAAAAATTTCTTTCTCTTTTGTGGCACATTCAAACCATTGATATTGATGGAAACTATTTTCAATTTCTTGTTATCCATCTTTATTTTCTTTTTTGGATCAGTTTCTTCTCTTTCCAAATCTAGTTACAATGTGAAGTGCAGGGATTATCAGTCTTTTCTTGTTATTTCTTGATTTTTTGCTTGTTGCACCTTGCTGCTTTTCTTATTCTTCATCATCTCCATCTTTTTGTTCTTCTTCTTCATCCTGTTCCTCCTCCTCTTCTTCTTGAAATCCTAGCTCTTCATCATGTTGTTTTAAGAAATCTTCTACTTTGAATATTGAATTAATTCTGAACCTCTTCCCCTCATAAATGAATAGTACTCCTTCTGGAAGTAACCACCTGTAATTAATTTCATTTTGTCTTAGCATATTAGTAAATTGTGTATAATCTCTTCTTTTTTCCTTTACCCCCCATGGGATCTCTTTCAGGATCTTAACTTCTAAATCCTGTATCTTCAGAGTTTTTTGATTTTCCATCCTTAAAATATAATCCCTCATGGCTCTTTTATGGAATCTTATGTGAACTTCCCTCAGTAGTTTATGTCTTCTTGCATAAGAAGAGCTCATTCTATAGGCCATATCTATATCTTTGGCTGTGAACCATGTTGTCTCACCTTCCCAATATTCTGTTAAGATTTTTGCCATGTTTTCTTTAATGTCCTCTCCCTTATCTTCTGGTATGTTTTGGAATCTCAGTAGAATCTCAGTAGCTCTCTCAAGTTCCAATGTCATCACAAAATCCTCCAAAGATTCTTGTCTAGTTTTCAAATCCAGTGTTCCGTAATTTAGCTCTTCTGCTTTCTCCTGTAGTTGAGTGGTAGTCTGTTTCAAATTGGTAATCTGTTGGGTATTCTCCAAAATCTGTTGCTTAAAATCTTCAGTTTGAGCTGTCACCTGTAAAGTTAAAGTCTCAATTTTGGCCTGAACCGGCTCAAGTGCTGCAGGTATTGCCATCTTGACCACGTTATCTACTGCTTGACAATTAATATTACTAGCAGCAGTACTGAGAGCTGTATTAATAGCTTGGGGGACTGCTGTCTCTATTGCTTCTGCTACTACATCATGTATCAAGCTATGAACCTCCTGACCAGACATTTTATTTAAAGTTGTAGTCACCGCTTTAGATATATTAGGAGATGGTTTATTCGTAAACATGGTTTGTTCAAATCACAAACAAATTTCATAAGAACATAAGAGAAGGCAATGTTGAATCAGGCCAATGGCTCATCTAGTCCAACACTCGGTCACACAGTGGCCAAAAATACCAGGTGCCATCAGGAGGTCCAGCAGTGGGGCCAGGACACTAGAAGCCCTCCCACTGCTGCCCCCCCCAAGCACCTGCCCCAGACTGAGAGTTCCTATCTATACCTTATGGCTAATAGCCACTGGTGGACTTCTGCTCCATATGTTTATCTAATTCCCTCTTGAAACTGTCCATGCTTGTAGCTGCCACCACCTCCTGTGGCAGTGAATTCCATGTGTTAATCACTCTTTGGGCGAAGAAGTACTTCCTTTTATCTGTTCTAATCTGACTTTTATCTATTTCAAACCCTTCTACACTTTAAAAGAGACCCAAGCACAGGCCTAGTTCTTCCTCCCCCTCTAAAAAAAGTACAAATTATTCCACACAGTAATTCACTGTCCCTTATCACCAAATGCTCTCAGTGTTCCCAAACATCCCAGCCTTCTCTTGTCTTCTCTTGGATTGAATTAAATCTCTATTTCTTTATCTAACATTAATTTATACCCCTTTCTGAAAATAGCCAGTCCTTGGAGGCACGTAGAGAAGGGTATTGATATGTGTGTGGGGAAGATATTTGCTGAGTAGATACCAGAATATCTCACCTGATATTGCCAACTCCGGGTTGTGAAATACAGGGTGATTTTGGGGGTGGAACTTGGAGATGTTTGGGGAGGGGAGGGGTCTCTAGGGGTTTGGGGAGGGGAGGGGCCTCAGCATGATCTGATGCCATAGAGTCACCCTCCAAAGCAACCATTTTCTCTAGAAGAACTGATATTGGTCATCTGGAGATCAGCTGTAAAAGTGGGAGATTTCCAGGTCGGTCCTGGAGGTGGCAACCCCAGGATTTATCAGTGCTTCCTCCTGTCCAGTTCTCTTGAGGACTCTTGGGAGGAGGTGATATGCTGAGCAGACAAATAATAGGAGAAGACACACTAGTGTGTATATTTAAGTAGTCCATTCTCCACAATTCATCCTCCAAAGCATCCCAAAGATGCTTTTCAGGAAAAAACAAAAAATTTGGTAGTGGGAACCAAAGGACTTTGATTTATGAATTCTGTTGCAGAGCTTCCTTGTGGTAGTTACAGGACTGTTCCTTCTTTTCTTGCCTGTAGCTGTATGACCTGTTCCCAAGGATCATGAAGCATCTCCCAGGACCTCACAAGACGGCCATTGCAGCCCTCAATTTTATAGGTGACTTTGCAATGAAAGAGATACAAAAGCACAGGATGCATCAGGCACTGCATGAGCCACATGATTTCATCGATTACTATTTACTTCAGATGGAGAAAGTAAGTATTGGGGTATTTTCTCTCTCCCAGCCTAACCATGAGTGGGAACGATGTACACTGTCCTGAGTTGCTAAAAATGTGATACTATGGCCCCGGTCACACAAGAGGATTTGCCATGCAAGAGGGACAGATCGGGGGCACATCAAGCGGGCGCAATCATACCGCAACATCTGGGAAGTGGAACGTACCCGTCCTCGATCTGTCCCATCCCAGCGAAACTGCCCATCAAAAAGGTAGCACCAAAAGAGTACTACCTACCGGTTGACGTGCAGCAGGGTTGTGCATCTGATCGCCGCTGCGCCCCTCTCCGCGCAGCTTCCCAGGCTCTGTTGAACTGCGCATGCCCGGGCATGTGCAGCAGGCTCGCCTCATTCCCCTGTCTGTGGCTTCCCTCCAGCATCTGATCATGCCAGGGAGCAATTGCGTGGCAGCTCGGGGGATCCGTCTGATCCCACCGCCGCACATCTCTTTTGATGCGGCACTAAAAATCCGTACTTCAGCCGCACCTTCCCCCCAGTGTGACTGGGGCGTATTTAATTTTTTTTTAGTGCTGTGGCATCCTCTCTTTAGGGAGGACAGGTTTTCTCTTTAAATGTGCTCTTTGCTTTTGTAAACTGGGAAGATTCGGATGCCACCAGGAAATTAAGGATTTCCAAACCTTCTCTCTGTTTCTTCTGCTGGTAATGTGACCTAGAGTAGGGGCTTTTCAGGGATCTATGTGGTCCTGAGGACAGATAGAACTAAATTCAGGATAAACTTGAACAAAAGATGATTTATTGAAGTAAGAACAAAATATGAGGTTGGTTATTCTGTAACTGGTTTGGATAAAGGGCCTTGAAAATATGTCTATTAATTGTATCACATACACAGTCTTTTTTCTTCTATTTTTTGTTTGTTTGACACTCAGTTCCAACATTAACAGGAGTCACTCTTTCCTATAGTCAGCCACATAGGCTAAGGACATATATACTGCACTCTATAAGAACTCACTCAGAACTATCAGATCACTCATTGACTGAACTCTCTAACTGAACAATTTCAACTGATTTTCCTAACTGTCTCTCATAACTGACTTTCATAACTGACACACCCACACAGATGCACTTCAAAAACTCCTCCCACACTGTCATCCACCATTCACAGCACATTTCTCTCTCCCAATCACTCTAGTCTGCTATCACCGCACTTTAACCAAACATTTAAAGGCACACACACACTCTTAAAACAAGGAATCATTACAAATGGGGCTTAAGATTCTGTTGGCACCGCGATGGCTCAGAGGTTAAGGCGCTGAGCTGCTGACCAGAAGGTCTGTAGTTCAGCAGTTAGAGACCATAGTGCTGCATGATGGAGTGAGCTCCCAATTCTGGCCCCAGCTCCTGCCAACCTAGCAGTTCAAAAGCAAGAAATTGCAAGTAGATAAATAGGTACTGCTTCAGTGGGAAGGTAACAGTGTTCCATGCACCTCAGCATTTAGTCATGCTGGCCACATGACCACAGAAATGTCTTCGGACAGCACTGGCTCTTTGGCTTGGAAATGGAGATGAGCACCACCCCCTAGAGTCGGATTCAACTGGCTTTCGAGCAAGGGAGACCTTTTCCTTTACTTAAGATGTTGTTGGGACTCACATTCTTAAAGTATATTGAGTGCATAGGGCTGAGTGTGAAGGACAGGTTAATTTGTAGGCACAGTACACTCTCATTTCTTTGTCATGCATTATGGACATTTCCGGATTCTCATTTTCCTTGCTTGTAAGTTCCTGTTTCTTTGGGGGGGGGGTGTTCATTGCACATGTGTTTCCCTCCCTCTAGTGGTTGATTCAATATCACACCAATTTATGTCTGGCATAAAAACCTGCACTTTAAATCTGCAGGGAGATATGCCAGGCATAAGAACATAAGAGAGGGCCAACGGCCCATCCAGTCCAGTCCAACACTCTGTCACACAATGGCCAAAAATATCAGTGCCTTCAGGAGGTCCAGCAGTGGGACCAGGACACTAGAAGCCCTCCCACTATTGACCCCCCCACCAAGCACCAAGAATACAGAGCATTACTTGCCCCAGAGTCCCTATCTATCTATAGCCACTGATGAACCCCTGCTCCATATGTTTATCTAATTCCCTCTTGAAGCCATCCATGCTTGTAGCCATCACCACCTCCTGTGGCAATGCATTCCATTTGTTAATCACTCTTTGTGTGAAGAAGTATTTCCTTTTATCTGTTCTAACCCAACTGCTCAGCAATTTCATTGAGTGCCCATGAGTTTTTGTATTGTGAGAAAGGAAGAAAAGTACTTCTTTCTCTAACTGCTCTATCCCATGCATAATCTTATAAACCTCGATCATGTCACCCCTAAATTGCCGTCATTTCTCCAAGCTAAAGAGCCCCAAGCATTTTAACCTTTCTTCACAGGGAAAGTGTTCCAACCCTTTTATCATTCTAGTTGCCCTCTTCTGCACTTTTTCCAATGCTATAATATCTTTTTTAAGGTGTGGTGACCAGAACTCTACACAGTACTCCAAATGAGGTCGCACCATTGATTTATATAGGGGCATTATGATATTGGCTGATCTGTTTTCAATACCCTTCCTAATAATCCCCAGCATAGCATTGGCCTTTTTTTATTGCAGTAACACACTGTCTCATAGTTATCTACTACGACTCCAAGATCTCTCTCTTGGTCAGTCTCTGCCAGTTTGGACCCCATCAACGTGTATTTATAGTTAGGGTTTTTGGCGCCAATGTGCATCACAATGCACTTGGCCACATTGAACCCCATTTGCCATGTTGATGCTCACTCGCCCATCCTCAACAGATCCCTTTGGAGTGCCTCACAATCCTCCTTCATTCTCACCACCCTGAACAACTTTGTATCATCTGCAAATGTAGCCACTTCACTGCTTACTCTCAACTCCAAATCATTAATGAACAAGTTAAAAAGCATCGGACCAATTTTTAATGATATCAAATTGACCATTGGCCCAGTGGGCCTCACCCAGTGGCTGGAATGACACAACTGGGATAGAGATCACCTGGAATTACAACTGATTTCCAGGTGACAGAGATCACGTCCCCTGGAGAAAATGGGTGGAGATTTCCAGCCAGAAGGAATCAGGGAAAGGAGACAGGCTATGGGGGCTTTCAGGAAAGGAAAAGAGGAAACAGTGTAGGAGGGGGAAATGAGATGCCTCCTACAAGTCCTTGCGGGTTTCCACTTGGAATACTTTATTCTGAATAGTTATGAATAATTCCAAATCCAAATATTATAGTTCAGATATTTGAAATAACTTCTTCTCCTTCTTCCTCCCTCCTGCTCAGTCTCCTTTGCTTATCCCTCCAACTAATTAGGAGACTGCCTCTTTGGGTAACAGATTAATGGGGGATCACGTGGCCAACACCCTGTACCTCTGAGAAACATGAGTTAACACATGTGCCTTGGAGTGCAGATACAGGGAGACATCCCCAGAGAAACTCTCACTAGATTTACTTGAGAGTTCTCTTAAGGGGGAACATCTTGGTATACATACAGTTACTCACCTCTCTTTCTGTCTCCTTTGCTAATTCTCCCAACTAATTAGGAGACTGCCTCTTTGGGTAACACTAGTGGGTTCATGTTCAGGGTTCACGCCCAGATTGCAGTCATTTCCTAATGCCTGGCAATAATGGCTGCTGCTCTGTACATGCATGACAATGTAACTATTTAGGGTTGCCAACTGGAGAACCACGTTTCATCTGCTTTTATATCTGATCACCAGATGACAGAGATTAATTCCCCTGAAGAAAAGGGTTACTTTAGAGGGTGGACTCTATAGTAATGTACCATGCTGCCGTCCCTCCACTCCCTAAATCAGTTTGGTGTAGTGGTTAAGTGCATGGACTTTATTCTGGGAGAACTGGGTTTGATACCCCACTCTTCCACTCGCACCTGCTGGATGACCTTGGGCAAGCCATAGTTCTGTCAGAGCTGTTCTCTCAAGGACAGTTCTCTCAGAGCTCTCTCAACCCCACTACCTCACAGGGTGTCTGTTGTGAGAAGGGGAAAGGAAAGGATTTTGTAAGCTGCTCTGAGACTCTGAGTGAAGGGTGGGGTATCAATCTCCTCCTCCTCCTCCTCCTCCTCCTCCTCTTCTTCTTCTTCCCCCAGTCTCTCCAGGCTCCACCACCCAAAAAATCTCCAGGTATTTCCGAAACCAGAGCTGGTGACCCTATAACTCTTTGAGGTTGCTATAGATATTGGGAACGGGGTCAGAGGGCTAAGGAAACCTTGTAAAAAGTGGCTTGCCAGGATGTGTGTAGTTTTTTTAATTAAGTAGAAAATTCCTGTTGACTTTAATGGAGTTCTGGATGTTCAGAAATTCTGAATCGGAAGGGTCTTGATTCAGAGTCCAAATTAGGATTTTGGCGCTCATGCATGTCCCTGATAGAAACTGGCCTTTTGTGGGAGGCACCATTCCCACTTCTGTAAGGATCCCTTGCCTCACATGGAGGAGCTGTCAACTGGAGGAGTGTAACTCCTCTGCCCTCCACTAGCCCGCCCTGTTCATGATCTCCTTTCCCTCCCACCCAAACTGTCCTCTTCTGCCTGTGTGCAAGGGTTGCCAACCTCCAAGTGGCTCCTGGAGATCACCTGCTATCATAATTGATCTCCAGCCAAACAAGATCAGCTCCCCTAGAGAAAATGGCTGGTTTGGAGGGTGGGCTCTGTGGCATTAAATCCTGCTCCACTCCCTCCCCAAACTCTGACTTCTCCAGGCTCTATCTTCCAAATCTCCACATATTTCCCAACCCAGAGCTGGCAGTTCTACTGTGTGGTCCCCCACTGCCTGGGCTCATAGCCTCCCCACACTGTCTGCTGACTTCTCCCTGGCCACAACGGCACTGTCCTGTACTCTGCAGTCAATCCCAGTCAGGTATCCTCAAGTGGTATCAGACCCTTGGCCCTGGGGCTAGTCAGAGGTGGAGTGGAGGCTTATGCTTGGTGGACTGGTTGGGAGTTAAGCGGACCCAGCTGCACTGCTGGCAGGTGCTGGTGTTCCTGAGGCTGTGTTGTGCATTGGCCAGGATTCTGCAAGGAAGAAGAAGGAGGAGAAGGAGCGATCGGATTTATATCCCGCTCTTCACTACCCAAAGGGGTCTCAGAGCGGCTTACAAACTCCTTTCCCTTCCCTTCCCCACAACAGACACTCTGTGAGGCTGGGTGAGGTGGGGCTGAGAGAGCTCTGACAGAAACTGCTCTTTTCCAAGAACAGCTCTGACATAACTATGGCTTGCCCAAGGTCATCCAGCAGGTGCGAGTGGAGGAGTGGGGAATTAAACCCGGTTCTCCCAGATTAGCATCTGCCCACTTAACCACTACACCAAACTGGCTCTCTTAACTATTCTCAACACTCTGTTCTAGACTTACAAGAAAGTTGTGCACAGCCAGTCTTGCACTTCACCACCTTTGTGCCACCTTTGTGCCACCTCAGCCCAGGCCTTCTGCCATTCCTGCAGAGTTTGAGAGGGTCCTGAGGGGATACAGGCCTGAGTTCCAGACCAGCCTGGCAGAAGTCTAGCAGCTAATTTAGGAGCTGCTGGCAAGATTTTCCTTTCTGGTTCTTGCAGGATGGCTGCTGGTGCTGCTGGTGCATGTCCGGGATAATATACTGAGGCTCTGATCACACGCAGATTTAGCAGTGCGAGAGGGGTGAATGCTGGGTGGATTTTACCGGTGCGATTACACAGGAACATCTGGCAAGCGTCCTGCACCTGTCGCCAACCCATGTCACCCCTCGGAAGAAGCGGAGTTAAAAAATACCTGGGAAAGTGCACTAGCAAACGGGTTTGTGATGGACTGCAGATGGAGGTGTCCATGCAATCAAATTGGCACGCTCTCATTGCGTCAGTGATCTCTCATTGAAGCGCACCAGAAACACGTGGCAAAGAATTGTGCAGCAGCACATCAAATTACTATGGGGCAAATGGCCTTGCGTTTTCTGGCATGTGTGACTGGGACCTGAGTGTATTAGAAGTGCAGTTTGCTGGTAGGCAATTTGGGGCAATAAATACTCGCTCTGTGTAAAGGTTATAGGGCACTTTCACACACACTAGATAACTCTCTTTCAGTCCACTTCCAATACACTTTGAAGCTGGATTTCACTGTGTGAAATGTAGGGTTGGAAAAAAAGGGGGGGGAAGGGAAGGGGAAACTCAACCCAAAATCACACTGCGAACCAAGGGGGCCAAGCTGACTAATATAATATAAATATAATATAATATAAAAAAATTTCAGTTTCAGACATATAAAAACATACAAATACTCATACAAAGGATGGGTCAACACTATACAACTGAAGACCAAACGCGTTTCGGCCCCAAAGGGCCTTCCTCAGTGGTCACTAATACATATATATCATAGACACACATTCATAGACATATATATATATATATCAACCCAGGTGTTGTAGCCTTATATGGTTATACAGCTATTACAGAGATTAGTACTGGGTCATAGATATAGCTGTTGCAGTCTCACCAGTACTTCTACACTGGTAATCAGAATTTTGTAGTTATGAATGTGTGCCACTCCATCCGAGTAAAGACTATTTGTATGAGTATTTGTATGTTTTAATATGTCTGAAACTGAAAAATTTTAATCAGAAGTTATTTTAACAAGTATACACCTGAATAAATTTCTATATTTATATTATATTAGTCAGCTTGGCCCCCTTGGTTTGAAATGTAGGGTTGCCAGGTCTGGTTTGGAGATCCAGGAAAGGATGGGGTTTTTTTTGGGGGGGAAGTCCTCAGCAATGTTCCCTCTAAGCTGAGTTAGTGTGAGCTAGCTCAAAAGTTTCTTAGCCTCCAGCTCACACATTTTTGCCTTCGCTCAGGAAGGATGGCTCCAGAGCAAACTAATTTATGCAGTAGGCAAATGGCTCGCTCACAAATTTAATGCCGGTAGCTCACAGAGTAGAATTTTTGCTCTCAGGACTCCACAGCTTAGAGGGAGCATGGGTCCTCAGCATGGTACAAGGCCAGAGAGTCCACCCTTCAAAGCATCCCTTTTCTCCAAGGGGGCTGATTTCTGTCAGCTGGAGTTGAGTTGTCAAAGCGAGAGGACCCCAGGCCCCACCTCCCCTTGCAAACGGTTGCCGAAGTGGACTGAAACTGCATTATTTAGCGTGTGTGAAAGCACCTTATGTTCCAAATTGCTGAATACCGAAATTGCTGTTATTTTAGAGAGGTCTTGTGGCACACGCTTCTTTGTGATAGATACATAATTCTCGGTAGCTGTCTCTATGGTGCTGGGCCCTCCCTGGTCTTCCTCAGCCATTGACCTCAGGGTCTTCCCCTGAGGACTCCGAGATGGATGCCCTGAGCTAGTACAAGGGCATCATGCTAGGTACTATGGCAATGCATGTGGCCAGGAGCAGATGTGGTGGAGCGCTAGCAAGTTGGTAGTGTAGGGGGTGAACATTAGTGGGCCTTGTCAGAGGCCCTGGCAGCTGTTCCAACTCAAGAGTGTATGCGGACACTGGCCTTGTCAGAAACAGCAGACAGCTATTTTAGGAGAATAAGAACAGTTGGTTTTTATACCTCACTTTCCTCTTCTGTAAGGAGTCTCAAAGCAGTTTACAATCTCTTTGCCTTCCTCTCCCCACAACAGGCACCTTGTGAGGCGGGTGGACTTGAGAGAATTCTGAGAGAAATGGAACTCGCCCAAGGTCCCCCAGCAGGCTTCATGTGGAACAATGGGGGAATGAAACCTGGTTCTCCATATCAGAGCGTGGCACTCTTAACCACTACACCACACTAGCTCCCCCACAACAGTCACTTTGGGATGCAGGTGGGGCTGAGAGAATTCTGAGAGAACTGTGACTAGCCACAGGTCACCCAGGAAGCTTCCATGGCAGAGCAGGAAATCCAACCTGGTTCTCCGATTGGTCACCAGCCTACCGTGCAGGCACTCCTGTTTAGATTTTACTGTTCAGTCACAGTGGACTGAACAGTACTTTGACAAGAATAGTAAAGGCTTAAAATTCACTGTAACCCCTGTTTTTATTTTTCCTGGTGACGATAACAGAGCAAGAGGGACCCCACTTCTACCTACAATGAAGAGAACCTGGTACAGTGCATTATAGACCTGTTTGGCGCAGGCACAGAAACCATGACCACCACACTTTACTGGGCATTCCTCCTCATGGCAAATTATCCTGATATTCAAGGTAAAAAGCCATTGTGTGGTGGTACCAACCTCCAGGTGGCACCTGGAGATCTTTTTGTTATTACGTTTTATCACCAGAAGACCAAGATCAGTTCCCCCTGGGGAAAATGGCTGCTTTGGAGGGTGGACTCTATGGTGTTATAGTCTGCTGAGGCCCCTCCCCTCCTGTCCCCAAACCCCACCCTCCCCAGAGTGCACCTCCATAATCTCGAGGTATTTCCCAACCCTTTAAGACTTAAAGAGAGAAAGTTAACGAATGGATTACAGTTATTTGAAGATGGATCAAGATGGGTAGCCACATCAGCCTGTATGCAGCAATAGAAAAGAGCAAGAGCCCAATAGGACCTTAAAGACTAACAAAATTTGTGTGCAGGGTAAGAGCTTTCGAGAGCCACTGCTGAAGAAATGAGTCAGTTCTGAAGAAGTTAGCAGTGACTCACGAAAGCTCATACCCTGCCACAAATCTTGTTAGTCTTTAAGGTGCTGCTGGATGCTTGCTCTTTTCTACAATTATTTGAAGCTTTCATAGCTCAATTGCAGATGCACACACCTCAAATGTGATCATACCACCATGAGAAAGTCCAGAGGTACCAATTATCCCAGCCAGTGTCCCCTCTAAGCTGCGTTAGTGTGAGCTAGCTCACAGTTTTTTACCCTCCAGCTCACACATTTTTGTCTTCGCTCAGGAAGGAGGGCTCCAGAGCAAACTAATTGATGCAGTAGCCAAGTCACTCGCTCACAACTTTAATGCCAGTAGCTCACAAAGTAAAATTTTTGCTCACAAGACTTCGCAGCTTAGAGGGAGCATTGCACAGGTCATTCAACCAGTGATGCCTACTTTAAAGTGACTGAGCTTTAACTCTGTAAAACTCAAGTTGTTTGATCATCACCAAGGCATTGTTAACTTAAGTACAAGGAAAACCCATCTGTGATTTATATGGGTAATAACTGGGCATAGGACTGCCAACAACCTGGTAGGAATGAGATTTTCTTTTTTTAAATTTGAGCCAGACCTCAACAGCAGATGATTTTTTCCCCCCACTCAATCCCTAGACTGTACTCTATATCTTGCAAAGCATTTATAGGTAAAAATGTCTCAGAGCATGTGCAGAACAAAGGTTTTACTGTCAAGCAGCTAAGAGCAGGGCTGAGATGCGGAATCTCTTTTCAGTGCCAGGGCTCAGCTCAGAATAACAGAAAGGCCTCTGACTGTACGCAGAGTGCTTTTCCTGCACGAATCAATGGGTTCTGTTAGGGTTCCCAACCTCCAGGTGGGACCTGGAGATTTTCTAGAATTGCAGCAGACCACAGACATCAGTTCCCCTGGAGAAGATGGCTGCTTTGGAAGATGGACTACTTGGCATTGAGTTCCCTCCCCTTCCTCAAGCCCTGCCCTCCCCTGCTTTGGCTCCACCTCCAAATTTCCAAGTTTTTCTCAACCCAGTGTTGGCAACCCTAGGTGCTGTAGAGAGGCCTTATGGACAAGGAAAACAAAAAGAGGAGCGGCAACCTGTAGTAACACAGAGAGGAAACCAAAATTAAAAATGCAGTTCTCCTTTTTCCTGGTGCGAGTATATTACATTTTAAACCTCTCACATGCAAATGTTGAGTGGGATTAGAGAAACAGCATGGGACTTGAGCGTTCACCAGTTTCTTTGCTTGCGCTACGACTCAGACGTACTAACAAAATATCACTCACAGCAAATTCTGTTTTTGTAAAACGGTGACCAGGGTTGCCAAGAACTTAAGAGAAAAAGTGTCCTGCTCCTTTAAGAGAAGCTCAATAGCATGGTATTTACCAGGTGATGTTATTTATTCCATGAAAAGCTCCCCCTGCCTGTTTCCAAACATTAAGCCTCTACAGGTTGCTACTCCTCTGAAAAGTACTGAGACTGACTTGTGATTTCAGCTCTCATACTTCTTTATTAGATCAGGAACAAGACAAGTGAAGCCAGCTCGCAGGCCGGCTTTTATTCCCAAAGAAAACCTCACCCCAACACACACAAACCCCATGATTGGACTATTTACATTGCTTGAGTTATACCCTAGGATTCCGGCTCCCTGACTGGAAGGGAGCTAGGATCCTACTGTCCATTGTCCTTTGGAGTCAGTCACTTTGCCCGGCCACATGTCGGACCGTCTGGAACCGGTCCAAGCACACGGCTGGCCTGAGCACATGTTCTGAGCTGGATACATCACATCCTCCCTTGTTCATAAGGCTTCACTACAGCACCCATTCGTTTGTGCAGGGAAAGCCCTCTGCATATGTTCAGAGGCATTTCATTTGTTTTGAGCTGCAACCTGGCACTGATTTCAGATCTAGGCCTTACTCTGAGTAAAACTTTTACTCTGCATATCACCTGAAACATCTGTCGTTATTACTGCTGGGGATGGGCACAAACAGGCTGACAAATTAAAGTTTGTCACGAATTTTGTCTGGTTCGTGCTTCGTGAAGCAATGTTCGCAGAGTGAAGAACCACCATGAACTTCCATGAATTTTGGTGCAATTTAAAAGCAGAGTTTAAATGGCTCAGAGCCATTTAAACCAAACACCTGAGCAGTGGTCCTGCCAGTCAGCTGTTTGGAAACCCCTGCGAAAGACTGCAGGGAGCAGAAAGCAGGGGTTTAAACTTTAAATGGCTCATGAACCGATACAAAACTGGGTCAGTTTGTGAACCAGCCTCCCAGTTTGTATGGGCTCATGGTTCAGTTTGTGGTTCAGTCATGAACCATGAACCAAAATGTAAAAATGCGGTTTGTGTCCATCCCTAATTACTGCTTCACAAGATGCATAGCATAAGCCTAGGTGCTGAATGAAAAAGAACTTTCAGCTCCTTTTAAGGCCTGGCTCAAACAAGATAATCTCTGCTTATCTACCACCTTATCCCAGCACAACGTATGCTCAGGCCCATTAGATCATTTTCCAGAGAAGTCCTTGAATTTTCCCCTCAGAAAAACACACATTTTTATATTGTCCTTGAATATCAAGGAGGAGGATGAAATAATTCCAGATGTCTGTCAAAATAAAGTATCATCCGTGCACTGTATATTAAACCATCATCCCACAAAGGGTTAACCTCGCCTACTCCCCACCATTGCTGCTCCCAAGCCAGTTAGCCCCCTCCCATGGCTGCTTTTAAGCTCTAAAAAAGGCACTGAGAGATCTTCTCATAGATCTGCTGTCTTATGCATAGTTTGACAGGAAGCAACTTCAGGGAAAGGCTTTGGCCTCTGTGCCCTGCTTTTGGCCCTCCAGAGGAACGGGTTGGCTGCTGTGTGAGACAGGATGTTGGAGTAAATGGACCACTGGTCTGATCCATCAGGGCACTTCTTATGTTCTTAACGCTCTCAGTCCTGTGGCGAAGTGTGTTTAACTCAGTTATTTTTAATGCCCGGTAAAGAAGATTCTGTATGCTAGTGAGCACATGCTTGGAAGTTTTGCACTTTCTGTTCTCTTTTTCTGTAAATTGTTCACTATAATGGAATTATAGATGTAGCAGCACTGTCCTCAGCAGTGGCACATCCTTCTAAGCCCATTGTCTTCAATGGCATACAAAGGGTGTAACTTCATTTAGGTTGGCACTGCTAAGATCCTTCACTCATTTCAAGCGGCTCAGCTGACATTCAGCATTCTGGAAAGGAATGATGTGGAATAATCTTATTTGCAATCAATGGGATTTTCCTCATTCTCATTTTCCTTGCTTGTGAGTTTTTGTTGCTTTGGGGCTTTTTTTCTGTTCCGCATGTGTTTGGCTCCCTCTAGTGGTCAATTTGATACTACACAGGTTTATGTTTTGCATAAAAAACTGCAGTTGAAATCTGCAGGAAGAGATGCTGGACATAAACTGGTATAATATCGAATCAACCACTAGATGGAGTCAAATTTGTGCAGAACAGGAAAAAAAACCCAAAGCAACAAAGACTCACAAGCAAGAAAAATGTGTATGTGGAAAAGACCATGGCCTTTCAAAATTTGCCCAGTAAAGTGTCCCAAATAAAACTTTGGTTTTGTTTCCCTTAGGAAAAGTCCAGAAGGAGATAGATGACGTTTTTGGCTCCTCTCAATTGTATTCTTACCAAGATCGGAAGAAAGTGCCTTACACCAACGCTGTGATTCATGAGATCCAACGCTCCAGATATATCTTATTGCTTGGAATCCCCAGACAATGTTCAAAGGATGTGAACATCTTTGGGTTTTTCATTCCAAAGGTAACAGAAGAGTGTTATTATTTATTTACTTACTTATAATTTGCCTTTCTCGCTGAGACAGCATAGAACAACCAGTTAACAATACAAAGTGACTAGAAGTTACAGAATTAGAGAACACTGAGAGCAATAAACTGTCTAAGGCAAGGTATACAATAAAGAATACAGATAGTAGATAACAATGTAGTAGTAAATGCAATAAAAGCAGATGGTACCTAATTGAAGTGGACTACAATTTTATTCCATTATAACAGTGCCCTCTTGGGCTGTTACATTCTGCTACAATTAGAACATGATTCCTATAATAAAACTAGTAACCACTAGAACAGGGATCCCCAATGCCCACCAAGTGTTTTGGGCAAATGGGCAAGGCCAGGTAGGGCTTTTGCCCAGCAAGACTTCTGATTGGCTCTGCAGTTATTTTTAAATGCTGCTTTGGCCACAGCTGCTCCCACAGCATGGGGATCTTCACTGCATTACTTTTTCTTTTCTTTGTTTTTTTTTTGTTTGTGTGTGCATGTGTGTATGCCTGAAAGTCATGGTTGACTTCTGGTGACCCCTAGTGGGGCCTGGAGGCAAGGGATGTTCAGAGATGCGACTTGCTATTGCCTGCCTCTGTGTCATGGCCCTGGAATTCCTTGGATGTCTCCCATCCAAGTACTTGCCAGGGTCGGCCCTGTTTAGCTTCCAAGTCTGTATGACTGTTCTATTCCCATTTCAATGCACCTGAGGAAGTGTGCATACACACGAATGCTCATGGCTTGAATAAACTTTGGTTGGTTTTAAAGGTGCCCTTGGAATCTAAATTTGTTCTACTGCTTCAGACCAACACAGATGACCACATGGATCTGTGTTTTAGGAAGGATATTTGAAATTTATATGTGTGTCAGCCGTTTACCAAGGCTGAGGAGAATTTGTATCTCCTAGAATTCATGGGAGTTCAGCTTTTTCCACAATCCTCCCTGCTCTCTGCAGGCAGACTTAACAGCATCAAAGTCAGGGCTGCCAACAACCAGGAGAAAAACATTAAGCGGCCTTAGTAGGGGCTTAATATTGCATACCTCCATGTCCTGAGAACCTCTGCTTGCCAATTTCTATACATTAAACCTCTATTAAATGGGCAGGACATATTTCCTCCAGCTTCTTGGCAAACCTAATCAAGATGAGTTGCGGGGTTCACTAGTACAACTGTACACTTATTCCTTCATCAGCAAGTGTGATGGTCTGGATCAATGCTCCCTCTAAGCTGTAGATTATTGTGAGCAAAAATTCTACCTTTATATATATATAAATATTTATTTGATTTTCACTAATATAAAGGACATTTAGGAAAGGGAAGGACATGTGGAAAGGGATAAGGCATAAAGGAAATTTCCCATCCAACTTATATAATAGCCGTTATAATACAATTTCCTTCTTAAACCTTTGTTTCCACACTTCTTATCATTTATATACTTTCTAAAGCTATAAACAATTAAGTCAATCCCTAAAATCTTCTGTCATGGTTCTTGAAAAGGCACATATTCTTTAGCGTTCAAATTACATTTATCCTAGGTTTATAATAATAGTAATTACAGATTCATAGTAATTACAGATACCTTTTTCACAGTTTCTTTTCACGCATTCATAAAATGGTATCCAGTTTTCTCTCAAATTTTGTTTACTTTGGTCTTTCAACAAGTCCATCAATATATCAATTTCCATTATTGCAAAGAATTTTGTCGAAAGTTCATCTTTCGTTGGTATCTCTGGTTTTTTCTAATACCTAGCGTAGAGGATTCTTGCTGTTGCAACTATATGTATACTTAAGTGCTTAGCTTTCTTGTCTTTTACATAAGGCATGATATTAAGCAAAAACATTTCTGGTTTAAATGGTATCGGTATCAAACATATTTTTTGTAACATTTCATGAACCCTTTCCCAATATATTATCATATCTTTACATTTCCACCAAACATGAAAGAAGCTTCCCACCCTTATCTTACATTTCCAGCATTTGTCAGACATTCCAGGGTACATTTTAGCTAATTTCTCTGACATTATGTACTACCTATTAAACATTTTATATAAATTCTCTTTAAAAGAGACCGATTTTGTTATTCTTACATTTGTTTTCCATATTTGCAACCAATGATCAAGATCAGTATTATGACCAAAATTTTTCGGCCCATTTTATCATGCAGTCTTTAATTACTTCATCCTCCATCTTTATCTGTAACAGATACACACGCGATTATATCAAATGCTGATTTTTATGCATAAAACCCCTGAGGTTTGTCTTTAGCATATCTAGATTCCAACTGTACTCTCATCCACCAATGTAGGTATATATCTTGTTTCTCTAATTCTTCTTTAGACTTCATCCTGTCTTCCAATCGTAATAAATCTTCATATCTAGCTGCTTTTTCATATTCAATAATACAGGTTGAGTAAATGCTTCCACCAGAGAGACCCATTTCTGAATCTTCACATATATATCATGTCTGATTTCCCCCCCATACTAACAGCAGTGTTTTCCTTATCAGATGGTTTTTAAAATATTTGTGATTATCCACTTTTTGGTACCAAAGATAGGCATGCCATCCTAGCTTTAAATCATGTTCCTCCAGTTTTAACAATCTAGTATTTTCAATTGTAATCCATTCTCTAATCCATGTCAATGCACATGTTTTATAGTAAATTCCCTAGTCTGATAGGCCAAAGCCTGAACTCTATTTAAAGTCCTGTAGTACCTTCAATTTTATTCTAGGTTTCTTTCCTGCCATATAAATTTCATTGTTATTTTATTCAGATCCTGGAAATATGTTTACTTCTTTAAAATTGGCATAGTTTGAAAAAGAAAAGTAAGTCTAGGAAGGATATTCATTTTGATTGCAGCTATTCTTCCCATGAATGACAACTGTAAATTATTCCATTTATCTAAACCATTTTGAATTTCTTTAAATAATTTCATGTAGTTATCTTTCATCAACAAACTATATTCATTTGTAAAAAAGTCTAAATATTTCACTCTTCGTTCTGATTGTAATCCTGTTTTCTCAACCAAGTCTTTTATTATAAGTTGCATTATATTCTTTGTAATGATCTTTGTTTTTTGTCTATTCACTTTCATTCCTGCCATCCCACCAAATTCCATTAAATTTTTCATCAAACTGTCTATAGAAGTGCTGGGATCTTCTAAGATGAAAGCTAAATCATCCACAAAAGCTTGTACTTTATATTTTTCTCCATGCAGTGCTCTAATATTTCTGTCTTCTCTGATCACATTGTTTAATACTTCCAAGGTGAGGATAAACAACAATGGGGATAATGGACACCCTTTTCTTATTTTTTCTCAATTGGTATCTCATTCGTTAAATCTCCATTAATCTTTGCTTTGGCACTCTGTTGGCCTGAATCATCCTAATATAATCATATCTAGCATCAATCTCATGTAGTTGGTCCATAATGAAACTCCAACTAACATTGTCAAAAGCTTTCTCTGCATCTAAAAAAATTAATGCCATTTGTTTTTCTGGGTGTGCTTCATAATATTCCAAAATATTCCTGATTGTTCTTACATTATTTCTCAATTGTCTCTTTGGCAAAAAAAACCTGCCTGGTCTTGATTAAGAGCAAAATTGGTCTATAATTTTTCACCTCTTTAGGATCTGTATTTTCTTGTGTATCAAAGAGATAGTAGCTTCTTTCCATGATTGTGGTAGATTCCCTTTTCCCAATATGTTTTCCAGCACCTTTTTATATGGTATTAATAAGCAGTTTTCAAAGGTGTTATAATATTCTATTGGTAGTCCATCTGGTCTAGGCGCTTTCCCTTTATTTTGATTTTTAATTGTATCTACAATCTCTTGTATCGTTATAGGTCCGTTTAGTTTTCCTTTCTGTTCTTTGCTTAACTTAATGGCAGTGTATTTCTTAAGATACTCTCTCTGTTTGTTTACAGAAATAGTCTTTGCTTGATATAGTTTTTTGTAAAAAATTTCTAATATCATCTTAAGTTCTTCCTGTCCACATTTTTCAGTACCATCTTCCTCTCTCAATGCATGTACTGAACATTTCTCTCTCTCTTTTCTAAGTCTTTATGCCAACCATCTTCCTGATTTGTTATCATTTTCAAAATAATTTTGCTTTGCAAATTTAATTTTCTTAGCAATTTCATCAGACAATGTCACATTCATCTGATGTTGTATTGATTGTATTTTTGTTCTCAACTCAATGTTGGATGCTTTTTCAGCTTTTCTTCCTGCTTTATTAGTTGATCATTCAGTTCTTGAAATTCCTTTGACCTTGCAAAAGTTCTACTTTGTGAGCTAGTAGCATTCAAGTTGTGAGTGAGCGATTTGGCTGCTGCATAAATTAGTTTGCTCTGGAGCCATCCTTCCTGAACTAGGACAAAAATATGTGAGCAGGAGGCTAAAAAACTGTGAGTTAGCTCACACTAACTCATCTTAGATGAAACAGTGGTCTGAATGCTTCTAAAACTCACAGTTTCTTCCTTTCAGGGGGCCACTGTTATTACAGATCTCCGGTCTGTTCTTCTTGACCCTAAGAAATGGAAGACCCCTGAGAAGTTCAACCCAAATCATTTTTTGGACAAGGACGGACATTTTGTGGAGAACGAAGCATTCCTTCCATTTGGAGCAGGTAAATGTAGATGTCCAAACTAGTTTATGATGGATATTCTTATAAATATTTACCCTATTTAGTGTTGAGCTTTGCAGAAATGTTCATGAGATAAGAGTTTATTAGATAAGAGTTTTTCTTAAAATATGAAACCTCCTTGTTGATACCGTATTTCTTGCGAATGGAAGATAAAGTCATATGGAGATAATGAGAACCTTCCTCCCCTTCCTTCCTTCTTCCTTTTGCCAGTGAATCAAATAAATGAAGTATACAAAATAATACATTTTACGTAACATCATAGAGATATTATACAAAGTCAGGCCAAATGTATTAGTAATGCTTGTTTTGATGAAACCCTGAACCTAGATGGCTCTGGTTAACTCAATCTCTTCACTTCAAGGTGCTGGTACTTACCTTTAAAGCCCTATATGGACAGGGTCCAATATACCTGAGGTACCGCCTTTCCCCATATATACCCCAGAGAGCACTGCAGTTGGGGATGCAACATTGACTGGTTATTCCAGGCCCTAGGGAGACCAGGCTCACAGCTACTAGAGCTAGGGCCTTCTCAATGGCAGCTCCTTACTGGTGGAATGAGCTCCCAGAAGAGATCAGGGCCCTGCAGGATCTTGTGCAGTTCTGCAGGGCCTGCAAGACGGAGCTCTTCTAGCAGGCCTTTAATTAGGAGCCGTCCACACTACCATCAATGCCCACTGTCGACATCGGTGGCGGAGGTGGCCTGCGGTGAGATCGAGCCAAACCGCCTAGGAGCCTGTACTTGCCTGAGCCTGCATGATAGATTATGCCATCTTGGTTATTAATTATTGAACTGTATATGAACCTTGGGACATTGTGCCAGGCAATGTGAGCTGCCCTAAGCCTGCTTGCGGGGAGGGAGGGTTATAAATACAACAAATAATCAATAAATAGGTAAATAAATAAATCAGATCTCAGAAGCTAAGCCCTGGTTAAGACCTGGATGGGAGACCACTAAGGAAGTCCAGGTTGCTAGGCAGAGGCAGGCAATGGCAAACCATCACTGACTGTCTCTTACCTTGAATTGTTCACATGCGAGGGTTGCTGTTAAGCTGGTTAGCACTGACTGACTTTGCACAGGCAACAAAGCTGGGGTGGGTTTCACCCTTCAGTATTCTCCATCCTAGCCCCAGATCTACTTTTCCTAAATTACTATATTACATCATTCTGGAGCTACTGAACAAATGGTCAGATGTACAGAGAGAAAATGGTCTGTGTGTTATATTCTAAACCTCATGCGGCTGTCAGGACTAGAAATACCTAACATGAGGCTGTAATCATCAATTAATGGGGGACCCTGACCTAAATCAGTGCCTAATAAGGTGCCAATCCAGCAATAAAAAAAGAGGTCATGATGAGGTTGCCAACCTCCAGGTGATGGCTAGAGATTTCCTGGGATTACAGCTGATTTCCAGGAGACAGAGTTCAGTTTATCTGGAGAAAATGGCCACTTTGGAAGGTGGACTTTATGGTATTATACGCCATGGAAGTGCCTCCTCTCCCCAAAGCCCACCCTCCTCGGCCTGCCCTCCCAATCTTTAGGTATTTTCCAACTCAGAGCTGGCCTCCCTAGGTTATGGAAAGAGCAGTTAGTTGTGTTAATGCAGAGGTGTCAAACAGAAGGCCCAGGGGCAACTGGTGCAAGGGAAAGAACAGGTGACTGCTGGGGGGGAGTGAGCAGAGCCACTCCAATTGTGGCTTTAGCATGGTGGAACAACCTTGTCTGCAGCAGTCAAGTCCAGTCCACCCATACAGGTTTTCCTTTGCACCCCCCTCCCAGCCCACGAGACCTTGCAGTGAGGATACACCAACTGGGAGCTTACCAGTTGCTGTCCTTTATACAGTTTCTATCTCCAGTACCTGGCACTACATTTTATGGCCCACATGGCCTGACCTGACAAAGTGACATTTATGTGAGATCTGGCCCTCGTAACAAATGAGTTCGACACCTCTGTACTAATGGAAATTGCTGTCGGGCCACTTGGAGAAGAGGGAACAGGCTTTGGTTTATAAACCCTATTCCCTTCTCTGAGTCTAAACTGGCTGTTGGTCAGGGAAATAGATGGTGGAGAGTAGGTAAAGACAACTCATTTGGTGCTTTTCTGTATTCCCTTTAAAGGGGCCCGTGTGTGTCTGGGGGAGCAGTTGGCAAGTATTGAACTCTTCATCTTCTTCACTAGGATGCTGAAGGCATTCACCTTTAAGTCACCAGAAGGAGTGAAAAGAATCAGTGAAGAACTCATAGTACGATTGTCTACCCCTCCCTATCCTTATAAGGTCTGTGCTATTCCCCGCAACAATGGATCATAAGCCATAAATGTATCTAGAAGAGCTTATTTGTTCCTATCCCTTTGATGCTTATTCAGTGAAATGTGATCTAACATTGTGCTAACACTTGCTGAAGCCTGTTCATTCCATCTTTTGGTTTCTCCATTTAATTAGAGTTGTCTAGAGAAGAAATTTGGACAGATCTAAAATGGTGTTCATGGCTTGCTTGTTATCACCTAATATATGCAGGTGTTCCTTACTTCTTGATTCTGCAGAAAAGCTCAGGACAGAATTCTTGCCACGTTCAAAACTAGGTCATTATATCTACATGCCTTTCAAAGACAAAATGGAAGCCTGTCCAGTGAATAAATGTTTTGGTAACCTTTATTAGTTCTTTTTGCATTCTGTATTGTTATATTTTTAGAAGCAACAAATTTGGCTTTGAAAGCGATGGTGCTAAAAGCAGAGGTACATACAAAGAAGGAGTTTCATGATAATCAGTCTATAATTATCGTAAGTCAAATTGGGAAGGAAAGTAAGAGCACTGATGAAATTTGGGGGGCCTAGGAATGCTGAGGTAGGCAAAACCTGCCATTTTGTGACGCCTTAGTTCATTTTTGAAATGGTATAGAAATGCACATGCTTAGGCCTCTGTTGGGTCAAGTGACTTAACCGTTGTGTCTCATTAAAAGTAACCAAATGGACACTGACTGTATGTGTATCTTGACTGGTTTACTGCAAAAATAAGCAGAAATGCTATATATTCCGTCATGTAAATTTTTACAACTTCTTTTTTTCTCATTGTATCTTTAAACATAAATTAAACCTTGTTTCACTACTTTTGATTCACATTCTATGGAAGTACAATGGTCCCAAAGAAGATGAGTTACTGAAAATAAAACAGAAGTATGGCAAATTTTGAAATGAGGACGTACATGCAAATTGGTCCTGTTAATATGGCTTCCTAATCCTGTGAGGGACTGTCCTGAGAAGTCTAAGTTACTTCATGTTCCGCTGCATGTCTTAAACAAGATGGATTTCACACACTGATTCTATGTTGCTTTCCATCAGAAACTGTGACTTTTGTTGACACTACTGTTGGGGCTGTGGCTCAGGGTGATTTCACAATAGACGTTAAATCCTGGTTCAGCCCTGTCCCCGAACTTACATTCTACACTACACTCGAGTTCACTCCTGTAATCATCTCGGGACATTTTTACATTTTACACTGCACTCGAATTCACCCCTGTAATTATCTTGGGGTATTTTGTTTGTTTGTTTCCACATTACACTGAGGTCACCCTGGTTTTGCCCCACACTTGCACTGGGATAAACAGATGCTGGCCCAATCTGCATCTAGCATTTACTCCACTGTTTTACCAAACCCACATTGGAACAGAAAAAGGTGCAACTCAAAACCACATTCAAATACCCTAGGCTGATGCCATACTGACTGCAGAGTCACCCCTGAATGGTCATCAAACAGCCATAAATCTATGTAGACAGCTACCATAAAACTGAGGTCGAATCTGCATTTGCATTTTTAAATTAGTTTCATGCTGCTGTTGTTAGCCTGATTGCTCTTTGTATTATCAAAATTGGGGATTTTATGAGCAGTCATTAATATGCAATCAGCTAAGGGAGCAATCACCTGTGTATACAGAGGTCCCACCCTTCCAGAAAGTACCAGTAACAGACACGGAGACTTTATTAGGTTGAAATTAAAGTCTTTTACTGGGAATCTTCTTCACATTCAAACAATACACATCTGCACACACAATTACCCAAATCTAGGAAAATAAAGAGAGATATTTAGCATGGTTGCATGAGCAGGAGTTCATTGGTGGGGCAATAGTTACCTGTCCTCATAGAGTGAGCCATTCCAATGGAAGAAGGAGGGGAAGAAAGGAAAAAGGGACACGTGGCTTGAACCAGCAAGCAGCATGTGGAACTCTAGCTGCAGATCTAGAGTTTAAAGATGGAGGCAGGGTATTGGGATAGCAAGCTGGACATAAGAGGTTAAAGCTTAGATAGGGGATGTAAAGCAGAAGGAGTGAGGATGTGGTCAGTGGCCCCTTTTATGGAGGGGGTGCGGGCAGGCCATAGCCCTGGTCACATCTCCTAGGTAGTCCATCCCTGAAAACATACTATTGGCTGGGAGGAATAGGGAAGGGGAGCTAAAGAGTGGCTAATATTGAGAGCTAGAAACTTAACTTGTGTCTGGCACCTGGGTGTAGGTAGGATGAGTCATCGAGCCAAAGCCAAAGCCATTGTTTGTTGATTGCATTAGCTGGGTCTTTGATGGGCAAATGATTAGTTGCTAGGCAACTATGAACAGGATCTCTTGGGCTGCGTGTAGCTTTGCAGGTGATGGTGGGGAGGTCTCCTAATGGTGATGAGGAGTCCTTTGTCCTCATGCCTTGGCATGGCATGGTTTTGTGCCATATTAACAGGGGAAAGGGTTAACGGTCTTGCTGCATTCCCCAGAGAGAGAGTGAGAGAGATTCCAGTGGGCAGCCAGGCTGGCCTGAAGCAGCAGGACAAGGCTGGAGTCCAGGGGCATCTTTCAAACCTACCAAGTTTAATTCTGGGTAGAGGCCTTTGTATGAGTGGATTCGGGGGGAGAGAGAGAGACAGGCAGACAGATTGACCAGACATGACCAGAGCCCAGGAGAGCACCAGCGAGGTGGGGGGAGTCACTGGGAGCATCATTAAATCCCTGAACCTTCCCCAGCCCAACCCTTAACTAAGGGGTTCCTTCTTTGTATCATGCTCCACTTCATCCAAATCATTGATAAAGCTGTTGAATAAAAAGTTCCCAGGACAGATCCTTGAGGCACTCCACTTGTCAGTCCTCTCCAAGAAGATGAGGAACCATTCACAAGCACTCTTTGGATGTGATCTGTCAACCAGTTACAGATACAACTAACAGTAATAGTATCCAAACCACATTTTACCAATTTAACTACAAGAATATTACGTGGAACCTTATCAAAAGCCTTGCTGAAATCAAGATAAACTATGTCCACAGCATTCCCCTGATCCAGCACGGTAGTAACTTTCTCCAAAAAAACCCAAGAGATAAGGTTAGCCTGACATGGCTTATTCTTGAGAAACCCATGCTGGCTCTTGGTAGTCCAGCCAAGGAGGAGAGTGGAGGCTCATAGCCTGGTGGAGGCTGAGAGATACACTGAGAGAAGCTCAAATCTTGGGCTCTTTACACCCCTTTATGAGGCTGGCCAGTGAACATAAGAACATAAGAGAAGCCAATGTTGCATCAGACCAATGGCCCATCAAGTCAAATACTTCATCACACGGTGGCCAAAAATACCAAGTGCCATCATGAGGTATCATCATGAGGTGCCATCAGAAGCCCTCCCACTGTTGCCCCCCCAAGTACCAAGAATACAGAGCATCACTTGCCCCAGACTGAGAGTTCCTACCTATACCTTGTGGCTAATAGCCACTGATGGATCTCTGCTCCATGTGTTTATCTAATTCCCTCTTGAAGCTGTCCATGCTTGTAGCTGCCACTACCTCCTGTGGCAGTGAATTCCATGTGTTAATCACTCTTTGGGTGAAGAAGGACTTCCTTTTATCTGTTCTAACCTGACTGCTCAGCAATTTCATTGAGTGCCCATGAGTTCTTGTATTGTGAGAAAGGAAGAAAAGTACTTCTTTCTCAATCTGCTCTGTCCCCTGCATAATCTTGTAAACCTTGATCATGTCACCCCTCAGCCGTTGTTTCTCCACCTGGACTGGACTCCTTTTATATCTCCCCCTCTCTGCCTCAGCCCCTCCCCAGCCAATTTCTTCCCTCCAATACCCACAGACCACATCTTATTTCTTGTCTACTCACCTTGTTTTTCTTTATTGGCCACCCACCCCCATTCCTGAGCAGGGCTGGCCCCTGCTTTTTTGCACACTAGACGAGGATACCTTCTGGCGCCCCCCCCCCGCAACATAAATGCATTTTAGGAAGAATGAAAAACACAAAATTTGAAATTGCTAATTTCTTTTTTTTTTTAATTTTGAGAAAAAGTAATACACTCTCTGATTATGTGCACTTTGGCAGATAATCGCTGTTTTGCATTTTGTATAAAAGGGACTAAGCGTGAATGCAGTCGTGTATATGACACATCCTGCTTTTGTGGGATTTTTGGTAATATGGGATAGTTTCAGTGTTTAAAACAAAATTACGAAGAAGTTTGACTCATTCCTTCCAGTTATGCACTGAGAAGCACAGTGATCCTTGCGATGGTCACCTCGAGGCTAGACTACTGTAAGGCTCTCTACATGGGGCTGCCTTTGTCGCAAGTCCAGAAGCTGCAGCTAGTGCAGAATGCTGCAGCCAGGCTGCTGATGGGTCTCCCTAGGTGAGAGCACATCTGGCCTGTGCTGAAAGCGCTGCACTGGCTGCCAATAGCATACCAGATTCGCTTCAAAGTGCTGGTTCTCACTTTTAAATCCCTATATGGCCAGGGTCTGACATACCTAAGGGACTGCCTTTCCCCATATCTTCCTCCAAGGGCACTACGGTCGGGGACACAACATCTTCTGGTAACCCCAGGCCCCAAAGACACCAGATTTGCAGCAACCAGGGCCAAAGGTTTTTCGGTGGTGGCTCCTACCTAGTGGAATAAGCTCCCGGAAGAGATCTGGGCCTTGTGGGACCTTGCGCAGTTCTGCAGGGCCTGTAAGATGGAGCTCTTCTGCCAGGCTTTTGCGTAGGAGTCACCGCCGCTGCACCACCACCAACAGCTAGGTTGGGTAACATTGGGGGGGTGAGATGGCCCGGTGACAAATGAATCTGGAACTGATACTATCAACCACTACCACCAGGATGCCATCTTGTTACTGTAGATCCTTTCTGAGACAACAAGAGCACTTTGTATTGTTATATGACTGTAACTGACTTGTTTATCTTGTTTTTAATTGTTTTGATTATTGGCATGCGTGCCTAGTTTGTTAGCCGCCCTGAGCCCTCAGGCAGGGAGGGTGGACTATAAATCTAACAAAATAAATAAATAAATAAAAGTGGAGCATAAAATAAAAGTTGGAAACCCCGATTGTGACTCCTATTAAACCTAATGAGGACATCCATACCTGTGCGGATTATAAGTGCACCATTAATCCAGTCTTACAGGCAAACTCCTACCCAGTGATAGGTGAGTCATGTGCTAGCAACACTGGTGGGGGTGAGCATATTTGGTAAGCTGGACCTCGCCCAGGCATACCAGCAGTTGCCAGTGGATGAGGCCACAGCTGCGGCATAAACCATTGTGATGCACAGGGGGGCGTTCAAGGTGAAGAGGCTGCAGTTCAGGGTAGTGTGGCCCCTGGGATTTTCCAACAACTAATGGACACTTTGTTAAAAGGGATCCCTGGCGTGATGCCATTCTTCGATGACGTCCTCATCGCTGCGGCCACCCCAGAGAGCTTTGTTGCCCGCCTCTGTGCCATTCTGGGGTGCTTCCATGAGGTGGGACTGAAGGTGAAGTGGGAAAAGTGCCTCCTGGGGGTTTCGGAGGTGGACTTCTTGGGATATTGGGTGGATGCGACGGGTCTCCATCCTGCACGAGACAAAGTGAAAGCCATCGTAGAGGCCCCCGCTCCGAAGTCCAAGGCGGAACTCCAGGCATTCTTGGGCCTAATTACCTTTTACCATGCCTTTCTTCCACACAAGGCAGCCATGGCAGAACCTCTCCACAGACTGCTGGACAAATCGGCCCCTTGGGCCTGGGGGGCAAGGGAGGAAGCGGCATTCAGGGGGGTAACAATGTTGTTAATTTCAAAAGCGGTGCTTGCCCATTTCGATGAGTTCCTTCCCGTGATTCTCATCTGTGATGCGTCACCATACGGGGTTGGGGCCGTTTTGGGGCACAAACTGCCGGATGGGCAGGAGGTTCCTGTGGCATTACTCCCACATGCTGTCCCCCGCAGAGCAGAACTACGCTCAGATAGATTGGGAGGGGCTGGTGATTGTAGCGGGCTTTAAGAAATTTCATAATTTTGTGTATGGCCGGCCCTTCAAGATAGTCACCGATCATAAGCCACTCCTGGGTTTGTTCGCGGCCGACAAGCAGACGCTGCAGATCCTGTCCCCCCGGGTGTTGTGTTGGTCACTGTTCCTGGCAGGGTATCAGTACAGCCTGGAACATTGGCTGAGCAAGGTGTTGGGGCATGCTGACGCCCTGAGCCACCTGCCACTTCCGCAGGTGAGGGAAGACCCGCCCCCGCCCCCACTGTGCTCATGCTTGAAGGGCTTCCAGATCCTCCCTTATAGGTGGCAGATGTGGCCACCTGCTTGTCCTGGGATCCCGTCCTTTCCCGAGTCTTGAACTGGATGGTGAGGGGATGGCTGGCAGAGCCTGTGGGCCCCGAGTTTATGGCCTATAAAGCCCAGAAAGATAAGCTCTCTGCCCTGAAGGGTTGCTTGCTATGGGGGGACAGGGTGGTAATACCGGGGCCCATGAGACCGGAGGTCCTACACACACTACACAAGGCTCACCCGGGCATAGTCCGGATGAAGGCACTGTTGAGGAGCTATGTGTGGTGGCCTGGGATAGATACAGACATAGACACCTGGGTCTAGGAGTGCCAAAAGTGTCAAAAAGTCCACCCCAACCCCCTGAGCTCACCAACACAGAGCTGGAAGTCCACCCACAAGCCCTGGTCACAGCTGCATGTTGATTTTGCCGGGCCGTTCCATGGTCTCCTGTTCTTAATAACTGTAGACTCTTACTCTAAGTGGGTCAAGATCAGCCCGGTGGCCACCACCTCAGCCAAAGCGGTGATTAGGGCCCTCCACAAGATATTTTCCACACTTGGCTTGCCCGACACAATTGTGTCAGACAATGGGGCCGCTTTTACCTCAGCAGAATTCCAATTGTTTCTCCAAAGGAACTTAATCAGGTACATTCGCTCAGTGCCCTTTCACCCTGCGATAAACGGCCAGGCAGAAAGAATGGTTCGCACAGCTAAAGAAGCCCTGAGCCATATAACAGATCGGGAATGGGAGTTCTGGCTTGCCTGCTTTCTCCTCACCCAGCATGCCACCCCAAACCCCATCTCCGGCCAGAGCCCAGCAGAACTGCTGATGGGCCACTGCCCCACAACCCTCTTAGACCAGCTCCACCCCAACCATGCTCCCAAGTCCAGGAAGCTGATCAAAAACCGGGAGGCCCCTAGGGTGTTCCTTCCAGGAGAACCCACGTATTTCAGGAACTTCAGAATGGGACCCCAATGGCTGGCCGGATGCATCCTCAAACCCACAGGACCCATTTCCTATGAGGTCCTGGCCGACGGGGACAAGGTCCTATGGAAACACATGCACCAACTACGAAGGAGACAAGACCCCGGTACAGGTATAATGGCCCTGCAACCTAACTACCCAGAAGTCACCACTCCGGCACCCGAAAGTCCACCCTCGCTGGTGGCAGAGCAGTAGCCAGAACAACCAGGGGAAGCCAGCCCAGACGCCGGGAATGCAGAAAGTCCCCAGCCACAATCACTGTCCCCTACAACCCAGGAACCAAGTTAAGTAGAGCAACCAAATGGAGCCACTGCCAATCCGACGCTGGCTCCCAGGAGGTTGCTCAGGGAGTGAAAAGCACCTGCATACCTTAAAGACTACGTCACCTGATAGGGGACCAACTATGGGGGGGAAGAGTGTTATGTCCTAAGACCAGGAACTAGAGATAGCCAAAAGCTGCCAAGCTCCGTTCCTGAGAACAATAGGGACTAGGCTCCTGAACTCACAGGAGGGAGCCAATGGGGACGTTGGCGGGAGATTCAAACCTGCCAATGGGGGTTTTGTGGCAACCCCCCACACCACTGTACATAGTTGGCCTCCGGCCGTTGTTGTGTGTCTTTGTTGTGTGAAGTACAAATAAACACGTCTTCTTATATGTCGTTGTCCAAGTCATGAGGCACAGAACCCAGTACTTTAGAGTTAGGTCCCCCCACTGGTCAGCTGATCCATGGTGGGGAGGTGGGATGTTGTTTTTATACGAACCCTACCTCAGTGATCTCCGTATTGTACTCACACACCAAAAACTCACCTCACGGCAGCTAGTCCCTTCCTATACCCTTGCTACTTTTAGAACACCTGGTAACTGAGGGGAAGGTTTATCATTTAAAACAAACCTGGTTCCCCCAAATCATGGGTGGCTGTGTGGGTCCCGTCAGTTGGTAGAAAAGGCCTGTCACAGCCATGTATGGGAATTCATGTTGCAATGGCTACTTGTTACACCATAATCCAAACACAGAAGACTACATTCCTAGACAATGTAGAGATGGCGTAAGAAGGTTCTAAATCCCTGTCAATAATTGGGACCTATAAAAGAGTGTTAGCAGAGACAGAAAAACGTTGCAGCACCTCCGAAGGAAACGCTGCAGCACCTCCGAAGAGACGCTGCAGCACCTCCGAAGGAAACAAAGAACCACTGGAGAAAAGGCATCCTGATTACACGGGAAAGCTTCAGAAACAGAGAGGGGGAAAGACAGGACAATGTGGATACCAGTAACTTTGATAGTACTACTGCTGAGTTTTATGATTCTGCCCTTTCTGAAACAAGTCTGGTCACACAGGAACTATCCTCCAGGGCCTCTTCGGCTTCCTCTCATCGGAAGCATATGGCGGCTATTCATAAACTTTTCTCAGGATACTTTCATTAAGGTACGTCTTTTAAAATTATCCATTTGCCAAGGAAGAGGCTAGAGGAAGAACATTTTGCATTCTGTTCCTCCTTGGTGGAAATGCATTTGAAACAGATGTCCTTCCAGTAGTCATCTTGGGCAGACGCACATTTGAGTTCTGAGTTCTGCCAAGCTGACCTCGGGAAAGTTCGAGGGATTTCAGAAAGAATGAGGCACTTTGGCCCCTTCCTTTCAAGAGGAGGCCTGGACATATGCCAAAAGGATGGAGAGCATCAGTTTCTTTTCTTTCTTTTTTTTGATATAACTCTCCTAAAAAGGAGAGAATTTTATTCTTTTTATAAGAAAAGGGTAGGGTATACAGATGGAGAAAGAAAAAGATGGAGTGAAGTTTTTTCTGTTAAAAAAAGGTTAGTTTTAGTTAGTATTCAATACCGTTTTTGGCATCCATCACGGTTAGAAGATCCTCTTTTTAACTTTGCAAAGTCCAAAATAACTCTGTTAGTGAAGTTAGTAAAGTCCATTGGGGTTAGTTATTAAACAGCTCCTTTCAGATGTTACACGAACAGTTACTTCTCAAGGTGTCTTCTTTTTAAGTCTCTCCAATTATAGATTGAGTCCTTTTTGACCTTGATGCCTTCCGTTCCGTCACCTCCTTCCCCTGGGCTGCTGTCTTCTTCACTGCTTGCATTAGTCCAAATTTTGAGTGCTGCGTCCTCCTCCGTGCTGGCGTGTCTCTTCAGAAGTTTTTGTGTTTTAAAGATGGAGTCCATCTTCTCTCTTTTCTCTTTTTTCCTTATACTTCTGGCCTTCAATTTTCACGGGCTCCATAAACACTACACATGAAATTAGATCTCTAGTATGTTGCCTGCTATGCTCAACAACCCCTTCTACTGGCAGATTATTTTTCTTCATAAAAGCGGAATGGGCTTTGGGAGCCATATCCACCTCTTCTTTTAATTCTTTCGCTTCACTGCCAGTTAGGGTTGCCAAGACATTCGTCAAGGTAAATCCGAGATCTTCTTTCTCTTCTTCTTTTATGCCCTGAAAACTTAGAGTCAGATTAGATTTCTGTGCGATTTCCGCCATCTTCCTTGTTGTTTCCGATATTTGTTTCTGTTGACTGATGAGAACACTTTCCACTCCAGAAGCACCGATTTCGGGAGGGGGTTTGAAAGACCTGAATCAGATTGCGGTGACAAGAGAGGAAGTCCTCCGACTGATGGACAATTTAAAAACTAATAAATCACCAGGCCCGGATGGCATTCATCCGAGAGTTCTGAAAGAACTCAAATGTGAACTTGTGGATCTCCTGACAAAAATATGTAATCTTTCTTTAAAATCTGCCTCCATTCCTGAGGACTGGAAGGTAGCTAATGTCACTCCAATCTTTAAAAAGGGCTCCAGGGGAGATCCAGGAAATTACAGGCCAGTCAGTCTGACATCGATACCGGGTAAATTGGTGGAAACTGTTATTAAGGAAAGAATTAGTAGGCACATTGATGAACAAAAACTATTGAGGCAGACTCAGCATGGGTTCTGTAAAGGAAGATCTTGTCTCACTAACCTGTTAGTGTTTTTTGAGGGAGTGAACAAACATGTGGACAAGGGGGACCCAATAGATATTATTTACCTTGACTTCTGGAAAGCTTTTGATACAGTTCCTCATCAAAGGCTCCTAAGTAAGCTCAATAGTCATGGGATAAAAGGACAAGTCCTCTTGTGGATCAAAAACTGGCTTATAAATAGGAAACAGAGAGTGAGTATAAATGGGAAACTTTCTCAGTGGAGGGTGGTAAGCAGTGGGGTACCACAGGGATCAGTACTCGGTCCGATGCTTTTTAACTTGTTTATTAACGATTTGGAATTGGGAGTAAGCAGTGATGTGGCTAAATTTGCAGATGACACGAAGTTGTTCAGGGTGGTGAAAACCAGGGAGGATTGTGAGGCACTCCAAAGGGATCTGTTGAGGATGGGTGAGTGGGCGTCAACGTGGCAAATGGGGTTCAATGTGGCCAAGTGCAAAGTGATGCACATTGGAGCCAAAAATCCTAAATATAAATACACATTGATGGGGTCTGATCTGGCAGAGACTGACCAAGAGAGAGATCTTGGAGTCGTAGTGGATAACTCGCTGAAAATGTCTACACAATGTGTAGCTGCAATAAAGAAGGCCAACGCTATGCTGGGGATTATTAGGAAGGGAATTGATAACAAATCAGCCAGTATCATCATGCCCCTGTATAAATCATTGGTGCGACCTCATTTGGAATACTGTGTACAGTTCTGGTCACCACATCTCAAAAAGGATATTATAGCATTGGAAAAAGTGCAGAGAAGGGCAACTAGAATGATAAAAGGGTTGGAACACCTTCCCTATGAAGAAAGGTTAAAATGCTTGGGGCTCTTTAGCTTGGAGAAACGACGGCTGAGGGGTGACATGATCGAGGTTTATAAGATTATGAATGGGATTGAGCAGGTTGAGAAAGAAGTACTTTTCTCCCTTTCTCA
The DNA here is from genome assembly GCA_029375565.1 of Gekko gecko. NCBI lineage: Eukaryota > Metazoa > Chordata > Lepidosauria > Squamata > Gekkonidae > Gekko > Gekko gecko. The sequence continues at coordinate 142,833,012 of JAPDNY010000008.1, read as the reverse complement.
CAATACAAGAACTCGTGGGCACTCTATGAAATTGCTGAGCAGTCGGGTTAAAACAGATAAAAGGAAATACTTCTTCACCCAAAGAGTGATTAACATATGGAATTCACTGCCACAGGAGGTCGTGGCAGCTGCAAGCATGGACAGTTTCAAGAGGAAATTAGATAAACATATGGAGCAGAAGTCCACCAGTGGCTATTAGCCACAGGGTATGGATGGGAACTCTCAGTCTGGGGCAGGTGATGCACTCTATTCTTGGTGCTGGAGGGGGCAGCAGTGGGAGGGCTTCTGGTGCCCTGGCCCCACTGCTGGACCTCCGGATGGCACCTGGTATATTTTGGCCGCTGTGTGACAGAGTGTTGGACTAGATGGGCCATTGGCCTGATTCAACATTGGCTTCTCTTATGTTCTTATGTTCTTATGTTCTTATGTTCACTTTAAGCAAAGTTTCATTGATTTTCTGCATTTGCTCCAGCAGGGGGCACAGTATCTCATTTTCCGGTTGATTGACAGCAAGCTCTGGGGGGGGGCTACCTGGACCGGAAGTCCCTCCCCTCTTCTCTTCCGGTTTCTGCAGGACCTTTTCCAGCGTCAACATTTTCTTTTTTTGTTTACTTTTTCAAAGTTCGTGCCGCATCCCCCAGGAAGCTAATAAGGTCGTAATCTTCCGTAAAACCCCAACGGTACTTTCACCAACACTTTTTTCTCTCTACCCCCTTCGCGCTCCCTTTATAGATCTTGCTTCTCAAAAGGGGTGGGGACTCCTCCCTCCTCCCATATGCTTATACGCTTGCAGGGGGTTCAAATTCACGCTTCAAAATAGATCTTCAACTCACGATTCGATGCCAGTTCTTCTTTTTATTTTAAATCATAGCGCTTTCTTCACTCCTGGAAGTCGGTGGCGCTGCTAAGTCCCATTGCAGGCACGACGCAGCGGGGCCGATTGGGGCGGGGAGAAAGCCTCAATTTCCCGGCTGTCTGCCGGCAAAGAGGCTACTCCCCAAGCGCCCCCGGTTCGGAGCCTTTGCCTAAGGCTCACTAGGATCTTTCGCACATGCAAAGACCCCCCCTAACTGCGCGTGGGCTAACCACCTCTGGGAGCATCCCGAAAGGTGGCCGCCATTTGCAATGCCGAAACCGAAACCCGAGAGCATCAGTTTCTTCATCATGTGTTATATGCCGCTAAGTAGCTTCCAACTTATGGTGACTCTGTAAAGTATTGAAACCCTCCCCCCCCGAGTCCCATCATTAACAGCCTTGCTCCGGTTTTGCAAACTGAAGGTAACGGTTTCCTTTATTGAGTCAATCCATCTCTTGTTTGGCCTTCCTCTTTTCCTACTACCTTCAGCTATTCCTAGTATTATTTTCTTTTTCAGTGAGTGTTGTATTCTCAGTTTCTTCATTACCTTTGTTATCAATGCCCAAATCAAAGAAAGTACACCTTCAGAAGACAGGGATAGGCAAGTTGTGTACCGATAACATCTAAATTAATTTTTGCAGGCAAGTAACCAAGTTTCCTCCCATGTAATCTCTGACATCCATCGTATGGGTTCTGTGAGTGACACACCTACTGATGTATAAAGTACTGGGTTTGAGAGGTGTTGTAGTGAATCAGCTCATAGAGCTTATTAGAAGACATGAACAAAAGACAAAATAGCCAGCCTGAAGTCCGGCTTAAATCCCTCAACCAAAACCACACTCCATTCCCGTGATAGGTTTACTATTGTGCATCATATGCCATAGGTCCCTTTCTGGATCTGAGTCCTCTCATTGGTTCATTCTAGGATCCGTGCTCTGTATTGTTCTAGGATGTGAAGCTACACCTATTCGCATGGCCACGTGTGAACCCCGAACTCGTGTGTGGTCCTTGTTTAATATACCACATGATGCATGCAGAGCTTCTTAGGAAAACGGGGAGCTGAAGAATTGATGTTCCAAATGTAGCATTAACATGAGCATATTCATCAATTGCACAGTGCTTCATAAGGACAGAGTAGGTCAATCAAGTAGCTGATTTGCATAGGTTTGTAACAGAAACATCTCCAGAGAAAGCAGAGGGAGCAGCCATTAGGGGTGTGCACAGTAACATTATTTGGATTTATTTTCAATTCACTTTTTGTTAGTAATTCTGAACGTATGCTTTAAAATTGTTAACAGTATGTTTGGATTTATTGTTATACATGAATGATGTCTCCACTGGTTTAAAATGGGAAACCCATTTCCACCTATAACCGTTTTTGTCACAGCCAGATTTAGGGTGAAATTTCCAAGGATTATATTATTTATGCAAAGCAATTCTCCCAAATTTCAGGCAGATAAGTGAAAGCTTCCTTATTTGGTTCAGGCAATTTAAAGCACAGCATATGGTTGGCTCTAACTGCTAGCACTCTCTCCTCCCACTAATTGGGAAGGAATTCTGAAGGGTTGTACCAGCCTGATTGGGGGGGGGACTTTTCTGTTCTAGAGACAATTATACTTCCCTTGAACAAAGGCATGAACTTTCTTTGAGTGGATTCCCCCCACCCCCACCCCCGTCACCGGATCCTTAACAGGATGTGTGTGTCCAAGACCACATCCTATGTCAGATCAAGTCTGGAAAGTTTTGTTACCATCTGAAGGAGAAAAGAAACGTGTTGTCTAAAAACCATTTGACCCCTCTTTGTCCTTAAGGAATGCTGTGTCAGACCTAAAAGAGCTTTGGTCACAAATACACACATTTGTCATAGCCTGAAGTCAGGCTACTTGAAACAAAAACTCTCCCCAATCCCTTGGGGCAGCATTTCAGAGGATGTTTTGAGATGCAGAAGAAGGAGGAGGGGAAGTAGGTAAATTGTGCCCCATGACCATAAATCCTTTCATCAGTGGAAACATCAGTCAGGATCCAAGCCATAGGTTAGAAGAGAAGAAGGAGAAGGAGATGGAGATTGGATTGACACCCCGCCGTTCACTACCCAAAGGAGTCTCAGAGCAGCTTACATTCTCCTTTCCCTTCCCCTCCCCACAAGAGACACCCTGTGAGGTAGAAGAAGAAGAAGAGATTGGATTTATACCCCGCCCTTCACTTCCCAAAGGAGTCTCAGAGCAGCTTGCAATCTCCTTTCCCTTCCCCTCCCCACAAGAGACACCCTGTGAGGTAGAAGAAGAGGAAGATATTGGATTTATACCCCACCCTTCACTACCCAAAGGAGTCTCAGAGCAGTTTACAATCTCCTTTCCCTTCCCCTCCCCACAACAGACACCCTGTGAGGTAGAAGAAGAAGAAGAAGAAGAAGAAGAAGAAGAAGAAGAAGAGATTGGATTTATACCCCGCCCTTCACTACCCAAAGGAGTCTCAGAGCAGCTTACAATCTCCTTTCCCTTCCCCTCCCCACAACAGACACCCTGTGAGTTAGGTGGGGCTCTTCCACCCTGTGAGCAATGCTCCCTCTAAGCTGTGGGGTCTTGTGAGCAAAAATTCTACTTTGTGAGCTACTGGCACTGAAGCTGTAAGCGAGTGATTTGTCTACTCCATAAATTAGTTTGCTCTGGAGCCATAATTTCTGAGCCAAAGGGTAAAAAAATTGTGAGGTAGCTCACACTAACTCATTTTAGAGAGAGCACTGCCTGTGAGGTAGGTGGGGCTGAGAGAGCTCTTTCAAGAACTGCTCATGAAAGAAGAGCTCTGAGAGAACTTGTGACTGATCCAAGGTCAAATGGTGGCCATATAAACTAAGCTTGTTATTCCAGTTTGGTCCTTGCATCTGTCAAACAACTTTATTGAGCTGTATGCTAATTTGCTGCTCACCCTCTACCTATGTGTATGGACTGGCAACTTCCATTTCATTGTATCTGAAGAAGTTTTTGTGTGCACATAAACTTATACTTTGAATAAAACGTTGTTGGTTTTGGAAGTGCCACTGGACTCGAACTTTTTTTCTGATGGACCAAGGTTCTGATTAAGTTTAAGGCTGGAGAGAGTCCACAATATAGTTTCAAATTTTAGCTATGGTTTTTAATGAGAGCTTCTAGCCGGAGCACCAATTCATGAATACGGTTTCATGCTGCTAAATACTGTCTGCATGGGGCTTTGCATGTATTATTTCTGGTTTTAATATCGATAATCTTTATGTTGTCGAAGGCTTTCACGGCTGGAGTTCATTAGTTGCTGTAGATTTTCCAGGTTGTGTGGCCGTGGTCTTGGCATTGTAGGACCTGATGTTTCGCCAGTAGCTGTGACTGGCATCCTCAGAGGTATAACACAAAAAAATGGAGTACTCTCTGTCAAGGTGAGCAGAAAAATGGTCAGCAAGTAATCTATATCTACCACGGAGGGTGGGGTAGGGCTGAGTCATTATCTTGTAGTAGTTCTCCAGCCTTTAAACATGCTAATGGAGGAGCTTTCCTGAGGAGGTTCTTTTGTCTATGGATTGTTTCCTGAGGAGGTTTCCTGTTTCTTGAGGAGGTTCTTTTGTGTGTGGAATGGCTATTGAAACTCTAATCTTATCTGTAGTGCTATTTCCTGTTGAAATAGTGTTTATGTTTATGAATTTCAATGGCTTCCCTGTGTAATCTGACATGATAATTGGAAGTGTTGTCCAGTCTTTCAGGGCCTTGGAACAAAATGTTGTGTCCTGTTTGGGTTAGGCTATGTTCAGCCACTGCTGATTTTTCAGGTTCGCCAAGTCCATTAAATCTCTTCTACGCTTGAAGGTTAGGTGGTGCAAATAGTTCATACATTGCAAAGAACTAATCCAGCAGGGTGGGATAAGAAGAATCAGTCTTTCCATGTGGCAGCCAAGCAATAAAAAATTCCCTCAGGAATGGATATAAAATTTAAGGTATCGGTCATGATACCAGCTAAGGCTGCAACTGATCCTTTGTGATGAATCACACGAAAAAGTAAAACTGAGATGGGTAACCACCATGTTGGTCTGAAGAAACAGGAAATAAGTTTACGGCACCTTTAAGGTCAACAATGTTTAACTCTGGGTAGCCAGAATTAAACTTTTTTGGTCTTAAAGGTGCTGTGGGACTCAAAAAAGGTAAAAGTATTAGTCACATGCCTCTTGTGTGTAGTGCTGGGAAATCATCCGTTTCCTTGCCTGCTTTTTTTAAAGATGTGGGAGGCAATGAACAGACAACCTGTCTCCCAGTGGCATTGCCTGATCTTCAAAGCAGTCACCTGCAGCTGTTAATTAGCTGCTAATTGCTACTTGTTTTGACCCTTAACTTGACAATCAGACATGGCAAAATACACACCCATCCATCCCAGAAAAGAACTACCTGATTATGAGCCATTTTACAATTCTCAAGGTGTTTTTTTTTTTTAAGATGTCTTCCCCTTTAACATTTAAGATTTTGCACAGAAGTAGATGCACAGGAATAGATAATAAAAGGATGTGTCCACCCTTCAGTCTGTGATAGGTAAAATTCATCAGAAAATAAAGCTAAGCACCTCAGAATTGGCCACTGACTTCGGGATGGTCATGGGAGTTGCATGAAAGGTGGCCCCACGATAATCCTGTCCTTAAGGTTCTACAAGATTCTTTGTTGCTTTGACTTCATCAGATTAAGGTACCTACTGTTGTGGAATTTGTCACCAGGGACAGGTGGTCCCTGAATTTTTTTTTAAACAAACAAACAAAAAACTGTACTTGGTGCCATCAAACATAAACACATTGGGGCTTGAGGACTAGGTTGCAGCATGGACAAAGTACATCTGCACCAAAAACCCAGTTGAGTCGTTTCAAGGGATAAGTAGATGAAGAAGAGAAGAGATTGGATTTATACCCCGCCCTTCACTCAGAGTCTCAGAGCAGCTTACAACCTCCTTTCCCTTTCTCTCCCCACAACAGACACCCTGTGAGGTAGGTGGGGCTGAGAGAGCTCTTTCAAGGACTGCTCTTGAGAGAACAAGTCTGAGAGAACTTGTGACTGACCCAACGTCACACCAGCAGCTGCACGTGGCAAAGTGGTGAATCCAACCCAGCTCTCTAGATTAGAGTCCACTGCTCTTAACCACTGCTCAGAACCAAGGAAGTCACCAGAAACAGTGGAAGAGAGCTTGACTGCCACATAGTGGCATTCCACAGATCTCCAGTATTTATGGACGCATTGAAGGAGGACTGCTGCTACTGGGGAGCCAACCCCAATTTGAGGTCATTCCTCACAGAATTAATTTGGTCACTTTCTAATCTTCTGCTAAAGACAATAATTTTAATGACACTGCATGTGTAATGATTCCTTGTTTTAGAGTGTGTGTGTGTCTTTAAATGTTTGTTTGGAGTGCAGTGATAGCAGAGTAGAGTGACTGAGGTAGACAAGTGTGGTGTGATTGGAGGATGACAGTGTGTGGGAGGAGTTGTTCTGAGTGGATCTGTGTGTGTGTCTAAAAGTCAGTTAGAAAAATCAGTTGGAGTTATTCAGTTAGTGAGTTCAGTCAGTGAGTGATATGATAGTTCTGTGTGGAAACTTAAAGAGTTCAGTATATATGTCTTCAAAAGTTTAAATGTGGAGGAGCTATGAGAAAGGCCTGTGAGACTCTAAAGATCTGAAAGAAAGTCAATAATACCAAGAGCTTAACCAGTGTGGCTGCCTATAGGAAAGAGTGATTCCTGTCAGTGTTGGATCGGAGTGTCAAAAAAGACTGTGTGTGATACCTTGCCAGTTGTATTTTCAAGTTCCTTATTCCCAAACAGTTGCAGATAACCAGCAGCTTATTTTGTTCTTATTTCAATAAATCCTATTTTGTTTAAAGTTTAACCCAAAATTCAGTTCAATCCTTCCTCAGGGCCACAGAGACTTCTGAAAAGCCCAGACACTAGATCACTTTACTAGCAGAAAAAAAAAGCAAAGATTTGGAATTTCCTAAATTCCTGCTGGCAGCAGAAACTATTTAGTTTACAAAAGCAAAGGGTACATTTAAAGTGAAAAACGGTCCCCCCAAATAAGCAGTACACCACAGCATGCTTTTGTGAAAGCAACAGTTTCACATTCAAGCCGCTTATGAGTTTTTAGATGTATGTGGGCTGCAGAGAAGAGAAGACAACTGGGAGGGAAAATAGGCAGAGAGGAGAGCTTCATGTGGTAGCTGAAGAGCTGAGGAAGGGAGAGGTTATTTTATCTTTGAGGGACAGTAAATGGTTAATGCATGCTGTAACTGAGTCTGAGAACCCTGAGTGACGGGGTTCAAATGGAATTCTTTAGTGGAGAGTGACAGGAGTGACAGTTAAGAACTGACAGCTAACTGGGAAGGAAGGCTAAGAGACTGAGAGAAGATCAGGAAGGATCCTGAGTGAGGGAAGTGGGAAGCTTAGCCCATCCCTGAGGGAAATGGCTCCAAAAAGATGGAGGTGATTCCCTAACCTGTGAATAAGGAAGGAAATTGGAATTTGTTTTGAATGTTCCTGCCTTCACCAGCTTAAGTGTATGTGAGACAAAGGAGCTTGTGCTTGTGTATTTAAGCAGAGACTGCCGAGAAATCTCTCTCCTCAAGTTTTAAAGACCTGTCTGAATAACGGAGACAATTATTTTATTTTTCATTTTTTCCACTTCTATACCTCCTGTAGCCAAGGCTCTGTGGGTGGTTTACAGCAAAGTTACTTGTTTGTGACAAATGATCTGGCATTTATTTGTATACTAAGTTACCTCATTCCTGTTGTCGGTTGTCCTCATAAATCCCACACAGGATTCCAACCTGACCTTTGCCCCTCAAAGTGAAGTAAAACTTTTTTTTGTTATTTTTGAACTACCATCAGCTTTTCATGTGCCATTATCAAACTAGGACAAAAAAAAGGATTTTAGTCTCTCCCCTCAGTTCTACAGGCTGGGTCAACATCCAACAATATACATTCAAACAACTGGGTGAGACAGCCAGAGAAAAACAAAGGGGGGGAAAGGAAAAAGGGGCTGCTTAGCGAAAAAGCAGATAAAGGGAAATCTTGTGAGGGAGGGCAAAACCATCAGTATCCATTTGGAATCACCTCGTGTGCTTGTGGGTAACACTCCTCTCTTTTGGTCCCAATGACAGCTGGCAAAGGAATATGGAACTGTTTACACCATATGGGCAGGGAGTTTGCCTGTGGTGGTGGTGTCTGGATTCGAAGCAGTGAAAGAAGCAACAATCAACCATTCAGCATATTTTGATGAGCGGCCAGTGACTCCTTTCTTTAAAGCCATAGGAAAACAGAGGGGTAAGTTCTTGAGAAGAGGTAAAGGTTTTCATGGTTTTCTCCCTAAAGAAATCCTAGAGGAGTGTCACACAAACCAAAAAACAAACCCCTCTCTAGGAACACAAAAGTAAAAGTTGGCAAGCTTGAGATAGTCATTCAGTGAACACTGAAAATAACACCAGCTCTACGTAAATGCCATGTCATTAGGCACCGGGGGTGTGAATTCGGATATACCCAAGCCGAAAATATACTGGAGAAATACCTTATTGATATTTTCTGAGTATATTTTGGCATCTCAAAGGTATCCTGGATTTTTCAAGAAAACTGGGGGGAAATTCCAAAAACATCCAAAACCGTATATTTGGGGATTATTGGGAAGATTGGCAAACAGCTGGGAGGTGAGAGCAATGCTCCTGCTGCTCAGCTGTTTTTTGGGGCTTTCTTCTGCAGTCCTTTTAAGCAGGGCTCTTTTTGTAGCAGGAACTCCTTTGCATATTAGGCGGCACACCCCTAATGTAGCCAATCCTCCAGGAGCTTACAGAGCTCTTCTTATGGGGGCTACTGTAAGCTCTTGGAGGATTCGCTACATTAGGGGTGTGTCGCCTAATATGCAAAGGAGTTCCTGCTACCAAAGAGCCCTGGACGCACCCCTAATGTAGCCAATCCTCCAAAAGTTTACAGAGCTCTTCTTACAGGGGCTACTGTAAGCTCTTGGAGGATTGGCTACATTAGGGGTGTGTCGCCTAATATGCAAAGGAGCTCCTGCTACGAAAAGAGCCCTGCTTTTAAGCATGGTGTGTTTAAAGGGGCTGCACAAGAGAGCCCAAAACAGCTGAGCTGGTGAGTAGTCTCCTCACCAGCTCAGCTTCAGGGTCTCTTGTGCAGCCCCATTTAAAAGCCCCCCCCCCAGTTTCTGTTTTTCTTCTCGGGTCTATTGAGCCTGAAAAAAATTCAGGATTTCTGAAAAATCCCAGATCTGAATATTTTACTGGCTTTGGGATCTGGAATTTTTTGGGATTCCCAATTTTTTGGGGGGATTCAATAGATCAGAACTGAAAATACTGAAAAACAAAAATTGCACCCCACTATTAGGCACCAAGTCTACCCTGGCTCTGTGCAGCTATTCCCTCTAAGGTCCTAGAGGGAAAATATAGAAAGATACCATATGAAGACAGGTGCTGCCCATGTTCCTTGGGAGAAGTGGAATCGATGCCCCATATGTTCTTCCACTGCCCCTTTCACCAAGTTTATAGGGATAAGCTTCTCTCCCCCTCTTAGATAGGCCAGCACTTGATGCAGATAGTGCTGATCTAGAGAGACTTCTGACAGAGGAAAATCAGCAAAACTCCCAAAAAATAGCTAAATTCTGCTTGCAGCTGGTAAAATTCCACAATAAAAACCCTCAATCACCTTTTGCGTGACTTATAATTAGTTTAGTTTTAGACATTTTTACAATTATTTTGATATAATGGACTGTTAAACTTTTCTATTTTTTAATATTTTAATGGTTTTAAGGTTATATGTCTAAATATATATTTCTGGAACTGAAAGCTAATTTACTTGTATTTAATGAGCATGTATTATTTTGATAAACGATCTTTGACCATAAGTAAACATCATTCATTCTGTTGTTGAAGGCTTTCATGGCCAGAGTTCATTAGTTGATGTAGATTTTCCAAGTTGTGTGGCCATGGTCTTGGCATTGTATGACCTGACATTTCACCAGTAGCCGTTACTGGCATCCTCAGAGGTATAACACAGAAAGATGGAGTACCTTGACACAGAGAGTACTCCATCTTTCTGTGTTATATCTCTGAGGATGCTAGTCACAGCTACTGGTGAAACGTCAGGTCCTACAATGCCAAGACCACAGCCACACAACCCGGAAAATCTACAGCAATATCATTCATTCACCAAGTCTGGGATCTACATACCTTTGGGACTGCCTCTCCTGGTATACTCTCAGAAGAGCATTCAATGAACAAAAATTTCAGTATTACTAACATCCCCCCAGTAGGATCGAAAGAAGGTGTTTCCACAGGTATTTCCATGGATGGATTTCTGTTTGCAGATTGCGACTTTCTTACCTCCCTACCTTCTGCTGCAGTTCAAAATGCATTTTGAAATGCTGCTCCCAGGCACTTCCTTCTTCCTGCAGAAGGTATGCAAGGCTAAGGGTTGAATCCAGAGGTTGCTTTTGAGAGCCAGTTTGGCATAGTGGTTAGGAGCATGGACTCTAATCTGGGAGAGCCAGGTTTGATTCCCCACTCCTCCACATGCAGCTGCTGGTGTGACCTTGAGTCAGTCATCAAGTTCTTTCAGAGCTGTTCTCTCAAGGGCAGTTCTGGAAAGAGCTCTCTCAGCCCCACCTACCTCACAGGGTGTCTGTTGTGGGGAGGGGAAGGGAAAGGGATTATTAGCCACTCTGAGACTCCTTCGGGTAGTGCAGGGTGGTGTATAAATCCAATCTCCTCTTGTACTACTATCAGGAAGGGCTTTTTTTGGGGGGGGGGGAGAGTTGCCGTAACTCTCAAGAGGGAAATGAAGTTTTCAATCTATATACTGAAAATTCATGAACTTTTAAACATTTTTAAAATAATTTTGTCAAAGAGGTTCTGGAACGCCATCCCGGCATGTTCCCCCAGAAAAAAAGCCCTGCTTTCGGGAAAGCAGAATTGTCCTGCCTTCTCCCTTTCTCTGCAGCCCAGTGAGTTCCCCCAAGTGCTGCTCCAGAAGGACAGACCCTTACAGACAACTTGGTGGAAATTAGAGGGTCTGCAGTGAAAGGAGGAAACTGGCAAATCTGGAGTGAAACAAGAGTACAATAATAGTGTTTCATGCAGGAATTGCACTTTGTGAAGATGCCATGAACTGATAAACTTTGCAGATACTTTAGTCACAAAAATGTAATTGTCTTTTGTGTGTATTTGCATTCGCATATAAGTAGGGATGCAAAGTGACGCTTTTAAAAGCATTTTATGAAGAAGCCAAACATCTCTGAGTAGTCTAAACTGGGAGTAAATGGAGGCCTTGTTTATCATATAATGTCTGGAAGCATATTGTGAGGACTTGTCTCTGAGGTGTAAGTCTAGGACACAGAGAATAATTTTAGATCAACACTGCAATTTTTAAAGGATTGGTAATAGGGATGGGAATGAACCACATTTTCGCGGTGCAGTTTGTGGTTGACACACGAACTTCACCATGAACCTAAACAAATAAACAAATAGATATGTTGGTTCACAAACTGTACTGGTTTGTATAGGTTCATGAGCCACTTAAAGTCTAAACCCCTGCTTTCCGCTCCCTGCAAAAGCAGGGGGGAGCAGAAAGCAGGAGTTTAAATGGCTAGGAGGCATTTAAATCAAACATCCAAGTGGCGCCACTCAGCTGCTATGTTTAAATGGGCCCCAGTCATTTAAACCTTCCAGTTCTGTTCCTCCCCACTTTGAAGGGGGCATTTCCACCCCCTTCCAGGGAGCATTTCACTCCCTCCTCTCTGGTACTCTCTAGGAGGCACTTCACCCCCTCCTTTCTGGTAGTTGGGGAGGCACTTCCCTGACTTCCCTGCACCCCTAGTGGCCACAGCCAGAACTGCATTAAAGACTTTTGAATGGATGCAGCCCTCCAGCTGACTTGAGGCCCAAAATTTTGTCCCCCCAATCCCCCCTGCTGGCAGCCCTGCCTGAAACGATTTACATGAATTGTTGTTATAATATTTCATTGATATCTTCAGGTATTATACTTTCAAATGGTCACATCTGGAAACAACAGAGGAAGTTCGGGCTAGTTACCATGCGAAAGCTGGGACTGGGAAAGAAAGGCATGGAATACCAAGTACATGAGGAGGCCCATCACCTTGTTCAGACCTTTGCGGATGCAAAACGTATGTATTACTAGGAGATTGCTCCATAATTTGTTCCTGGCTGCAGAACTCTGTCTGTGGGTTCTCTTTTCTACTTTAACTCATGAATTCCTCTTGCAGAAGCACTCAGTTCCACGTCTTTTGGCAAACCTATCCTGCTAGACTGCTTTATCTTATGGGGAACTTCAATGGACAGATCCTCTATAGCCAGAATTAAAATATTAAGGAAATCCTATCATTTCTCACCTGATCACGGAAGTCTTGTTAATACAGAATAATTCTAAATCAGTATCATCATCTAATTCACTTCTCCTGAAAGGTGATTAGTCCAGAGACCCAGAAGCAACTTCCTGCTCCCTTGAATCTCTTTGAAAAGAAGCTGATTGGGAAATGTCAGTAATTGCTGATCATGTGGACTGGCTTTTATCAATCGCTCTGGTAAAAGGTGGTAAATGGGGGCACACAGGGCTTTTTTTGTAGAAAAATTCCAGCAGGAACTCATTAGCATCATAGGCCACACCCAACAGCAGAAACTCATTAGCATATTAGGCCACACCCCTAGTGGCACAGCTCCCTCCCAGGATCAGCTTCCCCAGGTGCTCTGCGGCTTGCAGGGTGCATGGGGAACCCGAGGGGGGGAAGCTATAGGCGTGTCCAGTTCGGAAGCCAGCTGGAACTCCGATCCTGTGTGTTCCTGCCCAAAAATAGCCCTGGGGCCACAAAATTGTGGGGATTTGGCTACACTGGTGCTCATGAGGCCAGGCAAGTCACACAGCTCCTTTTCACCTAATGCTTGGGTCGCATCTGCATGGCCCAGAGTGAATCTTCACATTTAGAGAAGGAACTCTAAAGAAAGAAGGGAAGAGATTGGATTTATACCTCACCCTTCACTACCCATGGGAGTCTCAGAGTGGCTTACACTCTCCTTTCCCTTCCCCTCTGTACCACAGACACCCTGTGAGGTAGGTAAAGCTGAGAGAGCTCTTTCAAGGACAGTCCTTGAGAGAACAACTCTAAAAGGACTTGTGACTGACCCAAGGTCACACCAGCAGCTGCATGTGGAGGAAAAAGAAGAAGAGTGGGGAATCAAGCCTGGTTCTCCCAGATTAGAGTGGAGGAGTGGGGAATCAAACCTGATTCTCCTGGATTAGAGTCTGCGCTCTTACCCACTACACCAAACTGGGTCTCAAGCCTGCAAGACACTTCTGCACATGAGCACCTAGTAGTTTTCTCAAAAGTAAGGTTCTTACTTGGGAAAAGTTTGGACTTCTGGGAAGGAATGACTAATGGCAGTAGCAATCCCCATTCAGAGGAGGTCTCCATGGAATATTTAAGAGTTATCCTCACAATATTTCTGGGATTTACTAGAGAGAGAGAGAAGAGAGAAGAGGGGGGGGGGGGGGGGTTTGGATTTATACCCCACCCTTCACTGCCCAAAGGCATCTCAGAGCGGCTTACAAACTCCTTTCCTTTCCCCTCCCCACAACAGACACCTTGTGAGGTAGGTGGGGCTGAGAGAACTTCTGACAGAAACTGTCCTTGAGAGAACAGCTGTGCCAGAGCTTGTGACAGACCCAAGGTCACATCAGCAGGTGCAAGTGGAGGAGTGGGGAATCAAACCCGGTCCTCCCAGATAAGAGTCCACGCACTTAACCACTACACCAAACTGGCTCTCCTAGGGATTATGGGGTGGCCAAGTGCATACTCCTGTGACAGTCCAAGCCATATCCAGCCTGCATGATGCTCTTACCCACCAATCTCCACTCAAGTAGTGAAGCAGCCAATCAGGAGTGTAGGGGGAATAGGGTTAGTGGAAGCAGAGAGTTAAACTGCCAGACAGGGCTAATAGGAAAGAGAAACAGACAGAGAAATAGAAAGGACAGGACTCTGTGCATCCTTCCTTCTTCTCAGGGAATCTTCCTTCCTTCTGGCAGGCAACTTCTCTCACTCTCTCTCTTCTCACCTTGCCTCTATGCTCCCTGCATCTCCAGCCATCCTAGTTGGTTAGACCAAATTAGAATCCTACGTCTTCTCTATCCCGTCTAGAAAAGAATTCCTTACAATAAAGAGTTCATATTAGTTTGCTAAGGGTTTTTCTGCATGCTCATTTTCCTTGCTTATAAATTCTGTTTATCTATCCCCCCCGCCCCCGTTCCACAGATATTTTGCTCCTTCTAGTGGTTGGTTTAATATTATGTCATTTTTTTGTCTGGCATATCTCCCTGCAGATTTTAAACCACAGGTTTTTATGCCGGAAATAAACTGATGTAAGATCAAATAGACCACTGGAGGGAGCCAAATGCTTGCAGAACAGGAACCTCCTCCCCTGGGAAAAAAATAACAGGAATTTGAGCACTCTCCTATTCTAATATTCTATCAGACTGATCACAAAATTACCCATGCCGAGGAAGGTATTAAAAAGCCTTTCTTGTGGAAAGGGGAAAAATCATAAACCCTCTCTAAAGCATTAGTGAGATGCTTTGGCTGAAAGCTAGGTTTGAAGGCACCAGTTACTGATGTGTTAAATTAAATACAGTTATCTTCTCAACTTGTCTTGTACAGTTCTGAGCCTAGTATTGGAGAACCACTAAAGGTTTTATCCTCTCTCAGTAAATCAAAAGAAAATAACTTCTTCAGAAATAAGTGGTGTGTCCACCTATGTTTAAACCCACTTTAAGGACAATATATAGATTCAAGGAACTCTCTGGTGTGCTGATTGTTTTTTAAAAAAGAACAAGCTACTCTCTTAATAGACGACTGCTTTTCAACCAACACAGTGCCTCAACAAAGCAACAAGGGGCAGAGAAATTATCCTGGAGTTTCAACTTGTGCTCTTAGTATTAACCAGAAAGGCAGAATTAATATTATTTTATTTTTCAGGACAGCCGCTTGACCCTGCAATACCCATCACTAATTCGGTCACCAACGTGATCTGTGCTCTGACCTTTGGTCAGCGGTACTCTCTTGGAGATGAAGAATTCATCAAGTTGAGAGATGCCTTAAATACTTTTATAAATGGTACAGCAACCATATCCCATCTTGTAAGTTGCCTTTCCCCCCCTCCTATTGCATCACACGTCTCATCTCCCAAAGCCCTCCCAAACATTCACCCATCCAATATACTCCTTGACATTAAAATTTAAGTAAATCTCTATTTCTTCATTTGAACATTAATTTATGCCCCTTTCTGAAAATAGCCATTCCTTGGAGGCATGTAGAGAAGAGTATTGGTGTATATGTGTGGAATATATTTGCTGATTAGATACCAGAATATTTCACCTGATATTGCCAACTCTGGGTTGGGAAATATTGGGTGAATTTGGGGGTGGAGCCTGGAGAGGGAGGGGCCTCAGCAGGGTCCGATGCCATATTTCCACCCTCCCAAGCAGCCATTTTCCCTAGGAGAACTGATCTTGGTCATCTGGAGATCAGCTGTAAAAGTGGGAGATCTCCAGGTCCCTCTTGGGGGCGGCAACCCCAGGCTTTATCAGTGTTTCCTCCAATCGAGTTCTCCCGAGATACAAGAAGTTTTGAAACACATTATTTATTTATAATTTTTTTTGTTTACATAATCTATGCCCATGCCCGCAATGTATCTTATCTGCATTTTGATGTCATCTCACTCCAAATGTCTGGACGATCTCTCCCAGGAGTTTCACGAAGATACTGAAAAGATAGGGAACAAAGCAGGGCTTTGTAGAACACCGCAACACACGTGTCGAGGATCAGAGATATGCCAATCCCCAGCTGCTATGCATGTCCTACTGGGTACATCCAGGGCAGGGGTGTGTTCCCCGTGGCCTGCCATTGGCCAGAACGACCATCAGCACCAGCAAGCCATGGCTGGAAGAGCAGGTGGCTGAAGAGGGGGCTGGTGACATCTCCTCCCCCAAGAACCTCTCCTGCCGCTGCTGATAATTATGACCAGAAAAAAGTGCGGCAGCTTCCATTAGCCAGAAAAGGAGACTCACCCTCAGAGGCTGAAACTGGTTGAGGGAGAGTGATGTCAGGTGGTGGGATCTATTCTTTTTTCATGATGGGAAGAGAGAAGCTGTTTGGAGGAGGTGATATACTGAGCAGACAAATAACAGGAGAAGACACACTAGTGTGTATGTTTAAACAGTCCATTCCCCACAATTCATCCTCCAAAGCATCCCAAAGATGCTTTTCAGGAAAACAAAAAATTGAGACGTCGTGAAGTGGGAACCAGAGGACTTTGATTTATGGATTCTGTTGCAGAGCTTCCTTGTGGTCGTTACAGGACTGTTCCTTTTCTTTCTTGCCTGTAGCTGTATGACCTATTCCCAGGGATCATGAAACATATCCCAGGACCTCACAAGAGGGCCATTGCTGCCCGCGATTTTATAGCTGACTTTGCGAAGAAGGAGATACAAAAACATAGGGTGTATCAGGCGCTGCACGAGCCACATGATTTCATCGATTACTATCTACTTCAGATGGAGAAAGTGAGTATTGGGGTATTTCCTCTCTCCCAGCCTAACCAACTTCACACAACTGCTCTGAGGAAAAATGGGTGGGAACCATGTACACTGTCCTGGGTTGCTAAAATGTGATACTATCTTTTGGTATTTTTTAATATGGTTTAAGATGTTGTTTTTGAACTTTTGAACTATGGTGCTGGAGAAGACTCTTGAGAGACCCTTGGACTGCAAGGAGATCAAATAATTCAATCCTAAAAGAAATCAACCCTGACTGTTCCCTGGAAGGCCAGATCCTGAAGTTGAAGCTCAAATACTTTGGCCACCAAATGAGAAGGGAGCACTCACTGGAGAAGACCCTGATGCTGGGAAAGACTGAAGGTCAAAGAAGAAGGGGACGGCAAAGGATGAGATGGTTAGACAGTGTCATCGATACAATGAACATGAAATTGAGCAAACTTCAGCGGACAGCGGAAGACAGGAGGGCCTGGCGTGATCTGGTCCATGGGGTCGCGAAGAGTCAGACTCGACTGTGCGACTGAACAACAGCAAAGATGTTGTTGGAACTCATACTCCTGAAGTATATTGAATGCATAGGGCTGAGTGTGAAGGACTATTGAGGTTAACTGGTGTGGTTACTCCAGTCACCATTAGTTAGCAGAGTGCTTAAATAAAGCTACAAACGCAGGAGCGTCATTTTATCAGGTTACTCAGTTTACAAAGCTACACAGAGCCACACTGCAAGTTTAGAAGAGAAATACTTCCCTCTTTATTTGAGAAGTACGCTTTGGATAGGAAAGAGCAGGGACTGATAGATTACTAACTTACTAGCTAAAGGATGGAGGCAGATGGTGAGAAAACTCCTATTGACTTTAATGGAGTGCTGGATATTCAGAAATTCTGAATCAGAAGTGTCCGATTTGGTGTAGTGGTTAAGTGCACGGACTCTATTCTGGGAGAACCGGGTTTGATTCCCCACTCCTTCTCCACTTGCAGCTGCTGGATGACCTTGGGCAAGCTCATAATTCTGGTAAGAACTGTTCTTGAAAAAAGAGCAGTTTCTGTCAAGAGCTCTCTCAGCCCCACCTACCTCACAGGGTGTCTGTTGTGGGGAGGGGAAGGGAAAGGAGTTTGTCAGCCGCTCTGAAGGGTGGGGTATAAATCCAATCTCTTCTTCTTCTTCTACCTCACAGGGTGTCTGTTGTGGGGAGGGGAAGGGAAAGGAGTTTGTGAGCCACTCTGAGACACCTTTGGGTAGTGAAGGGCGGGGTATAAATCCAATCTCTTCTCTTCTTCTTCCGATGCATGCTCGGGGTTATATACTGAGTATATTAGAAGTGCAGTTCACCGGTAGGCAAGAGGGGGCGATAAGTACTCACTCTGTGTAAAGGTTATAGGGCGCTTTCACACATATTAGATAATGCTCTTTCAGTCCATGTCCACGTCCAATGCACTTTGCAGCTGGATTCTACTCTGTGAAATGGCAAAATCCACTTTCAAACATTTGCCGAAGTGGACTGAAACAGCATTATTCGGCACGTGTGAAAGCGCCTTATGTTCCAAGTGGCTGAATAAAGAAGTTTCTGTTATTTTAGTGAGTCCTTGTGGCACACGCTTCTTTGTGATAGATACATAATTCTCGGTAGCCGCCTCTACAATGTTGGGCCCTCTCTGGTCCTCCTCATCCCCTGACCTTGGCTTCTCAGGCTCTTCCCCTGAGGACTCCGAGATGGATTCCCAGAGCTAGTACGAGGGCATCATGCTAGGCACTATGACAATGCATGCAACCGGGAGCTGATGTGGTGGAGCAATAGCAAGTTGGGAGTGTGGGGGGGGTGAGCATTAGTGGGCCCTGTCAGATGGCCACGAGCTCTGGCAGTTGCTGGACCTCCTGATGGCACCTGGTATTTTTGGCCACTGTGACAGAGTGTTGGACTAGATGGGCCATTGGCCTGATCCAACATTGGCTTCTCTTATGTTCTTATAGGAACTCTCAGTCTAGGGCAGGGATGCTCTGTATTCTTGGTGCTTGTGGGGTCAACAGTGGGAGGGCTTCTAGTGTCCTGGCCCCACTGCTGGACCTCCTGATGGCACCTGGTATTTTTGGCCACTGTGTGACAGAGTGTTGGACTAGATGGGCCACTGGCCTGATTCAACATTGGCTTCTCTTATGTTCTTATGTGTACATGTGGAACCTGGCCTCGGTAGGTGGGGCTGAGAGAGTTCTGAGAGAAGTGTGACTGGCCCCAGGTCACCCAGCAAGCTTCCATGGCAGAGTGGGAAATCCAACCTGGTTCTCCAGATTAGAATCCACAGCTCTTAGCCACTGTATCACACTGGCTCTCTACCGTTCAGATTTTACTGTTCAGTCACCGTTGACTGAACAGTGCTTTGACAAGAACAGCAGAAGGCTTTAAATTGGACAGTAAACCCCTGTTTTTACTTTTCCTGCTGACGATAACAGAGCAAGAGGGACCCCACTTCTACCTACAATGAAGAGAACCTGGTACAGTGCATTGCAGACCTGTTTGCTGCAGGCACAGAAACAACGACCACCACAATTAACTGGGCATTCCTCCTCATGGCAAATTATCCAGATATACAAGGTAAGAAACTGTTACGTGGTGGTGCTAACCTCCAAGTGACACCTAGAGATCTTCTGTTATTACAATTTATCACCAGAAGACCAAGATCAGTTCCCCCTGGGGAAAATGGCTGCTTTGGAGGGTGGACTCTACAGCATTATACCCTGCTGAGACCGCTCCCCTCCCCAAACCCCACCCTCCCCAGACTCCATCCCCCCAAATCTCCAGGTATTTCCCAAGAGAAAAAGTTAACTAATGGATCACAGTTACCTGACGTTAGATCAAGATGGGTAGCCACATCAGTCTGTCTGTAGCAATAGAAAAGAGCAAGAGCCCAATAGCACTTTATAGACTAACAAAATTTGTGACTGGGTAGAAGCTTTTGTGAGTCACTGCTGAAGAAGTGAGTCAGTTCTGAAGAAGTTAGCAGTAACTCGCAAAAGCTCAGTTTGGTGTAGTGGTTAAGTGCGCGGACTCTTATCTGGGAGAACCGGGTTTGATTCCCCACTCCTCCACTTGCACCTGCTGATGTGACCTTGGGTCAGTCACAAGCTCTGGCACAGCTGTTCTCTCAAGGACAGTTTCTGTCAGAGGTTCTCTCAGCCCCACCTACCTCACAGGGTGTCTGTTGTGGGGAGGGGAAGGGAAAGGAGTTTGTAAGCCACTCTGAGACTCCCTTTGGGTAGTGAAGGGCGGGGTAGAAATCCAATCTCCTCTCCTCCACCTCCTCATACCCTACCGCAAATCTTGTTAGCCTTTAAGTTGCTACTGAACTCTTGCTCTATTCTACAATTATTTGAAGCTTTCATACCTAGATAACAGATACACATACCACAAATGTAATCATACCACCATGAGAAAGTCCAGGGATACCACATATCCCAGCCCTGGTCATACTTCGTAGGTCACATTCAACTAGTGATGCATACTTTAAAGTGAACAAGCTTTTTAACTGAAACTTGAGAAAGACTAGAAGAAACTCTATAAAATTCAAGTTGCTTGATCATTACCAAATAAGAGAAAATGCAGTTTCTGTACACATTTCCCCTGTTTTACGGCACTCACATGGCATTGTCAGCTTTGGTATAATGAAAACCCATCCGTGATTTATATGGATAACTGGGCATAGGATTGCCAACAACCTGGTAGGAAAGAGGAGATTTTTTTTGGTTCAAGTCAGACCTCAGTAGCAGATGAAAATTCTTTTCCACTCAATATCTCTATATCTTGTGAAGCATTTATGGATAAAAACATCTCAGAGCATGTGCAGAGCAAAAGTTTTACTGTCAAGCAGCTAAGAGGGCCTACATGTGGAATCCCTTTTCAGTGCCAGGGCTCAATTCAGAATAGCTGAAAGGCCTCTGACCATTTGCAGAGTGCTTCATTCATGCAGGAAAAGCCCTCTACAGATGTTCAGAGGCATTTCATTTGTTTTCAGCTGCAACCTGGCACTGATTTCAGATCTAGGCCTTGCTCTTAGCTGTTGGAAAGTAAAACTTTTACTCTGCACTTGTCTTTACTACTGCTAGGGATGCACATGAACAGCCTGAAAAACTTTAGTTTGTGTAGAATTTTTACTGGTTCATGGTTCATGAAATAATGTTCACAAAGTGAAAACCGCCACAAACTTCCATGAATTTTGGTGCAGTTTGTGGTAGTTCAAGAAGAGCAGAAAGACCCCTGCTTTTTGCTCTTCACGAAAAACAGGTGGTTCAGCTGTTTGGAAACCCCTGCTTTCTGCTCCCTGCGGCTTTTCACGAGGAACAGAAAGCAGGGTTTAAATGGCTCAGAACCATTTAAACCAAACACCTGAGCAGTGGTTCCACCACTCAGCTCTTTGGAAACCTCTGCTTTCTGCTCCCCATGAAAAGCAGAAATCAGAGGTTTAAACTTTCAATGGCTCACGAACTGATACAAACTGGTTCAGTTCACGAATCCCTTCCAGTTCACATGGGTTCGTGGTTGGGTTCATAGTTCAGCCACCACAAACCAAAAACAAAACTGCAAAAATGTGATTTGTGCCCATCCCTAATTATTGCTTCACAAGATGCACAGCACAAATCTAGGTGCTGAATGGAAAAGAACTTCCAGCTTCTTTTGAGGCCTCACTCAAACTAAATCATCTCTTGCCCCCCAAGCCGAAATAATGAGGCAGACACAGATGTTGGGTTTAACTATAGGGCCAGTTTATTAATTGACAATCTTAACTGGAACCAAAGGCAAGGGCAACACAGCATTGCGGTATGGTCAAGGCCAGAAGTCGAGGACCCCTCCCTTACCTCTTCAATAGGGCGAGCCACCCTGCCCCAGATGCGAGCCCACTGCAGGGGCTCCCACCTGGCTGGGTAGCCATTGCAGGACAACCCTGTAGCCCCAGCCCCCAAGCCGCAAGATTCAAAGAGAGGACCTAAACAGGGCAGTCCCGAAGGCAGTCGTTTTCCCCGCCCCATGCTGCAAGGCACAAAGACTGTACTCACAGGACCCCTTCAACCCCAAATGAGGGGTGTCAGCTGGTGCTCACCAGACCGCAATCTGTATACCGCATAGCAACCCGCCATCACCGAGGCCAAGCCTTTGCTTCGACCTCCACGTCCCAACAGGAGGCCAAAGGCCCCCCCTAAGCCCTTGCCGTACGTCATCCAGAAAGATGTCAATACCATACTCCGAAAGGAGCATACCGTCTTGTCGGTCTAGCTCAACCTGCCTGCAGAGTGCTCAGGTGCAGGAAAAATACCCCCAATCATCGTAAAAACTTGCTGCAGCCTTCTACTCTTTCCCAAGCAAGCCTTTCTGGTGGCAAGCGGCTCCCAGCCCTCTGCCAGCCTGGCGAGGTATCATAGCCACCCAGAGCAGCAAAGCCAGGCCACTGCCTGCAATAACGAAATCAGCCCGGGCCGAAAGGATTCACCTTTGCCCCTGATCAGGCTGATCTCAGTGGCTCTGCAAGGAGCACAAACCTGAGGGAGGGGACGACCCCCCCCCGGCATAACTGCAGCAGGCCCGGCCACGCAGGCCCTGGTACCCCTGCCAGTCCAGGAGACCACTGTTAAAGCCCCGTTAAGAGCCTAGAGGCTTCCTCTTGGCACGATGCCACCCAGGTGAGCTGGCCCTCCGCTAAAACGTTCTTCCACTCTTGCAGCAAGCAGCCTGTAACAAAAGCAAAGGCGAGGAAACAAGGCACCTCCCCCACAGACCCCGGCATCCCCTCAGCGTCCCACCTGAGCACAAGTAGGATCTATAGCCAAGGAAGCTCCCCAGCCGCCGGCATCCTGTGCAGGGTACCCAAGCTGCTGCTGGGAGCAGCTCAACACGGGAGGTGGGCATGAGCCGCCCGTCACCAACCCCAGTGTCATCAAGCCCAGGCATTTCATCAGGATTGCCGTCCTAGTGCTGAAATGCAACCAGCCCAAACTCAGACCACCATGTAGGTGGCCAAGGCTGCTCCATGGCACAACTGGATCTTTATTGTTATTGTTATTGTTATTGTTGTTGCTGTTGTTGTTGTTGTTGTTGTTGTTGTTGTTGTTGTTATATCCAATCTTTCAGCAGTTTCTTGTATTGAGATTGCATGCGCCGATAAATGCCACACAGTCTCCCAGTGCAATCACCTCCCCAGTGCAACCACCTCCCCCATCAGCCTGATGGGATGAGCTGAGTTTTTAAGTTATTAACTGCCATCAGAAAAGCATCTGAATGGCACAGGTAGGGCCCTCCAAGGCCCACTACACCCCTGGATTGTCCCCCTGTAGGACTCCATTCCTCTAGCTGGGATATATACCCTGAGCCCTAGCCCGGGAAGATCGTTGTCACTGATTGCCCAAGTCAAGGGTAACCAAATCGTGCCCAAGACCATCCAAATCTAGAAGGCTCCGCAAGGTGCTGAAGTCTAGCTACCTCCACACTTAACAATGGCCAAGACCTGGCTCCCCTATTTATGCAAATTTAGCAGGGTAGCAATGGCAACCCTGCCCACTGTTCTACCACCCGCCAGCGGGTGGGACCACTACCTGTCCACCCTCTGTTCCACATCTTCAGCAGTTGGGCTACAACCCCATCCTGCCATTCACCTTTAAAGGATGGGATGATTACCCCCCCAGCAGTCCACTGGGGTTACTGACCACCAAAAGGGGTGCCCTTCATGCAGCCCGCTTCCAAGCAAGCAGCTTCCTGCAAACACAGAAGCTGGTATACTCACAGGAAAAAGGGGGCAGGGACTGTAGAGATGAAAATGAGAAGTGGATCCCCCCAGGATGTCTGGCCAACAACATCTCTCATACTCCTGGCAAGGATCTGCCAGGGACCCTTGCTTTATGTAATAAATCCGGGCCTGAGGTTGACCAGGTCCAGCAAGGGGTGAACTGCCCCTTGTCCACAAGTCCGCAGCCTAGAACACGTCATTAAGGAACATTTTGCCTTTGCCTCACAAGGAATTAGCAAAAAAGCCGAGGCAGCAAGGGCTGGGTATAACGGATAGCCATCAGTTTAGCTGGAGACAGTTGGCCAATGTGAGCCAGTTCAGAGTTCCCAAGCCTCCATCTCACAGACTCAGCTGCAGCCCAGGAAGGATGGCTCAGGCAAACCAACCGATGCAGCAGCCATATCACCTGCCCACAGCTGCAATGCCAACAGCCCACAAAGCAGAAGCCCAGCCCACCCAACTCCACAGCTCAGATGGAATGCTGGCTGGAGATGTTTCCCTTATCCCCTACTAGATAGTTACAGTCAGATCATGAGCTGCAACGTACAGAAAATAGGAAATGTTGCAACTGAATGAGGGGTTGGGAGTGTCAATAATACCACCCGTCCTAAAAAGGACAGAATCCAAGTAAGAGGAGAGGAGATGTGTAGTCCACTAGCAAGACCACAAAGCCTGGGGGTGTGCCCAGAATGTCGGCTATGTGCAAGCCCATCTAAGCCCACTGGCGTGCAGGATGAAATGATTATACCCAAAGCGTCTCAAAGGTATGCTACAGTGTGGCAGCTAGGTTCATAATGGATTAATGGCTACCCACTGTAGACTAATAAACAGCTCAATATTCCCCTGATACCTGACAGGGGAGAAAAACCTTTCCTTAATGTGTGGTGGTATAAAGTGCTTACCATTCACCAATGGGTACCTGGTTGGGTCTGGCACAAGTGAGGAAGGCTGCCCTCCTAGACAAACCATGTTGCGAAAAGAGTTGTAAAAGGACGTAAGATAAAAAACATACAACATATTACAGACCTGCAAGGTACAGTGAACAGTGGCCATCAGCCTGCCCACCTGTTCGCTTGACAGACAAAAGACCGTAGCTGGGCAGGCAAAATGGCCGGGCAAAGGCCAAGATCTGCCCAGCCTGCTCCTTCTGTATTAAACAGAAGAAAAAGAGGGTGTGTGTGTGTGTGCTAGGAATATCAGACCATGCTGCAGGCCCGGCACACGTCCAAAGCAGCTCCAGCCCAACTGTGCACTCCCAGCCTTCCATCAAAATCCACGCTTGCGAGGTCCAGAGGCTACTATGAGGCCCGCCTCTTGTGATCTATAAGGAGAAATACAAGATGGAAAAACAGCTGATTAAATGCATACTATCTCAAACAGCTCAGTCGAACTGATTGAGAGGAAAGCAAGGGTACATCAAGAATGAATTAAATATAGCAATCAATAATCAAAGCAGGTTTCGGGAATTCATACCTACCGGAAAGCAACAATTAGACCAAACAGGCAGAGGCAGGCCCTGCTATTCATAAACAACACAAGTACACATTATACGATGGCTACCCCCATCAAAGCAATGAAAGACCCGGAGGGAGAAACATCACTCTTCTCTTTGCAGCCCGAAGCCCCTGGTACAGGCCATTGGAGAAGTCCGGGAGATAAGCAGACACTTCAATATGTGTACACCAAACAGTGCCAGGACTGGGGAAGTGAAAAAACCCAATCCCGGCTGGGAAGGAGAAAAGCAGGTGGTGTAACTGCATAGATGCAATCACCTGTCACCTGAACAGCGCTCAAACTCCTAGAAATGCGGAACTTCAACAACCTGGGGAGCCCCAAGGGGGCCTCAATCAATGCAAACACATTTGCACAGACAGAAGATGAAACTCTTAATGACTAGTAGCACATACGACCACTAGAATATAGCAACTACCCAGTATCAGACGCCAATGCACTATGGAAGGGAAAAAGGTCGGCCAGCTCCCTCATAAGGAATCTTGGCAAACCTGAGCCAGTAGACAAAATGGCTGCTGTGGGCCAAACAAAATGGCCCCTGCAGGCCCAAAAATTGGCTGCACAGCAAGCCACAAAAAAGGGGGGAAGCCCCCAAACCAGCGCTAAAAATTGGCTGACAGAACAAGGGCAACTGAAAAAGCATTATTCAGTTATTTACTTATTCAGTTATTTAGTCACTGCTGGACCTCGGATGGCACCTGGTATATTTGGCCGCGTGACAGAGTGTTGGACTAGATGGGCCATTGGCCTGATTCAACATTGGCCTTATGTTCTTATGTTCTTATTATCGGGATGTGTGAGCAAGGATGAACTTGGGTAAGTCATGCCATTCTGGGCAAGACAGACAAAACAATGTGGCCAGCAGTGTCCCATCAGCGCAAAATAAGCATGAGGTAGCACCCAGCCAGTCAACCACTGGCTCACACACTGCTGCAATGCCCATGAAAAATTCATAGAATCGTAGAACATTAGAGTTGGAAGGGACCTTGCGGGCCATCTAGTCCAACCCGCTGTGCAGCAGCCAAATAGCTCTCCCATCAGTCCAATGCCAGCTCCTAAATTAAGTAAGTCCATGTGTATGATGTGCCTTTCGCGAAAGTGAAGCTGCCTTATACTGAACCAGACCCTTGGTCCTTCACCTTCAGTATTGTCTACTCAGACTAGCAGTGGCTCTCCAGGGTCTCAGGCGGAGGTCTTTCACATCACCCACTGCCCGGTCCTTTTAACTAATGAATGCCAGGGAACGAACCTGGGACCTTCTATATGCCAAGCAGCCACAGCAAATGCTGCCCGTGCCTGCCGCTGCACAGCAACCCCGGACCTCTCAGCAGGCCTCACATCTAAGAACCAGTCAGAGCCACCCTGTCCAGCCTCCACAATCCAACTGTAGCAGGTCAGCTTGGCCATAAAGGGCGGGCCTGGACGCCCCATAGGCAAACTGCCTGATGGCCCAAGAAAATGGGGCGGGGGGAGTTTGTCTCCACCCCAACTGTCTGCTCATAATTCAGAGGTGGTTGGCCATTGCCTGCCTCTGCATGGCAACCTTGGGCTTCCCTGTTGGTCTCCCCTCCCAGTTGCCAACCTGGGCTGACCCTGCCTAGCCTCCAAAACTTGACGAGATGAGGTAGCCTGACCCATCCAGATCAAGCTAAAAAGGGGGGTGGGGGGCATGGAGGAGAAAAAAGGGAACACACGCCCAAACACCACCCTAACGCTAGCCCTAGGGGCGGTTACTAAAACCTCAGCCCCAAGCTCCCCAGCTCCCCAACAGCCACTGCCCTGGTGCCAGGGGTCCTTTGTTTCCACCACCACTCCGGTGGGGGGGGGCGCAACACCCACCACCCCCACGACACCAAGTTGCCTGTGCGCAGCTCCCAAAATGCTGCAGCATGCACGCCACGAGGCCCCGCCAGCCAAAGCCTCTCAGCACCCCAAAGCCAGCTGAAGCCTGGCTCACAGACGGCGCGCCGCCACTGGCCGAAGCTGCAATCTGAGGCCAGCCCGCCAGTGCGCTCCCATGCAGATTGCCTTGTGCCAGCCTCCGCCGGCTCCTCCACCAATCCTCCTGCTGCTGAGGTGACTTTGTGCCTCCGCCGGAGGCCACGCCCGACAACAGGAACTCTCGATTGTCGCCGGCCTGAAGAGGAGCATCCCCAAAGCACCCTGCACGCAGGCAAGCCCCGTACAAGCCGCACAACAGAGCTCCTCCTCAGTTGACGACTGCGCGGGACTGCTGAGGAGGATAGGCAGGGCCTGGCTTTAAGCCTGCTTGGCCCCGCCCCCTCCTGATGTCCGTATGTGGTGCTCGTGGCGCCAAAATCCCAGCCTGCTTCATTCTGGCTGGGAGGCAAAATCGCCTCCCCAGCCCAACGGCCATAACAGCCATGGACTGTTGAATCATGTTCTTAGCTACCACCTTATTTTCCACAGCAGTCCTTAAGTTTTCCCCTCAGAAAAATACACATTTTCATATTGTCCCTGAATATCAAGAAGGGGGATGAAATCATTCCAAATGTCAGTCAAAATAAAGTATCATCCGTGCACTGTATATTAAACCATCATCCCACAAAGGGTTCACCTCCCCTACTCCCCACCATTGCTGCCCCAAGCCAGTTAGCCCCCTCCCATGGCTGCTTTTAAGCTCTAAAAAAGGCACTGAGAGATCCCTTCATAGATCTGCTGTCTTATGCATAGTTTGACAGGAAGCAACATCAAGGAAAGGCCTCGGCCTCTGTGTCCTGTTGCTGGCCCTCCAGAGGAACTAGTTGGCCGCTGTGTGAGACAGGATGCTGGACTAGATGGACCACTGGTCTGATCCAGCAGGGCTCTTCTGATGTTCTTAATGCTCTCAGTCCTATGGCGAAGTGTGCTTAACTCAGTTATTTTTAATGCCCAGTAAAGGAGATTCTGTATGCCAGTGAGCACATGCTTGGAGGCTTTGCACTTTCCGTTCTCTTCTTCTGTAAATTGTTCATGGCAATGGAAATGCAGACATACAAGCACTATCCTCAGCAGTGGCACATCCTTCTAAGCCCATTGTCTTCAATGGTTTAAAAAGGGTGTAACTTCATTTAGGATGGCACTGCTAGGATCCTTCACTGATTTCCTGTGGCTCAGCTGACATTCATCATTCTGGAAAGGAACGATGTGGAATAATTTTATTTGCAATTAATGGGTTTTTCCTCATTCTTGTTTTCCTTGCTTATGAGTTTTTGTTGTTTTGGGTTGTGCCACCCCATTCTCCATGTGTTTTGCTCCCTCTAGTGGTCAATTTGATACTATACAGGTTTATGTTTGGCATAAAAACTTGCAGTTTAAATCTGCAGGAAGAGATGCTGGAGATAAACAGGTATAATATCGAATCAATCACTAGATGGAGCAAAAATTTGTGCACAACAGGGACAAAAAACCCTTAAGAAACAGGAACAGGAAAATGAGCATGTGGAAAAGTCCACTGTCTCTCAAAATTTGCCCAGTAGAGTGTCCCAAATAAAACTTTGGTTTTGTTTCCCTTAGAAAAAGTCCAGAAGGAGATAGACAATGTTTTTGGTTCCTCTGATTTGTATTCCTACCAAGATCGGAAGAAAGTGCCTTACACCAACGCTGTGATTCATGAGATCCAACGTTCCAAATATATCTTATTGTTTGGAGTCCCCAGACAATGTTCAAAGGATGCGAACCTGTTTGGTTTTTTCATTCCAAAGGTAACAGAAGAGTGTTATTTATTTACTTACTTATAATTTGCCTTTCTCTCTGAGACAGCATAGAACAACCAGTGAACAATGCAAAGGGACTAGAAGATCTTCATCATGGTCTCTGTGCAGTCCCACACATGGGTTGGGTGCTTGCGCATGACCTCAACCGGAGAAACCTCTAGAGCTTTGCCTCAGAAGAGTTTTGGTGGGCTCTCTTCTCACCCTGGGGAGGAGGCACGCACTGTGCATGCTCAGAGCGGGGGAGAGAGCTGCCTCCCACTCAGTTCTTCTTCAACCCCCTTCGTGTTCACACCTCATTGCTGTTGCTCCGTCATTGCCTCAGTTGAGTATTTCTTCTCTTTTTCTTCTCTTTCTTTCTCTTCGTCTCTTTTATCTTTATACTGTATGGGCAAAACAAAGTTTTTTAAAGTGTACTGTCATTGCCCAGCAAAGATCCCTTCTAAGGACGGGTACAATTTTTGTTTACTTTGTTTGGGCAAAGCCCATAGAGTCAATACCTGCCCACATTGCACTAGTTTTACTTGGCAGGCTAGATGTAACAGGGAGGCTAGACTTAGGGCTGTACTTTTAGAGGCAGCTTTACGCCCTACCATGTCTTCTGCGGCTTCTCATTCGTCCCTACCTAAAAATGCTTTAGGTAGCTTCCTCGAAGGCACTGAAACCAAAATCTAAGAGGCCTGAGGAAAAGACCTCTTCGAAATCGAAGGTTAAGCCATCGACGTCGACTTCGGTCATCGAGCCTGTCATCATTACTGGCCTGACAACTTCGATTCCTGCATTGGCATCTACTTCTCAAAAGTGTGCTTTACCACCTCCGATGCTTCGGCACACTTTGTCCTCAGCTTCTGGCCTGATTCCACTTGGCCAGTCAACGAGATCGCCTCCCACATTATCTTCTCACAGGGATTCCCGATCTCTTTCTTGACACTCCGATCACCCACTCCACAATTTGGAGGGGAGGGAGCATTTGGTGGATCGATGTTCTTGATCTCGGTCTCGATATGACTGCATGCGGCTCATTCGTTGACAGTCTCCGTCCTTGTTGGGCTCAGCTTCGGACGATCAATGTTGGTTTCCTGATGAAAGCAGGTGACCTCCGTACTGTGCCTACTATTACTCCAGGTCTCCGATGCCTCAGCGTCATCATTATGATCAGCTCCGGCACTCCAAATGTACCAACCATTGTCATGTGCCTGACTACCCCCGGCTCTCCCGATCAGTAGCTTCGGCTCGTTCTGTACCTCTTCACCAGCCTTCTAAGCTCTCAAGACCTAGGGATGCCCCGAAGAGTTCTCCCTTAGAACCTCAGTATCACCCCCCTGACCAGGCGGCAGCTGATCTTGTTCAGCCATTAAGGTCCTCCTCTCCCATGTCGATTTCTGACCGTTCTGATTCTGCAGATCTCGATCCCAATGTCCCCCAAGTCGATGATGAGCCTCGCCGCTTGGGTTCTATTTCACCCACTGAGGGTCCCAAAGCTTCTTTAGAGCTGGTTACTAGAATGGCCACTGCCCTTCAAGTTCAGGGTTCCACAGAGTCTCCCTCTGTGACTGACATGGTTCACAAGCTGATTCAGGCTGACCTTCTTCCTTCTACCGTCCTCCCTTTGCTGCAAGTTCACCTTTCAGTTCTTAAGGAATCATAGGAGCACCCAGCATGGATTCCCCCGGGCTCTAGATGGTACGATAGTCTTTACAAAATCCAACAGAATTCGGGGAAGTTTCTTATCTCCCATCCGCCGCCGAATTCAATGATCGTACATTCTTTGTTGAAGTAGAAGCAACCCGTATGAGTCTGCGCCACCTTATTATGAGGGTCGTAAACTTGACACTCTCGCAAAGAAGGTATATTCCTTTGCCTCCATGGGTCTCTGTATCGACACCTACCTGTCTTACCTCTCGGCATACGTCTTTAATATTGCTAATGCTTTCCGTCTCGTCTTGGACTTTGTCCCAGAGGAACATCATCCCTCCTTGTCGGGCTAGATACCAACCTCGAGACTGCATTTCTTTTGGTATCGAGGGCTTCTGACATTCTAGTGCTGGTGTCCCTGTTTCGGACCTCCCCTCAGCAATCCGCTCGATCTGTTATGAGGCTCTTTGGTCACTTTGCATCCACGGTATTTGTAGTGTGCCATGCCAGGTTGAGGATGCGGCCACTCCAACTTTGGCTCCTCCACGCCTTCGATCCTCTCTGCAGCCCTTGGCACAAAATCCTGTCGATCCTACCCCTGGTCGTCAACTCTCTCGAGTGGTGGTCTCACCCTCAGCACCTCCTCTCTGGCATGCCCTTTCGTCATCCTCCTCCACAGGTGTTGTTGACCACGGATGCTTCCCTCTGGGGTTGGGGAGCCCAATGTAGAATGCTTTCAGCACAGGGGGTCTGGATTCCTCGTGAGGCAACTCTTCACATCAATGTCCTACAGTTGCGTGCAGTTCATCTGGCCCTTCGTTCTTTCCTCCCGATCCTTCAGGATCATGTTGTACAGGTGGCTACCGACAACACCACCACTGTTTACTATATCAAGAAGCAGAGAGGTACTGCCTCTGTTCATCTCTGCAACTCAGCCATCGACCTATGGACTTGGCGCCTCCTTCATTCCATTACACTCTCTGTGATACATATTCCGGGAGTCCAAAACATCAATGCCGATCAGTTGAGCCGGTCCAGGTCATCGGACAATGAATAGTCCATTCCCCTTCGATATCTAAAGCCTCTTTTTCTAGAGTTTGGTCACCCTCTTGTCAATGGCTTTGCCAATCCCGACAACACTCAATGTTGTCTATTCTTCAGCAGGGGTCCCCTGTCTGCTCGGTCGCTCAGAGATGCCTTCCTTCACAAGTGGAGTGGGATCCTCTTTTATTTCTTCCCTCCATTCCCTCTCATCACCCAGGTCATTCAGAAGATCCTCATGGATACCATGTTGTGCATCTTAATCATTCCTTGGTGGCTGTGCCAAGTCTGGTTTCTGCACCTCTTCCTGCTCTCCCATCACATGTTCTGCTTTCTCCCTGTCATGGGCCCGAGGGAGGATCCTCCATCCCGATCCGGGGATTGTGTGTTTTTCAGCTGCCAGCTCCCTCCTCCAACTGGTTCAGCTCTTGTAATCACCCATGTGTGGGACTGCACAGAGACCATGAAGAAGATAAACAGGTTGCTTACCTGTAACTGATGATCTTCGAGTGGTCATCTGTGCAGTACCACAATCCCACCCGGCCTTCCTCACTGCTGGCATCTCCTGATCTCCTTCTTTTCAATTGATGGGACTTACTGGTGGTGGATGAAGGAACTGAGTGGGAGGCAGCTCTCTCCCCCGCTCTGGGCATGCGCAGTGTGTGCCTCCTCCCCGGGGTGGGAAGAGAGCCCGCCAAAACTCTTCTGAGGCAAAGCTCTAGAAGTTTCTCCAGTTGAGGTCGTGCACAGATGCCCAACCCACGTGTGCTACTGCACAGATGACCATTTGAAGATCATCAGTTATAGGTAAGCAACCTGTTTTTACAGAATTAGAGAACACTGAGAACAATAAACCATCTAAGGCAAGGTATACTATAAAGAATACAGATAGTAGATGACAATTTAGTAGTAAATGCAGTGAAAGCAGATGGTACCTAATTACTGGAGTGCCCTCTTGGGCTGCTACATTATGTTACAATAAGAATACAATTCCTGTAATAATACTAGTAACCACTAGAACAGGGATACTCAATGCCCACCAAGTGTTTTGGGCAAGTGGGCATGGCCAGGTAAGGCTTTTGCCCAGCAAGACTTCTGACTGGCAACATTTTTAATTGTTGCTTTGGCCACAGCTGCCCCCACTCTGTTACTTTTTCTTTTCATTGGTATTTTATGTTTGTGTGTATACGTGTATGCCTGGAAGTCATGGTTGACTTGGGGGCTTGGAGGCAAGGGATCTTCAGAGAGGTGGCTTCCTATTGCCTGCCTCTGTGTCACGGCCCTGGTATTCCTTGGAGGTCTCCCACCCAAGTACTTGCCAGGGTCGGCCCTGCTTAGCTTCCAAGATCTGATGAGATCGGGCTTGCCTAAGGTCAGTAACTAGAGGCTGCCATGAATTCCAGGTGCACACACACACACACAAAGCAAAACAAAAGAAGAGGGGATTGGATAAACATATGGAGCAGAAGTCCATCAGTGGCTATTAGCCACAAGATACAGATGGAGAACTCTGCGGCAGTGATGCTCTGTATTCTTGGAGCTTCAGGGGCAACAGTAGGAGGGTTTCTGGAATTCTAGCCCCACTGATGGACCTCCTGATGGCACCTGAGTTTTGGCCACTGTAAAAGCAGTAAATTAGCTTAGACTTAATGGGACAGTAAGGATTGCATGTATTTCAATTTCCCCACAAATACCCATTTCCCCCCCATGTGGCTTCAAAATTTCTGGAAATTTTACATCTCTAGTCCCCATCCAAATTGGCCTGTTATATGCCTGGGAACCAAGTTCCCAGCACAGAAAATGCAACACATGCCTGATCACCATGGGTCACCCAGAGTGGATATCAGGAGAATGTGAAAAAAATCTAATATACAGTGTTACACTTAAAGCAGCTAAGTTAGGTTGTATGTGCTCATTTGGTGCTTCCTTACACAACTGACTGGTTTAGCATAGGAAAAGGAGTACGACAAGGATGTATATTGTCACCTTGCTTATTTAATTTATATGCTGAATACATCATGTGAAATGCTGGCCTGGATTAATCACAAGCTGGAGTTAAGATTGCTGGGGAAAAGATCAAAAACCTCAGATATGCAGACAATACCATTCTGATGACAGAAAGTGAAGAGGACCTAAAGAGCCTCTTGCTCAGGGTCAAAGAGGAGAGCGCAAAAGTGGGCTTGAAGCTCAACATCAAACAAACTAAGATCATGGCATCCGGCCCCATCACTCCTTGGCAAATAGAAGGGGAAGTCGTAGAAGTAGTGGCAGACTTCACGTTCCTGGAATCCCAGATCACTACAGATGGTGACTGCAGCCATGAAATTAAAAGACGCCTGCTCCTTGGAAGGAAAGCAATGGCAAACCTAAACAGCATGATAAAAAGCAGAGACATCACCCTGCCAACAAAAGTCTGCATGGTCAAAGCAATGGTATTCCCCGTAGTAATGTATGGCTGCGAGAGTTGGACTATAAGGAAGGCTGAGCGCCGAAGAATAGATTCTTTTGAACTATGGTGCTGGAGAAGACTCTTGAGAGTCCCTTGGACTGCAAGGAGATCAAATCAGTCAGTCCTAAAAGAAATCAACCCTGACTGTTCCCTGGAAGGCCAGATCCTGAAGTTGAAGCTCAAATACTTTGGCCACCAAATGAGAAGGGAGAATTCACTGGAGAAGACCCTGATGCTGGGAAAGATTGAAGGTCAAAGAAGAAGGGGACGGCAAAGGATGTGATGGTTAGACAGTGTCATCGATGCAATGAACATGAAATTGAGCAAACTTCAGCAGACAGTGGAAGACAGAAGGGCCTGGCGTAATCTGGTCCATGGGGTCACAAAGAGTTGGACTCGACTGTGCAACTGAACAACAACAACAGCAACAAAATACTTCCCCCTCATACATATTCTGAAAAGCACACCTCTGTGCAAAAACATTTGTCAATTTCAATTTAAGTTAATAGAATCATAGAATGTCAGATTTGGAAGGGACCTTGCAGGTCATCTAGTCCAACCCCCTGCACTCTGCAGGAGCATAGCCAAAAGATAGCCCTACAACATACCCGAAAGATGGTCATCCAGCCTCCGCTTGAAAACATCCAGTGAAGGAGCATCCACCATCTCCCAAGGCAGGCTGTTCCACTGCTCAACCACTCTTACAGTTAGGAAGTTTCTCCTGATATTTAGCAAGTATCGACTCCCTTGTAATTTCCACCCATTAGATCTAGTCTTGCAATCCAGAGCAAGAGAGAATAGCTGTGCTCCATCTTCTACATGACAGCCCTCCAAATACTTGAAGACTGCCATCATGTCCCCTCTAAGCCTTCTCTTTCCCAGGTTAAACATACCCAACTCTTTCAGCCTTTCCTCATAAGACTTGGATTCCAACCCTCTCACCATCCTGATTGCCCTCTTCTGGACACGCTCAAGAGTTCCCAGGCTCTAAGCCGGACTCCTCTAAAGCAGGGTGCCCCAAACTTCTTATTTGGGCACATTTGCAATTCTGACACAGTGCAGTGAATGCAGCCACAAAAGTGTCTTCTGTGGGAGGGGCAGCCAGACATGAAATAGCTTCTGCAGCTTACCTCCAGTTACACAGTGAAGATCCTCGTTAGGGATGGACACGAACTTGGAAAATGTGGTTCGATTTGGTCCATGGTGTGCCCAGTTCGCAAACCATGAACTGTCAGAAATTTTTAGGGCTAAAAGCAAATAGTAGAATGGCTGCCTTAGTGTGCTAGAGATGTGAAACTTCTTGTAGCTGACTCTCCTCTACCTGCCCTCCAAGTTTGGTGAGGATTAGGTTTATGGGGTCTGAGTTATGGCCTCCCAAAGGAGGTGCCCCCATCCTCCACTGTTTCCAATGGAGGGGATAAAAGAGCAGAAAAGCAAGGGCAATAGAAGCCCAGCAGAACAGAATCAAAGTCCCAAGAATCTCTGCAGTAGAAACTAAAGGTGGGGGCATTTTTGCAAGCCCCGCAGAACCAGTGCAATGTACTAGTCCCCAGCAGAACCCAGTGCCATTGTGGCAATGGCAGAACAACAGGATTGATGTCTAGCACAGAATCACACTCCAAGCAAGGGGGAGGAGGTTGCAAGCTCAGCAGAACCAGTGCAATATACTACTGCCCAGTAGAACCCAGTGCCAGCAAAAGAAGAATGAATGTCAAACCAGAGAATCCCTGCAGTTACACTGTGCAGAATGCCCAGCACAACCCAGTTCCACTGGCATTGCAAGCTTAAAAGGACTTTTCTCAAAGTGCAGAGTCACAACAAATCCAAGCAAGGCAAGGGTTTTCACAAGTTCTGTGCAAGAAAATGAGAAGGGAGCACAGGAATGCAGCAAAGGGGGAAAAATACCTTTTGAAACTGACATGACTAGTTTGAAACTGACCAGAGTGTTTCCAAGGCTGGAGAATTCCACACTCCCCCATTGCTTTGAAGTTTGGTAAACATTTTGATTGAGTGAAGAGGAGGCAGTCTATCTGGAAATGTATCCATTCATGAACTGGCATGAACCTCCACAAACAGCTTGAAAGTTCTTGGAAAGTTTGTGCTGGCTAACCATCCACAAGCTTCACTTTGCAAACCAGGAACTGGCCAAAATTCATAACAAACTTTAGTTCATGAGCTGGTTCATACCCACCACTAATCCTCATGCTGTTTTGGCTGCTGCTGTCCAAGCAATATTTTTAAAAAATCTGGCCAGTCAACCAAATTTCCAGCAGCCAATCAGAAGCCTTGCTGGGCAAAAGATCCACCTGGCCCCTCCTACTGTCTTAAAACACTTGGCGGGAGTCAGAAAAGGGGTCAGTAGGCACCATGGTGCCCACAGGCATCACTTTGGGGAGGCTCTGCTCTAAAGTATTACACTGAGGGCTCACCCAGCTCATGGAAGATTAACTTAATTCAGGCTTTCAGTGGCAAAGAAAGTCATGGCCTATTTCATCTTAGATACATTTGGGGAGAACTCAGACAATGCAATCCTAAGCATGGACTCAAAAGTAAGTCCTATAGAGCTCAGTGGGGCTTACTCCCAAGGAAGGGACTGCAGCCTCAACCTGTTAGTCAACTGAAGTACAGCTATGGAATTCCAATCCCAGGAACCAGAAATGAAACTGTTTCAGGAAGACATATGAAACACATACCAAGGATGAGGAGAATTCGTATATCCTACATTTCACAGGAGTTCAGCTTTTTTCACAATCCTCCCAGCTCTCTCCAGACATACTTAACAGCATCAAAGTCAAGGCTGCTAACAACCAGGAGAAAAACACTGAGCCACCTTCGTAGAGGCTTAATATTGTTTACCTCCAGGCCCCGAGAACCAACAACAACACATTAAACATCTATTAAATGGGCAGGACACATTTCCTCCAGGCTGTTGGCAAACCTGATCAAGGTGAGTTGTGGGGTTCACTGGTGCAACTGTACACTTATTCCTTCATCAGCAAAGGAGATGGTCTGGATCAATGCTCCCTCTAAGCTGTGGAGTCTTGTGAGCAAAAATTCTACTTTATGAGCTACTGGCATGAAAGTTGTGAGCAAGCGATTAGGCTACTGCATAAATTAGTTGGCTCTGAAGCCATCCTCCCTGAGCTAAGACAAAAATGTGTGAGCTGGAGGCTAAAAAACTGTGAGCTAGCTCACACTAACTCAGCTTTGAGGGGACACTGGTCTGGATGCATCTAAAACCGTTTCTTCCTTTCAGGGGGCCACTGTTATTACAGATGTCCGGTCGGTTCTTCTTGATCCTAAAAAATGGGAGACCCCTGAGAAGTTCAACCCAAATCATTTTTTGGACAAGGATGGACAGTTTGTGGAGAACGAAGCATTCCTCCCATTTGGAGCAGGTAAGTGTAGCTGGGCCACTTGGAGAAGAGGGAACAGGCTTTAGTTTATCGTTTATGTTCCCTTCTCTGAGTCTAAACTGGCTGTTGGTCAGGGAAATTGATGGTGGAGAGCAGGTACTGTAGATACAACTCATTTGGTGCTTTTTTGCATTCCCTTTGAAGGAGCTCGTGTATGTCTGGGGGAGCAGCTGGCAAGTATCGAACTCTTCATCATCTTCACCAGGATGCTGAGGGCATTCACCTTGCAGCCACCAGAAGGAGTGAAAAGAATCAGTGAAGAACCTGTAGTACGAATGGCTATCCCTCCACATCCTTATAAGGTCTGTGCTATTCCCCGAAACAATGGATCATAAGCCATAAATGTATCTAGAGGAGTTTTTTTGTTCCGATCCCTTTGATGCTCATTTGCTGAAATGTGATGTAACATTGTGCTAACTCTCGCTGAAGCCTGTTCATTCTGTCTTTTGCTTTCTCCATTTGATTAGAGCTGTTTAGAGAAAGAATTCAGATAGATCTAAGACAGCCAGTTTGGTGTGGTGGTTAGGAGCGCAGAGTCTAATCTGGGAGAACTGGGTCTGATTCCCCAGTCCTCCACATGAAGCTGCTGGCGTTTCCTTAAGCCAGTCACAAGTTCTCTCAGAGCTGTTCTCTTATGAACAGTTCTCGAAAGATTTCTCTCAGCCCCGCCTACCTCACAGGGTGTCTGTTGTGGGGAGAGGAAGGGAAAGGAGATTGTAAGCCACTCTGAGACTCCTTTGGGTAGTGAAGGGCGGGGTATAAATCCAATCTCTTCTTCTTCTAAGATGGTGTTCATTGCATACTTATTATCAGCTAACATATGCTGGTGTTCTTTATTTCTGGATTCTGCAGAAAATCTTTCTACAGAATTCTTGCCATGTTCAGAATTAGAAGCTGGTCATTGTATCTATGTGTCTTTCAAAGACAAAATGTGAGATCCTTCATGGAATAACATCAGCTTATCCTGCACTGTTCATTCTCTTAAATGGTATTAATTTGATGGTGAGAAATTATGGTCTATAATTTGACACCTGAAGTTACAGAGTGTTTTTTTTAAAAAAATAAAAAATGTTATTGCTTTTCTCTACAACCTACATTCTACACACTACAACCTAAAATACAGAATAAGCAAGGATCATTAATAGTCTAATTGCGATTT
This sequence comes from Gekko gecko, assembly GCA_029375565.1. Taxonomy (NCBI): domain Eukaryota; kingdom Metazoa; phylum Chordata; class Lepidosauria; order Squamata; family Gekkonidae; genus Gekko; species Gekko gecko. The sequence goes on along the minus strand of JAPDNY010000008.1, from coordinate 142,794,853 downwards.
TTGATATTTCCCTAATATTTAAGATTACAATCTAATAGCTTTATAAAAAAAAAGGTATGGAGAAAGAGTAAACAATTAAACAACATAACAAATATATATGTTTTAACTAATAAAGGAATATTCTCAGATCTTCATTTAGTTGCTTTCTTTCCTTTATGTTTCTTTTTCTTCTCCCAGGGGAGTTAAACCTTGTACGATCTAGGGGCTGCTGCCCCCAGTTCAGATTCAGAGTCAGAGTCAAAAATCTCACCAATAGATGAAGATGTTGATGAGGAACTGCCATTGCTTGCCTCATCTTGATCATGTGTATCTTCTATGGTGTTGTTATCCTCTGCTTTTCCTTTTTCCTTCGCTGGGCTTTAATGCTGCTTCAAAAATAATTCCATCTTAGTAAGAGAGTCAATCTTTTCTTTTTCCCCTTTAAAGTTGAAAATCAATCTTTCTGGAGTAATCCATCGATAGGGAATTGAGTTTCCTTGTAGAAAGGACATGAGATTTCTATACTGCTTCCTCTTCTTCCTTATCTCAAATGGGACATCTTTTAGAATGTTTATTTCTTCACCTTGGATGTTTAAAGATATCCCATTAGTTGCTTTAAGAATCAAGTCTCTTGTTGATCTTTTAGAAAATTTTACAAAAGTTTCCCCTGGCAAGTTATTTTTCTTAAGAAATTCTGGATATGTTCGATAAACCATGTCCATGTCTGCTTGTGTCATGATCTGTGCAGGATGGAGGCAGGGCCTAGAGGCCTAAGCTCTAGGAGGGGCCTGTCTGACAGTGGAAAACAGACAGCCTACAATCCCCATAATGTTTAGAGAGGGTTATAGCCAATCAGAGTGCAGAGATTCTGTGTAGGTCTCTGGAGACCTGTACATGACTGGGAGAAAAGCCTGAGGCCTAGGGCCCAGGAGAGGCCTATGTGGTAGAAAGTAAGCTGCCTACAATTCCCACAATGTCTGCAGCCAGCTACAACCAGTGGGGATACTAGAAGTTTCTGAGGTGATTTGTTCTTATACTTGGTTTCAGTTTAACTGATGTTCTTTTTCTCTGTGGTCTGAGGAGACTGGTCTGGGACAAAGTTCCCTCACTTGGGAGAGTAAGTTAAGTCTGGTCTATAGAGGACTCTGAAGAAATGGTTCTTTGGCTCTTCTGCGGTTTTCCCTCTCACAGAGTCACTGATTGGGAAAGGCTGGTCTGAGAGGAAAGGATCCCTCACTGGGCTCAGCGTGAGTGTTAGGAAGGAGGCCTGTTAAGAAGGTAGGCCTTAAGTAATAACGGTTAAGGAGTAATAGGTAGCTGCATTAGCTTTGTGCTCTTTTTGCCTTTCAACACTGTTATACCTTTTTGAAGCACCTTGTCATGTTTTTATTGCCCCATTACTGTATAAATAAACCATTTATTTAAAAATCCTCTGCCTGATCATCATGCCTAAGGTTCTCAGCTTGAAAATGGGCATTTTGGATGGGCTTGAGAGGGTACCCTGCACCTTCTCAAGGGACCGTAAATCCAGGGTGGTGGTGGTGGAAGGCGGTGACCTACTGGGGTCATGACAGCTTGTAATAATTCAGGTTTACAGTTTGCCAGGGGGGCCAATGCTTCACTTAAGATCTCTTTCAGATTTTCATCTTTCTTTTCTGGGATGCCTTGAAATCTTAGAACATATAGTGATCTTTCCACGTAGCTTTAATAATTGTTGTTTTTCAGATGCCCTTTCTTTGTCCACTACTTCCATTCTTTGGTCCAATGCTTTTGTCTTGTAATCAACTTTTTTGAGCTTTTTAGCTGTCTTCTCTGTTGCTATCTTAGTTTCTTTAATTTCTTTTTGTAAAGCCACAAAGTTCTTGTTGAGGTTAGTCATCTGGTCCAGCAGAGGGTGCAGTGCTTCAGAGATCATGTTGGCTATGTCTGTAGCTTGTTCAGGTTTGGTAACTGGAGATGTTGAGCTGGTAGTTGTTGTAGACAGTTCCCCTCAATCCCTTAGCCGCAGCTTCAGGAGCAGCTCTCTTCGCGCCCCAGGCTAGAAGCCCCCTTCAAGGGCTTCAGGGGAGGCCAAAATCATCTGGTCTCCCTCCCTGCTGCCCCGATACGGATTGCACCAACCGGAGCTCGATGAGGTGCTTCCGTCCGCAAGTCACCCAAAGCTGGAAGTTACAGAGTGTTGATGGCATTTTTGAAGTCTAGGAATGTCAAAATGGACCAAGTGTTCCAGATGACTCTGGTCAGGCCTGTTTAGGTATGCCCTACAAGAAGGTCTAGGCATCTCAGTCAGTTTCCTTACTTGATCCTTAGTCTCTTGGCAAGAGTTATACCTCAACAACTTTCATTTTGGGTGCAGTACACAGGTAAAAATATTACTAGAGAATAGAAACCTAAAATTTCTGGAAATTTTGAAGCCACAGGACAAAAATGCCCCCCCCTTTTTTCCAGAAAATACAAATAATTTTGGGTAAAATGGAAATGTATGCGATCCTCACTGTCCTATCAAGCCTAAACTAATTTTACTGCTTTAACAACTAAAAATACATAATTTATAATTTACTTAGCATACAAAATGGCAATATTTTACATATTTATGGAATTTAAAAAGTTATAAATACCTTCGTTCTACACAAGCAAATCTGCAAATATGCCCAATACTTGAGAGAAAACTGCAAGCTGATGAGCCCTATGCAGTCTTAGCACATGTACCTTAATTTTTGCTGCCTAATTAGAGAGATCTCAGTTCTCAATGAAACTTTCAGAGTCTTCCTCTGAGGCTTTCATACAGTTTCTGCTCCACTTCCTTCTGATCTCTCCCCCCTCCTCCTGCAAGGTAGGGCAATAAGCTACTTACCTGATATGTGGTATATGTGTCACAGTGGTAAAAAAGAGGTGAAAAGGTCACCCACAAAGTCACCCACAAGGACAACAGAAGGCATGCAACATTTGAAAGACAGCAAAAGCCATGCATTTTCCTCTCATGAAGACTAGATATCCTTCTAGTGCAGAAATATATCCTGGATTTAAGAGCTGTATATGTCTACAGCATGCCTAGTTTGTCTTTAAAAGCATTTCACTTATTCAAAAAGAGAAAATATTTCATAGAAGTCCCCCCCAAAAAAATATTGCCTCAAATTTCCAATTGGGAAAAAAAAATTAAGGCCTTGGGAGGGGGAAATTCCCTGAATTTTTCTGCGCCTGCAGTGCGATGTGGCTGTGAAGAAAGTAATGCAGTCTTGGGATGCGTTAACAGAAGCATTGTGTCCAGATCATGGGAGGTGGTAGTTCTGCTCTATTCTGCTATGGTCAGGCCTCACCTGGAGTCCTGTGTCCAGTTTTGGGCACCACATTTTAGGAAGGATGTTGACAAGCTCGAGCGTGTCCAGAAGAGGGCGACCAGGATGGTGAGAGGGTTTGAATCCAAGTCTTATGAGGAAAGGCTGAAAGAGTTGGGTATGCTTAGCCTGGGAAAGAGAAGACTTAGAGGGGACATGACTGCAGTCTTCAAATATTTGAATGGCTGTCATGTAGAAGATGGAGCAGATCTATTCTCTCTTGCTCTGGATTGCAAGACTAGATCTAATGGGTGGAGATTATAAGGGAGTCGATACTGGCTGAATATCAGGAGAAACTTCCTGACTGTCAGAGTGGTTGAGCAGTGCAACAGACTGCCTCGGGAGGTGGTGGATGCTCCTTCACTGGATGTTTTTAAGTGGAGGCTGGAAGACCATCTTTTGGGTATGTCATAGGGCTCTCTTTCGGCTACGCTCCTGCAGAGTGCAGGGGTTGGACTAGATGACCTGCAAGGTCCCTTCCAAACTCTAACATTCTATGATTCTACGATTCTCTGCTAAGGAATCTCATCTCCATTTAATCTTTTTAACAAAACATAATTCATGTTCTTACCATTGACTTACTGAAAAGAACATAAGAACACCTTCCACTGTTTTTACATAGGTAATTAAAGGTGAACAGTTACTTGAGCCTATTGGTTATTTCTTGCCAAAAGTAAGCAGGTTACAGACAAGGAGCATCCTTAAAAAGGACACTATGGATCAGTTCAGTTTCCCATATTTATAGGTTTTTCAAAATAATCCCGCCAGCTCTCCCACTTCATTTTTTTTAAAATTGAAGAACTATATTACAACCAACAGAAAAGTAAATAGATTGTATATAACATTATCTAGTGTTTAAGCTACATTGTATCAATTCAACTTATATCTCCTTACATTATATTTATATCTCTTTACATAAGCTGTGTCGTTCTTTTCTTCTTCTTTCAGAATGATGATTAATTATGCATTGAATCAGACATGATCATTACTAGCTTCTTAAGCTCCAGCATCTCCTATCTTCTTGTTTTAATCTGATGATACAGTCGAATAACCAATAAAGTATACATTGGAGCCCAGGAAAACAGTTAGGTCTATAGGAGCCCACAGTGTAGGCTAGGGAAGAGCCTTATAAGAACATAAGAACATAAGAGAAGCCAATGTTGAATCAGGCCAATGGCCCATCTAGTCCAACACTCTGTCACACAGCGGCCAAAATATACCAGGTGCCATCAGGAGGTCCAGCAGTGGGGCCAGGACACTAGAAGCCCTCCCACTGTTGCCCCCTCCAGCACCAAGAATAGAGTGCATCAACTACCCCAGACTGAGAGTTCCCATCTATACCCTGTGGCTAATAGCCACTGGTGGACTTCTGCTTCATTTGTTTATCTAATTCCCTCTTGAAACTCTCCATGCTTGTAGCTGCCACCACCTCCTGTGGCAGTGAATTCCATATGTTAATCACTCTTTGGGTGAAGAAGTATTTCCTTTTATCTGTTCTAACTCGACTGCTCAGCAATTTCATGGAGTGCCCATGAGTTCTTGTATTGTGAGAAAGGGAGAAAAGTACTTCTTTCTCAACCTGCTCAATCCCATTCATAATCTTATAAACCTCAATCATGTCACCTCTCAGCCGTCGTTTCTCCAAGCTAAAGAGCCCCAAGCATTTTAACCTTTCTTCATAGGGAAGGTGTTCCAACCCTTTTATCATTCTAGTTGCCCTTCTCTGCACTTTTTCCAATGCTATAATATCCTTTTTGAGATGTGGTGACCAGAACTGTACACAGTATTCCAAATGAGGTCGCACCAATGATTTATACAGGGGCATGATGATACTGGCTGATTTGTTTTCAATTCCCTTCCTAATAACCCCCAGCATAGCGTTGGCCTTCTTTATTGCAGCTACACACTGTCTAGACATTTTCATTGAGTTTATCCACTACGATTCCAAGATCTCTCTCTTGGTCCATCTCTGCCAGTTCAGACCCCATCAACGTGTATTTATATTTAGGATTTTTGGCTCCAATGTGCATCACTTCTCCCCCACCCAATGACCTACAATATGAGAGCACACACCTATCTGCTCCTGTGGTCTCCCAGCCCCCCTGAACTATATATACATCGGGCTAATGAATATGTAGCTTGCTATTGTGATAGAACATTGTAAAATCACATCACATCAAGCTCTATTTTGCCATCCTCTGTTTCTTCAGAAATATGAAGCTTGCTTTTAACTGGAGTCAATGCTAAATGAGTCTTCCTTTTTACAGCTCAAGTTTCAGCTTGCTCTGAGGCAAATGCAGATAATAAAGCTGATCCAGAAACATAATCATATGCAATATATTGAGTTTGCGGATATATTCCAGAAACATTTTACCTGACCGCAACCGATGTTATTTTATACCTGCTGCCTAGAGCTTAGAGATAATAGGTTTGAAGTCTCTTCGAATCTTAAGCATTTCTGGGGGAAGGTCCGGAAGTACAAGTACTTTGCTTCCTTGGAAATCCAAGCTGCTCTGCTGACCTGCCTCCATCAAGATTTTCCTCTTGGTCGGATAGTCTGCTAGCTCCACCATTTGCCAGAAAGGGGAGCCTGGGAAGAATCTGTTGTCTTACATACTTGGTAAGCCCGCAGTATCAGTGGTGTCCCTCCCTCCTCTAATTTTAAAGAAGCAGCCAGCCAGGATGCCTTGGAAATGGAAAAGTCGTTTGTTGCTTCGGCATTAGAAGAAAAACTGCAAAATTTCAGGTTTTTATCTCTTATGCAAGACTCCAACATCATAATTTTTTTCTCTAGACCAACAAAGGAACTCCCCTGGCATTCTTTTGATTCTTTCTACTCTTAGACGCTTTAGACGGCATATTTTAGGTCAGGTTTGTTTAGAAATAGTCAGAGTTAATTTAAGAGTGAGGGGTTTGGGAGCAGCCGGTGATGGCTTCTGGTCAGCATGTGATTGAAGACCCACCCGTAGCAGCCCCACTTAATAGGGCTAACTAGTTTATGGCCCCGGTCACACCAGGGGGAAAAGGCGTGGCTGAAGTTTGGCTTTTAGAGCCGCACCAAAAGAGAAGCGCAACTGCGGGATCAGACAGATTCCCTGAGCCGCCACGCAGTTGCTCTCTGGCATGATCAGATGTCGGGAGGGAAGCCACGGACAGGAGAGTGAGGTGAGCCCAGTGCGCATGCGCCCACATGTGCAGTTTGACAGGGCCTCGGATGCTGCGGGGAGTGTCGCGGGTTGGAACAGCAGAAGTGGCAGGCACGGAGGGGGGCAGAAGAGAGTGCGAGTATCCAAATAAATACTGGAGGCTTCAGCTAGGTGCAAACTATATACATTTATTTACACACCACAGCCACCATCTAACAGAGTGTCAAAGTGCTCTGCTGCAATCATACAAATGAGGAGGAGAAACTGTACATCACTCGCTGTACATTTATACAAACACTAGCCAATCAGGCTTCAGTGCTGAGTCACTGTGATAGCAGTGGCAAGACTGCCCTGAACCGGTTATAGCCAGCTCTAACAGAGGTTCCTGGCTGACAGCTACCTGTCACTAGATCAAATACATCTAGCCAGACTTACAAGACATGTGGATCTCAACAGGGAGACGGGTGCGTCGGCAATCAGATGCCTGCCCATGCTGCGCGTCAACCAGTAGGTAGTACTCTTTTGGTGCTACCTTTTTGATGTGCAGTTTCACCAGGAAGGGATGGATCAGGGACAGGTGCGCTCTGCTTCCCAGATGTTGCAGTATGATTGCACCTGCTTGATGTGCCCTCCAATCTGTCCCTCTCACATGCAGTGTTCCCTCTAAGCTGAGTTAGTGTGAGCTGGCTCACAGTTTTTTAGCCTCCAGCTCCCAGATTTTTGTTTCAGCTCAGGCAGGATGGCTCCAGAGCAAACTAATTTATGCAGCAGCCAAATCGCTCGCTCACAACTTTAACGCCAGCAGCTCACAAAGCAGAATTTTTGCTCACAAGATTCCACAGCTTAGAGGGAACATTGCTCACGTGGCAAATCCTCCCGTGTGTCCGGGGCCTATAACTTCAAACCCCACTCGAAATTATCTATACACAAACATCTTCCTAAGATCTATAAAAGCTATAGTAGCTTATCCTTGCTACTTTTTGCCATAACAAGCTCCCAGAGGAGATCAGGGCCCTGGTGGGACCTCTTACAGTTCCACAGGGCCTGCAAGACGAAGCTCTTCCGCCAGGCTTTCAGCAAGGGTGCCGCCACTACTATAGAGCCCTGGCCCTTGGTTCTTGATCTAGCTTTGGTTTGACACCTAGCCTGCACTGCAGGAAGATCCTGAGCAGAATGACATCTAAGCTTCGTAAGCATTCTTTGGAAGTAAGCCATCTGTTGCACTTTATGAAATTGTATTATTTATGATGGCACTGTTTTAGATGATTTTATGTTGTTTTAGCCGTATTTAAATATTGACTGTCAGCCACCCTGAGCCTGCATTGCAGGGAGGGTGGGATATAAATGGAATACATAAATAAATAAATAAAAACAATATTTAAAAAAATATTAAAATTTTCAGTTAGAACCAGAAATAAAACAGCAAACCCCAGATGTAAAACAGCAAATGTAAGTCGCCCTGAGTTTGCCTCGGCCAGGAGGGCGGGGTATAAATGGAATAAAATAAAATACAAATATCTCACTCCTCCCCACATCTGCTGGCTCCCAACCAATATACCCCATCTTTGAACAGTGAATATCTACACTTCTTTACTGAGTTGGCATCCTCGCTGTTCCCAGACACTTCTCACACCTGGGCCCCAATACATGTTATATCTATTGATCAAAGTTTGAGTCCAGTGGCACCTTCTAACACCAACTAAGTTTAATTCTGGGTTTAAGCTTTTGTATGCATGCGCACTGCTTGGGGGGAAAGTGCACATGCACACAAAACTTTGGCTGCGGTCACACACACTAAATAATCCTCTTTCAATCCACTTTCCAACTGGATTTTGCCAGTTCACACAGTAACAATCCAGTTGGAAAGTGCACTGAAGGTGGATTGAAAGTGGATTATTTAGTGTGTGTGACCACAGCCTACGTTGGTCTTAAAGGTGCCACTGGACTCAAACTTTGCTCAAAGTTGCTTCAGACTAACACAGCTACCCACCTGAATCTATACCTATCGATATTATCCTATTACTCCTTTGTTCCTTGTCCTTCTCCAAGGCTGGGCTGTTCTTAGTTTCTGGACTCCTTATTTGGATTGTTTAGCTGAGAGACCAGCTAGTCTTGTTTATGGCCTGCAGAAGCATCTTCTGTGATCTTTTAAGTCAAGGCTAGGGTCCATTTCCCTATATTCCTGGTATAAGCAGCACCCCAGGAAGGGGCTCTTTGACTAGTGTGGCTTGAGCCAACGAGTCACACCAAAGGCTGGGATGCAGGTAGCAAAAGGAAAAAAAAGAAGCTTTATTGAATAAAGGGAACACCTTCAGCTCAGTGTCAAGCCAAAGAGTTCATCTGAGCCCCTATTCAATGTATCTTTTACAACCTTTGATGATCCTCCTATTATGACATGTCAAGACCTCCCCTTATGACATTGACCAGGCGTGCTCAGTTCAGTTTCCTTTGTTGAAAATCTGGAGCATGTGTGGATGAACCCACTTGCATAAAACAAGTTGTCAGCACCATGCTATACTTGGCTTCTGATAAAATGTTATAACCTGATGTTTCAAAGTCTTGTTCCCAGACATTCGGATATCATTTAGGTTGTAGTCAGATGGGCAGTTCATCCGAGTCCCATGCGGTTCCCCAGTTGTCGGGCTCCCGTTCTCATCCATCTCCAAAATAGATTAAACAGACACCGGGGAAAGTCCGATGTTGACAGGAGCATTCCACAGTCCCAGACATGTGATTGTTGCGTTGTGTGGCCAAGTCATTTGGGAATCCTGGGGCTTCTGGTTCATGGCTGCCATTTTTTTTTTGTAAAGTGAGTGAGGTGTGCATAAGCATCTATGTGTGCCCTGTTTGAGAGTCCCTGCCAACTGGAAGGCAATGCTTCTGTGCATGCAAGCACAGGATTCCCGGAACAAAGATGACCAAGTGTGGATGGCCAGCAACAGGGTGTTCGCACACCCCAGCCAGTTGCCGGGGTGTGTGTGATCAAGAAACACTGGAGTTAAGTTGCAGCATGATCAGAGTGTGATGCCAGGTGATGTCATTGTACTGCACACGATAGCGCAAATGGGGTTCTTTAGGGCAGGGCTCCCCACTGGTGGGTGGGCAGTGGCAAATTGGGCCCCCCAAAATGTGTAAACCCCCACCCCCATCGGGGGACTGTCAACCCTAGACCAAAGTACAATAGCCTCAGTGTAGTCATTTTAGCTTCTAAGGAGAGTTCAGATTTGATTTGATCTAGAACCCACTAATTTGTCTTTCTGATGGTCTGCAGTATCCATAAAACTCTCCTCCTATACCACATTTCAAGGAAATTTATTTTCTTCTTGTCACAAATGTGACTAGTATAGAGTAGGTCTAAGGCCTAAAATGTGTTATAGGTAAGAGGAGAAGAAGAGGAGGAGGAGGAGGAGGAGGACATTGGATTTATACCCCACCCTTCACTCAGAGTCTCAGAGCGGCTTACAAACGCTTTTACCTTTGCCTCCCCTCAACAGACACCCTGTGAGGTAAGTGGAGCTAAGAGAGATCTTTCAGGAACTGTCCTTGAGAGAACAGCTCTGACAGAACTATGGCTGTCCCAAGGTCATCCAGCAGCTGCAAGTGGAGAAGTGGGGAATCAAACCTGGTTCTCTCAAATTAGAGTCCACGCACTTAATCACTACACCAAACTGGTTAGTGCACTGGAACTAGATTGAAAGTGACTTATTCAGTGTATGTGAAAGCACTTAAAGTCAATACAATATCTCAGTCAGTACAATATCTCAGCATTGTATAACTCGCTCTTCCCTCCAGCCATGTAGCTAACATTCTGTCTGTTAGTTTCTAAATAAAGTACTTGGCTTAATCAGGTCATGTGACTGATCATGTGACTGATGCTGGTGTACACAGGACTGGTAACGCTGAACTATGGTGTGATCCCCAGTGTTGGGGCCTTTCTTCTCAGTGCATTCCAGTGCATTTTCAAATCTTTAACTAGGCTGAGGTTCAAGGAACGGTACCCCTATGTGTATATCATAACACTTGCAAACAGTCCTAGGTGTTCATGGAATTAGGAAGGGCTGCCTATATTCTTGCATTCTTGTTCTTCTATCTCGTATTCATGTATCCCATACTAATTTCTGTAGTCATATATCGCTCTTAGATTTTACTGTTTCCTTTCTTTTTATCACTTGTTCATGTATTACGCACTCGGACATCATGCTTTTGTAGTATGTTCTGCCTAGTACCTCAATAAACTGCTTAATTTGTACCAAATAAATTCAGGAGTTTGTGTCTTTCTATTGACAACAGTCCTTAGTAGGGTAACCAACCTCCAGGTGAGTCCTAGTGTTCTTCTGTAATTATAACTGATCTCCAGCTGGTTATCTGTACTGTGATCACCTCCAGGATAGATTACTGCCCTGTGCTCTACATTGGGCTGCCTGACTGCACCTGGTTTCCTGTGCATGCATACTGAGAGGGAGAGGGGGAGAGATTCTTCTGGCAAGCCTGCTGTGAGACCTGATCACTCTCTCTCTCTCTCTCTCTCTCTCTCTCTCTCTCTCTCTCTCTCTCTCTCTCTCTCTCACACACACACACACACACACACACACACACGTTAGAAAAGAAAGGGGGCAGAAAAAAGATGCATCTGGAATAATGGGAATTAAGGGGAAATTATTTTGGCTTATTCTGAAAAGTTTAAAAAAATAGGTTTCTCTTTGCCTATCTGGGATTCTCTTTTAAAAAGACCCTGGTTAGGAATTACAACACTTGGACGGGATTCCATGGAAGTAGATGCCTAAGTATTTAAGAATACATTTATAGTTCCACTAGGAATAAGGCCCGTTGTGGAAATAAATACAATGAGCTCTAGAAAGAGGCTCTGAGAGTGTCCCGGCCTTGGGCACTCAGCGTCAATTTGCTGTGGCAACTTCAGCAGGGTATAATGACACAGAGTCCACCATTTTCTCCAGGGGAACTGATCTCTGCCATCTGAAGAACAGTTGTAATTCTGTGTAATCTCCATCCCTCCCCTGGAGACTGGCAACAATGGTTCCCAAGGAGGAAAGGGCTGGTTTGGAGGGTGGAGTCTATGACATTGTACCTGCCTGAGGTCTACCCCTCCTCAAACCTCACCCTCTTCAGGCTCCACCCCTCAAATCTCCAGGAATTTCCCAACCTGGAGTTGGCAACCCAATCTCCCTCCCAGCCAACTGTCAATCTACCATTATCTGCTCCCTGGCTTCAGCTTTCCATCTCCTTCCCCCTCCCTCCTAGAGAGCAGTTGTAATTCTGAGTGATCTCCAGCCTCCACCTGGAGAATGGCGACAATGGTTCTCCATGTGGCTGGCTTGGAGGGTAGAGTCTATGGCATTGTACCTGTCTGATTTCCCACCCCTCCTCAAACCTCACCCTCTCCAGGTTCCATCCCTCAAATATCCAGGAATTTCCCACCTGGAGTTGGCAACCCTATCAGGACTGGCCCCAATGCGTTTTCTCCCAAAGGCCAAAATAGGTGTGAAAAGGGCCTTTTACTGACAGAACCTGGTTGTCTAGCAACAGGCACTGAGGAGAAAGTACAGTTGGCAGCTCTGATTAGGGGAACGCCTAACTGATTAGGAGAAACTTCTTAACTGTGTGAGTGGTTGAGCAGTGGAACAGTCTGCCTCGGGAGGTGGTGGATGCTCCTTCCTTGGACGTTTTCAAGTGGAGGCTGGATGACCATCTTTCGGGTATGTTGTAGGTATGTAGGGCTATCTTTCGGCTATGCTCCTGCAGAGTGCAGGGGGTTGATGACCTGCAAAGTCCCTTCCAACTCTACTTTTCTATGTTTCTATGACTGGTAACTTCCGTTTCAATGTATCTGAAGAAGTGTGTGTGCACACGAAAGCTCATACCTTGAATAATACTTGGTTGGTCTTAAAGGTGCCCCTGGACTCCGACTTTCTTCTGCTGCTTCAGACCAACATGGCTACCCTCCTGAGTATTCTGCTGTTTCTGTTGTTCAGTCATTTCCCCGTACTCTTCTCTGATGACTTATTTAGGAACCTTCAGTGAGTGACTTTTTCAGAAGCTTTGATAAGGCTCCATGAGGGCAGAGCTAGGATGATTGCTAGGTACTGGCCAGCCAGTCATCAGGATTACACAGATAAAGCCTGGTTTTCCTCATGTGCTGGTGCCTTGTGTCTGGGTGTGGCAACCATTAACCACATTTACAAATCCTATCCCAGTGATTCCCAGCTCTGGGTTGGAAAATAACTGGCCCTTTTGAGGGTGGAGCTTGGGGGTGTTGGGGTTTGGGAAGAGGGGAGGGACCTCAACAGGGTACGGTGACATAGAGTCCATTTTCTCCAGGGGAACTGATCTTGGTCCTCTGGAGATCAATTGCAATAGCGGTAGATCTCCAGGTGTTAGCCCCGACGCCATTATGGGGCTTTGCTATGAACTGTTTGCTGTTGCCACATGGCCTGTGTACTTGCTAGACTGTAAAATGGATGCCAAGGGAGAAGCCCATAGAGAAGGGAAAAAGCTATCTTTTTACTCTGAGGGACTCCATTGCATACCTGCCGCATGTCACATACATGAATTAAGGGCCATACAGCAGACAAAGGACTTTTCCTCTGCCAGTCGTTTGCATGATGAGATTAAGTGCCTTCCCCACCCGAGCCATACACATGAACAATAGAAGAGCCATCAGCTACCTGAAGAGACCATCTGCCTGCCAGCCAGCTTCCTCTGTCCAGCCCTCAGGTATCCAACGGACCGTGTAGCCAATAAGATTTGAAATTGTCACTGACACAGCCGGCTGGGAGGGTCAGTAGGTGTACACCGCCTGGCCTTCTCCGCCCAACACCCAAGACGCTATAAAAACATGATCTCTGGGTTAAGCCGCTCTCTGACGCTCTGACCCCCTGCTGCTGAAACCACGACCTCTGTCTGTCTGCTTTATCCTCTTAAGCTCCCATCCTGTACCCGAACCCTTGCCTCGCTTCATTCCAGTCTGCAGCTGGAACCATACACATGTGTTACTAACTGGTCTAGACCACGTGTCCCTTCTTCCATCCTTCCTACCCCACCTAACCCCACTCGCTGGAAGATTTAGGAGCCGCGCCTTGGAGGTAAATATCGCCCTCAACGAACCAACGTTTACCTGCTCATGCAACTGTGCTATGTCTATCTATATTTCCTAGCTCTTGAATGTATGTGTGTGTGATTTGATATTGTTGAGTGTAACTGTTATCATAATTGTGTATTTAAGTAAACTAAAACATCATTCTGAGTCCTGCCTATCGCCTCTTCACTGGGAAGGTCCCGCGGCAGCCCATTCCCCGTAGACATAGACCAAAAGATCCCAAAATTAATTATACCTGTTGCAAGGTGCTCTACCCCTAGAGAGCATTTTGCCCAACACAGGCACCACCTGGAGGGAGATCACATTCTTAGGCTATTTGATTACATTGAGTTTAAGGAGGTAAAGGTAAAGGTTTCCCTTGCTCGTAGATGTACCTACAAAAGGGTGCAAGAGCATTCAGCCTTCCTTATGGGACCAGGACCATACCAAGAATGAGAAAGAGAAGGTAGGTTCATGTTGGAGATACAGGCATGTCTCCTTGCTTTGCTGCCACATCCCCTGGTTCTGCAGTTTCTGAAACAGCTCCGGTCGCACAGTTCTTACCCTCCAGGGCTTCTTCAGCCTCCAGTCATTGGATGCATTTGGGGATTAGGGTTGAAGCTTTCTCAAGACGCTTTCACTAAAGGTATGCATTGAGAAAAGATTAATCTGAAGAGCAAGGAAACAATGGAGGAACACAATGGATATTTTCTTGCTATCCTAAAAAAAGGTTTCTTTCTTAACAATTGATGTTTTTCGTGTGATAGCCTATGCAGCCACACATGTGGTTCTCACACTGGAAATATTCTAGAGGTTTCAACAAGGATCACTTGTTGGTTAGAGCGAACAGGGCAGTGCTGTACCAAGCTCGGCTCCTTGTGGCTTGCCTCCTTTACAATGATGTTGAAGTAGAGAAACAGCCATACTGAACATACCTGGGCTTGCAGGCTGCCAGTCTTAGTCTTCTTGCCTGCTTCTCTTTCTGGAACCATGACAAGTTCCTCCCTGCCTTCACAAGTAGAGGGCTCTTTTCACCATTCTTCTTAAAAGCATGGCTTCTCTTCTGGGGCAAAGCCACAGACTGTACAGGGAAAAATAGAGAAGGAAGGTAAGGCATACTAAGATTAGGAAAGTTTGACAGGCTTGGTCAGTGGATTCTTATGGAATTTATTAACCAGCTGAACTCACAAGTGCAACAGAACCAGATACCTAGCATCCAGTTGTCAAGGTGGACAGTCAACTGAAGGCTGAGTCAGTGGGTGTTTTTTTCGTCCACCAGGGCTGGTCCTGTGCTTTTGCTGTGCTAGTTGTTGCCTAACTATAATATAACCCTATGGACTGGGCCCCAGGCCTGTAGCCAGGATTTTTTATCCTGGGGGGTTCCAGGGTTCAGGATGCTGTGGGTGCTGCAGGGGCTTAATTTGGCAAGGGGAAGGGAGGAAGACAGCAGGCAGCCCCACAAAAGTAAGAGTAGGCAGCCACTGGAGCACCCTTCAGAGAGCCGGTAAGGTGTAGCGGTTACGTGCGCAGACTCTAATCTGGGAGAACTGGGTTTGATTCCCCACTCCTCCACTCGCACCTGGCTGGATGACCTTGGGCAAGCCATCGTTCTGTCTGAGCTGTCCTTGAAAAAGAGCAGTTTCTGTCAGAGCTCTCTCAGCCCCACCTACCTCACAGGGTGTCCATTGTGAGGAGGGGAAGGGAAAGGAGTTTGTGAGCCGCTCTGAGACTCCTTTGGGTATGGAAGGGCGGGATATAAATCCAATCCTCCTCCTCCTCCTCCTCCTCCTCCTCCTTCTTCTTCACCAAGATGCAAGTCCAGCCTACACAAAACCAGACTTCAAACATTTCACACAATGAACTTGATAGTAATGAGCGAGGGGAGGGAGGAAGACTGTGGACAGCCCCACAAGATTTCCCTCCTCCCTTGTCAGTGGAGTCTTCTCCCTGCTTGCTAGCAGGAAGAAGACTTGGCTGCCGGCAATGGAGGCTATGCAGCCACCCCTCTCTTCTCCCGCTAGCCAGCTGAGTAGAGAGAGGGTTTAAACTTTAAACCCCTCTCTGGAGTCATTGGATACATTGGAGAAGAAGAAGAAGAAGAGATTGGATTTATACCCTGCCCTTCACTTGGAGTCTTAAAGTGGCTTACAAACTCCTTTCCCTTCCCCTCCCCATAACAGACACCCTGTGAGGTAGGCGGGGCTGAGAGAGTTCTGACAGAAACTGCTCTTTTTCAAGAATACCTCTTGTCAGAACTACGGCTTGCCCAACGTTATCCAGCAGGTGCAAGTGGAGGAGTGGGGAATCAAACCCAGTTCTCCCAGATTAGAGTCCGCGCACTTAACCACTACACCAAACTGGCTCATTGGAGAAATGTATTGGAGAAATCCATTGGAGAAATCATGCTGCCACTGTGGAGTGACTCCAGAGAAGGGGTTTAAAGTTTAAGCCCTCTCTCTGCTCAACTGGCTGGTGGGGGAAAAGAGGGAGCACTTGTGTGGCCTCCATTGCCGGAAGCCGAGTCTTCTCCCTTCTAGCAAGCAGGGAGAAGACTCCTCTGACAAGGGAGGAGGGAAATCTTCTGGGGCTGTCCCTTTAAGGGAGGGGGCTGAGCCCCCAATAGCCCCAACTGTAGCAATTGGCCAACTTGGCCATCTGTTGGAGTTTGGGAAGAGAAGGTATTTTGCTCCTGAGAGTAGTATTGCCAGCTCTGACATGGGATATTCCTGGAAATTTGGGGGGAAGGGATGCCTGAGGAGGGTGAAATTTGGGGAAGAAAGTCAGTGGGGATAAGACACCATACTGTCCACACTTTGAACCTACCCTTTCCTCCAGGGGAACAGGTCTCCGTAATCTGGAGATCAGTCGTAATTCCAGGAGAGCTGCAGGCCCCACCCGGAGGTTCGTAAACCGACTCTGAGACATGTCTGAGATTTCTGAGGAAGAGAGAGTTGGGAGCCATTTGTGGAGGAGTGTCTTGTGCAGAGAACTGCATAGTTTGAGGTGGAGCCTCAGGCGGAGCTACAGCCTCTGGAACAGCCTCACGAGTGGCAGAAGTAGGACAGAGAGCCAGGTGAAGACTATTGGGAGGCCTTTGAGAATGGAAAACTCTCTCACCTCTATCGTCACAACTTTCTGTGTCTGTCCTACCTTAACTATCTGTTCCTCCTGAGCCTTGAATAAGCTCTGTTTGGATTTCGGCTTCCATCTGTGAAGAGGGAAAGGTGATTAGAAGGTCTGGGGAGTGGCCTCGAAATGGTATTTTCCTTTGTTTCGCCTACTGGTAGGTAAACACATAATGTCTGCCTTACACTGAATCAGACCCTTGGTCCACCAGTATTGCCTACTCAGACTGGTAACAGCTTTCCAGGGTCGCAGGTCTGTACATCACCTATTGTCAGATCCTGGAGATGTCAGAGACTGAGCCTGGGACCTTATGCTTGCCAAGCACATTCTGTGTCACTGAGCCATGGCCCCATGGAGAGCCAGTTTGGTGTAGTGGTTAAGAGCATGGGCTCTAATCTGGGAGAACTGGGTTTGAGACCCCACTCCTCCACATGCAGCTGCTGGTGTGGCCTTGGGTCAGTCACAGTTCTCTCAGAGCTGTTCTCTCAAGAGCAGTCCTTGAAAGAGCTCTCGCAGCCCCACCTACCTCACAGGGTGTCTGTTGTGGGGAGAGGAATGGAAGGAGATTGTAAGCCACCCTGAGACTCTGAGTGAAGGGTGGTGTATGAATCCAATCTCCTCCTCCTCTTCCTTGGTTAGGGGCACTGAAGGCCAATGGGCTAAAGGAATGTTAATCTTACTGGTTATATGTGTGGAACAGATTTTTTTTTTGTATTATTATTATTGTTGTTGTTATTACAATTTGTACCCTGGCCTATCCCACAAGTAGGCACTGGGTTGTTATTATTACAGCAGTTGTGTTGATTGGACATTGAATAGCTACTTTGCTATAAGACAAATGATGTAATCTTTTTAGATAATGTCAGCAAAATCAGTCCCAATTACGCCAGTTTTTCTCATTTAGCAACACTACATAACCCAGTTTCCTACTGCTTTTGTGCTAGGTAAATGTACAAGGGTAAACTGAAATAGATCTCTTAGGTTGCAATCATACACACAATTAGCCCCGACACAGCCGTGAATGCTGGGCAGATTTAACAGTGCGATCAGACACAAACATCTGGGAAGCATCCCGCAGCCATCAGCAATCCATGTTGCTCCACCGCAGAAGTGGAGTAAAAAGGCACCGGGGAAAGTCCAGTAGCAAATGGGTTGCTACGGGCCATGGACAGACTTTCCCCTGTCTGATCACTCCAGCGCACTCTCATGGCATCGGGATGGTCTGATCAGAACATCCCAATTCCATGCCATTTCCCCACCCCCCTTCTCAGTATACACATCATCACACACTCCATAAGGAGCCCTCAATGTGGAGGTGTGATTCATCGATTCCTTGTTTAAGAGCTTTGGAAACAAACGGCAAAAAAAACACCCTCTTCTCACCTGTGGTTGTGTCTGATCACGCAGTGGCAGGCTGTGCTCGCAGCTTCAAAGGACTGTGTGATCCTGCAACTGTGGGTCAAATTCCTCCGGTGGGAATAGCCTCACTCCCCCCCCATTTTATCTGGTACATGTGACCACAACTTTAGTGATTTACTTACTAATTTATTGTGACATGAAATGTTTGTGAACTAGAGCCCATTTTATCAGATGTAAGAAGATGTGTGGGCAGACGTGCATAAATATACAATTACAAAATTAGCCCCATGGCTATAGAGAGTGATACAGAGAGGCACGGGCTGTGCAAATGGACCAGATGAGGAAGGTATTTTTGACAGGCGCAGCTTGTCCTGAAAGAGAGATGTGTTCCTGGTTCTTTGACACAATTCTCATAGTTTCTATAGATATGAGGGGCCTGCCCCTGATTGCTGCATCCACAACATTTAACAGTAGTTTGAGTATGATAATTTCCTCCTCCTGCCAAAAGAGCCACAGCAATACCTGATGTAGCAACAGCAGAATTAGATTTATATCAAGTGTCATTCCCTGACTTTCTTCCTGATGGGTGTGGTCACCAATCCCCAGGTGGAGCAACCTGAGCTGCAGTGTTAGGAGAGTCAACTAACGAATAAACATACACTGCAAGAAACTTTTGCAAATTAACATGATCTTTGTTGTGGTCTCTGTGCAGTCCCACACATGGGTTGGGCACTTGCACATGACCTCGACCGGAGAAACTTCTAGAGCTTTGCCTCAAAAGAGTTTTGGCAGATTCTCTTCCTGCCCCGGGGAGGAGGCATGCACTGCACATGTCCAGAGCGGGGGAGGACAGCCACCTCCCACTCAGTTCTTCTTCGACCGCCTTCTGACGCGCAGACTGCGTAAGCAATGTGCAGCCACCTTCAGCCACCAGGATTGTGCGGTAACTCCAGCACTTCAGCAGAGTAATTGATATATAGCACCACACAGAGTCAGTACTGTGGAAAACTATATACAGTGTTTATTCACAAGATACACCAACAAACTGCTCCGCCAGACACATACACTGAGAGAGGAAGAAGTGTACAGTACAGGACATTTACATTTATACATATGACAACCAATCAGCATCATACTGAGTCATTGCACACTGACCTCATACCTGGGCCGGTCTGAACAGGTCAGGACTTGTTCCTAGCAGCTTGCATGTGGATCTAATGGGGGCCGTTTCCACCTAGTTTGTCTCATAATCGTTATGCGTTGGTTTACATTTTAAAGGGTAAGGCTGATACTTGCCAAACCTTAAAATACTGGCACAAGAAAGTAAGAAACCAATTGGGTGAGTTAAAGGCCATGCAAACTGATATGGGGGGGAGAATTTATGTCAAATGCAATGCAGCAATGGTTGCAGAAAATAGGGGTTAAACACAGGGTTGCCAATCCAGCGGCACCACCCGAAAATGGGGTTGCAAAACGCCTGCCAGCTAACAAAGTCTTTCTCTCTTTCCCCTGTGGCCTGGCTGGTGCTGCCTACCTATCGTGAGAGGTAGGGACATGTCATACCCTCTGTGTAGGTATCCTGCCTCCACCTGCCTTACCTGTCTGCCAACAGATAAAAGTGAACTGCTTTACTGACCTGACTACCACACATAAAACACACATATACTATGATAGCTTTGCTCAGGTACCCATGGCTTTTGTTTATATAGTATCTGAAAATCCTAACAAATCTAATGAGACAGTTCAGTGACTGGCAGAAAGTAGAATCTTTGAAGACAAATATATCAATCATGATTACTCAGTTTCTTTACCTTGTGCTATAGAAATCATGCAACACTTTAAAGACCAATGTAAGAATATTAAAGAAGTCAGTGTTGGATCAGGCCAGTAGCCCATCCAGTCGAACATTCTGTCACACAGTGGCCAAAAATACCAGGTACCATCAGGAAGTCCAGCAGTGGGGCCAGGACACTAGAAGCCCTCCCACTGTTGACCAGTGTTCCCTCTAAGCTGAGTTAGTGTGAGCTAGCTCACAGTCTTTTAGCCTCCGGCTCACACATTTTTGTCTTAGCTCAGGAAGGATGGCTCCAGAGCAAACTAATTTATGCAACAGCCAAATCACTCACTCACAACTTTAATGCCAGTAGCTCACAAAGCAGAATTTTTGCTCACAAGACTCCACAGCTAGAGGGAGCATTGCTGTTGACCCCCCCCCCCAAGCACCAAGAATACAGAGCATCCCTTGCCCCAGACTGAGAGTTCACTACAGCACAAGATTTGTGAGTTAGATTTCATCAGATGAATTGGGAGCAGATCATTATTTTAGAAGACTGCCATAACCAAAATCACAAAGGGGTGGGGGTGGGGCACTGTAACAGGGACAAACCTGTTATAACTTTTTTGTGTGTGAATTGTACAGCACTGAGCACCTGTGAAAGTGATTGATACGGATATTGCATCATACCGGATGAACAATTATTGTTGATAAGGTCTTAAATGTGAATAGCCGGTTTCCTAACTAAAGAGAATTATTTGGGGAGTATGCGGCAGTAGAGAAAAAGGCAAACCCGATGTTCTAAGCCGACTGCTCAGCAATTTCATGGAGTGCCCATGAGTTCTTGTTTTGTGAGAAAGGGAGAAAAGTTCTTCTTTCCTGACCTGTTCTATCCCATGCATAATCTTATAAACCTCAATCATGTCACCCCTCAGCTGTCGTTTCTCCAAGCTAAAGAGCCCCTAGTGCTTTCACCTTTCTTCACAGGGAAAGTGTTCCAACCCTTTTATCATCCTAGTTGCCCTTTTCTGCACTTTTTCCAATGTTGTAATATCCTTTTAAAGGTGTGGTGACCAGAACTGCACAGAGTACTCCAAATGAGGTCGCACCATTAATTTATATAGGGGCTAGCTGTCGTCCCAAGCGGAGTGCTCCATGCTGGACTATGGACTATACCCCGTGGCCAGGACAGCCTTGTGCCAGAGGAGTATGCTAAGTCAGAAAAGGACCCAAGACTACAGAGGACTTCTGCCCATGCCATGCTGTATCTGCACAAGCACCATGAGGAATGCTAGAAGCCCCATTTTTCTTGAACACAGAAGCAGCAGCAGACCAGAGAGGAGCAGCTGCTGGTGTGACCTTGGGTCAGTCACAAGTTCTTTCAGATCTGTTCTCTCAAGGGCAGTTCTCGAGAGCTCTCTCAGCCCCACCGACCTCACAGGGTGTCTGTTGTGAGAAGGGGAAGGATTGGAAAAAGTGCAGAAAATGGCAACTAGAATGATAAAAGGGTTGGAACACTTTCCCTGTGAAGAAAGGTTAAAACGCTTGGGGCTCTTTAGCTTGGAGAAACGACGGCAATTGAGGGGTGACATGATCGAGGTTTAGAAAATACTCACAAGGAATGCTCAATGCTATCTTCATTAAAAGAAATGGTTGCTTGTAATTTACACAACAGATCTCATCCCAGTATGGCTACCGGACATTCCGGTGTCAACAAGAATTGGTGAATAGCCTTTTCTCCTTGCAATTCAAATTCAATAGGGCTTAAGAAAGTTTGTTCCTTAGGATTTCCATCAATGCCCATTATTACAGTTTTATCATTTGATTTGCCACAGCCTTGGGGCATGGTAGGCACTGCCGAATAAGTGGCTTCCGAATCCCCTAAATTCTTTTCCCCAAAAAATCAATTTCACGAGGGGCTTTGTATACAAAAGGCACAGTTATAAAATCTACTATAAGCTTCTCTAATCAGAAGATTCTAGGTTACATACCAAGATCTGGATCTATTAAACTTTTGAAGGCACAGCGGCAGCTGTCAATATATAAACGTCAGAGGAAATGTCAGAACCCACATTCAGAAATCACATTCATTTTCCCCCTTGTCCTACACTACCGGCATTAAAGTTGTGAGCGAGCGATTTGGCTGCTGCATCAGTTAGTTTGCTCTGGAGCCATCCTTCCTGAGCTGAGACGAAAATGACTGAGTTGGAGGCTAAAAAACTGTGAGCTAGTTCACACTAACTCAGCTTAGAGGGAACACTGGAGGTCTCCCATCCCATCCAAATACTAGCCAGGGACAACCCTGTTTAGCTTCCAAGATCTGATGAGATAGGGCTAGCCTGGGCAACGTGGCCTACCAAATGTAAATCAATGCTGTCAACAGGATGATGCATTAACTAAGCAGCATAACGATATGTAAAAGGTATAACAATGACTATTATCACACTGTGACCTCTACTCAAGTGAACTTTGAAAATCCTCTTTACCCTGAAACGTATCATAGTGTACAGAGCCTATAAGATATCCTGAGAGCTATCAGTCAGCTACCTAGAATCCTAGAGTTGGAAGGGGGCCCTACAGACCATCTAGTCCAATCCCCTGCCCAATGCAGGACCAGCCTAAAGCATCTCTGATGAATATTTGTCCAGCCTCTTCTTGAAAGCTGCCAGTGAAGGGGAGTTTATTACCACCTCTCTAGGCAGCTGATTCCACCTTTGAACCACTCTGACCGTGAAAAAGTTTTTCCTAATATCCAGCCGATACCTTCCTGCATGTAATTTCAACCCGTTGCTTCGGGTCCTCTCCTCTGCTGCCAACTGGAACAGCTCCTTGCCCTCCTCCAAGTGACAGCCTTTCAAATATTTAAAGAGAGCCAATCCTGTCCCCCCTCAATCTCCTCTTCTCCAAGCTAAACATTCCCAAGGCCCTTCGCCTTTCCTCGTAGGGCTCCATTTCCAGACCCCTGATTGTCCTTGTCACTTCCTTCTGCACCCTCCAAAGCTTCTCCAGTTTGCCCCCGGAGTCGAAATAATGAGACAGACAAGTGTTTGGAGTCAAACAAGGGCCACTTTATTAACAATTTAATTGTGAAACCAATTAATGGCAAGGGAACTAAGTGGGTGCAGAACAGGCCAGGCAGGTGTCAATCCAGCCAACTTCCTTGCCTCAGGTATGGGTAAGTCACCAGCCCCTGTCTAGGCCCAATCCTTTGGCCTGCAACTGGCAGCCCAGCACATAGGTCACCCCCCAGGAGCGCCTACTCCTGAAGCCCTACAACCTGCAGGGAGGAGTTTACCTAAGAGGCTTCCCAAGGTGGTCACCATTCCCAGCCCTGAGCTCTAAAGCCCGAGGGCCATTCCTGATGACCCCCTAGTCCCAAACTGGAACTGGCTGAAAGTGCTTACCAGTTCTGCTTTCTTTACCCACACTGCTCTGCCAAAGTGACCAAACTAATTAACAGCCCAAGTAGTGCCCATTCAGAGTCCCCCATGTTCGGTGCAGGGTAGGCGAAAACACCTCCATCCACGGGCCAATCAGGATGAATGCGAAAAATTCCTACCCGACCCCAACAAGCGACCAGCACGAGCCTACACAGAACACAGGGCGGGTGGCTCGGCCGAGTACGAGGCAGCAACTGGCGCGGGCGGGAACAGAGCCAAGCCTATAAAGGCCGGCACCCAAACATCGTTACGACGCATTGCATCACAACTCATCTATCTGCCTCCATTTCAATCGGGAGGCAAAGCAACGCACGCCCTGTATTGGCATTGCTGACAGCGCATGAGCCCCATTGTTCTCAAGAGCTGGGATTGCTGGAGCAGTTCCATTCCACATCCCTATCACATTTTAAAGGGGAAGACACATTGCTGATCCTGGGTACAAGGATTACATTTTTCTGGCATGAAGCACCATCATTCCACAGCCGATTGAGTTAATCCCAAGATCTAAATACCATCACACCCATATTGCATTCTATTTTCAAATGAGCCACAAAGAAGGCGTAGATTTCTAAGGCACAAGATGGTTGCAAAACAAAAAACTGGTTTCAAACTTCTCCTGTCCCGTGATGTTATCTAAGTACAGAAGAAGAAGAGTATGTTTCTTATACCCTGCTTTTCTCTATGTTAAGGGGTCTCAAAGTGGCTTACAATCACATTCCTTTTCTCACTCCACGACAGGCACCTTGTGAGGTAGGTGGGGCTGAAAGGGTTTGGAGAGAATTGCAACTGGCTCGAGGTCAGCCAGTGGGCTTCATGTGGAGGAGGAGTGGGGAATTGAACCTGGTTCTCCAGATTAGAGTCCGCCTGAATCACTATGCCATACCAGGGAATGTTGCAGTTTCTGACAATTGCACGGCTGTAAAAGATAACCACAGGTGAATATGGTTCCCCTTCATTCTTGTAACTGAGCTCCATTCTGCATCTGGATTTACTCCGCATTTTCTCAGCACTTGACCTGGTCCCCCCTTGCCTGATCTGAATATCTGTTTTCATTCAATCTGGTATGCAGATTTTCCTGAGTCAGTACTTGCCTCAGCAGTCATTAGCTGCCTGAGCCAAGTAATTCATGGCAAGTTGATAAATAGAGAGGGGGGAAATAGGGGTGGGGGAATTGATGGAGATCAGTGAAGCTGTGTCAAGTTGCCTGCTTATTTTTCCCTTCGAATCAGAAGTGGAGGAAGGAAAAGGTACCTCTCAAAACTGCATTCAGATACCCTGGGGCAATGTTGTACTCAGGCTCTTTTTGTAGCAGGAACTCCCTTGCATATTAGGTGACACACCCCTAATGTAGCCAGTCCTCAAAGAGCTTACAGTAGCCCCTGTAAGAAGAGCTTTGTAAGCTCTTGGAGGATTGGCTACATTAGGGGTATGTCACCTAATCCGGAGCAAGAGAGAATAGATCTGCTCCATCTTTTATATGACAGCCCTTCAAATACTTGAAGACTGCAATCATGTCCTCTCTAAGTCTTCTCTTTCCCACGCTAAACATACGCAACTCTTTCAGCCTTTCCTCATAAGACTTGGATTCCAACCCTCTCACCATCCTGGTCACCCTCTTCTGGACATGCTCAAGCTTGTCAACATCCTTCCTAAAGTGTGGTGCCCAAAACTGGACACAGTAATCCAGGTGAGGCCTCATCATAGCAGAATAGAGCGGAACTACCACCTCCTGTGATCTGGACACAATGCTTCTGTTGATGCATCCTAAGATTGCATTAGCTTTCTTCACAGCCACATTGCACTGCAGGCTCATGTTGAGCTTGTGATCCACCAGAACACCCAGATCCCTTTCACATGTGCGGCTGTCTAGCCAAGTCCCTCCCATTCTATATCTGTGCCTTTGATTTTTTGTACCCAGGTGTAGGACTTTGCACTTATCTCTATTGAAATTCATTTTATTTGTCTCAGCCCACTGTTCCAGCCTATCCAGATCATCTGGAAATAGAGGGTCCTGGGAGCCTCTCTTATGCACCAGAAGTTACTTTGGTGATAAAGGTGGCCCAGCTGAGCCAGATCTCATCAGATCTCAGGATCTAAGCAGCATTGGTCCTGGGTCATACCTGGGTGGGAGACTACTAATGAAGTTCAAGGTGGCAGCCCACAGGCAGGCAATGGCAAACTACCACTGAACATCTCTTGCCTTCAAAACCCTGCAGGGTTGCTGTAAGGCAGCCGTGACTGTTAGAACCCCACCCCCCTCCTCCAGCCAAGACCCTTCCGAAAGAAGGTCCCCTCTCCCCTTTTCTTTTGGACAGATGCTGTAGTAAGCAACCAGGGGATCTGAAACGCAGGGATTCTTAGAAAGGCACCTGGGTTCAGCCGTGACACTGGAGAGTCCCAGGAATGAGGTAGGGCATGGCCAGAATGAAAGCAGCACAAGAGCAATCTTTCCCAACTCCAGGGCTTACCTTTCTCAAGAGCAAAAGACTTTTCAACACTGGAGATGTCACCCAGCATCTTCACATCTGGGGCAGGTGTCTGCCCTGCCCAAGGTTGGTGACTCGATCAAGGAAGACACTGAACTTGCCCTCAACCCTAATCGCAGATCTTTGTGCCCATGAAGTTCTGGCTCACAACAGCCTCATCAATGTCACCCCCTCCCCAATTTTACACTCTGAAGTGTGACGGTGCACTTTCAACCAGCCAGTAAGATTCAAACTTCTTTATCTTGACCCAATCCAAAGTCAGGATGGTCTAATCCAGGGGTGTCAAACGTGCGGCCTGGGGGTGGATCAGGCCCCCGGAGGGCTTCTCTCAGGCTCACAGTGGAACTGGCTGTCTTCTTCTTATTCCAGTTCTGCTGCTGCTGCATCCTCGTAGGTTTCCAGCCTACAGATACACACCTGAGCAGTGTATAATCAAGACTGCAACAACACAGACATTTCGATGCAATGATTCAGAGCGAGAGGCGTCAGTTATCAGACACGGTTAAATAAACAAAATGTTGCAAGAGCGCTAATGTTTTAAGCACGTTTTTATTTTGAGTAAAAAAAACCCCTCCTTTGTGCCTGTGTCCTTTATAAAGTTTATATCTCTGCTACCTGGCATTGCATTTTATGACATGCGTGGCCCGAGCAAACAAGGTCTCATTTATGTCAGATCTGGCCCTCGTAACAAATGAGTTCGACACACCTGGCCTTATCTCTACTGAAACCAGGGACCTTTTGTCCATGAAAGAAGGACTCTAAGTCCCAGCAAATCGTTCCTCGCATCTCCGGTCCAGATCTCTGCTGGTCAGAACCCTGGCTTCCTTCTGAGAACCCCTGCAGCATTCTGCAGCCTTTGCCGGCTCTTTGCTCCACACCTTGGACCTCTGCTGCACCAACTTTCGGTTCAAACGTCAAGCCCTGTAATTTAAACTTGTATGCTCCTTCCTGAATGTCCCCGTTTCCTCCCTTCTCCTCTAATAGGGTGGACTCTCTTGCTCACATGTGTAAGAGCCTGGGGGATACAACAATCACTTCTTCTCTCTCTTTCCTTGTGTATTATTTTGGATAGCATTGCTGAGATCTACCCCGGTATACCAAGACTACAAGTTCTTGAAGATACAACCCATGAACACATGAAGCCGCCCTATACTGAATCAGACCATCGATCAATCAAGGTCAGTATTGTCTACTCAGACTGGCAGCAGCTCTCCAGGGTCTCAGGCAGAGGTCTTTCACGTTGCCTCCTGCCTGATCTTTTAACTGGAGATGCCAAGGATCAAACCTGAGACCTTCTGCATGCCAAGCAGATGCTCTACTGCTGAGCCACAGCCTTTCTTTACAGCTCTCCAGGGTCTCAGATGGTGGTCTTTCACATCACCTACTGCCAGATCCTTTAACTGGATATAAGTTATCTCTTTCTGGGATCTTGTGTTATCCCTTTATGGAATAACTAATTCCCCTTCTCAAGGAGCAGTTCAGGTAACATGACTTAACAGCACTTCCTACGAAAGGGGATGGGCTGCTACTGGCCCAATTTGGTGCAGATCTGCGATCTCTTCTATTTTGAGATTAAAACTTTTGCATCTAAGTCTCACTGGTATGTTGTGTTGTGTGTCCTTATTGGCACTGCTATGTGTGGGTGGAAATTCAGGGTTTAGGCTATGGTAGGATAATATAGACACCCTATAGAGACAGACACATACCTGAGAGAGGCAAATTCCAGGTGAATAATTGTTTTAAATAGGTTATGGACATTTGTCAGATTGGGTTATTAGCCTGCCAGTCATAAATGTGAGTCTGTATGGAGAGTCACGAGAAGAAGTGGTCTTGATTACACGGGTCAGAGATTAGGAAATGTGTCTTGCCCTAGAAGCAAGAGGCAAAAGATGAAATATGACATCTGCCATGTTGCTCAAGTATCTGAAAACTTGGAGCCTAGCAAGTTTAAGTTTGTGATAAAAGAATGAGATGGTCAGACAGTGTCATCGATGCAACGGACATGAAATTGAGCAAACTTCAGTGGGCAGCGGAAGACAGGAGGGCCTGGTGTAATCTGGTCCATGGGGTCGCGAAGAGTCGGACTTGACTGTGCGACTGAACAACAAAAGAACATGAGAAACCATCTGTGAGATTTCAGCTCCTTCCTGGCCACGGAGCCCTGGTGGTGGTTGTGGATGGGGCCGTTTTGCCTATCGCAGAAGGAGGAAGAGGCAGGGGATGCGTGAGGCCGGTGTCGTGGCATTTCAGTGAAGCCGGCAAGGGTTTAGGCATGCCTCCTCCCTCGGCATGCTCAGCAAAGGAGGATCAGAGTGCTGAGGGACTGTGGTGGGGACAGGGCCATGGCCTATACAGTGGTGGTGGTCACTGCCTTGGGAGTCCATCAGCCACTTGTTCAGGCCAGGGGGAAATCAAGGCCCATGTTCCTTGGGCTTGGGGGAATTCGTATAATGGGCTGGGATGCAGTGGTATAGAGACACGTGGCAGATTTGGACTGGTTACTGAGGTTGGGCAGCAGCATTGGGCGGGCATTGTGGCCTTTTCTGCCCTGGGTGGCAAGGTTCCCTTGGGAGAAGCAGAGGGCCAGATAAAGCAGTGTTGAGCAGGCTTCTCCTGCAGTTGACCGGGCTAGGCCTGATACTCCTTGGGTGGGCCAGTAGGGGGGGCTTGACCTGCAAGGCATTAATCTATAGGTGGGTTTAGGTTTTTATTTTAGCCTCAGACCTATCCGGCATGGGGCCAAAGAAGGGGCGAGGGTACTCAAGGGCAAGCAGCCCACGCTGAGAGCAGCCCCGAAGTGGGCAGTGCCCGCCCTTTCCTCAAATGAGGAGGAGGATGTCCAAGGATGTCCCGGACAGGTTGGAAGTGCTTGAGCAGCATGTGGGTCTACCTCCAGTCCCTGCCACAGTGGTGGTGATGGGGAGGCAAACTAGAGAAACTTACCAGCTGGAGATTTCAAGCAGCGGTATTAGCGCGTTTGTCTGCTTTGGAGGGCTGGTGCGGTGAGTCGTCAGGAACCGAAAGAATGACTACAGTCACGACACATTGAGAGGAAGGGCCAGCCATGGAGGAGGAGATGCTGAGGCAGCAGCCTGATGTGATCTGGGTGGCTTCAGAAGAGGTTCCTGCAGCTGAGGAGAGTAAGCAAGACCAAACGTACCTTGGTAGGCATGCATGATCTTGGGGACCCTGGGGACAACAGCCAGCTGCCTCCAGATCCCCAGCCAAGCACAAGACACACCACAGATGTCCATGCCTGTGTAGCATGGTGGTTGGGCATGGGGGACGGGTCAGCTAGCTCCCCAGGTAGGTTGGGGAATGTTTCACTGCCATTCCCCCAGCCGCAGGTGGTCCACTGGGGTGGTTGGGGGTACTCCAGTCCATGGGAGATTGCATACAAAGTAGTCCCCATGAAAGCCTTGCTGTTTGGGGATCAGGCTATGCCCTTGGGGGGATCATCTTTCTTCTGCAACATGGGGCAAGATATGCAGAAAGGGGTATGTGGACGTGTTCCGCCTTCTATTCAGTTTGGTGTAGTGGTTAAGTGTGCAGACTCTAATCTGGGAGAACTGGGTTTGATTCCCCACTCCTCCACTTGCACCTGGCTGGATGACCTTGGGCAAGCCATAGTTCTGGCACAGCTGTTCTTGAAAAAGAGCAGCTTCTGTCAGAGCTCTCTCAGCCCCACCTACCTCACAGGGTGTCTGTTGTGGGGAGGGGAAGGGAAAGGAATTTGTAAGCTGTTCTGAGACTCCTTTGGGTAGTGAAGGGCAGGATGTTAATCCAATCTCCTCCTCCTCCTTGAAGGACCTTGAAGAGAGGGACAAGAAAAGCTGAAAAAGTGTAGAGTGGCTAGGACATGGGCTAATTGGTTGCCTGGGTTCTTAACCTATGCTGATGTAGTAGTCCGGTCCCAGCTTTGGTGGTCACTATCCTTATTTCAGTACACAGGCATAATCTATTGGGGGTATTCAGATTTTGCAGGCCCAGTGTGGCTCCAATATGATGAGGACTTTTATATGTAGGCACCCACGAATCCTGCCTTGTGCCAGGATCAGATTCATCTGTAATTGTGGATGCAGGTTATGTCGCTGGCAAGGCCCAATGGCGGTGATTGATCTGATAGTGGGCACATCATGCATAAAACGGCCATAAATCTATAAAGACGGCTACCATAACACCGAGAAGTCAAACAAAGTGAAAGCAGCATGCAGTCTGGAGACTGCCATAAAATCCGACAACCAATCAAAGTGAAAGTGGCATGCAATGTAGAGGGGAATTTCTGTTCCAGTGTGGGCTTGGTAAGGCAGCAGAGCAAATTGGGCCCAAGTTTCAATTTGGGGCAGTTTCCAGGAGGGCATTGTAAATATTGGGTCTTCTGCATCCGTTTCGATTCTGTTATATCCACTGACCGCCACTAGGCGCCAGCGACTTACCGCAGAGCTTGACTCTCAGTGAACAATAAGGACTAGGATCCTGAAACCTCATGTCGGCACCAATAGGCGGGAAGTTTAACCCCTCCAGTGGGACCTGCGGGTGGTCCACAGGGATTGTATATAGTTGGCCACCTGGCTGGTATTCTTCATCTGTTATGTGTGCTAGTAAACTATGAGCTAACAATCACTCTGTATCCTGGTTCTTCAGTTGTCGAACCCACTACACAACAGGTTTGGAATCTACTTTTTTCTGATTGAGGTGGCCTCCATGGCAGCTGCTATGGGCTATATGGCTCCAGTCATTCAACGGCTGGGGTGCGGGAGGTCATGGTGTTAGAGAAGGGCAACTAGAATGATAAAAGGGTTGGAACACTTTCCCTATGAAGAAAGGTTAAAACGGATGGGGCTCTTTAGCTTGGAGAAACGACGGCTGAGGGGTGACATGATCAAGGTTTATAAGATTATGCATGGGGTAGAGCAGGTTGTGAAAGAAGTACTTTTCTCCCTTTCTCACAATACAAGAACTTGTGGGCACTCCATGAAATTGCTGAGCAGTTGGGTTAGAACAGATAAAAGGAAGTACTTCTTCACCCAAAGAGTGATTAACACATGGAATTCACTGCCACAGGAGGTGGTGGCAGCTACAAGCATGGACAGTTTCAAGAGGGAATTAGATAAACATATGGAGCGGAAGTCCATCAGTGGGTATTAGTCACAAGGTATAGATAGGGTCTCTCAGTCTGGGGCAGGTGATGCTCTGTATTCTTGGTGCTTGGGGGGGTCAACAGTGGGAGGGCTTCTAGTGTCTTGGCCCCAGTGCTGGACCTCCTGATGGCACCTGGTATTTTTGGCCGCTGTGTGACAGAGTGTTGGACTAGATGAGCCATTGGCCTGATCCAACATTGGCAGCTCACCTGGCCAGGAGGAGGACCATAGGTTTGTCATTGGGGCTCAGTGAGTTTGTTTCAGTTGAGTGGTTGGGACGATGGGGCTCCAGGTGGCCTGGCCTCATCCCACTGCTGTTCGAGAGAGGGGAGACAGGGTCCTCCGCCTCATATATTGTTGATCCACTTGGCGGGAAATGATCTTGGCATTGTAAAAGGGAAAGCCCTTGTGATTCAGGCAAAGGCCTACCTGGAGCTCATCAGGAGCATCAGGATCATGTGGTCTGCTATATTGTCATGTTGTATGTGACATGGCATGGGGGACCCTAGTTGTTTGGACAGGGCTCGCTGAAAGGCAAATAGGGAACTGAGGAATGTGATGGTGGGTGGGTTGGGTCAATCTATGCCTCACCCTGGGATCCTGGCTGAATTGATTGACCTGTACAGGGCTGATGGGGTACATCTATCTGAAAAGGCTAATGTATCCCATGGAGGCCACATCACCACTACCAACACCTGTGGCTATGGGTTGGCTCTGGCCTGGATATTGTGCCACACTATTGCACGATGCTGAGGATCACTGAATTGGACATAACTGTTGTACGCCATATAGTACACCATCTTAATTCATGAAAGATGTTTACTATCACTAGCACTTTTTTAACTTTTGTATATGGTTTTATGGTACTGGGTACCGATTAATGTATGCCGCCCTGAGCCTGTTCATGGGAAGAGCAGGGTATAAGTTGAAAATAAATAAATATATAAAAACAGAAATAAATATATTTCTGAAGGATTTGTGTCAAGGGCTTCAGGTGGCCTTTAGGCTGCCCAGTGGGCACAAGGTCCTAAGCAGTGTCTTGGTCTTGGCAGTGGCAGGTTAATGTGGGAAAGGGGGAAATAGAGCTGGTGACCCCCATATAACACCTTTCCTGTAGGGGGTCAAGGGGGTCTGTCAGGTTCATCCTTCAGGTTTTGTGGCCTTGGGTTGGGAATGAGGACTGACTTTGGGACCACCCTGGCTAGTCCCCTCCCATCTAAATTTTGTAGTTTGGGGGGGAGCTCCGAGGTGGCACCCCATTTGATATGTCAGCTGGCGGTGAACCAGAGGGATGATTCACATGCAGGGCAAAGGTGGCTCAGCCAACATATAAAAATCATCATCATCATCATCATCATCATCATCATCATCATCTATATCTAATTCCCAAGTTGCCCCCTGCATGCGGATATCTAAATCCGCACATCGAGGGCACCTGGGAGGCAGGGAGATTTTCCTGCACATGTGGGGCAGTCTCCAGGTTTGCAGAAAAATCTGAAAACTTGGAAAAAATACAGGAGGGATATCTAAATCCCCCCCAAAA
Source organism: Gekko gecko (assembly GCA_029375565.1). Lineage (NCBI taxonomy): Eukaryota > Metazoa > Chordata > Lepidosauria > Squamata > Gekkonidae > Gekko > Gekko gecko. Next base: position 142,762,431 of record JAPDNY010000008.1, on the reverse strand, counting down.
GTAAGAGCATTCCCTGCGCATGCGCAGAGAATGCTCTGGGAACTCTGCGGCAGGCCAGCGGTTGGAAGTCACTCAGGCCTCACCACAGGAGCGGGAGGGGAGAGGAGATTGGCAGTGACAGCAGCGGTGGAGGAGATTGTCGGAGCCGGGGGGGGAGGAGATCGGCAGGTCTGGTGGAGGAGGAGATCGCCAGAGCCGGAGGGGAGGAGGAGACAGGTAGTGGCAGTGGAGGAGATTGCCAAAGCCGAGAGGGAGGAGGAGATCGGCGGGCCCAGAAGCTGGCAGCCACTCAGGCCTTGCTGCTGGAGCTGGGGTGGTGATGGAGGGGTGATGGAGGAGACTGGGGACTGGGGGGAATCGGTGGGCTTGGTGGCTGGCAGCCACTCAGGCCACACTGCCGGTGTCTGGGGATGGGGGAAGGCTTACCTGCTGCTGCTGCTGCTTCCTCCTCCTCCTGCTGTGTGACTTCACTGCCGCTGCCGCTGCCAAGGAGGTGGTGGGGGCAGGAGAACGCTTTGCCTGTTGGTGGCTGTAACCTGCTCAGTCCTTTCCATCACCTGGGGAGGGAGGAGAAAGTTTTGTGGGCCAAGTTCAGGCCTCACCACCACCACTAGGGGGGAGAAGGAGGGGGAGAAAGCTTGGCGGGCTGGCCAGGCCTTGACACCGCTGGGGGGAGGAGGGGAGGAAGTTTGGTGGGTGGGCCAGGCCTTGCCACTGCCGCTAGAGAAGGGGGGATGGGGAAAGTTTGGCAGGCCGAGTTCAGGCCTCACCACTGGTGCTGGGGGGAAGGAGGGAGAAGGCTTGGAGGGGCACAGGCCTCGCTGTGGGTGCCGGGGACGGAGGGGGCAAGAGAGAAGGCTCACCCGTGGCTGCTTCCTTCTCCTCCCATGGAGCGTCTCCCCCCCACGAGTATCACGGGTCCCCCTTCTTGTAATAACAACAACAATAATAATATGACAATGAGGTGGTCTGGAGCGACCCCTGCCCTTGGCTTATTTCTGAACTCAGAGTTTGCCCTTGCCTTTACTATGGAGCCTTGGTGGCAGTTGCGGGAGGTAGCTGCTTTACCTCTCCCAGAAGGCACAAGAGGGGCAGAGCTGGAAATGATTTAGGTATGGCTCCGCCCCTCCCTTCCTCTTTCACCTGCATGCTCAGCCCACCCTCCCACCCTGTATGCAGTGCAAGCCTTAGATAGTCACTTTTTGGGGTCAGGTAGGAACTTTTCACCCCCCTTTTATTGGGGGGGTGCTTTTGCCTACCTGGCATTGTCGTCAGTGGACTCTGGGTAAACTGGACATGGTGGTTCCGTTAAATAGGATCGGTCACTTGGCAGGTTAGTGCGGGGGGGAGAATAATGGATTCGGTGTGCACCGTATGGCACCTTCCCTGTTGGAGGTCAAGGGGTCCCACTGGGGGAAACCCTTGGCAGAGACTTTTGAAATGTGGTCGTTGACCCCCCGTGGCCCCCACCGGGAGAGCCGCTACAAACGGTCCATCTACCAGCTGAGCACAGTGACTGAGGTGGAAGAACTCATCTGGAGGCAGATGAGACGACAGAACCCCGAGGTGGACAGTGGGAGTGCAGCCGGGAATGCCTCTTGAGAATGGTGGAGGAATCCCTCCAAAAGATCCCTGAGATGATCACAGAGGGGATTCAACGTGAACTCGAGTGGTGGCTGCCGCAGCAACTGACAGCCCCACCTCTTGTCCTGGTGGTCCCTGTTGGGCCACCTCCGGGAGTTCCCCCTGGCCAGCCAGCAGTGCCACTGCCAGAGGGGGGGCCGGGCCCCACACTGTGGGATGTCCTGAAGGGATGTGGTCAGATGCTCCTGAATCCCACCAAGCTACTGGATGCTACATTTGATGGGACCCCTGAGAAGCTCTCCTTCTTCTTGGTACGGGCTGAGAAATTTGTTGAGAATTGGGGCCATCTCTTCCCGAATGAAGAGTGCATCGTGGATAGCCTCCAGACTACGGGACGCAGCAGTGGACTGGTATGCAACCTTACACCATGAGGATGGCCGGGAACTCCGCGAGGTGGATGCCTTCATGTGGGCCTTGCGAGCTCACTACGAGGACTCTAATATGAGTGAGATGGTTCAGGTGTTCCTGCTCACTTTCCGGCAAGGAAAGAAATCAGTGCGGGAGTACACTGAAGAGTTCTGCAGACACACTGCAAAAATCAGACAGTGGCCTGATGGGGTGCTAGCCCAACATTACTGGCTGGGGTTAGACCTGGAGATCTATGGAACGATCCTCTGTGGGGAGAAACATAGATCCCTACTGGCTTGGAGGTGGTGGATACCAAGAGCCAGCTTCGCACTATCCGCATTGATGATGCAGTCACCCTTGGCAAAGCCACCCAGACTACTCCCACCCCGGGAAAAGCTAAAGCAGAGGCCCCTCCAGCATGCCTGAAGGACGGAACCCGGGAACACCGAATGAAGCAAGGCCTGTGTCTCAGGTGTGGAGAATCTGGCCATCTCGCAGCAGCATGTCCAGGATCGGGTCCATCAACTTCTGCGGCAAAAGGGGAGAAGAAGAGGATCAATACCCCTTCCAAGAAGCTGACGGTCAAGCCGAATGGACCGAGAGCCCTACAGGCCAGCCCTATCGAGGAGGACACCGAATCCTTTGGCGAGGACCCATTCAAGCCAGTGGGAAATGGGGAGGACCTGCTGTGAACAGCGCTGAGCAGCAGGTCCCCAGCCCCAAGGTGCTATGACCAGTGAGCAATTACCCTTCCCTCTTCTTCGTGACTGTGACTCTAATCTGCCCTGAGCTCAACACCCATGTTAGAGTAAGGGGCCTGATTGATTCGGTGTGTGGGAGAGACTTGATCAACCCCTCTTTAGTAACGGCACTAGGGGCGAAGGTAATTAAACTCCCAGACCCGCTGATTTTCACTCAGATGGACGGGTCCACCATGAAAGACCCCTGCAAGTATGAGACTGTGCCGCTACGCATGGGGGCGGGGAAACACTGGGAGCTCCGGCCGTTCATGGTGACCCCAGCAGCACGCTTCCCCTTAGTGTTGGGCAGCCCCTGGCTCCACGACCATGATCCGTATATCCTGCGGGAAGAAGGGGTGGTCAAGTTCATCTCCCCCCATTGTAAGGAGCATGTGTGGCATGACTCCTGGGGGAGCCAACCCAGGTGCAAAGGGTGGCCATGGGGCTCGCAGATGTAGAACTGAACTTAATCCCACATGAATATCGGGATTTAGCACCAGTGTTTGGGGAAGCTGAGGTGGACGAGTTGCCCCCCTACCAAAACTCTGACTGTGCAATTGAACTGTTGCCGGACCAGAAGCTCCCCAAAGGGAAATTGTATTCCATGAGCCCGGCAGAGAAAGCAGAGCTGATGTGTTTTATTGACAAAAACCGGGCTAGAGGTTTCATCCGCTCTGCCTCCTCCCCCTGAGCAGCTCCTGTGTTGTTCCGGAAAAAGAAAGATGGAGGGTTGTGGTTGTGTACTGACTATAGGGGCCTGAATGCTGCGTCAACCACCAATGCTTACCCTCTGCCCCTCATCAAGGACCTCCTGGCTGCAGTCACTGGGGGAAAGGTTTTTCCAAATTGAACTTGCGGGATGTGTACTTCTTGTTCCAGAAAAAGAAAGATGGGGGGTTGTGGTTGTGTACTGACTATAGGGGCCTGAATGCCGCGTCGACCACCAATGCTTACCCTCTGCCCTTCATCAAGGACCTCCTGGCCGCAGTTGCTGGGGGAAAGGTTTTTTCCAAACTGGATTTACGGGATGCGTACTTCAGAGTGCGCATCAGGGAGAGGGATGAGTACAAGATGGCATTCAATACCCTATTGGGGCAGTTCGAATACCTTGTTATGCCGTTTGGCCTTCAGGGGGCTCCGGGGGTCTTTATGAACCTTATCAATGAAGCGTTGCATAAGCACCTGTTCAAAGGGGTCCTAGTTTACCTGGATGACATTTTACTGTACTCCCCCGACAAGGACTCTCATGTTAAACTGATGAGGGATGTCTTGCAAATGTTACACAAGCACACACTGTTTGTTAAACTGTCTAAATGTGAATTTCACTGCTCTGAGATTTTGTTCCTGGGCTATAAGATCTCCTAGCATGGAATCGAAATGGACCCAGCTAAAGTCCAGGATGCGGTGGGGTGGGAAGCCCCAAAGACCCATAAGCAACTACAAGCATTCCTCAGGTTCGCCAATTTTTATAGATCCTTCCTGGTGAACTTTGCACAGGTATCCCTACCCCTCACGGATCTACTAAAAACAAAGGGAAAAGGGGTAGAGGGATCCCGCCCCGGGGCTAAGCTTGACTGGACACCTGAATGTCAGGAAGCGTTCGAGAGGCTCAAGGCGCTTTTCACCTCTGAGCTGGTGCTAGCACACCCAAACGAATGGGAAAAGTTTATTGTCCAAGTCGACGCCTCAGACGTGGCCATGGGTGGCACCATCTTGCAAGAGGGGGAGGATGGGAAACTCCACCCACTGACTTACGTCTCCAAGAAATTTAACGAAACAGAAAGGAACTTGTCAGTCTGGGATAAGGAAGCAGGGGCGATTAAGTTAGCCCTATCAACCTGGCGTCACTGGTTGGAGGGGGCACTGGTTCCATTCGAGGTTTGGACTGATCATAAAAACCTCGAGCTCCTCCAGACCCTGCGGAACCTAAATGCCAAGCAACTCCAGTGGGCGGACTTCTTTTCCAAGTTCAACTTCACCCTCCATCACTTCCTGGGGGAGGCGAACTCATTGGCTGATGCCTTGTCCCACCTCCCTCAACATGACAGTAAGTGGGAGGAGGTCCAAGACTCTGTTCACACCTACCCAACTCGGGGGTGTAGTCATGACTCACAGCCAAGCAAAAACCCTGCCCCTTAGTCCTGAACAGTCTTGGGACTCTCTAAGTATGCGTCCACCCTGTTGGAGGCGGATCTCAAGGAACTGGAGAAGGAACATAAGAACATAAGAGAAGCCAATGTTGAATCAGGCCAATGGCCCATCCAGTCCATCACTCTGTCACACAGCGGCCAAAATATACCAGGTGCCATCAGGAGGTCCAGCAGTGGGGCCAGGGCACCAGAAGCCCTCCCACTGCTGCCCCCTCCAGCACCAAGAATAGAGTGCATCACCTGCCCCAGACTGAGAGTTCCCATCTATACCCTGTGGCTAATAGCCACTGGTGGACTTCTGCTCCATATGTTTATCTAATTTCCTCTTGAAACTGTCCATGCTTGCAGCTGCCACGACCTCCTGTGGCAGTGAATTCCATATGTTAATCACTCTTTGGGTGAAGAAGTATTTCCTTTTATCTGTTCTAACCCGACTGCTCAGCAATTTCATAGAGTGCCCATGAGTTCTTGTATTGTGAGAAAGGGAGAAAAGTACTTCTTTCTCAACCTGCTCAATCCCATTCATAATCTTATAAACCTCGATCATGTCACCTCTCAGCCGCCGTTTCTCCAAGCTAAAGAGCCCCAAGCATTTTAACCTTTCTTCATAGGGAAGGTGTTCCAACCCTTTTATCATTCTAGTTGCCCTTCTCTGCACTTTTTCCAATGCTATAATATCCTTTTTGAGATGTGGTGACCAGAACTGTACACAGTATTCCAAATGAGGTCGCACCAATGATTTATACAGGGGCATGATGATACTGGCTGATTTGTTATCAATTCCCTTCCTAATAATCCCCAGCATAGCGTTGGCCTTCTTTATTGCAGCTACACATTGTGTAGACATTTTCAGCGAGTTATCCACTACGACTCCAAGATCTCTCTCTTGGTCCGTCTCTGCCAGATCAGACCCCATCAACGTGTATTTATATTTAGGATTTTTGGCTCCAATGTGCATCACTTTGCACTTGGCCACATTGAACCCCATTTGCCACGTTGACGCCCACTCACCCATCCTCAACAGATCCCTTTGGAGTGCCTCACAATCCTCCCTGGTTTTCACCACCCTGAACAACTTTGTGTCATCTGCAAATTTAGCCACAACACATCGCATCACATCACTGCTTACTCCCAATTCCAAATCGTTAATAAACAAGTTAAAAAGCATCGGACCAAGTACTGATCCCTGTGGTACCCCACTGCTTACCACCCTCCACTGAGAAAGTTTCCCATTTATACTCACTCTCTGTTTCCTATTTATAAGCCAGTTTTTGATCCACAAGAGGACTTGTCCTTTTATCCCATGACTATTGAGCTTACTTAGGAGCCTTTGATGAGGAACTGTATCAAAAGCTTTCCGGAAGTCAAGGTAAATAATATCTATTGGGTCCCCCTTGTCCACATGTTTGTTCACTCCCTCAAAAAACACTAACAGGTTAGTGAGACAAGATCTTCCCTTACAGAACCCATGCTGAGTCTGCCTCAATAGTTTTTGTTTATCAATGTGCCTACTAATTCTTTCCTTAATAACAGTTTCCACCCACTTACCCGGTATCGATGTCAGACTGACTGGCCTGTAATTTCCTGGATCTCCCCTGGAGCCCTTTTTAAAGATGGGAGTGACATTAGCTACCTTCCAGTCCTCAGGAATGGAGGCAGATTTTAAAGAAAGATTACATATTTTTGTCAGGAGATCCACAAGTTCACATTTGAGTTCTTTCAGAACTCTCGGATGAATGCCATCCGGGCCTGGTGATTTATTAGTTTTTAAAGTGTCCATCAGTCGGAGGACTTCCTCTCTTGTCACCGCAATCTGATTCAGGTCTTTCAAACCCCCTCCCGAAATCGGTGCTTCTGGAGTGGGCAAACACTTCTCCTCTTCCACAGTGAAGACAGAGGCAAAAAATGCATTCAGCTTCTCAGCCATTTCCCTATCATCCTTCACTACTCCTTTTACCCCTTGATCATCCAAGGGCCCCACTGCCTCCCTGGCTGGCTTCCTACTTCTAATGTATTTGAAGAAAGTTTTATTGTTGGTCTTTATGTTTTTGCGATATGCTCCTCATATTCCCTTTTTGCTTGCCTGATCACAGACTTGCATTTTATTTGCCATAGTCTGTGTTCCCTTTATCAACCTCACTAAGACTAGCTTTCCACCGCTTAAAGGAATCCTTCTTACCTTTTACAGCTTCCATTACTTTATTTGTTAACCATGCAGGCTTTTTTCTATACCTATTTGTACCTTTCCTAACCTGCGGTATATATTTTTTCTGAGCTTCTAGGATTGTCTTTTTAAATAGTCTCCAAGCTTCCCCAATGGTTTTGACCTTCTCCACTCTTCCTTTCAATTTCTTCCTCACATGTCCCCTCATACCAGAGAAGTTACCCCTTTTAAAGTTAAAAGTGGTTGCGTCAGTCTTTTTGGGCAACTCCCTATCTGTACAAATGTTAAACTCAATGACATTATGATCACTGTTCCCAAGTGGTGCAATCACTTTTACATCTCTCACCAGGTCTTGGGTGTTACTTAGGACCAAATCCAGGATCACCTCTCCCCTGGTAGGATCTGTGACCATCTGTTCCACAGCACAGTCATTGAGAGTGTCTAAGAACGCAATCTCTTTTTCCCAACTAGAACTCATATTGACCCAATCAATGTGTGGGTAGTTAAAGTTGCCTATTACAACACAGTTATTTCTTCTAGCCGCTATCTTTAATTCATTCATCATTTTATAATCCTCCTCTATCTTTTGATCTGGTGGGCGATAACAAACTCCCACTGTTAAGCCTCCTTTTGGACCCACTATTTCAACCCATAGCATTTCCAGAAGTGAATCCAATTCTCTTACCCTCTCAATCTTACTGGACGGTATACCCTCTCTGACATACAGAGCCACCCCACCTCCAACCCTTTCCCCCTATCCTTCCGATATAATTTATAACCAGGAATCACCGTATCCCACTGATTTTCCTCATCCCACCAAGTTTCTGAAATACCCACAATGTCTATTTCCCCCCCAACACCAAGCATTCCAACTCCCCGATTTTACCTCGGAGACTTCTAGCATTTGTGTATAAACACTTATAGTTTCCCATGTTTGTTAAGCCCACAGCCTTCCTCTTGCTGCCTCGAGACCTTGCCAGGCAGTTCCTATCATTAGCCACAGTCTCAGTGGACAATTGTAATCCATTTCCTTGTACAAAAGTAATAGCTACCCCTTCATCTCTTTGAGATGAGCCATCCCGAACCAGAGACTTTTCATCTCCTGTCGGCTTTCCCCCATTATTCAGTTTAAAAACTGCTCTGCCAGCTTTTTGATTTTGAGCACCAGCAGCCTGGTTCCTTCTCGGGACAAATGGAGACCGTCCCTTTTGTACAGCTCCCTCTTGTCCCAAAAAGCATCCCAGTGCCTAACGAACTTGAACCCTTCCCCCCTACATCACCGTCTCATCCACGCATTGAGACTTCTGAAGGGGGGGTGGAAGAGCGGGATAATGGTTGCTGGTACAAGGGAACCAAACTCTTTGTACCTGGGGTGTTGCGAGGGAAATCATGGGCGTTGTTCACAGCACCAAACTAGCTGGCCACCAGGGTTTTGTGAAATCACTGCAGCTCCTACAAAGGCAGTTTGGTAGCCAGGCATGAGGTGGGATTTGTCTGTGTTTGTCCAGTCCTGCCAGGTGTGTCTCATGAGCAAGCCCCAAGCCACCAGGTCTACTCAAACCGCTCCCAGCAAGGGAAAGACTGTAATTTGGATGGTGGTGGATTTGTTCTTGAAGCAAGCCCACTTTGTCCCTTTCAAAGCCGTCCCATCAGCTAAAATGCTAGCTAAAGCGTTCCTGCACCATGTGTCCAAATTACACACTTCGCCTCGTAAGTTGATTTCCGACAAGGGGTCACAATTTGTTTCGCATTTTGGGGGTGAACTCCTGAAACTGCTGGGGGTTGAAAGAGGGCTGAGCAGTGCCTATCACCCAGAGACCGACGGACAAACTGAGTGGGTCAACCAAACCCTGGAGCAATACCTGCGGTGCTTTACCAACTTTCAACAAGACAAGTGGGAGAGTCTTTTGCCCCTAGCAGAATTTTGCTACAATAATGCATGTCACTCGTCCACTGGGGTGTCGCCTTTCATGGCGGTGCATGGTTATGACGCTCCCCCCCTCCCATTTCTCTCAAGCACCGACTTGCCGGCGGGGGAGGCAGGGGAATGTTGCAAGCGACTCCAGGAGGCTTGGCCCCTCCTGTGCAAAAGGATTACAAGGCTCAAGCCGACAAGAAAAGGGACAAAGGGTGGGAGCCAAAGCCCGGGGATTTTGTGTATGCGTCCACCCAAAATATCAAAGGGCTCCAGCCCAGTAGGAAACTGGGTTGGAAATTCGTGGGTCCCTATGAGATCAAACGAATGATCAATGAGGTAATGGCTGAACTGATTTTACCAAAGGCATTAAAAGCTATACATCCTGTGTTTCATCTTAGGCTGTTACGCCGTGACCCCGGGGAGAACAAATGGCATCCTTAATGAGCTGTACCATGACCATGGTCCAAGGGGAACTGCATTATGAAGTCTCTGAAATCCTGGACTCTAAGTTGTCTCATAACAAACTGTATTATCTTGTTGAATGGGTTGATTTTGGTTCTGAACATAGGGAATGGATCAGAGTGGAGCACATCAATGCTCCACAATGCCCCACAATGCTCTGCAAGTTCCACCATCGCTACCCAGAAAAACGGGGGGGGGCATTTATCAGGAGGGCAAGATGTCAGGTAACCCTGCCATTGCTGTGTGGGGGGCGGGGGAGACATCTTTCACTGTTCTGGAATGTAGGAGGAACTCTGAGTCTCCAGTCTCACTGATTTAGAGTGTCTGTTCTGTTTCTTATCACTTCACCTGACCTTGGGTCTCATGCTACCCTGGCATGGGGAATTTATTGGTCTGAGGTGTTTTCTTTCATGGCTTAGCATGCGCGCAAAATGTACTCATTGGCTTATAGGTGGGGGGCTGGTTTGAGTGGGCTATAATTGCTATTGCTTTGGATTATCTGACATCACTGACAAAGAACTGGTTCATGCAGCTCTATGACTGGTCTTTAATAAATACTATCTTCTTATGAAGCCTGGTGTTTGACTGACTATCTGGAGAACTTGACAGGAACACAGCACCACCCTTTCCAGGTATGCATGATGAGTCCCCTCCACCTGTGTCTGGGGTCAGAACTCATATATAAGATTCTGTTAGCTCCAGACGATTGTGAAGGTGGTCTCTCCTCATGCTGGAGATCCCATCAGTGCCCTGCGCAGAGACTACTACCAAAAAATTATGCAGATCAGCCATGAACAAAGTCATATCCTATTGCCTTGTTCCGGCATTCAGGGTGGGGTAACAATTAGCTAAGTTGACAAACTAACCTCTTACAAAAGCTGTTTAATTTCAAGGTCCGCATTACAAAGCCATTCAAGAGAAGTGTCAAAGAATATGTTCTCAGTTTAATCCGAGGGAGGTACAAAAGGCTTTCAGCCTGCCTTGATGGACTAGAATGGTATCGAGGCAGCGAAAGAGAAGGCAGGACCATGTTAGGTTTACAGGTGTTTCTGCTAACTTTCCTGGCATGTCTCCTGATTTTGTACTTTCTGAAGCAGAACTGGCCACGCAGCAGCTCTTACCCTCCGGGACCGCTTTGGATTCCAGTCATCGGAGGCCTGTGGAAAATAGGATTCAAACTTTCTCAAGACTCCTATAGTAAAGTAAGTATGTAGAAATAATTAATCTGCAGAGTAAGAAGGCATGGAATGAACACCTTGAGTGCTTTTTTTTGTTTGGTTTTGCTATTGTAAAGCAGGCTGCTCTCTGATGTTTTTGTGTGATAATCTGTGTGGCTGTACATGTGGTCCACACTGGGAATATTGGCTAATGCTCTAGACTTCTCCCCCAAAAGGGTTCTGCGAGTAACCCGTGTAGTGGTGGTGAGGATAGACAAGGTCATGCCTCAGTGGTACAGCATCTGCTGAAGTTCCGAGGTTCTATCCCTGGCATCTCCAGCTAAAAGAATCAGGTGGTGGTTCATGTGTTAAGTGCATGGATTCTAATCTGGGAGAACTGGGTTTGATTCCCCACTCCTCCACTTGCAGCTTCTGGATGACCTTGGGCAAGCCATAGTTCTGTCAGAGCTGTCCTCTGGAGGACAGTTCTGAAAAGAGCTCTCTCAGCCTCATCTACCTCACAGGGTGTCTGTTGTGGGGAGGGGAAAGGAAAGGAGTTTGTTTGTTTTTTTTGGCCCCCCATAGGGAATTTTTTATTTTCATTTTTTTTAAAAAAAATTTATTAACAGGATATAGTAGCATGTTCCATAGTTAATAACCAATTCTTAACATATCCTTTTCTACGATTTTTCTTCCTTCCCCTCCCCCAGCTCCCAGCGATGCTCCACCCCCATTAATATTTCAGTCAATATTCTCTTACATTCGGTTCTTACTCAGTAAACAAATCTTCATTTTAAACATTTTCTTTTTCTATTTCTCCTTCTTAGGTAACATTTTAAATACAATCCATTTCTTATATTACTTCTATTCTTAGTAATCATCAAAGCAAAGTCATCTATTTTTAACATCCCAATTCAATTCTAAGTAAACTTTAAAGTCTTTCAATCTGCTGAAAATTCTGCGTCTTCTTTTCCATTGAGTTTTTTTGTCAGTTTGTCCATTTCTACCATAAAAACCATCTTCTTTATCCATTCCCATTTATCTGGTATCTTCTCTTGTTTCCAGAACATAAGTCATCCTTGCCGTTGTAATTAAATACCATAACAATGTTCTCTTTGTCACTTTGATTTCTTCCATTTTAAGCCCTAAAAGTAATATTTCTGGCTTTTTTCAAAGTACATTTCAGGATCTTCTGAATTTCGTTATGGACCTCAGTCCAAAAAGCAACCGCTTTTTCACATGTCCACCATATATGGTAAAACGAGCCTTCTTTTTTCTTACATTTCCAACATTTGTTAGACATGTTCTCATTCATATTAGCATTTTTTTGGTGTCATATACCATCTATACATCATTTTATAACAATTTTGTTTCACATTAACACATGTTGAAATTTTGATCGATTTTTTCCACAAACACTCCCATGATGACATGTCTATCTATTTATATTTATAGCCCATTTCACCATTTGCTCTTTTACAGTCTCATCCTCTGTATACCATTTTAACAAAATCTTATACATTTTTGAAATTATTTTTTTACCTTTTTCTGCCCATACCATTTCAATTTCATTATTTTCTTTCCTGAAACCATACCTCATTTTATCAGTCTTAAATAAGTCATATATCTACCTATAGTTTAACCAGTCATATTCAAATTCCAATTCCTCTCTAGCTCTCATCGCGAAACTACTCCCCTCAACCTTTAAAATGTCTCTATAAGGTAACCAATCTTCTCCTTTGTGCCTTGAGAGTGGTTTAATTACTTCTGCTGGTACTATCCATAAAGGTCTCGTGTCAAAAAAATATCTCTTATATCTCATCCAAGTCATAAACAGTGATCTTCTTATAAAATGGTGTTTGAAAAGGTTATCCGCTTTGGATTTTTCATACCATAAGTAGGCATGCCATCCAAATTTACGGTCATGCCCTTCCAATGCCAACATTTTTCTATTGTCCAAATTAATCCATTGTTCAAGCCAGGCCAAACACACAGCATCATGATACAGTCTAAGATTGGGGAGTTGTAAACCTCCCCTTTGTTTTGCAGGGAAAGGAGTTTGTAAGCCGCCCTGAGACTCCGAGTGAAGGGTGGGGCATAAATCCAATCTCTTCTTCTCTTCTTGTGAAAGTCCTCAACCTGAGGCCCTGGAGAACCATGCCAGGCTGAACAGACAATACTGACCTTGATGGATTCAGTTGATCTAGAACCACAGCATGAATGCCCAAGTCAAATGAAAGATCCCTGCAGAATGGAGGACTCTCATCTACACACATTCAAAGAACACCCACTACCAGTGCTCCCGGGGCTCCCACTGGAGTTTCTGGAAATTCCTAGAGCTATCCTATGTCACTTCCAGATTCCCCTCAGAAAGGATGTTACAGTGCACACAACATCCCACCCACCCCATGTCTCCAACCCCCAAACTCATGCTGGTTGCCAGGCAACCATGGCATGGCATCGCAACCTTATCCCAGAAAGAATTCCTTTATCCTTCTTTGTCACCTCTGTGCAGCATTTTGTAGTTAGGCATTCTAAGAACATTGTAGAGGACATCCCATTTTTGATAGCCATAGCTGCTCTCGAGCTGAGACCGGGAGATGCTCATCTCACCTATGCTTTTCACTGCCTGACCTGAGAATCACGCCAGGCATCTTCTTGCCTGGGCACTATGTAGGGATGGTTGCATCCTTAATGCTAAACATCAGAATGAGGAGGCAGCATAGTTTTAAACAGGAGCGCAGTTACATAAGAACGTAAGGGAAGCCAATGTTGGATCAGGCCCATCCAGTCCAACACTCTGTCACACAGTGGCCAGAAATACCAGGTGCCATCAGGAGGTCCAGCAGTGGGGCCAGGACACTAGAAGCGCTCCCACTGTTGACCCCACCCTCCAAGCACCAAGAATACAGAGCCTCACTTGCCCCAGACTGAGAGTCCCTATCTATACCTTGTGGCTAATAGCCACTGATGGACCTCTGCTCCATACAGGAACATAAGAGAAGCCAATGTTGGATCAGGCCAATGACCCATCCAGTCCAACGCTCTGTCACACAGTGGCCAAAAATACCAGGTGCCATCAGGAGGCCCACCAGTGGGGCCAGGACACTAGAAGCCCTTCCCACTGTTGCCCCTCCCCAAGCACCAAGAGTACAGAGCATCACTTGCTCCAGAGTCCCTATCTATACCTTGTGGCTAATAGCCACTGATGGACCTCTGCTCCATATAGGAACACAAGACAAGCCAATGATGGATCAGGCCAATGGCCCATCCAGTCCAACACTCTGTCACACAGTGGCCAAAAATACCAGGTGCCATCAGGAGGCCCACCAGTGGGGCCAGGACACTAGAAGCCCTCCCACTGCTTACCCCCCCCACCCCAAGCACCAAGAATACAGAGCCTCACTTGCCCCAGACTGTCCCTTTCTATACTTTGTGGCTAATAGCCACTGAGGGATCTCTGCTCCATATGTTTATCCATAAGAACATAAGAGAAGCCACGTTGGATCAGGCCAATGACCCATCCAGTCCAACATTCTGTCACACAGTGGCCAAAAATACCAGGTGCCATCAGGAGGCCCACCAGTGGGGCCAGGACACTAGAAGCCCTCCCACTGCTAACCCCCCCCCACCCCAAGCACCAAGAATACAGAGCCTCACTTGCCCCAGACTGAGAGTCCCTATCTATACTTTGTGGCTAATAGCCACTGATGGACCTCTGCTCCATACAGGAACATAAGAGAAGTTAATGTTGGATCAGGCCAATGGCCCATCCAGTCCAACACTCTGTCACACAGTGGCCAAAAATACCAGGTGCCATCAGGAGGCCCACCAGTGGGGCCAGGACACTAGAAGCCCTCCCACGGCTAACCCCCCCCAAGCACCAAGAATACAGAGCCTCACTTGCCCCAGACTGAGAGTCCCTATCTATACTTTGTGGTTAATAGCCTCTGAGGGATCTCTGCTCCATATAGGAACTAATCAGCTCCATGTTTGCCATCGGGAAGCAAGAGCCAAACTGTTCATTCCTCAAGTCACTCTAAACAAATGGGTGACCAGTGACCTACATTTCCAAAAACATGGTCAGGCCCTTCAGATCTCAGAAGCTGAGCAGAGTCAGCCCTGGTTCAGACTTGGAAGGGACACCATCAAGGAAGCTCAGGATTGCTACAGAGTGAGGCAACAGCAAAGCACGTCTGGATGTCTCTTGCCTTGAAAACCATACGGGGCCAGTGTTCCCTCTAAGCTGAGTTAGTGTGAGCTAGCTCACAGTTTTTTGGCCTCCAGCTCATGCATTTTTTGTCTTCACTCAGGAAGGATGGCTCCAGAGCAAACTAATTCATGCAGTAGCCATATTGCTCACTCACAACTTTAATGCCAGTAGCTCACAAAGTAGAGCTCACAAAGTAGGATTTTTGCTCACAAGACTCCAAAGCTTAGAGGGACCATTGTACAGGTTCATCATACTTTTCACCACTAAGGTCTGGGAGAATGACTGTGGTTATCCTTTGGTGTTCAAAAGCACATGCTCAGAGTATTCTTTCACTCAGGCAAGTTATAACAATGTGGTTTGCGATTTCAGAGATCTTTATTACAGTTCGTAACCAGCACAAACAGTCCAACCAAGCATACATACATACATCTCAAAATAATTCAAAATCATTTTCGAGATAATACACTGCATTAGCCTAAGAGTCTTTAAGTTACGCTTTTAAGAAATCTTTCCTAATTCTGTAGGCTGCTGCCAGAGATTTGGCACATGCTAATGCTACCTGTGGATTGGCATCTATCATAAGAAAAATACTAATATCAGAATCCGAAGGGCCTGAAAGCCTTTCCCATATGGGTTGGATAAATGTAGCTCGTATATTTTGATAGAACTCACTCGCAAGCAAAATATGATTGATAGTATCAGCCTCACCAATACCACAAGGACAGATACGCTCAGCCACAGGTATCTCCTTGTAACGACCTATTACGACCTCAGAAGGAAAAATATTACAATTGATTTAAAAAATGCAAGGCTTAATAAGAATAAAACTGAGATTCTGTCGAACGATTAAGACAATATTCAGGTATTGACGACAATTTAATTTTAGCACAGGAAATGTAATCTTTCTTATTGTTAATAGATTACCGCTAACATTAGGAAAGTTCTGGTTTAGTCTTTAAAAGAGAGAACCCATCCAAAAACCCTGTAATATAGATGTTTTATTGTCTGAATCTATATTTGAAATATGTATTCTTACCAATACATCTTATTTTACTTGTTGTATGTAACAACCCATAATATTTGATAAATCTGATGAATCTTTATTTTCCCCTACCTCCTTTTCCCTTTTGTACCCCACTTTTTTTTTTAGAAAATAATTTTAAAAATCATTTTTACAAGATGCAAGGCTGAAGGAGATAGGCCATCAGGGTTGCCAACTCCAGGTTGGGAAATACCTGGAGATTTTGGGGGTGAACATAAGAACATAAGAGAAGCCAATGTTGAATCAGGCCAATGGCCCACCCAGTCCAACACTCTGTCACACAGTGGCCAAAAACACCAGGTGCCATTTGGAGGTCCACCAGTGGGGGCCAGAACACTAGAAGCCCTCCCACTGTTGACCCCCCCCAGCACCAAGAATACAGAGCATCCCTTGCTCCAGACTGAGAATTCCTATCTATACCTTATGTCTAATAGCCACTGATGGACCTCTGCTCCATACAAAAAGGGCTCTTTTTTGTAGCAGGAACTCCTTTGCATATTAGGCGACACACCCCTAATGTAGCCAATCCTCCAAGAGCTTACAGCAGCCCCTGTAAGAGGAGCCCTGTAAACTCTTGGAGGACTGGCTACATTAGGGGTGTGTCACCTAATATGCAAAGGAGTTCCTGCTACAAAAAGAGCCCTGTTATCCAATTCCCTCTTGAAGCTATTCATGCTTGTAGCTGCCACCACCTCCTATGGCAATGAATTCTATGTGTTAATCACTCTTTGGGTGAAGAAGTACTTCTGTTTATCATAGAGAGGGCGTGGCTTGGGGAGGGGAGGGACTTCAATGGGGTATAATACCACAGCAGCTATTTTCTCCTGGTAAACTGATCTCTGTCACCTGGAGATCAGTTACAATCCCAGGAGATCCCCAGCCACCACCTGGAAGTTGGGAACCCTACAGCCCACTGATTTTTCTACTGTGCCCCATTAGCCACACCTACTTCTGAGGCAAATCCCTCACTGCAAAACCAGGAGACAAACTGAAAGCTGTTTAAATTTCATGGCAGTTTTCTGCCCAGTTTGCTCACTTGTCATTGCGGTCACTGAAGATTTGAGAACAATAAAGAAGCACAGAAATAGCAGATGAGAAGGAATTAGGACAAGAAAGGGGTTATTTCTCTCAGCTCCAGCCTTTTTGAAGCAGTCATAGGGTGAGTTGTTGGGATGTCCTTGGTGCTGAGTAGCATCAACCAAGCCCTTACTTACGGGAGCTGGGAGAGGGAAATGGGACTTAATACTGCTCTCAGCACGGCCTTAAATGCAAGTCTGCTTGTAGGAGCCCTGAATAAATAGCTTAGACTGCTCCACACCCCACTGGAGACAATTGCACTGATTGGAAGTTAACCAATAAAGGAGGATGGGTGAGTCAGCCTCTGGTTGATTAATAATAGATATTACTGAAAGGGAGCTGCTCTGACAAGATCTCCTCTCCTTCCCAGGCTGCCTTTTGCCCCCTCAGACAGAAGAAAGAGTCAGACAACAAGGTTGGATGAAACTAAGGCCACTTTATTTAACATATTAAAAGCAATGGCAAGGGCAAACATAAAGAGTGGCACGGTCAAGGCCTGGTGTCACTTTTGACCCCATCCTTACCGTATAACAGGCAAGACACCAAGGCCCCGGGTTGAAGCCAACTGTAAGCTTGCAAACCCAGCCGAGCCAATGGTTGGGATGCACCTTGAGGAGCCCTCCAACACCACCGCATGGTCAGCTCAGAGGCTACATCATGGCCATCCCCAGAGGCAGTCTGCAAGCCTCATCCCTGGCCACACAGCCACAGGGTTGATCCCACAGACCCCTATACACCCCCACAGGGTTAATGATTGGTGCTTACGTAGCTGCATGAACTTTATCCAAACCTAATTCTGCCCTAATAAAGTGACAAACTAACTCAAGGCACCATCCCAAGCCAATTCCTCAATCCACTGACTGCAGTGCAGGGTAGGCAAAAAAGACCCCGTCTCAACAGCCAATCAGAGAAGTGGCAAAAAATTCCTACCCAGCCCCCCAAAACGGGGCAACCAGCCTGTACTTACCCTACATACAGGGGGGTAGGTGGGCTGAGCACAGAGCAAGACTGAAGGGGGGAGGGGGGAGCCAGCCATTAAAAGACATGCCGGCTCCGCTCCCCCTATTCGCGTTGAGGCTGAACCGCAGCCCCTTCCTCCTTCCTCCTCACAAGGAGGCAAAGGCGGCCCCCAGGAGGCATGCCGTTGGCTGTCTCCTGTGCTGCCGAATGACTTCAAATGCTAATATAATTTCAAGTGTTGATGTAGCCTTTCTAGGCTTGGATTAAAGGGGATTCTTGCTGAATAGCCTCAGCAGTTACAGGAGGTATCTAACGGCTTGTTTTCTTGTAGGGAATACAAACACCCTTCTTGAAAGAAGGTGAAAATTAGCTTAAACTTTTAGATTTAAAATTGGACACACACCCCGGAGGGAGGCAATCCTGGACTTGGTCCTAGTAATGCTCAGGACCAGTTCGGTTCAGTGACTATAATGCTATTGTATAGGAAAAGACTTTCCTGGTTCATTCATACTAGGCCCAAATGGCCTAGCTGATAACATGTCCCTGTGACTTTTGTCACCTGCACAAAGGGCACGCACAGATGCCAAGCCTAGATATCCATTTCAAAAGCCACTTTGGCACCTCTGAGGGGAAGACCAGACATTGAGATGTCTTCCCAAACTTCAAAGCTCAAGCAGACGTGCTTTTAGGGGTGTAAACAATGGCTGCTCCTACATAGTTAGACACGCCTTTCAATCCTGTCAGGATTGGGTAAATGGCCATGCTCAGTTGAGACAGAACTCTCTTGGAGGTGGGCCCTTTTCTAAGAGTTAGTCTCTGTTGGATTACAAACTTGCAACACTGAATTTTGCTAGTGGGCAACAAGCTGGCCTTAATTGCCTACTGCAAGCATGTGGTTCCTTCTTAAGATCTCCTGGACAATGGACTTTGTACTACCTGGACCATGGACTTTGAAAGACTGGTAATTATAACATATCTCTATGTGTAGTCAGAGCTGGACGAGCTTAGATTCTTTGTTTTCTACCTCTGCTAGTCTCTTGTCATATAACTGCTTTGCTTAATAAAGATCTTATATAGATTAATCTCATCTGAGTTTGAATTCTGTATTACAACTGGATCTCTAAGGCTAAATCTCGTGGCCTGGGGCTGCTCAGCTGAGGTCTACTACTGTGTGTTAATTATCTGCAGCTCTAGCCCAGAGCTGATAAGTTGTTAATCCCCAGAAACCTGGCAGGAGGTGGGACCTATGCTCCTGTCTGAGTTGGGAACATCCTTAAATAGGTCCTGGTGGCAGAATACTGATTTAAGTGTTCTTGAAGCATGTGGGTCTTTGGTATCTCTCATTCCTGGAGGGGCTTGGGAGAGGCATGAGATTCTGCACATGCTGACATAGTATCAGGGATTGGGCCTTTCTTATCTCCTGGACTGGAGGTGAGAAGGTTCAAGAAACCTGTACATGGTGGTAGTGGTGGGATCCTGAACTGGAGTCCAGTTGCAACAATTTGGGGTGACCCTGTGCAAAAGCTCCATATGCATGAGACTGCAAAGGTGTTTTGTTGTTTTACAGTACTGTTAGTCAGGAATCTGAAACATGGCTGAAGGAGGCAGTTTTGGTTTCCTGGAGGAAGACATGTCCCTTCTGACTGTAGATGAAACAGGGAATCAGGATGAATTTTGGGATGCTTCTGAACTTGAGGACCAGGTGGTTAGGCCACGAAAGGCGCCTTTGTACCAGAGGGAAGTGCAGCCTAGTGAGAACAGGTGTGTGCAGGCAGGCTCAGACTCAGCTAGTGCTCTTTCTGCAAGGGCCACTGCTGAAGATTGGGGCTTGCCAAGACATTCCCAGCTAGCAGACTCCTGGAATCATCAGGCGAGCTGGCAACCGAGAGGGTCGGAGCTGTCAGGAGTGCTGAAGTCATCTGATGCAGCAGACTGGCACAAGAATTCTGGCAGGCAGCAGAAAAAGCCTTGTGATGTGCAGACTGTGGGAACTGTCCCACGAAAGGACATTCCTGGCCCTGTTTTGGCTTCTGCCACCCTCAGAGCTGTTGTTCCATGTGATGTGGACAGAAAGCTATTTCCGTTGTACAGAAATGGGTAGGATATTCTGGGATTTTTCACCCTGTTTGAAAATACCTGTGAAGAGATTGGTGTCCAGCCCAGGCATTACATGTTGATTCTAAGGTCTCAAGTTTCTGGTGTGCTGGCTGATCTCCTGGGTATGCTGACTGGCCCAGATGCCTCAAACTATCAGAAATTTAAAACGCTTGTCTTGAAGAGGTTTGCGCTTTCTGCTGAGACCTATAGACGCTCTTTTCGTAGGGTGGAGAAGCAATCACCCCCTGAGAGTTATCCTGTGGCTCTGGCTATGCTAGCACAGAATTTTGATCGCTGGCTAAGTGCTGAGAATGTCCACAATTATGAGACTCTGAAGAACTCATATTGCTTGAGCAGTTCTATAGAATGGTGTCTGATAACATTGTTGCCCTGGTAAGGGATAAGAAGCCCACCACGGCAGAGATGGCCGCTGATCTTGCTCAAAGCATGCGGGAGCACAGGGAGAGAAGTTTTGGAAGACTTCCCTGCCCAGCTGCAGAAAAGCCCTTCCTGAAACCGAAGGACGGCAGCCCCAACCTGTCAAAGCCTACAGAGAAGAAGACCCTTCATCTTTCTTCGCCTATCAAGACTCGTGTGGATCCAAAGACCGGAGGATGTAAACATGATAGCACCAGTTCAGTTCAGTGACTATAATGTTATTAAGTTTAGCATTTATGTAAATTGGGAGTTGCCCAAAAAGACCAACAGAAACACATTTAATCTAAGAAGGGGTAACTTCTCACAAGTGAGGGGGCTTGTGAAGAAGAACCTGAAAGGGGGCGGGTCAGATCTCTTCAGGAAGCCTGGAGGCTATTTAAAACTACAATACTGGAAGCTCAGACAAAATGTATACCACAGATCAGGAAAGGTACAAATAGGTATAAAGAAGGCCTGCATGGTTAACGAACAAAGCAGTGGAAGCAATAAAAGGTAAGAAGGATTCCTTTAAGTTGTAGAAGGCTAGTCTGAGTGAGGTAAATAAAAGGGAGCAAAGGCTTTGACATAGAAATGCAAGTCGGTGATCAAACAGGCAAAAAGGGACTATGAGGAACATATTACCAAAAAACAAAACAAAACCCAACAATAACATTTTCCTCAAATATATTAGAAGCAGAAAACCAGCCAGGGAGGCAGGGGACCCCTTGGACGACAAAGGGGTAAATGGATTACTAAATGATGACTGGGAAATGGCAGAGAAGCTGAATGCATTTTTTTTTGCCTCTGTATTCACTGTAGAAGATGGGAGGTGCTTGCCCACTTCAGAACCACTGATTTCAGGAGGGGTTTCAAAAGACCTGAGTTGGATTGAGATGATGAGACAGGAGGTCCTACAGCTGATGGACAAATTAAGAACTGACAAATCAGCAAGCCCAGATGTCATACATCCAAGAGTTATGAAATAACTGAAATGTTAACTTAGGGATCTCCAAACAAAAATACGCCACCATTTCTGAGGACTGGAAGGCAGCTAATGTAAACCCCATCTTTTAAAAAGTTTCCAGAGGAGATTAGGGAAATTACAGGCCATTCAGTCTAATGTTGACACCAGATAAATTGGTGGCATTAATAATTAAAGATAGAATTAGTAGGCACATTGATGAACAAAAGCTATTGAGGAAGAGTCATCATGGATTCTGTAACGGAAGATCTTGTCTCACTAAACTTTTAGGGTTCTTTGAGGGGGTCAACAAACATGTGGATGAGGGTGACCCAATAGATGTTGTTTTCCTAGACTTTCAGAAAGCCTTTGATAAGGTCCATCATCAAAGGCTCCTAAGTAAACCCAGCAGTCATGGAATAAGAGGACAAATCCTCTTGTGGATTATAAATTGGTTAATTAATAGGAAACAGAGAGTGATTATAAATAGGCAGTTTTCACAGTGGAAGGTGGTATGTGGTGGGGTACCGCAGGACTCAGTACTAGGTCTGGTGCTTTTTAACTTGTTCATTAATGATTTGGAGTTGAGAGTAAGCAGTGAAGTTTGTGGATGATGTGAAGTTGTTCAGGGTGGTGAGAACCAGGGAGGACTGTGAATTGCTCCAGAGGGATCTGTTGAGGCTGGGCAAGTGGGCCATCAACATGGCAAATAAGGTTCAATGTGGGCAAGTGGAAAGTAATGCACACTGGAACAAAAAATCCTATGTATAGATATAGTTTGATGGGGTTCAAACTGGTGGTAACTGACCAGGAGAGAGATCTTGGAGTCATGGTTCATAACTCAATGAAGATGCCAACTCAGTGTGCAACTAGAAAAAAACAGGCACATACTATGAGGGGGATTATTAGAAAAAGGATGGAAAACAAATAATCCAGTATCTTAATGCCCCTTTATTAATCTATGATACAGCCTAATTTGGAATACTGTGGACTGGTCACTAGGGATCTTCATTTGGTTTGTCTGAACTGAATGCACCCCCAAAAATGGCCCATTTGGCCCCCTTTCGAGCAGCTGCAGGCTAATCAGATTAGATTCTCTAATCTGATTCAGCCTGCTGCCGAAAGCTGCCGCCGAAATTCGGTGGCATTTCGGCCACTGCCTGAAAAGTGGCCCCGGCACCAGAGAAAGCAAAGGGAGGCTTTTAAATGCCTCCCTGCTCCCACCCGGGCCCTTCCAGGCTGCCCGCCTTGGTGGGCAGGCCAGGGGAGGGCAGGGGGGTTCTGGAAGCCTTCCCCAGTTTATCCACTTCAGCGGGTGGGCCAGGGAAGCCACAGGGAGGCATTTAAATGCCTCCTCAATTCTTCCAGGGCCAGGGAAACCCGGGGGCCCCCTCTGCAGGCCTTCCTTGGCTCCGCTTTGGTGGGTCAGCCAGAGAGGGCAGGGTGGGCTAGCTTGGAGGGCAGCGTGCCACCTCTGTGGTGCAATGGTTTTTTTAAAAAATCTTTAAACCTCCAGTCGTGCCAAAGAGGCGGCACACTCCCTTCATTGTGGGGAGTCCAGGAACCTCCTCCCCTTGGAAGGAAGGCAGTTTAACCTGCCTTCCCTTGGCTTGCCTGGGTGCCCCTAGCTGAAAGTGATTTGGCTGGCTGAATGAGCCCCAAACCAGTTTGAATGGCCGAAAGTGGTATTCGGGTGTCATTCGACCAGCTGAATCAGATTCGGCAAGATTTGGCTGAACTGAATTGGGCTGAATTTTTTTTTTTTTTTTTTGCACATCCCTTCTGGTCACCACACCTCAAAAAAGATATTATAGCAATGGAGAAGGTACAGAAACGGGCAACTAAAAATGATTAAGGGGACTGAACACCTTTTCTATGAAGAAAGGTTAAAGAGGTTAGGGCTCTTTAGCTTGGAGAAATGATGATTGAGGGGTGACATGGTAGAGGTTTACAAAATTATGCATGGGATAGAGAAGGCAGAGAAAGAATTACTTTTCTCCTTTTCTCACAATCCAGGAACTCATGGGCACTAAATGAAATTAATGAGCAGTAGGCTTAGAACAGCTAAAAGGAAGTATTTCTTCACTTAAAGTAATCAACATATAGAATTTACTGCTGCAGGAAGTGGTGGTGGCGACAAGCACAGACAGCTTCAAGAAGGGACTGGATATACATATAGAGCAGAGGTCCATCAGTGGCTATTAGCCACAAGGTATAGATTGAACACTCTCTCTGGGGCAGTGACGCTCTGTATTCTTGGTGCTTGGGGAACAACAGTGGGAGGGCTTCTGGAGTTCTGACCCCACTGGTGGACTTCCTGATGGCACCTGGGTTCTGGCCATGTGACATGGGGTGTTGGACTGGATGGGCCATTGGCATGATCCAGCATAGCTTCTCTTATGTTATTATGTTCTTAAATGTTAATACATGTGTGTAAAATTTGAAGTCATCCACAACATATTACTGTCCTTGTTACCCCCCCAAAAAATGAGGAAATGCAGATCACA